>CM039134.1:21537360-22137360 GCA_022036555.1 Microstegium vimineum | reverse complement strand
AGTCTTCAGTCATTGTACAGAAAATTGGCACTCTTGAATCTAAACCAATAAACATGACAATAGCAAAATGCCAAAGATAACAGCGCAGCAGAGAGTTTGGAGCTGTGTATTTACCTGTTCTTGAGATTGGAAATACATGAATGGAGTATAATGTAGAAAATTTGAAACCCTTGATGTGTATATATCAGCATATCTACAGCAAATGCAAAATTAGTTTCATTCAGTTTCGAGTCCATATAACATTTTTCCTCGCTGTCAACAAATTATAGTCACTCACTTTTCAATTTGCCTGGTCAGATGACTCTTATCCCATAGGCCAGCACGTGACAACCAACCCCATCTGAAGAGGAAAAAGAAAAGCGTACTTGCTTAGCTTACTTTTCTAACAATTAAAGAGATAAATACCAGAAAATTTATGAAAAAGACCGATAAAGTGATTACATACATGAAAATTAAGATCATACAAAATTGGAAATCAGAAGTAGAAATAGATGCAATGACGTTTCAAAGCAGTTATTTATGTAAGAAATATATGGGATAACAGATCTGAACACCCAGAGTTGAAGGATTTCCCAAATTTGCTACAAGAATAAGAATTTACATAGTGATTGATGTACCTTTTATTGAAAAGTTCTCCATCTGCTTCTAGCATTGGCCCAATCTTTTCATCTAATCTTTGCATAACAATGAGCAACTTTTGCATACTTTCCGTAAGCTCCTGCTCATCCATACAAGTTGCAGAAAGTGTCTGAAAAAATGTATATCAGCGCAAGCATCTCGAGAACTTAACAAAATCCCTGAGTCCTAGAAACTAAGCCAAAATCATCAGATTATCTTAATTTTTGGTTAAGATGTACAAAAAAATTCATACATGGCAGCAGTGCACTGCTGAAAGTAATACAAATGTTAAAGTTTCAAAACATCTGAAAAGGACATTCAACATGCTGGAGCTCACTAAAGCATCAGGCTTCACTCTAGTACCTGTGCAGGACGTGAATTAGAGCGCCTCTGCAGAGCTAGGCGAAGCTGGTTAAAAAGATCCCCCACAGTTTCTTTTTGTTGTATAAGTGTAACAAGCTTTTCTTTCTGATCATGGCTTTTGATCAGTGCATCAAACTGCAAACAGAAGAGGAAATTGGTCAACAGGAGACTACAACTCAATTTTGGTTACATAGCACCAACAGCGTAACAAATTGTGGCCTGTCTAGGTTTGCTTCCACATTAATTCAGAAATCAGAACTGTAATCAGCGACGGAATGGGAGATCGCATTGATTGTTTGGTTTCCCCATGTAATGGTAATATTACCATGTGGAATAAAAACAATTTGAATGAACCTTCCTGAGACTCGTCATGACCTATGGCAACAATGTGCTCCATCGTTCCTGGTCTTTGCCATTGCAGGGGGAGGGCGGCAGGATTTTGGGATGGCGCACTCGCGATCCTCATAAAGTATCGCTGCAAAGCACGGCGACGGCGGCCCTCTTCCTACGCACACTGCCGGCTGAGGTCGCATGTCTGCAGAGCATGGTGGCAGTGTTTCCTTTCCTGCATGCACCATCAGTGTGGCACATGGCGGCCGCGACGATCGCTGGTGAAAGCAGGAAGCTCGCACCCAGGAGGGATGGAAGAGGGAAGAGGGAACGGGTGGAATCATCATCTTCCTTAGCGCTGTCATTTTTTTTTTCTTTTCTTTTGTAATCGGAACCTGTAGCGTTATCTGTTCACAGTCAAAAGGGATCGTGATTGAATAGGACTGGTGTCTGATACAGACATACAGTAGAAATAGATTTACGGATTTCATGAAATAAATAAATGTAAGGGAATATGATCGCAACATGATCTGATAACGCCCAAAATCACCGAACCAAACAGCACCTAAATGGTTTACATGGTGCAGGCTACTTCATGTAGCTATACCATCATATCACCAATTGATAGTTTTATGCTTATGTAAGTAGTTTTTCTTCGAACGAGCAGAAGAGCCAGGTGCCATTTCAAATAGGGAAAAAAGGTATAAAGAAAAAACACTAAAAGATGACGCCCTAACCTCAAAGCCCACAAGTCCACAATAGCAGAATGTAAAATAAACGCACCACGGACAACAGAAATATGGCCACAGCACACAAGTTAGAATCAGGGAGGGAGGACTATATTAGC
The DNA here is from genome assembly GCA_022036555.1 of Microstegium vimineum. Classification (NCBI taxonomy): domain Eukaryota; kingdom Viridiplantae; phylum Streptophyta; class Magnoliopsida; order Poales; family Poaceae; genus Microstegium; species Microstegium vimineum. The sequence continues at coordinate 22,135,202 of CM039134.1, read as the reverse complement.
CCCATGACCAAGTTCATAAGATCCCTAGTCCCAGCAGCATACCGGACAGTTCTTTCTTTAATCATTGTCCTGACCCCCATATCATAGGAGTGGCGTTGTTAAAAATGCATTGTTATGACGCTTCAACGGCTCCCAAGCAGCAAGGACAATAAGAGTGTACAACTAAACTAAAACTGATCCAAGAAATCACCCATATAAAATTACAGGGCAAGGAAAATCTAAGGGTCCAGATAGGCTGATACAGTTACTCAAAATGAAATGAATTAAAGATGTTCAAAAATTCGAAATTGGAAATGCAATGTAAGATGGAAAAATACCAGACAGAATCAATAAATGTTCAAGAGAAAGCTTCATCCTGCTAGTCAGAAATTAAAATGCTACTGTAATACCTAATGCTCTACACATTGTAATTATTTTTTAATTAGTGAGAAAAGGTAAGCTCAAACTAACCTCATCTTCTAGTTCTCTGCAGATTAATGCTGTCCTCCATCGTAAATGAACTTTTGACTGGCTTACATCTGTGTAAATATGGTCCCCAACATATAATATCTCATCCCCATGAATCTCTAGTGATTTCTCAACCATCTGAGCACTACCACCAGAATATAAGCCACCTAAATACCCAATTCATAAAAGGGGTAGGAAGTCAGTCACAAAACTGGCAGTGGATAATAGACAAGAGCATATGGAAGAAAGAAACTAAGTTGCAGGATCTAGTCTAGTGACATAAGCAATTATAAGCATAAAAGTTCGAGTAGCTCTCTTGTTTTATTCCCCAATCCAAACTCTCCTTCTCCATTTCAGAACAAAAAAGAAAAAGAAAATCATATCTGCACTAAGGACAGACAAGATCCAAGCACCAAAATGGGAAAACAACATGGTGCTTGCATATCAGAACACCCAAACTTCCTCACAACAAAGACCAACATGTGGTTCTGCTGTTGAATGATGTTACAACTTCTGCTAAAAAAAGGAACAAGTCCACTTTTTGGACCCAACTCTTGAGTTTGTCTAATTTTGACCCCCACCTGCAAAACCTCCCTCTCCTCTCTCTCACTCCCACTCCCCCTCCCCTCCCCCTCCCCCTCCTCCTTCCCTCATCCAGCGCACAGTTAAATTGCCCTCACAGCTGTCCCCACGGCCGATGGTGCTTCATGGCATGGGGGTGCCCTTTCTCTCTTGGCCACCCAGGGCATGCAGGCTATGGAGAAAACTTGAATTGGCATATAGCTAGGGGCTGCATCAAGCTCGGCAATGTCATGCCTCCTCTGTCTCCCCATCTCTCTGGTGATGAGCAAGGCACAGTCTGCAGCAGCACACAGGTACGAGGCGGCGGGGTGGTCAGCACACAGCAGAGGTGAGTGCAGTGACACAAAAGCGAGCACTCTGGACATAGCTATGGGAAGTGGCGTTGGGAGAGAGGGAGGTGGGGAGGGAGAGATGGATCATATGGCAGGGGGCCCAAGCTAATTGAAAACCACCAATACCGAGGGGTAAAAACTGAACAGCATTGAAAGTTGAGGCGCCAAATTTACTAGTTTTGTAGTTTGGGGTTAAAAATAGGCAAACATAATAGTTCAGGGGCCAAAAATGAATTTGTTCCAAAAAAAGTTATATGATGTTGCAACTATAAATCATCTTAGATAGGGAAGCTACCATGAAAGAATGCCTCTCCCCTCCTTAACTATTTTTTTTTCTTTCAGTTCTATTTTTGGTTTCCATTCATTGAGGTTTGAAGAAAAATGAACATAATGCTAGAGTAACATACAGTTTGAAACGAAACAGGTTCCTTCACATTGACAGAAAAAGAAGAGGTTCTATGAGTTACTGATTCACAACAGTAACAGTGTGAAGAATTTGACCTGACTTTACTTTAAAACAGGGGCGCATCAGTCCATCATCTGTTACAACCTCATATAATGGATGTGAAAGCTGGAAAAACTCTGGCTTCCTTGCGGAGACTATAACCTATAGAAAGAAAGAATCAATGGATATTAATGAAGTTTCCAGTATGTTGTAAGCAATGACTGTTAAACAGTCACTTCTACAAAGCTGGTATAAGGGAGAGAGATAAAACTTACCATTTCAAAAAGATCTCTCCATCCCACATCATTAGGAAGAAAGCGATTGAATGCATGATTCATCATTTTGTTTGTATAATGGAAATCTGAATTAGTAATGAGAAGCAACTTTTTTCCAGCCTGATAGATTGAAAAGCCAGCATATCAGTTCAATGGTTCTATTACATTGAATTGATCATACGGCACCATAAGGTGGAACTGTGCTAACCTCTTTTTGATCAAGAAGAGCTAAAGGAAGTTCTGGATCAGGCTCTACAAACCGCTCAGGCTCAGCCATTATTTCTCTCTACATTTCAACCAGCTAAAGAAGTTTTCAGAAAAAGATAAAATATAGTCATATATCATAATCATATTATGATTAACCGAAGAGTACCTTAAGTTGGCCTTCTACATGTGCTCGAAAAAGTGCTTTGGAAACAGCCTGGAAAAAGAAGGTACACAAAACTTCGTTTATTACATAGCAAAAGTGGGCAAGCACAAAAGTTCCACAAGTCAGAAGAGACATTGCTCGGTGGCCGGACCTTTTTTCTTTCTGTTTCTGTATAAACTAATTATTTTACTTTATTTTTAATATAATATAGTAAAAGCAGATCTCTACGCTGATGCAATCCCTTCAAAGAGACGAAAAGGAAACAGCAGTGCTCATTACATTGTACAGTCCTTTGTAATCCAATGGCCCAAGTTCAGCTGGCACCAATCCCTGATCTAACTTGTCAACCATCTGAAGAAAATAGCAATATCCAGGTTCAGTTCAAACTTGAGAAATGTTTAGTGTGAGAGATCACATGCAAATTCAGAATGTCTACATAATCATTTGAAAAAAACACTACAACTACTCCCTGAATGAATCAAAACAGGATTGATTGTGTTGATGTGTATTGATTTGGAATAAGTACATTCAGATTTCTGAGCACACATCATGTTTCTTTGATGGGCTCCTAATTGTGATTTATTCTGCCATGGACAAATCAGATGCCAACATATTACCAACTTCTGTTTGATGCTACTACAAACCCCACTACTAACAAACGGAAGATCATAATCTGGTTGTTAGATCATCAAGAGACATGTCCACACTTACATCTGTGTATTAAACTAATTTCCAAATCAGTGAGGTAAAATATGGCCAAACTCCAAGTCCTTAGAAGGCAAAAGCGCAGTTATTCAAGGATTAAAGAGCAGAGAACACCAAACTACTAGCAAAAATATTTCAGCTGGCTTGCTTAGCATAGTATCTCATCTGAATTTTCTGCAACTCTTGCCAAGTCTTTAACTAATCTGGACAATATAACTCAGTCACTTGGACATCAACAGAAAAACCATTAGCTCCCTGGGTACGCTAATGAGAAAGATGGACATGGACTTAAATAGCTGAGAAGTCAAGTGACACCATGTAAAGTCGTAAATATTGAAATGACTATATATCATATAAAAGGAAGAGATAAGGAAACCTGCATGAACATGACAGCTTCTGAAACAGAGAAAAGGGTGTTAAGGAACTCCCATCGACTTTCTTTCCGCAGGTCCACCAATTCTCTTCCATATATTTCACTATTCAAAGACATGAATTAGAGTTCTCATCTCTAGAGCCCAGAAACTTGGACGAAATGTGTTACTTATACCTCACAGCACGAGTGGAAAGCATCTGGGTACCATGCATGGCCCTCTTAACGTAGCCAAATCGATCAGCTTTAACCAAGTTTCCCTTCTCTTTATCCATAATAAGACCTCTTATGACCTGTGACACAGCAATTGTATTACTAGAGGTGATGTATGTGCTTCAAGGTATTGAAAGAAGTGCACATCAGGCATTACCAGGTCAGGGTCAAATTTAAGGTCATCTACTGGGAAACCCATGCTCTTGAGGTTGTCCATCCCATAGTCATATGCACGTCCTTCCCAAGCCTGCAGAAATGTTATGTGATTATCATAATATTTGCATTGAGCAAAATTATAATATAGCTAAAATTATACTATAGCTCCAATCCAAATATAAGCCCTTGGTTTTATCCCATGACAAACTATTATTTTAACTTTGACCATCAATACCTAAAATTCGTATACATTGACAGCATAAGACTGATGTTAGTAGATTCATCATGAAAAAATATTTTCGCAATATATAACCCTTCATATTGAATTTGACATAACATATTTAGATAGAAATTAAGTCAGTGTACTGATGGGAATATAGGGATTGGATGAAATATTTATATCTAAAATTATCTACATTACAAACACATTGAAAACTCACAGCAACTAACCCCTGACATGTCAAGGGGTTCACGGAGCAATGGCAAAGGCCATTGGTTGGGGGGCTCCCACCCAGGGTTCAAATCCTGGGTGCGACACCATATTCTGGATTTATTCCAGGATTTTTCGGCGCTATGCATTAAGTGGTAGGCGACGTTCCCGTCGACAGCGAGGCGCCTGTGGTGACTTCGTGAACTTCAAGGGAACGTCGACAGCGAGGCGCCTGTGGTGACTTCGTGAACTTCAAGATTTGCCGGCTCAGTCCTTCAAAGGTGCTCATAGGGGTAGGGTTTGCGTACGTGTGTTCATAGGGGTGAGTGTGCGTACGTGTTGAGCGTCTGCGTTGTACTGTGTAATCTCAAAAAAAAAAAAAAAAAAAACTAACCCCTGACATGAACTTTATGAACCAAAAATTAAAGGGAAAACAACTTTAATGGGCACTTGAAAATTTAGATCATTCATATGGAGTTACCAGTCAAATCAGCTCAACATATTTACAGAGTTTTCTAAAAGTGCAACCCCTGGTATCAGAAAAGTTTATAGGAGAATCAAGAAAATGGGCCATGAAGTACCATCACATTGTAATGAATTAATGTATAATCCATATCGTAGCCAACCACACTGATAGATCGAAGATTTAGTGTCCTGGTGCAGAAAACTCCACGAGAAGAGTGTCTTACTGAAAACGGAGCCTGCATTTTTTAGCAAACTGATGTTAGTATTGTTTTCGGGAGGCTGACTAATTTTGTTATCGTGATGATACTCAAACAAGATATAATTGGCAAAGGGGCAACCAAAAATGGAAGTTCAAGAACGAAGTGCTAGAATGTTAGCAGATAGAATATAACTGCAAAATTAATTCTCATTTACGATGAAAATAGTATTAGCGAGTTTGATTATAACTTGTCTTTCAAAAGAATATATGCTTTTTTCTATTCCTCATTTCTTTGGAATGTGTTAGCATTTCCATGATCAATGTATTCACTAAAGTTATATTCCACTAAATGTTGGAGCTTTTGTTGCTAGAAAGGCATGTTACTTGTGTCTTAATCATAAAAAAGGGAATGCCTTGTCAAGAACCATCATGCAAAAAAAATTATCAAACAATTTGACAACAGTTATCTTGGGATGCATTTTATAGTAAATCTTTTTTTCTCTCGAACACGCAGGAGAGCTGTGTATATTTGTATTAAGAAGAAAGAGGGTCCACAACCCTTACAACACAGACCCACACACCCTTGATTTTTGCTTGTGATTACATTAGCGCCCTTTTCTTACAAGCATTTAACAGTAAATCTTAAAATAGTCAAAACATAGCGTTGTTGAGTCCTTTCCCAACAAAAAAAGGCCAAACAATTTCAAAGCAATGAATACATCTAACGACTTTGAAAACTGAAAGGTCAATTGTTAGAGGAGTCAATGGCCTATTGGGGATTGGGCCTTAGCCCAATAGGGTTAATTAGTTGCTTGCTTAGGGGCCAAGTCAGACCTCTCTATATAATGAGAGGAGATATATCAATCTAAAATTAAGCAAGAGATTAGAAGGAAATCGCTTCTCTCTTGCCAGCCATGGGCAAAGCCCCGTGGCTGGCCTTCCTAGCGCTCCTAGCCCTAGCCGCCGCCCTGCTGTGAACAGTACCGCGGGCACTGTAGCACGGCAGTCACCGCCGCCCCCTCAATTCATCTCCTCTCAACCCTAACGCCATTCATAACATCAATTCAAGAGAAACTTTTCCTTTCACCAATAAGAGAACTCTCAGGTCTCATTCACTTCTGCCAGGAAGAAAAAAAGGTCCGTTGATGCTTCACAGGTTTTTGATAACCATATCTTTTTGCCATTACTTGACGGTCAAAAATCATAAACCTCGACTGCCACATTAGTTTTCCGATAAAAATAAAGGTTGTGTATTTGGCTGAACATGAGATTGTGAGACCATTGCCACAATTTACTGTCAGGGATCGTGATGACTGCATCCACTACAAGCCAACACTTTGATTCTCACTTACCAGAAACTATAAATGCCTACAATAGTAGAGGTCACACCAGGCATGAAGAGTAGTGACTTATTCTTACACATACAACTGACTCTTAGTCATCTAAATTCTTTTTTTTTTTTTTGCGAACAGACTAAATTCTAAATACATGAGTGGTCAAACATCTCTGGCTCGTGGAATTCTTCTGGTGGTAATGACATTTAAAGGAAAAAAGTGTGTAACAGAGTGGAGGTAAAAAAATTGCTACTACAATTTTATGATGGTAAGGGTATAAGAGGAAGTACTGACCCCTTATTCCTTAAGTGGATAGTTATAATCTTTTGTCTAAATTCCACAACATAACACAGTTGTATAGGTTACTGGTAACTATACATGCATTGGTGACAACATCAATGAGTTCTGCACAGGGAACATGAATAGAAACAGAAGACGCATACCAAACATCAACAAGGACAAGATAATGCTTAAAAAGATAGAACCTTACTGCAATTCCCAAGTCATGAAGCAATGTTTCAGCTTCTCCCGCTTCTTTCCAAGCTATCTCCTCGATAGGACCATGCAAAGTTGACTTGCCGTTCCCACCTAAAGTTAAAGGAGCTATGAGAAATTACAAAGTCATTATGATCCATCTTTTATGATGTATATTCCAATTAGCCATTAGGAGAGAAGCCGTCTACTTGAAACCACGTAAGAATATAGTGGCCCATGCTTTTGTCTCACAATTGTATACACTTAAACTTGAGCAATAGTATAGTATCACCCACGAATCGACATCGATTACCCGCTTGAACTCAAAATTAAGGAGATCCAGAGCTCACCAAGCGCCTCGAGGCGCTCCCTCCGCACGTTCAAATCCCCCCTGGTGCTCTCCCCGAGGTAGTCCACCTCCGAGAGCCCCGACGAGGTGACCGAGAAGTAGGACTCCTCCTCGTCCTCGAGCCCGTCCTCCTCGTCCTCGAGCCCGTCCTCCTCGTCCCGCTCCCCCTCCACCGCAACCGGCCTAGTGGCGTCAAGCGCGCGGCAGCGGAGACAGATGGGAGGGCGGAGGCGGGGGAGAGCTCTGAGCAGACTCTGTGACCGCTGTGGGCATACGGAGCTCTGCGGAAGCGACGGCCGCGGCGGGGCCTGGCGGCAGAGGAGGCGCACGAGCTCGGCGGCGTCCGCCATTGTTAGAGGGCTGACCGGCTGAGAGCTTACGCGAGGACCGGATGGGGGAGCGGAGAGTATGGTAGCAAGCCCCCACACATGTATTTCACATAAATCGTGTATCAAAACCTGTTTGATTTGATTACCCCCGTTCTAAATTATAAATTGTTTTTGTTTTTTAACTAATACCTTTCGCTATGTACTGTATCTATCTATATATATATATATATATTCATATATAATAAATTTATAAATTCAGAAATACCGAAACATCTTATAATTTAGAAGAGATGAAGTATTAAACTATTAATAACAACTAAATACTTCCTGCTCTCAAATTATAAATCATTTTAATTTTCGAAGACAGACAAAGCATCTCAAATTTAATCAAATTTATATAATAAAATAATAAAACTTTAGGATACCAAATAAGCATCAATAGATTTTTTCATTAGCTATATTTTTATATATTTGATGTCATAAATTTTTGCAATTCTCTTTATTTGGTCAAACTTTAAATGTTTTGACTCTTAAAAAAGTAGAATGACTTAGTAGATCTATCTAATGCCAATGTCCCAAATGCTTACCTTTTAAACATTTAAATTTTGTCATAAAATAATTGTCATTCTCACCTCTCTTTCTCTTCTCCCAATAAATACATTTTTTATTTCCTCAATACATCTTTATCTCTATTTCCAAGAGTATTAAGATTTTTTTACCTTGACTGTTGATATTTGTGATAGATCTTAAAACATCTACTATTATGAGACATGAGAGAATTATGATATCAGAGTTTGGATTAGAGGATAACTTATTATAATTAAAATTCTAGATCACAATAATCCTATAATTCTAATTATAGATGGCAGGTGTTTAATGACCAACTTATCTATCCACTAGAGCCGTTTGCACCTAATACACCCATGGTGAACCCTAGGTAACAAGGAAGATTATACAATCTAAGCAATCATTTTATTTCCCCAAGTTGTGACAAAATACATGCATATAAAATAAATAATTTAAAGATGAATGGTATACCAAAATGGTCAAGGATTGTCCTCCTCTAAAATCTTCATAAACGTGCCCTTGGAATTCACCTCTTGCCCTCCTATACATCGAAATGTCGATCATACAAATTAAAATACAAGCAAATAAACATTTTATAAGTAAAATAGCACTCCCTTCGTCCTAAAAAAAATAAGTGTCGATGTTATATTTATGTTGATTAAACTTTCTTAAGTTTAGCTAGGTTTATAAAAAATATTAGTAACATATTCAAATGGATTTATTATAAAAATATATTCAAACGATCTAAGATCTAACGATACTAATTATGTACTACAACTATTAATATTTTTTTATATGTTTGGTAAGACATATAACTCCTTAGTAAACGAGGACGAAACTTATTTTTAGATGGAGAGAGTAAGTGTATAAAACTATTATATGAATCATTCTAAACTAGTAAACATAAGTTTTATTACAAAGTTACTAGAAACAATAGAAATATAGATTATCCACACTCTGTTCTAAATTGTAAAAGTCATTCTATTTTTTTTTCTAATAATACATAATTTTTCACACGTGCGAAGTAAAGGAACTCAAGGAATCCTCAGGTGCTGACGATCGTCTCAATTGAACACAGTCCTCAATGTTGATCACCCATCGAACGGTTGTGGAACATCGCCCAATTTGGATGGGCGGTAGTAACTTGAGTGCGGTGGCGCATAGCCGGGACGGCTCGCCGGTGCTCCAAAAATTGCGCGGAGACATTCCCGGCAAGAGCCAAGAAGACTCGACAGAAAGCACACACGATGAGAAAGGCTCTTGGAGTTGGTGGGGTTGCAGGGAGAAAGGCTCACGGTGAGCTCCCACGGCGTGACTCGAACCAGGTAAAATGTGCACTAAGGGAAGAGAGATCGGAAGCGATGGTGATGCGATTTAACTAACCAACAATATAAAACAGTTTGAAGAACTTCATGTCTCCATTGCAGAAAACACATTTTCAAGAACTCTAATGAATTAACCAGAAATATAAAACAGTTTCAAGAGCTCCATGTTTGCATTGCAGGAGTGGGAAGACACAGTTTCAAGAACTCAAAACAAATTAACCAACAAGAACAATACAAAATATTTTTTGTTCCGAAGAATATAGCGCAATCAATTACCTCAGTAAAGAGGACATATAGCTATATATTCTTAAGGAAATGGAACTCCACACATGACGCATGAGACGTGTGTGCCCACAAGAGAGAGAACACGGTTGATCATCCATGAGGACAAGGCCAAAGGAGACAGACGTTCTATAATGGTTTCACAAAAAAAGAAAGGCCACGTTAAAGGAGCAGCATATGGAGGTAGTTCATCTTCCAACGCAAGCAATAACAGAGAGAGCAGCCTCGGACTTCTATTCTATATTAGTATATTAGGTTACTTTGGGACCACATATTTGTTTTTGCATCTTTACTTTAGTCTCTGCTGCAACCTGCAGTACGTCATGGAAGAACAGCTCTCTCCCTCCAACGCTTGCTTCAGTGTTGTCCTGAGCTTTTCGTCAGACAAAGCTAATGCTGCTTCTGTAGGCATCTTTGCGGGTCAACCATGCCACTAGATGTGTTTGGTTGGAGAGCGAGGTAGAATAGAACGGTTCCGCTCCTGATTTAGGGACAAGACGGTTCTATTCGGTGTTTGGTTGAAAGAATGGAATGATTCTATTTTGGTGTTTGGTTGGAGGGATATCAGCAAAGAGGATGACAACACCAGACACAGCAAACGGGAGCGAGCGCGTCCAGCAAAATTTTAGGAGCGAGTCCATCCTACTTTTCAAGAGAATGTTTCTGGACTGGGATGACTCTATTCTCCTGTCCACAAACCAAACAGCCTGGAAACTAGGATGGAATGGCTCCATCCACCCCATCCCATGGACCAAACACATCCTAACTCTAGTGATTTGGATGCTCAAGGCCGAGCTGGCGTCTGGGGCAGCACGTCAGGTTGGCGCGTTGAACAAGCCCTGAGAGGATCGAAACAGATGACGCAATCTCCGCAGTCGAAAGCTTCCGGATCGCAGAGTATGCCCATGTCTTTGAAAGACAATCCACTGTACTCCACCATCCCTACCGTATGAATCATTATATATTTCAATAAAATTCTAGCCAAAATCTTTATGGTGACAATGTGTTGCAACAAAAAAAATAGTAAAGAGCGATGTTAAAGACATGGGTAGAAAAGAAATTTCCTCCCTTAAAATCTGATAAATAAATATTTTATAATAATCAATGTGTCGTGTTACGATAAATATACACAGTTTTATAATGGTATGTACCTGGCATATTAATGGTATCCACCCCACTATTTTCTCATGCACCTTCTACTTGCATTTTACTTTGATGCCTAGTTCACACTCTAGAATGTATCTTGGGTCTCCTTCGGCCTAACCCATGTAAGATACTCGTAACCAAGGTCATCCGACACTCTAGATTCTAGAATGTATCTTGGGTCCCCTTGGGCTTCTTAACTCATGTAAGATGCTCTTAACTAATGAAAGTTACCTGGTTGACCATAATTCGATAGTTTAATAGACAAATCAAAATGACCAACTTACTCCTCCTTTTCAATTAGTTGATCCATTTTATGCTCTCAACTGAGCACATGATCTAAATTGTTGTATACTAGTAGTATGAAACCTTGAGGGCCTGTTTGGAACGCAGGTATTTCACAGAAATTACGCAGAAATTTTACAGGAATCAGTTCATTTTTACAGGAAAAAGTTCAGGAACAGGAAAAATTCCCGTGTTCCAAACATGCCCTGAAACTTTGAAAGGGTCTATTCACTTGATGTGAGGAATATTGGTGACTATCTTAACCTGCTTTTATATTGTGTATTTTTGTTGAAATCACGGATAGAACAACAAAATGATCGTCGAGATAACCCCGCCTTAAATTTCAGGTTTTTTTTGCTTCTAATTATATATCAACTACGGCTACAACACTTTTGCTAGAGCTAAGTGTAGAATTACAACTGTAGCAAAAACCGTGGCACCAAACAAGCCCAAAGGAAGAAACACGTAGTTTAGAAGGAGAATAAGGGTAATAGGATTGTATATTGATTTGTTTTTACGACTGGATGGCCTCAATTGGCAGCCACACTTTTATAGGGTGGATGTACGTAGCCTGTTACAAATCTTTATAAAATTCGTGCCAAAATATAACTTATAATATGGATTACACAGTCAAAACAAACGTGGCTAGTTAGCAAAAGTGTGGATCTTTCTGAAACCACAATGTTTTCATCTATTTATATAAACAGTTTGATCGTCTCAACAAAAGAAAAAAGAAAAAGGAGTTCATTCGGCAATTCAATAAAGTAAAACTGGCCTAGTTTTTCTAGCAACCCGGCCCGAGTTAGGGTTAGGCCCATTCTAGATGGCAATAGAGGGTGAATCGAATAATCTAACACCTAACACGACGTGCAAATTAAACCCAGCTAGATTAGTACCCTACGACTGGGAAGCACCGACCACCTTGGCGTAGATGGAGGACGCGCAGACCAATGCGAACCACGCCCCTCCGCCGATGCCGAAGGCGGCGTTGGATGCCGGGGCCACCACCTGCTCCACCGCGAACGGCGTCGTCGTCGTGGCCTCCCCGCCTGCGCTCAGCTCGTCGTCCCTGGACAGCCCCCACGGGACGTGCGGCGGCACTGACACCGGCAGCTCCTCGTAGCCGTCGTCGACGTCGTCGGCGCAGTCCGCGCGCAGCGGCGGCGCCTCCGGGCCGGGCAGGCACAACATCGTTCGCCAGCACATTGCTGTGCGCCTGAGTTCGAATCAACCAGGCGGCTAGCAGATTAATTCGTTCGTGGCGCTCGGGAAACGCTGCGAATATGAACTTGAAAGCCTGTGGCTACGTGATTGATTTACGTCAAGGGGACGAGAGAAATCAAAGCCTGCACAGATTATATATCATCTGCGAACCACAGTTCACAGTTGTAAACGGACTCGAGTACTACTGCAACCCCCAACCGAATTCATCCTATCCTAGAGTGTACATAACTTTGCTAGTTCTAGAACACACATGACGTCAAAATGAGAACAATCTACTCATTTTGTTTCACATTACAATTCATCCTATCCTATCTCCACCTTTCGAATCCGGGTTCAAGCTCGGGCACCCGATAGCGCAACGTCACCCGTTAACCATCAACCGTATGATCTCCACAACTCACGACGTCGTCCGTCCGATTTGGATTATACCGGGTCTTTGCCCGCTTCTTTCTAAACCCGAAACCACGGGAACCTTCTTCTCGGGAGCGAGTCGCAGCACAAGCGCCACCCACCAGCGAGGCGGCGCGGCCCTCGGCTAGCCGTATGTGGACACCACCGAGCACCACTAGCATGGCCGCATGGGCGCCCCCCACAAGTATGCAGAGCGGAGTATGCCAAGACATGGATGTATCTTCCTGGAGCATCGCGAAGGTGTCTGTCTCCACTCTTTGTCTGCACTCTGCAGAGTTGCTCGTGACCCGCCGGTGTCCGCCCTTCCCCTTCGCTTGCTGCACTGCACCACCCAGCGCCCAAGACCCGTCGCGCCCTTATCTACGACGCGGCCATAGCGAAGTTGCGGGTTGCGGGTTGGTTTGGTCATGGACCCCAAAGCTCTCTCAAATCTTCAAATGGAGGAAGAGCTAAGCGAGGCCGTGCGGTGCTCCACCGGCGATGCAGCTCGGCGCCGGAACAAAAGATTCCCATTTTTCCTCCGTTCCCGACACATGTCCCGAGCATGGATGGATGTATCATGGGGCGGCGGTGTTGTGTTTCGACCTGGTGGAGTCAACTGAAGCATGATAGGCAGACGTGCAGGTGTGTGTGCTCTGCACGGTAGCTTCATCTCCATCTCACTAATGGCACAGCTTATGGACGCCATTGGGAAATCATTGTCATTCATCCTTCGATTACTAGGTGGTTCGCATGGACGTATGTATGTATGTGAATAATATGATTAAGCTAATGTTCTTCTAAAGTGCAAATCGCTGGCAACGTTCACAGTTTGTCATGTATATGCCAATTGAAGGTGTGCTTGCTGGTTATACAATTCGTAGTATGCAGTCATCATGCATGCTAAATGTTTGACAGAATGTCTCCCTAGCTATACATGTCAACTATATGTCTTGTGGATGATAACCACATCATCATCTTTCCGGAATACAAGGAAATGCAATTGGTACAGGCTAGCCTGTCATGTGACCATCTGAAAATGCCTAAGACAATTATCTGAACGTGTTTAGCCAATAGAAGTCATGTTGAGAATTGCAGCAATAGTTAAGGCATTGCAACCGGTTCACTTTGTAAATACAATGTTGCATCGCCCAATGAGTTTCAGAGTTTGACTTCCAAATATGTAACTTAAAAAAAACTTAGAAGCGAAGGTCAATTTTATCTCTGACAAGTACCAACTATATAAAATTGAATTACCAAAAAAAATATCAGAAGTTGGTGAGCCTTTATGTATGCTGACTATTTCAGAAAATTGGCATCTGACCAATTATTCCAACTCTTGGTGCTCATACCAATGTAGACATTCTACTATATATTCATGCAAAAAAAAAATACAAGTGGTACAGGCACACGTGGTTTCTATTTGCATGGTTCCTCAACAGGAGTGTATCGTTTGATTTGCATAACAACCTGTGTACATTCCATCAGATTTATCTTTGTAGGTTGAACACTACTCTCTCCGTCCCAAAAAAAGAGTCGTTCTCGCTTCCCAAAAAGTCAACAAATTTTAACTTTGACCAACTATATTTAACAAAATATTAATATTTATGGTATGTAATTAGTATCATTAGATAGATCTTTGAATATACTTTAACATTAAACTTTTTTAGATATATAAATGTTGCACACATTTTCTACAAACCTAGTCAAAGTTAAGAAAGTTTGACCTGTACGTTTCCCATAGCAACTTTTTTTCTGAGACGGAGGGAGTATGTTTTTTCTGTCTTTGTTCATGGATTAGAAGTTGCATTTATATCATTGGCACCCTCATATTCAAAACTTTATTCACTTGATTTTCCTTTCAGACCAACCAAAGAGACATCTAATAGCTAGATACACTAGTTTTGTTGGGGGCAAAATATCTTAAAGCTAAGGACTCAGTTTTATTTACAAGGTATTTAAACTGAATAACCCATTAGTATATTTGTTATGACAGTGTTGAGCAATGAGGCAACTGCTACATATCCTCTGTATAATAAACTGTACTAATTGATTTACTTGATATATCTCAAACAACATAAGTTGGTATATATCAATGAAAGGAGCCAATGACGAGCTACAAATGTTAAGAATTTCAATAAAATTACATCCAATATTATAAGCACAGTCATCCCAAATGCGTCCTTGTAACCTTTTCATGATGTACACACTTTCATAATATTGGAACTCTAAAACACGATGGTCTATATAATTGTTTGCTTAAATATTGTAACCATGTTCTCCTTTGTTTTTGGGGCTTCATAAGTTTGAGAAACAAGTCTGTATCCTCTATTTTCAGTACATCATACCTTTTTAATAAAAAACTATTATATTCAGTGCATAATTTACATATTTGCATTTTGATTCCTTGACTAAAATTACTTTTATTTATATCATTGCACTTGTAGGAACTACAAAGTTGGGTGAGAAAATAATCATAGTGCTAATTGCTACAGATCAATCCAGCAACATAAACCAGACATTGTTATTAAAAAATAAATGGATAAGAGGACCTTTCGTTGGATCTGTTGTGAATTTGCCAAGCTTGTCTAAAGACTCCTCCAATAAGCTAGGTAGAGAACCTCACATGGATGCCTTTATTCTTATATAAACTACGTTCCCATGTGTTATTTCTGTTTGCACGCGAGAAGTAGCAGAAAGTGGGATTTGATTTGAGCTGAAATTATCAGCATAAAAATCAGAAACTCTTCTTTGGCTGCTACCGCACTCTTAACTGTTTGAAAGTACATATGATATTTTGTCCTAATTTCATAGTTTACTCAAATAACAGAGCAAGGTACATTGCTGAGCTATACTCCCTCTATAAAAAAAAAAGAGTCGTTCTCGCTTCCTAAAAAGTCAATAATTTTTTTACTTTGACCAACTATATTTAACAAAATATTAATATTTATGGTACATAATTAGGTAGATCTTTGAATATATTTTTATAATAAACTTATTTAGAGATATAAATGTTACACGTATTTTCTATAAATCTAGTTAAAGTTGAGAAAGTTTGACCAGCACGATTCCTATAGCAACACTATTTTTGGGATGGAGGGAGTAGAATGAAAGCAAACGATCAAGTAAAATAAGATTGATTCGCTGGGCTATAATATATGAAAGATGAATTGGTACACTCAGGACGCGGCAAAGCCGCGCCAGTGTTTATAGTAGGAATCGAAACCCCCGTAAAAGCCCAAGAGTGGCCCATGAGCAAAAACCTCCTTCCTCTTCCTCCCTTTTGCAGATGTGCTCCCCTGCCCTGCGCCGCCGCCGCCAACCCCTCGTTACCAGCGCCATGCCACCGCGAAAGCGCCCGCCGCCGCCGCCGCCGGAGGAGCCCTCCCCTTCCTCGAAGCCTCGACCTGACGCTCAACCGTCCGAACCCTCCAACCCCCCTCTCGATTCCGAGGAGCCGACCATCTCGGCGACGATCCTCGCCAAACTGCCCCACCAGGAGGGCCTGGCGTACAAGCTCATCTTCGAGGCGGGCAACAAGGGCATGTGGATGCTGGACATCCGCAAAAAGTTGGCGATGGGGCCCAACACCGCCAGCAAGGTCGTGCGCGCCCTCGTGTCGCAGAGTCTCGTCAAGGAGATCAGCGATGTGCGCCACCGCAGCAGGAAGATCTTCATGGCCACCGACTTTCAGCCCTCCGCCGAGATCACCGGAGGCACCTGGTACCACGACGGGCGCCTGGACACTGATGCCGTAACCACTGCGCGCCGCTGCTGCCAGGCGCAGGTCGAGAGGCTCGGCGCCGCGACCGCGCAGATGATCCACCACGGCATTCTCAAGGACGATCCCAGGGCCGTGTACACTATTGACAAGATCAGGGATATCATCAAGACCATGGTGCTCGACAAGGTCCTTGAGGAGGTCAAGAGCACCGGCACGGGGGAATTCACGGCCGTCAGGGCCGGCACAATGTGCTACCGGCTGGTGACTGGGGCTCCGCAGGGAGGGATGATGGAGGGAATTCCTTGTGGGGTTTGCCCCAGGATTGATGAGTGCTCACCGGAGGGGGTCATCTCGCCGAGCACCTGCGTTTACTACAAGAAGTGGCTGCAGATGGACTTCTAGGCGGTGAACCCTCTTCTGTTGTACCTGTGCATCATGATGGAGTGTTGAAGTCCATTGGAGAATTCAGTTTCACATTGACCAATTGGGGCTGTTGGATCACACTCATCACACTCTAGGCTGGATTGAAAAGTTCAATTCGTGACCTCTGAAAGGAGAGGTATAAAAGTCCAGTTTCAGATTGTGGTACTCCTATCGAGAATCATCTCTACAGTTATTTCTACTTAGTCCTTCTAGCTTGTTATAATCTTTCATATTTCATCAAGTTTGGATGTCTGTACTCAGTACCATATCAACACCCTAAATGTTAAGGTCTTGTACTGAAGTTATATATTGAGCATGAACCCAAAGTCTTCCTGTTTGACAGCCAAAGGACCAACAAAGATGCACTTTCTATTCAACTTTCTAGGACCACTAAACTTAAACTAACAGAACTTAGATTGTGAAATACAGGACACTATTCTGTTTGGCTAATCGTTGAAAACCCCATTGGCTGCAGTGATAGGCAACCGCGATATTCAGGTACAGTATCCATGTTGCTTGATTGTTTTAGCCCATTATCTTTAACTGGAATCTAATCTGTCAAAACTCACAAGGTTGTCATGTATGCTTGATTGTCCATGTTATGGTGTTATTTCTGTAGGCTGTAGCTAATTATATATACCTGATTTTACTGACCATTTTTGTGTGCTTACACAGCACAGGTTCAGCTGTTTCATAGTGGAAACCACATCCATATTGTAGTTCAACTTTTAGTTTTGTCTTCACCTCTGTGTTATGTACTTCTGCATGATCATCATGTGTTATGGGCAGGGATGTTAGTGTGAGGATGGAGAGGGCGTAGTTGTGCGTGGTAGTTGGCCGAGGCCCTGGTCCCTCTTGGCCATGACTTGGAAACCGTGATAGGTGTCACAACAAAGAGGCAGAGTAAGGAGAAGGGGATAGAAGCTAGCTTAGCTTGTCTGTAATCACACACGTGTCTTTCAAGCAATAAACTCTCAACTTATCTCCTGATCTGTTGGAACCGACTAGGTTATGCAGGGAGTAGTTGTGGGAGACCGGAGGGCGAGGCTTGGGTTCTTGGCGGCGGCAAGGTTGAGACGCCAGCCACAGTGTGTGATACCAGATTGTTGGAACTGACTAGGTTACGCAGGGAGTAGTCATGGGAGACCGGAGGGCGAAGCTTGGGTTCTCAGCGGCAGCGAGGTTGATACGCCGTCAGCGAGCAGTGCGAGGCAAGAAAGAGAGAGCTAGGAGCTATATGTACATCACAATAATCTTATATTTATGTTTAGCCTACAACTGCGAGTTGGTACCTTGATTGTATTGTTTTAATGAGCATGACTAATATGCAATCTTCTGCAATCTCATCTGTACCTAGGTTATGACTATGTCAGTCAGTTCTTGCTATTTAGCAATGATAGTACTTGATTTCACATCACAAAATCACTAAAATTTTAATATGTTTCATGCAAATTGCACCATTTATTTTTCTGTGACTACTGTTGGTACAGCGCACTGAAGTTTGTGTCTACAATCTTGAATTACAAGGAAATTAAGTTGGTAACTTAATAAGCTGTGTTGAGATCATCTTTTAGTGTGTATTTGTCGTCGTCAGACATAGTATAACCCAATTATCCTTGATCACAATCTATAGAATATGCTGCATTTGTGTTCAATTCTGCTGCCAATCTCAGTTTAGTTCCTCGCGCTTGTTGGTCTGAAATTGACTTTTGCTTTTGCTTAAAATATATGAAAGGGGAAAACCGGAAAAGGCATCCTTATGATGTATATGTACACAACAAAAAGCAAAACTCTGAGGAGTTACAATCCTTTTCACAAAGTACTATTTGGTCATTGAAAAATAGGAGGCCTGATGTCTTCCTTCACCCTGTGTAAGTTTAGCATGAGTATATGGCTAGATAGATCCCTGAACTTCACAGTCCAGAGCCTGATGCTAAGCCTACCATTCAAAAATCTTGCCATTTGTCAATTTCCAAACTTCCGATGCTGCGATTATGAAGATCTCCATGATGAAACATGTTGGAAACCTGTTCTTGTATGCTTTGCACAAATCCAGTTGCCGATTATAAGAGATTCCTAGAATCTGCCAGCATCTTTTGAACAGATGTAATCTTGTTTCTTCCACTCTTCTATTGCATAGTAAACAATCCACAATTATTGTCCACCCAGTTTGCATCTCTACGCTCATGGGAGACTTGGTCAAGCTCACTAGCACTCAATCCTTGGGGCCGGCCTAGATGTTTACACCTGTGCACTGAAAATTACTGTTCATTGTATAGGGTGATAGGGACATGGGATTGACATCGTAACCTGTTGAGCTCAAACTACATAATTGTGTGGTGATTCGATAATGGCATTTATGTTTGAATATATATTCAGGCAATTTTGTAATATAAAGTCATTTTGTGTTTGTTTTATAACTGTGTCAAAAAATTCCATAAAGCTTCAGCTAGGAAAATTATATTGTTTTAGCTAACTTTGGGTTCAACAAATTGTTGATTTTAGAATATGTTCTCCGTTGCTGTTTTGGGTCAATCTTAGAAAGCAAAGTAACTTTTTTTTGCACGGCAGGATCTTTACATATAAAATGTCATGATGAAGCTTGATAGATTTTGTAATTGTCGCGTTAATGAAGGGAAGCATATAGGGACGTGACACATGAAACATCAATGCTGAAATGAAAGGCGTTTGTTCCTCTCATTTCAATTTGGTTTCTTCAATTTGAATATTGAGTTGTTGCCTTGTTGGAATCGACGACTAAGGCCCTCTTTGATAGGGTTTGGGCTTTTCTAAAAATACCAAATTTTGATGGATTTGGCTTTATGATGACAAGAATGACTTTGGCAGTTCGGCTTTATCCTTTTTGGCTTGGTTGTTTTGGCTTTAGAAGTTCTCTGATGTACATGTTTGGCAGGGTTTTTGCTTAAACAGATGGAGAGAAGTCTACATAAAAGCCCTCCAAAAGGGCTTAGTATGGACGTACAAGCATGTGGGGCTAGATAACGAGTGAGCTCGGCTCATTAAATAAATGGGCTAAAATTCTAGTATTAAACTAATCTAACTTTAACTATTATATATATATATATATATATATATATATATATATATATATATATAGAAAACTTAGTCAAAGAGAAAGGATTTGACTTAAGACAAAACCACAAAGGTAAAGTGAAGTGAAGTATAGTTTGGAACAGAGGAAGTGGTTTTTAAGTAGGGGAACGTATCCTGTGCAAACCATAACTTCATGAAAATCTGTGCAAATCATGATAGAAAAGTTATCTAAATTCATAAAAAAAATCACACATGTAGATGATAGGATGATACATAACTTGTAAAATATCTTAGTGTAACTGTAACATAGTATCGGCTTGCAGTTTCACAATAAATAGGTATCAGCATTGATTCTACACAGTACATCTCAGACATAAACCCTGCTGGTCTGCATATATTAGCAAAACATAAACACAAGTAGTTCTTCACTCAAACATGGCGATATATATGATGCATAAAATACATATATCACACAAAGGGACATACAAGTATATCATCTACTGAATCAAACAAACCACATAATTTGATAGGGAGAGTGACAGCGGCCTGAACCCTGTCGATACTATTCAGTCTTGCGTTCAGGTTTGTCGAAAGCAGCTATATTCTGAGGTTCGCACTCCGGGCAGAAGAACCGCACAAGCAGCGCTGATGTTGAGCTCATTGAGATCGCTCCGCATGAGGCCCACCTGAGGCTCCTTGGGACTGTTATTTTCGGACCTGTACAATATACGCATGGTTCAGGCAGCAGCAGCACAAAGGTTTCACCTCTGATTCACTCGAAGCACACTAAGGAAGTGAGGAGACAACAAACAAGCTTTATCGGCAGAACAAAAATACTTAAAAGCAGATGATTAGAGGGATCGGAGTCATGACCGTAATGAAGGCGACAGAGCACCCAGAAAGCAAGGGCACCACCAGTGGAGAAGATACCAGCAGTCTGACTCATCAACCGCGAGCAAGGCTTTGACTCGGGCCGCATCACCTCCCCTTCTGACCATCCCAATGCATTCCGGAGTGCCATCCCTATCCTGAGCTTCTCTTAGTGCACAGATTCAGCTTCACTGCTGGTTTTGTCAATTGTTACTCTGACGTTCTTCCCTGAGAAAAGTACTGAAGGAACAGAATTTGTCTTTAACAACAAGTCTGAAAGGATCACAGAACGATCACAGCACAGTAACTCATGTATTGTGTCATTTACTGAACAAATTTTGCTATACACGTAGAGAAAATTCTAAAAGCAATCAATTGATTTGCAAAAACAAATCCACAAAATAACATCCAAACCCATTGCATTCCAAGGGAAAGAAAAGAGAGGAATTGAGGAAAGCTTGGCTTTCAGAAACAGTGAAAGTTCTATCAATCATTTGTTCTACAGATTTTATTAAGGACACTGGATCAGGTTCGCAAGTCTCAAGTTGACAGCTTCGATCTCCAGACTCCAGTGGTGAACTGGTGATGCTTGATTAAGAAAACACGAATAGCAAATGAGAAGCACTGATTGTACCAAATCTCAAAGCAGAAAACAAATTTGTGGGCAATATGGTACCTCCAAATTGCAATAGGTATCACTGTATTAGTGAGTAACATCGAGATACTATGCAGCTACATACTCAGGCTAATGTGCAAAATGCATCAAATAAAAGCAGTATGTAAATGTCATGCTGATCTAAATGTAGAATATATTGCAACTAAAACCACAAATTGCAAGACTGGACCAGCAATTTTGAGCATCCCAATCTGGATGGTTACAAAAGTACAAAACTAGCTATTTTGAGTGCCCATCAAAAGAATTCCCATTTTCTTTGCACCATTCAGTTCGAACTGTTTGAAACTTTTTGAATGTGAATGTTGCATGCTAACCCCCAATGCTGCCATTTTGGCTTCTATACACGGGTTCTTTCTGCCTCGGCATTTTGTTGAGCACCTAGTGTGCAAAAGGAACGCCAATGTTCAGTGGTGCTCATTCAGGAATTGTTTCATACACCTTATGGGCAAGATCAGTGCGGCAGTCTTGTCAGCAAAATTAGCATGGATTACTAGACCAAACAGGAGCTGTGATTGCAAAGAACAATCTATGCACGGGCAGACGAGCTTATACTTAGATGGAGCAGTTGAACAGAAGCTCTACCTGTTGAATGATCTGGTAACTGGCCGTGCCCCCGCCGTACTTCTCTTCACCTCCGTGGCTCCGTGATCGTCGCCTGAAAGACCACCAGATAGGCCAACCCGATGATTCTCTCGCCGCCTGCGTGCAGCAGTGCAGGTTGGTGGTGGCTCCTCCACCGACAACCCACACGCACACAGCCTCAGTAGCGCAGTTTTCGCTTGTGCCTGTGCTGTGCGGTGGCGGCAGCTGAATGGAAGATCGATGGCTACGCGAGAATGTAGATAGAAGTTTTTTAATAAATTTATTTGAATATACTAATGTTGTATGTATTTTATATAAATCTAGTTAAAGTGGTGACACAAAAACTCAAGACAATAGCTAATAAGGAACAGAAGGAGTAGACACATTCAGGTATTGGCTGTTATTATTCTTTTATTTAAAATTGGTCAAACTTATAACAGAGGGATTATATATAATACATAAAATGTATCAAAGATATATTAATATATAGATTCATATTGCAAATACCTTTCAGTACTTTGTAGCAATTAATGATAATGTAACGAGGCATTGATGGCAACAGTATTTTAAGAAAACTTCCTTTAAATTTAAAGACATCTACACGCCACTTCCAAGTTTCGACAGGGCCATGTCATGCGGCATACTGTATACGTAGTGTCTTCTGGTAATACCAAAGCAACACCGCAACACCGTGGCCTGACACCCAAAACCAACACCAGAAGTAGCAACCACGTCCCAGAAACAAAGACAAGATCATTCTTGCGTCAAAAAAAGAAACAGAAAAACATGCAGAGGCAGATGGCTCACGCATATCGTACGACGTACTTCGCTACCAAATGGTAATCTAGAATACAAGCCTATTGTTTCAACCAAATAACAAGTCCCAGTTGCTTAGGGGCAAAAAACACTCGAAATCTGACCAACTTGAAGCCCCTGAACCATAATACCCCTCAAAACTAGGGTAACAAGCATCCCCACTACATCGAGAAACAGTGTGTCTAATCACATCCTATCCTCTCTTCTGCGCGGGGCACAGGTTATGATCTCATCGACCCTGAGGATCATCTCAGCTGCCTCTGTCGCAGACAGAAGGATGGCCTGTTTCACCTTGAATGACTCTTGAATACCCAGCTTTTGCATGTCCCCAACCTGCGGACCACACAATTTGACTAGTATCAGATTCTGTAATAGATAATTTGTTATGAATGGAAAACTCTGGTCTTTGTGAACTTACGGTGCCTGTGATGACATCAATTCCAGCAGTGCAGTTCTCTTTGTGGTGCTCAGCTCGGAGCTGGGAGATCAACTCAGCGCTATCCAAACCAGCATTGTCAGCAATGATTGTTGGGATGGCTTGCAGAGCATGTGAGAAAGCATCAATAGCATGAGATTTCTTCCCAGGGGTCTTCCTTGCAAGTTCATCTACTTCTTTGGCCATCACCATCTCAGGCCATCCACCTCCAAACAAGACTCGGGTATCATTTACTGTCTGGGACAGCACACACAAGGCATCATGCAAGGACCTCTCAGCCTCATCAAGCACATGCTCACTGCAGGGATGAAAAAGCAAAAAGACTCATTTTATGGAAAGTTAAAATGCATAAATGGAACAAAGTAGTCCTACATGATAAACAGTTAAAACAAGACATACCTAGCCCCCCTTAGGACAATGGTGCAAGCCTGCCCCATCGCAACCCCAGAGAAATGAATTAGCCTGTCCTCCCCAATCATAATCTCTTCAATGACCTTGCAGTGACCAAGCTTAACAGACTCTGGATTATCAAAAGTTGATGCGATCTCACCGCCAGTAACAAGAGCTAGCCGTTCAATTCCCTCAAAGTCTGCATGCTCAATTGCAAGTATGCCAGCGTCAGCAAAGAGTTCCTCAGGGAAGTTATAGATTAACTGCCTGTTGACGAAACAGTTTATTCCGTGGCCTATGATCTTTTGGACTTTCTCTCTCATTTTCTGCTTCTCAGCAGCTTCAATATCAGCAACCTTTGACATTGAATCTACCCGGACCCGTGCTCCATATATCTTAACTTTATCTGTGTCCATAGCAGTGTTTGCAACCAAAATTTTGGCATTCTCAATGCGCTTTGGCTGCCCAATGCCAATTTTCTTGTCAAGAATGAACCTATATACACAGAAACAAGCAAATAAAAAAAAGATATTAAGACCATTTACTCTTGGGAACTATTACATAGATGCCTGCAAGAACACTCAATAAATGGTACTCACATGGGTGCTAACCGGTGAACTACTACCTGATTAGGAAACTATTGGATTAAACACTATCAATGATGAAATTAAAACAAGTCATCAAACACTTGCCCAAAATATAATTAATGAATCAGCATGCCATTGATAGAAAAAATGGCATATGTTTGATTAAGGACTAGTTAAGTAGCCAAAATGTCACCTACTTTATTTGGCTGGTAAATGAGCAATTGATCTTTTAGAAAATGTAGCGCTAATTATAATTGGTTAGATTATTTATAAAAAAGCAGAAACTAATTGAATTGGGATCTTAGGTTGGACTGATAATTGACAGAAAGACAGGAGAACTTGGTGCTAGGTGAGAGAATTTGCATGCAGCCCAGTGCTGTGTGGTCAAAAGAATCAATTGACAATTTTTCCATAAATAAATACCCTTCGTCCAAAAAGGAATCCTTAAGAGATCCTCCAGGTTTCTTCAGAATTTGAATCGATTCCAAGTTGGTGCTACCCTGCCACCATTCGAATAGGAACCAGTCAATACTATAACATCATCGAACAACATGAGTGAGTAGCTATGAAGTATGAACCATACTTTTTCAAGATTTAAAATTCTACAGATAAAGATATCAGAGTTTAATGTAAATCATAACCATTTTTCATTAAACTATTTGTATACCTTAAGCCTCAAGACAGCATCAACCGCGAGTTCAGCAAAGTACTCCTTGTCTTGGGAAAGTATTTTTGAACTAAGAGTAGTCATAGCAATATTCATGAGATCAGCTCTGAACTTATCTGCAGAAGAAGGAAAAGGGTATTGTCATGAGATTGATGAGCGGGGATGGCATATTCCTGAGAGAATCCATGAGATGCAAGAGGAAGTGAATTTGAATTTATATGAGAATGAATATTACTCCAATATAACAAAATCTCAATGAAGTCAAATCCTACGTGCTATGCAAAATACACATATATTGTTAATGAAAATAATGGCTCATATGAATACTGAAAAATTATGCTTTCTAACCATGAGATTAGGAAATAAACTCACCTGTATTGTCTTTGTTGTCCATGGTCTTTTGTAGCAAAGTATCTCTGGCACACTCGAGAGCCATTCTGTAACCTAAAATTTACAAAATGAATTAACCATACATACTAGTTAGCTCGGTATAAAATAGGCAACCCAAGACAGATTAGAATCAGAACATCAGTGCACTACCTATACATTATTATTATTAAAAGAATTGGTAGATTAATCTGAAACCATGAATTGTAAAAAAAGGAAGCCGCATCTCAAATTTTAAATGGCTTAACAGCAGAATCCATCCTTAGACCTTATATTGTATGCCTCGTCTATTTGATTTGTTAATATGGGATTGATGCAAGCAAGACCATGTAACATGACATTCTACAATAATTACCAAGCTTTCCAATGTGAAGGATGGAAAAGCATACTACTAACCAGAACACATTCAGCAAGCAATACCTGCAATAATAGTCATCGGATGAATTTTCATGTTAACTAACTTCTCAGCCTCCTTCAAAAGTTCTCCAGCTAGAACAACGACAGAAGTTGTTCCATCACCAACTTCATCATCTTGAACTTTCGAAATGTCTAACAATCATTAAGGAGTAACTGGCCTTTCTCTCATTAGGAAAAAAAATAATTGTACAAAAGAGGGGTCTAATGAGGTCACAAGTAGAATATGAAGTTTGAGATCAATACCATCAAGAGAAATTATAAAACCAGAACCCCAACTAGGGATGCAACTTCTACTTGTTTTGGGTCATTGGGGGGGACCCAAAACTTGCTAAAATGGCATGCCACGTAATTAATTTAGAGGTGGGAGGGGGTCCTATTACCACCTTACCAACACTATCGTCAAGCAGTAATCAAATTGACAAAGGATACCAACAAGGACCTTTGCAGCAGGATTGTCAATATGAAGTGACTTCAAAATGGTAGCCCCATCATTTGTAACAGTAACATTACGCCCTCTGCCAGTTGATTGCAGGATCTTGTCCTACATAGGCAAAAAAAAATGGCACATGCAAATTTTCAACAAGTAAAACTGCTACCATTCATGTAAAGTGCAGGGTTTCTCTGTAAGACAGAAGCAATATGTTTCAAAAGCATACCATTCCTTTTGGTCCCAATGTGGTCTTAATCAAATCTGAGATTGCCATGGCCCCAATAAACGATGCCTGCAAGGACATGGCGTTAGCAAATACTGCCTCCGTTCAAAAGAATCAGAAGGTCGAGATCAAAGTGTCATTCGTTGTGGACGCTCCCCCAACACTATTCATTTGACAAGCTAAAGTGTAAACCATATCAGTGTATTCATTTGCCGCTCACCTAAATTTCTTTCAGTAAAAAACATCATGCAGTAATTCAAAAAAAAAAAAAAACTAAGCCGCTAAAAGTTCCCAAATGAGTGGCAGGCATTTATAGAACACCCACTAAAACGGGCGCCCCACTGAAACTAACCGCACAAGAGTAGTGAAGCACTTGTGCGCCAGCAAAGCCCCCGAAAAGAACAGCAACCAAAATATCCTAGCACCAGCGCCACTAAGGTTTCTGGTTTGATAATTCCCACAGATCACGCCACCACTCAAGCTGGGGAAGCGCCGCAGAACGAAACAATGAAACCTAACCTAGCAAAGAAACCGCACGGATCAGAGAGACGGCAGTCTTACCATCCTGGCGCGCTCGCCCTTCTCCTCGACGGCGTCATCCTTGAGCACCCTCTCCATCTACACGCAGGGGATTGGAGCTCACTTGGAAGGACCGGTGGTGCTGTGCAGATGTGGTCGGCAGAGAAAAGCAGGCGATCCCCGAGCGGCGGGCGGGCGGCGGCGGCGTTGGGGCTAAGCCGACCGGGTGTGTGTGTATGCAGATCCCGCTGCTGCTGGGAATCAAATACCTAGAGCATTCCGTGGGCTGGGCCGGCTGTAGCGGTTTTATGGGCTGAATTGATAGCTTTTTATTTTATTTTATTTTATTTTATTTTGAGAAAGCTGAATCGATAATTTGATATGTTGGAGCCGCGCATGCGGAAAGGTAAAAAGACCATTTTTCGTCTCAACGACGTACTCCCTCCCGCACTATATAAATAAAGGTCATCATAGTTTTCCAAAAAAAAAATTGATTAGTTTTATAAAAAAATATTAATATGTATGCATAATGAATATCATTAGATAATCGTTGAATCTATTTTCATAATAGATTTACTTAGAGATACAAATACTGCTAATATTTTTACAAATCTAATCTAATTTACACGATAATTATTTAGGAACGAAGGAAGTACTCCCTAAGTCCTGAAATTGTCGACATTTTAAATTTGGAGATAAGAATTAAGAAGATGTGAAAAAAATATGTTACACTAAAAAGAATAAAGAGAGAAATAGAGATTGTAAATAAAGAGAGAAATAGAGATGTACCGAGAAAAAGAAAAATACGTTGAAAACAGAAAGGTGTATTAGTAAATGATGAGATGAAATTGTCAAAAATTGTGGCATAAAATTTGAATCTTATGAAGTCAAGTAGGACGGAGAGACGAGAGAGTATTCTAATTTTACTGCATGAATTCTCTTCAATACGTGAATGTTATTGTTACATGGCCTATTCTGATTTTACTGCATGAATTCTCTTCAACTGAATGTTATTGTTATTATATGGCCTCGTTATAATAATGTAAAAGTACTCCCTACGTAACATAGTGCATTATGTAGCTTTTAAGACGGATGATTAAGGGGGTGTTTGATTCAGATCTAAAGTTTAGATCGTGTCACATCGAATATTTAGATGGTAATTAGGAGGACTAAACATGAACAAATTAAAAAAAACTAATTGCAGTGGAGTAAACTAATTAGCGAGATAAAATTATTAAGTCTAATTAATCCATCATTAGCAAATGTTTACTGTAGCATCACATTGTCAAATCATGGACTGATTAGACTTATTAGATTCGTCTCACAAATTAGACTCAATCTGTGTAATGAGTTTTATAATTAGTCTATATTTAATACTCCAAATTAGTGTCAAATATACAATGTGACGGGTCTAAAGTTTAGACCACAGGAACCAAACAGGGCCTAAGAGAGAACAAAAAAGATGCACGTGTCCTTACTTTAGTTCCTACACAAACACTATCATCAACGTGATTAATAGTGATCGGTTAAGATGACAATTTAATACAAAAATCCTTTTCTCTCCTACAATCCTTTATGTTTGGGTATAATTTTTAATACATGTTCGCTATATTACCAAGATAGGAGCATCTTATAATACGTTTTGGCATTTTCTAGATACATAGATTTGCTATGCACTTAATATACACACTAATCTAGATCCTAGATACATAACAAAAAAAATATCTAGAAAAGACAAATTGTCTTGTAATTTAGAACGAAAATAGTAGTATGCATTTTCTTTGCCTTATTATCAATAAATACATGCTAAGCAGAATCATGTCAGGCCTCGTTTGAATGTGCATGTATCTCTCTTAATCCACATGTATTAGAGTGTATTTGAACTAAATTACACTCCAATCCACTCCAACTCATGTGGTTTGAAGGAGATATATGCACATCCAAACAATGTCTCAATGTTTTAATTACCCATGCCCTACATATGATCTCTCATATAGAAAAAACTAACCTTAACTCATCATTTCTCCACTTCCATTGCTACCTTCCTCTTAGTTCTCTTTAGAGCATCTCTTACGAGCACCCACCATTTCCCTACCTACTCCCTCGGGCGGTATTGATCTCAACACGTGAATAGAGAGGCGACATGGTATCGGTCTGCGCACGTAGTTTCTCGTGCACACATCCTCTATGCTTAGATGACTCATGTCTGCCTATGTGCTACTTGTGACTTTCTTTCTTTCTTTATTTTGACTTGATAGACGATTAAGGGTGTGCTTATACTCCATCTTAACCCTAGCCAGACAACTTTTGTCCACTGCCTCATTGCCTGTGGAAGAAAGGATTTTTCCAAATTCGCTCTCGCGTCGTGGCAAGGTTATCCTTGCTCAGCGAGGCGAGGCATGCAAGCCATGCAAAATAATCAAGCTGACCCTAAAACCTGCTCGCTAAGAATGTCCTAAGAGCAAAACTAATAATACAATTTGTTGTTGTCCATTTGAATCTTTACGGTCCATCTTTTAACTTACTCATAGTTAACTATTCACGATTAACACATGCTTTATCTTTCCTCTCACAAAATTTCTGGTTCTCGTGCAACCCGCTTCCATCTGTCCAATATTTCCTTTCTCAATCCCGGACCTGATCTTCTTCTGCCATCATGTGGTGTGTCTCCGTGAGCATAAACACATTGTGGCAAGTATGTGTTTGGCATGCATTATCTAAACCATTCAAATATCCTTTAAAATTCGTACTATTGCTTTGAGATTCATGTTGTCTACTTATCCCAATATAAAACACCGTTGTTTGTTGTTTGTGTTTTTTTTTCGACGAAAAAAGAATTATATTATATAATAGCGGGGTACATTAATATATTACAAGCACTCTGGATTATACTAGATATATTCATAAACTGAATTTCATCTAAAATATACTCACGCCGTGAAAAGCTCAAAATCTCAAAACCAAACCTTTTGGACCCTTCGTGTAGATGATCGCACAGGCAAATACTTGGCACCAGCAATAGCGGCAAGCCTGAGAACAGATGCCCAACGAACAACGACCAACGTTCATGTAGGTGGAATTAAGGATCTTTTTCTTCTTGCTGGTGTCTTCCTTCTTCTTCTTTCTGCCACTGAAGAATGAGGAAGACTGATCTGAAGGATATTCTCCTTAGTCTTTCATTGTGGCCAGATCTTACCACAACAAAACGAAGAAAAGACCGGAGAAAATTATTCTATGGCGGCGACATCATCTCCGCCTTGATGCCGCCGTCCGGAAACAAAGGTCTCCATGTCGTCATGTCGATGAAGATGGTGACGCCGAAGTTGTTGCCCTCGTCTTCAACAAAGCCGCCATGGAGAAGACGATTCCACCCCTCTCCTTCACCTTTGTCGGAGAAGAGGAGAAGGAGATAAAACTCCAATACCAAGAACTTTGGCATGGATAAACTCTAGTCCTAAGGACTCGATCTACTGGAGAAACTTATTAAAAACAATTGATCTCCACTCCTTTTAGCCTTCGGCGAGATGCTAGAGGGGGAGGGAGGGGGGCGACGACGACGGGGCGGCGGCGGCCCCTCTCCCAAGTTCTGTTTTTATTTGTTGTTTGTGTTAGTACACATCTCAATGCTAGAACGGTGACACCGAGCAGGTATGAAAAAAAAAATTGCATTCCTCCGTTCCTCTGTGAGGCGCGAGCCCTCGGACTCGGAGGCAGTGACCGTGCGCGTCTGTTGTCTGCGCCTCTGCGGGCATCCTCGTCCACGACTAACAAACACGTCGGACCCACCTAGCAGAATGACGAGCCAAAACTGCAGCCCGACGGCGGCGGGCAACGCCTCGTGGCCTCGTGCCACGCAGCTGGACTGGACCCAGTCCTATCCGGTAACCGATTCCAACCAAACCCCTCTCCATCCAATCCCGACCCCAAACCCAACCCAGGCACCCAGCCATGGCCGACGACGACCCCCACGACGCCGCGGCCTCGTCCTCCGCCGGCGGCGACGAAGACGACGAGGGCACGGACACCGATGCCTCCAACTCCGACCTCGCCAATCCCCAGGGCCAGGATCCTCTACCCTTCCCCGACACAGCTTCGGCCCCACCTCACCCTCTCGCTCCCGCCCCCGAGCCCGCCGGCACAATTCCGCCGCTGCAGCCGCATGGTCAGGCCGCGGGCGCCTCGGCCACTGAAGACTCGCGGCGTCTGTTCCAGCGGCTGTGGACCGACGAGGAGGAGCTCCTCATCCTGCGCGGCTTCCTCGACTTCACGGCGCGCCGGGGCACCACGTTCGCGTCGCACCAGTACGACACGGGCCCCTTCTACGAGGAGATCCGCCGCCGTCTCTCCTTCGACTTCACCAAGAGCCAGCTCATCGAGAAGCTACGCCGCCTCAAGAAGAAGTACCGCGTCTGCGCCGCGCGCGTCGCGGCGCAGGGCGCCGCGTTCGCGTTCCGGAGCGCGCACGAGGGCGCCATCTACGACGTCGCGCGCCACATCTGGCGCCCCGCGTTCAGGCGCGGCGAAGGCGGCGGCGGCACGGCCGACGCCTCCGACGAGGACGACATCAACCCCGTTGCCGCCGCTGCGACGGAGGATGGCGGCGGTGGCGGCGGCGGGAGCGCGTCCACGCCCACGCCGAGGGGCAGGGGAGGCCGGCGCGTTCGGAGGAGGACGGCGCAAGAGCTGGAGACCCCCGCATTGCCAGCCACGTCCGCGCTGATGCTAACTGATGCGGCTGAGGACCGGCTTGTTGTTGCCGTCGAGAATTTAGCTCCGGCAATTGCACCGCCACCTCCTTTGCAAATGCCAACTGCATCACCAGTGGCGGCGATCCCTTCGCCCATGCCAGTGAGCACCGGTGACGCCACCGAGGAGGCTATCAGGAGTATCATGTCACCGTTACTGAAGGAGTTCATCAGCTCTGTCACCGTCGCTGGGCAGACTGGATTCGGATTGGGTCTTGGCACAGGATTCGGCGGCTTCGACATTCTTGGTCTTGGTTTAGGGGTTGCTGGCCCAAATCCTGGATTGCCCAGTGATGATAAGTGGAGGCAGCAGCAAATTCTGGAGCTTGAGGTTTATCTAAAGAGGATTGAACTTATGCGGGAACAGGTTACCGCTGCTTTACAAGACCTCAGGTCATCAGAAACTTGATTGGGGATCGTCTTCCGTAGTCTTTTCGTTAGAGCCTGTCTCGTAGATTGCATTACATTACATTCTCAGGACTTCAGGAGAGTTGTTCGTTACAAACATTCTAATTGTACTTGATTTAAGTTAGACGCTTGTAGTTGTCATAAGATTAGAGGCTGAAAAGATCGATTTTGTAGATGGACTCACGATGAAGGTTGTTATTTACTTGCCACCTGCTTCATTGTTAGACATGTTTACTCCCTCTTTTGATAGAATTCAGTGCATAGTTGCTCGTATTTTAATTGGTTGTAAGTGTGTTTTTTAACAACTTGTATGGAGTAATCCTGATAAAGCTGGTAGTCCTACATTCGTAGGTACAAGCTGAGTGAGCAACATCCAAGAGAATGAAGTAACGGATGATCTTCTATCTATCGGGAAGAAAGTACTCTCTTACTATTGAATCAGTACACCTGATTAGGGCTAATTTGAAAGAAAAGGGAAGACACGCTAAGGGATGGAAACTCCTCCATAAATAATTAAATTAATATTTAAATAATATCCTTATACATTTTCTCACTATAAAAAAATAAAAATTTTAAGGGAAATTGAGTTTTCAAAGGAGGCCATAGTGGTTGATGGTTGATTTTGCTCGAAAATCGAAATACACCTCAAAGGTGAGAGTGAGATGCGGGCTACTTTAGCTCTTCTTCTTCTTTGGTGACCAGAGTATGTACGGTTTTTATATTAAGGGATAAGTGGGGCTTTGGGACTCCTCTGATCTACGTTTTTCAGCTCTGCTCCACGTTTTTTAGTTAAATGGTTTCAGCTCCACGCACATAGCTCCAGAAAAAGGTAGAGTTGTAAGAACACCTAAAGAGGTACTCCACAAAGTCCAGTTTTTTATGGAGTTGTTCCACAGTGGAGTTTGCAGAGCAGAGTTTGTGGAGCGGCCACAAACACGCCCTAAGTAACCCGCTTAAAGACATTAGATTGGTATAATTTGACCCAGTTGATGGTTTTCTTTTGTCCTTTTCCCCTTGG
This sequence comes from Microstegium vimineum, assembly GCA_022036555.1. NCBI lineage: Eukaryota > Viridiplantae > Streptophyta > Magnoliopsida > Poales > Poaceae > Microstegium > Microstegium vimineum. Next base: position 22,102,139 of record CM039134.1, on the reverse strand, counting down.
AAATTCCCCTTAGAAAAGGAATGAGACGCAATTAGTTTTCTTATACAACATTTGCGAACTCTTGCATATTTAGCTCAGGCTAAATGTTTATGATGATTCGTTATAAGAGAAAAATATTATTTGTTTGCTGAAAAGTAATACTGAAGTAGTGCAGACTTTGAGTCGTTCTTATGACCGATGTGATTCATTAGGCCAGTTGAAGGCTCACAGTTCTATTATCAATGATTTCCACAAAAAAGTTCTATTGTCAATGATCTTTACTGCTTTCATTCTTCGACTATGGCCCTGTTCGTCAACACTATTTTAGCATAGCTTTCCAGTGAACAAACATTTCTTTCCCCAACAAATTAGCATAAGCATTCAACATAAGTCAAGTTAAACGAACAATGCCTAATTTGAAAAGGGCAGGGAGTAAAGCCCCATTTGGTACAACTCAATTTCACCAGTAAACAAGTTTTCTTGATTAAGCTAAGCCATTTCAAAAAAATTGTTTGCTAAAATAATTTCACCAACAACTTCTTGCATGACTAAAAGACAAAAATGGAGAAGAGAACTATAAAAAGCTATTTTTTCAGCCCCGCCTCTCTTTATTTCTTTGTGAGAGCATAAAAAAAGAGCTTCACTCATGAGCTATTTTAAAAAAGAGTGTTTGTAAAAAATAGCTTACAATAGCTTATGAAGTTGTTGGTGAAGCTCTACTTAACAAGCCGCAATACATTTGTTTTCGGATACACTCACAGTCAAGCCACAACAACAATGATGAATATTGACCTAATCATGCATCGCGAGGTTTCAAGTTTTCAACCGAGCTTAAGTTTCCCTATTTTGTCCATGGATAAAAGCATTAATTCGCGCACCATTTAACACCATTAGTGCCCAATCTAATAGAAGGGCCAAATAAAGAACCAATATTGGATTTCAGACTAAATTTGTAAGTTACAGAACTAAAGAGGCTAAGAACTCTAAGTAAAAAGAGAAACATTTTTTAGGGTCAAGAATTAATAATCGGATCATGCACTTTGCAGTCTTCTTTTAGACCACCCATATAGTAGTTAGTTCTTCACTATTAATACATAATGTATTCTCTTTTAATGTTTTTTATTATTATTATATCTAAACTATCCTCTCTCCTCTGCCTTACTACTATTTATCAACCTTAGAACATCTCCAAAAGACTAGCCAAATCGTTTTCTGTTAAATTTGGCTATTGTTAGAAAAACGTTTCCGACAGATTTTGTAAATGACTCTCCAAATTTAGTTTTTCATCCCACCTAATTCACTCTCTATTTTTGAATAACATATCTCACTAGCCATTCATCTTTTGGTTATACATGGTCTCTTGGAGTACTATGATATTATCTATTTTAAACATTTAAACAGTAATAAAATCAGTAAATTTAGGAGCTCCTAGATGTGCCGTGCCTTATTGAACGTGGGCCGGGCCGTCCCTTTTACCCAGTCCCCCTGTCCGGCAGCCCGTCTTCCACTAAAAAAACAAAAACAAAAACAAAACAAAATATAGACCACTGCCATTGCCGAGGCTGTGAGATCTCGCTTCTCGAAGACTGGAAGCTTCCGCGCTGGCGCGCACGCGCGGTGATGACTATGAACCCTGCTCCGGCGGCGAACAGCGCCGCTGCCGGAGCCGGCGGAGGCATGAAGCGGCGGGGCAGTAGGTGGTGGTGCGCGGCGGCCGGTGCCCTCATCGTGGCGCTCCTCGCCGTGGCCGTGAGCTATTACAGCTTCCAGGGCATCCCCTCATCTCCACCAGGAGGCTGCGGCTGCCCTGTAAGAATCTGTCCGTTGGTATTGCGATTTGCTTGGCTGGTTTGGGGGGGGGGGGGGTGATTTAGTTGTGCGGTTCTGACTTCTGAGGTGTCGGTGTGGTCCGTTTCAGGCTGCGAGGAAGTACACCGGGATGGTGGAGGACTACTGCTGCGACTATGAGACGGTGGACGCCATCAATGAGGAGGTTCTGCATCCGATCCTACAGGAACTCGTTAAGTTGCCGTTCTTCAGGTACTTCAAGGTGAGCACTTGTGAATTGTTTTTTTTTTCAATCAATGTCCTGGACTGTGATGTTGGCACGTTAGTGAAGACATATGCCGTAGTGCTCTAATGGAGAGATTGAGTTTTTTGAATTTAGAGTCATTCACGCTTGATTGGAGAATTTGATGCATGGTTACTGAGTTATGGATTATTAACTTTTTTTTTTCTGAATGTGCTTTTGCCCTTTTATATGCGGAAATTGTTGTGACAACAGTGTGAATCTTTGTCACATTATTATTTTTACTTAATTACTTGAGTAGTTGAGTGTGATTTATCAGTTTTCTACTATTCTAAGGTGATTATTTCAATCCTTAGGATAAAACTTTTGTGCACTCTGATTATGCAATGCTTGTCTTTTGATTTAGTAATGATTGTAACTTTTTTTAGATCAAAGGCATTCACCCAGCTTTATTGAAAGCGTATCGCCGCAAAAAAAGCTTTATTGAAAAAGCGTATCGCCGCAAAAAAAAGCTTTATTGAAAGCGTATCGAATGTCAGCGATCTAGGGACTGGGATTACCAGTTTTACAGTTTAGTGTCAAGAACTAACAGTATAACAGGTCTCAACTTTCTTCCTTGCACCTAACTCAACAAGATAAAACTTCTAACCAAGCGACATTTCATGGTAGCAAAAGTAAAATGAAGATTACGGCAGACGGTATGTGTAATTCTGTTAGCGAACATTTGCTTCAAGCAAGTTAATAATCTCATCCGTCATAGGGCTCAGCTTCGGTTTCACCAGGGGGCGCCAAGTGTTGATCAACATCATGGACTTGTATACTATCACCAGTGGTGACGACAGCACCTTCTTGTTGAACACCATGTCTTGTGTGTCTTCCAGATGGTCCACAGAGCACCTACACAAATGAATAAGATTACCTTTTGTTTCTTCCCTCTACAATTATCAACAAACTCTATAAAGAAGTTTTTGCAGTTAGTTGGCGATTTGAACCATCCAAATGTACTTCTCATTCAGGAAAGACCACAGAAATACAACAATAGGGCATTGGAATAGGATGTGGTCGGTGGTTTCAATTTTATCGCAAGTAGCACACTTCTCCGGCCCTGGGCAGATTGTATGTGCCGCCATCCAAATAAAATTTTTGACTTTCAAAGGAATGTTGCAGTTCCATACTGTCATCATTTGGCTGTCTCTAACACCCTAGGTAATGATTGTAATGAACAATAATCAACAATGTTCCATTTGGAATGAAAGTGGTATTTGCTTGATAAGAATGTGAAGGTTGTCTTAACTTACTAGTAGTAATGCACGTGCAACACACAAGTGTCTATGTTTAATTGTTTATATTTCATTTTAATTACCTGTATTTTTGCCAATGCTTATACTCCCTCCATGTCCTTAAAGAAAGTCGTTTTGGACATCGATACGGTCTCCACAAACAACTTGGACAGCTACTTTTTGCTATAAAATATAGTCAATATATACTTTTATAAAACTACATTTCGAGATGATTCTACTTACATCACTTTCATATTTCAAACTCAGCCTAAAAGAATTTATTTGTAATCAAAGTTTAAAATGTTTGACTTACAACCTCAAAATGACTTCCTTTAGGAACATGGAGGGAGTAATTGCTAACAAATGAAGAAAAAAGAAAACCCTATGAAGCCCTTAGTGATTACCTCCATTTTGTCCATCTATATAGGGATGTGAAATTACCTGCATAGGCTGCATTGTAACATAATGGTCTTATATTAACTCCTATGAATTCCACTCAAGTAGGAGTAATTAGTTAAGCCATATCAACTTTACTACTGGATCCCAGCCAAGTAGGAGTAAATTAGTTGCCCGAGGTTTCTGAAAGATCTGTACCTGTACGTACCATTGGAGAGTTGGAGCAACAGAACCAGGACAGGATATACTCACCAAACTGATCAGCCTTGGCGCAGGACTTGCCACCGTCCCACTGGTTCTATAACACCGTCTACACTCTGCAGAACGGACCACCGCTCGAACACCAGCATAATGGCATGTCCAAGCGCAGGTCCTGCTCGATGGAGATCATGCCAACGCTGTTTATCTGATCCTTCATTAACCTTGGTGGAATAGTGATGGACAATGGAGAGGCGACCAGGTATCCACGGTGGTGTTTTTGGGATTCTGGAAGGAATAATCACACTTGAGTAATAGTAAAGAAAATAATCAATCATCACCCAAGTAAGAAAATAATCAATCTACTGTAATTGAAGGTGTCGGTGGAGTAAGAAAATAATCAATCTCCTGTGATCCGATGTTTTGGTGGAGACCTGGAATATGTAGGTGTATTGTTCTGGTGAAATATCGTATCAATCTGGGCTAATGTGTCAGGTTGGCTGGATCGTTATCGTACATTGGATTCATTTTTAAAAACAGATGCATGGGATAAGATATAAGGTGGGTAGGGACCTTTTAGGTGAGAGGTATTTATCAATTCTTTCCCTCTTTTACAGTATATATAGATAAATATAGATTTAGGGAATTTGATTGTGCAAATAGTGCACAATCTGGTCTTGTGGACCGTCTAACAGTACCTGTTAGCTATCCTAACTGGACGCATGGTTCCAGTATCTCTTTATTTTTTGCCTTCCTATTCGTATATTCCCTATAGGTTATGAAGTTTGTGGCAGAGAATGGTATTGATCTTTGTTGTTATTGACGTGTAAGCTTTTGTATAATGCAAAATGGAATTTATTGGTGTGGCTATTATTTTGTAAAATTATACATTTATCTCAGATGTACTCAGATTACTTTCACCATTTCAGGCAACTTACTCATTGAGGAGTGGAGATGAAAATCTATTTTATGACATGGATTAAAAAGATGTGAACTCTTTAAGTTCTCTTCCAGATTTTGTTCAGTGAAATATAGTTTGTATTTGCTAGTCTGCCTACTATATATGACAGCTATATGCCGTGCCACCAAAATTCCCACATTAAGAATGAAATTTTGAAGCAATGGTTCATCTGTTCTAAGTCCTGTGTTATGCTTTGTCTTTTGTAAGGTTAAATTGTGGTGTGACTGCCCTTTCTGGCCCGATGATGGAATGTGCAAGCTTAGAGATTGTAGTGTCTGTGAGTGCCCAGAGAATGAGTTCCCTGTACCATTCAAGAAACCTTACAGTGGACTTTCTCCAGATAGTATGATATGCCAAGAACGAAAACCACCGTCTGCCATTGATACCATTGACAGGAAGGTTTTCCAAAGATGGGCTGAAACTGACAATCCGTGGACATCTGATGACGAGGCTGATAGTAGTAATTTATCTTTTCCCTGATCTAGTTTATTACACACTCTTTGTTTCTTATTTATTATCATTCATGATGATTATCAAACTGTTGTACCGATTTCAGATGAGATGACATACGTGAATCTTCAACTGAATCCTGAACGATACACTGGCTATACTGGTGATTCAGCAAGAAGGATATGGGACGCTATTTACAAAGAGAACTGTCCAAAATGTATGCATATGCGCTCTTTCACATGCTTGTTCTGCTTTAGTTATGCTGATTTGATCGACCATGTCAAGTGCGACTAATACTTTGCATCTTAGCTGCTTCTTTTATTTCACAACAACTCCATCATGTATATTTTTTTTATTCATTGAATGTGTTTATCTGTGCCATGTCTCACTGCATGTTAAAGGAACCAGTGTTGGACTGATTCTTTGAACCCTTGTTTTGAGATATATATGTCAATTGTAGCTATCTTGTCTTCTTCTGAAGTAATCTAATATGTATGGCATATATTGGTCCATCTGTTCTTCTTTAGTATCTTGTAATGATCTACTTGCATGGCTGTTCCATTAGATGTCCTACATAACATGATAGATAATCCTATCACACTGCAGTCCTACATCAGTACACAAGTTTTTTTTAATTGCCTTTTTCCTTCAGATCCCTCTGAAGAACTGTGCCATGAGAAGAAGGCATTGTACAAGCTTATTTCAGGGTTGCACTCCTCAATTTCCGTGCACATTGCTTACGATTATCTTCTTGATGAATCTACTAACTCAGTATGTGCCCAAATTCTACACCTTTGTTTATTGTTTTTTGGGCCAAGTTTCATAATTGTTTGGACCACTTCTGATGTAAATGGCCACAGTGGGGACAAAATCTTCCTTTGCTGTATGACCGTGTCCTGAAGTACCCAGAGCGTGTCCAGAATCTGTACTTTACCTACCTGTTCGTTCTTCGGGCTGTGACAAAGGTTCCCATTTCTTCCTTACTTGATACTTTCATTTTGTTTGCATGCTACTGTTGAAGATCAAACTGTTAGGTTTCTTTTTGTTGAAAATTTGTAGTGGATAATGATTTGATTTGGAATCTTTCAGGCAGCAGATTATCTTGAGCAAGCTGATTACCATACTGGTAATCCTGAAGACGACTTGAAAACACAATCTCTTGTGAAGCAATTGCTTTACAATTCCAAGTTAAGATCTGCATGTCCATTGCCTTTTGATGAAGCCAAACTCTGGCAAGGCGAAAATGGTCCTGAGCTAAAGCAAGAGATTCAGAAGCAATTTAGAAACATTAGGTTTGCGACATATTTCCTGTATTTCTAGTTCATAAATGCATATGCACCACTTGAATTCTTACCCCTGCAACATTTTTTCTTGATTAGTGCAATTATGGACTGCATTGGATGTGAGAAGTGCCGACTGTGGGGAAAGCTCCAAGTTCTGGGTCTTGGAACTGCACTGAAAATTCTTTTCTCCATCAATGGAGACAGCCATCTGAATGAGCCCGTATGTAGTCCATTTCTCAAATATCCATTATCACTTCTGCCACATTATGATAGGAGAGATATATGCTTCTATTTTGTTGGTATTTGCTCGAATAACTGTTCGTTTTGAAGTATCATCGTCATGTTAAGTTTCTAGCACTCGGTTCATCTTGGTCACTTACATTTCCCTAGAACCATAGATCATCTTAAAAAAGAAGAAGGAATGCACTATGAGTTCTATGCTAAATTGCTACTAGGCGAACTGAATCACTGTGGATTCTTCTTGAATTGATTAAAATACGACTTTAGCCTAAAACCGTTAGTATACCTTTTGAATTCATTTTGTATGTTTACAGTGGATATTTGTTTAACAATACTTTATTCTTGGTGATTGATCAGTTGCAGCTTCAGCGAAATGAGGCCATTTCATTGTTCAATCTTCTGAATAGGCTCTCAGAGTCTGTCAAATTTGTACATGAAAAAGGATCATTAATTGAAGAAGTCATTAAGGAACAGAGCCTTTCAACCCTTCAAAAGGGTGCTTTCAAGCCAAATGTTAAACTGGTACCCCCCCTTCCCCCGCCCCTCTCAGTACTGTATTGTTTATTGGATCCATCCCTCGTAAATTTGCATTATTTGATTCTCCTGCAGGACTTCCTCTGAGATGTAAGATGTAATTTGTAGTTTCATGGACATGCTGGTAGATTAGCATATACATATGTACTGAAAAGATTAACTTGAGATGGAAGAAGTTTCCTGTACTTCAGGAGAATGAGAGATACAGACCCTTTCGAGCTAAATGCAATGACACAGTTAACCTAGTTCCCCCCCTTTCCTTTTATTTTGGTGGGTTCCGGCCTTTTCCATGTATAGTGTCCCTCCGTTGTAAAGGATCTCACCGCCGCTATGTTCTGCCATGATGGAGAGGATGGCCTAATATTCTTTTTCACTTTGTGGTCACATAACCGCTAAACAGCTAACGAGCAAAAACTTTTTTTTGTCAATCTATTCACCCTTTTAAGAAAAGTTATGTAATGTATTTTCTTAACTGACTTTTCAGTGAAAGTATGGTGAGGTGCTGGGTGTACAGTTGTATCAATTGGCACAGCCCAGAGCAGCGAAAAGCTTTAAGCCGGAGAATCGGTAGCTGAACGCTTCTCTGGTGTGATATAGTATATGGAGATGGAAAATGTTTTGTTTCTTTGATTTACTGGATATATAAGATGTTGGGTTAAATCTTCTGTGCAGAACTGTTAATCATGCACCGGACATGAACATGAACATGATGGTACGTTTCATCGTGCTTGGAAGTGGCAGGAGTTGATGCCTCAGTCCCGGCCCGGCCCCACCACCGGCAACAAAGTAGATTCCTTCTGAGTTCAAGCATGGCAATGGATCTGGGTGCTGGCCGTGGAACTCGAGCTCATGGCGGTGCTTCAAAAGATGGCATCACCACAAGAGGATCAAGGTGGAGAAGAGCGGCTTATTAGGAATACATAGTTAGAGATGCAAGTGAACTAATCCGTGAAATCACATATTAGGCTTAATTTTTGTGGGTTTGAATGTCAGCCCATAAAATTAAGTATATATGGATTCGTTTGGTTCCTTGTATCTGGCCTGACCTGGCCCCCGGGATACCGTTTTTAATTGTTTGGATGCCTGTATGGGGTCCTGGGCCTGGCCCGTGGCGTGCAAAGCGTTCCCCCCAGCCTGGCTGCCGAGAAACAAAAATGGATTCCGTTTCTTTGCGGCTTGGCTCTCGTGGGACGCGAGCGAGCGCTCGGTGGCACCGAACAAGTGAATTCTACATGCAGTGCTGGCAACCAAACAAGTGCTCATTCCATTCAGGCTCTGCAGATGAAGGAAACCAAACAAACAGAGGTTGCATGGCCACAGCCTGGCCAGCCTGGCTAGCACCGACCTGGCTCTCTTGATGCAATGCAGGCTCCTTGAGAAGGGAACAAATGCGCCCTATGTGGACTTGCGGGTCAGTCTACTTGCATCATAGTCAGGCCTGTTAGTGCTACGTAGCATCTTCGCTCCTGGAACACTTGCTATCGGCGTCCCAGCCCATGTACTGGGCCAGCAAGTTTTGATTGGGCCCGTTACAACTGCATTTGATTAAGTGGTGCATGCAGTCATATATAAGACTAGAGGCTGAAAATATTGATCTGTAGATGAAATCCATCACGATGAAGGTTACTATATATATCTCGCATAGTTGCATTTGAGTCGTTCTAGTCACCAATGCGATTCGTTATCTACTCCTGTACGCCATCGAGCTCACAATTCGACTGTCCATCTTCTTTACTTTCTTTGTGGAGTAAGAAGAGTATATGTAACACATTCGTCTATGGAGACACGCACAGCCTGCCAAGCCACAACAACAATGACGAATACTGACCTAATCATCATCATCCCGGCAATATATGTGCATATTAAAAAAGGAAATCAAAGCAGTGAAGACGCACTAATGTAAGGTACATGACCATGCATCACGAAATTCATAGAAGAGCCATAACAGGATACTGAAAGCACACCACTGGTACTAGTAGTGGTGGCGAGGCACCTTCTCCTCCGGTACCGATAGATCGATGAGGCGATCGACGACCTGTTAGGGCCAGGGCCAGCTGCCGCCGCCGCCGCCGCCGCCGCACCACCCGCTGTAGGGGTAGTAGTAGGGATAGGGGTAGCTGGGCACGTCGCAGCAGCAGCAGCAGCCGTCGCTCTCCAGCCACGCCTTGCAGCGCCTCTCGCACGTCTCCTTGCACTCGTCCTTGCACTCCTTGCAGCAGGTGATCTTGTCGCACTTAATCTTGCACAGCTTCTCGCACGCTTCCTTGGCGGGGTCCGTCGGCGGCGGGGCCGGGGCCTTGGGCTTGTCGTCTTCGACGCTGATGATACTCACAGGGAAGCACTTCTTCTTGAGCTTCTGCGCGATGCACACCGGGTCGACGGCGCCGACCACCGTCAGCGTGCACTTCTCGGCGTCAACGTCCATCGACTTGATGCCTGGAGGGAGCAGACAGGCATGCATGTGCAGCAGCAAGGCTGTTTTGTTGGAACTTGGAAGGCAGCATGATGATATATTGCTTGGTATACATATGGACGATGGATGGATGGATGGATACCTTGGAGCGTCGCAGCAACTGACAGGATATCCCTCATGCATGTCTTGCCGACGAGGTCAGCTTTGACAACTATCTTCTGCATTCAACAAGTAATGCACAGAGGACAGCACAATGCAACACACTCATCAGTACAAGTAAATGGTTCGTGATCAGAAATAATTCAGAATCAACATCGGGAGAAACAAACAAACGTGACCACATCACAAATTAACCTTAGACATGGTGAGCTGATGAGTGATGGCAATGACACCCCTGCTAGATAGACTTTGCGTGTCCTGACAAGATCAAGAGGTCTGTCTGTCTGCTGCTGCTGCTGCTGGAACAACTGAACTCTGTGCATAATCACTGCTGAATTCTACGGGCTTCATATATAAGGTGGCAGCTCTGCTCTGGAAGTCAACTCGACAAGACTATACTGCTTAGCTCACCTGCACTGCTTAGCCCATTGGCTGGTCCGAAGAATATGCAGCCGGGGGGTTGCAATCAAGCATCATCTGTACTGCTTAGCTAGCTCATCGGGAATCAAGCATCACCTTTGGCTGGTGGTAGTGGTACACATAACACACATGTTACTATGTGAATTAGGGTGGGGAATTTTTTAGGAGTGATCAAGGGGATTGTAAGGATTATATATGGTTGGCTCATCAACTGGGTTGTTGGTTTCTTTTATTTTTCTGGTGGAAATACCTGCCCAGTGGCCACAAGTTTGTTTTATAGTTTGGAATTCGTCCAACACCCGAGCAAACGTTTTCGGTAATACATCACGAAGTCGGCATGATCGAGCTACCATATATGATTGTTTCATCGGGTCACTTTGGTCTCAGGTAGGTGACCCTCATGATGCCAACACACCTTCGTTCCCTAGCAGAATACTTGGGAACAATTGGAACAAAATCTCTGACTGTTCACTTGGGGTGTGTTTGGTTGTGAAACGGGGCTGAGAGGATGCAGGCTGAGTGGAACCATATTTCAGAGAAAGAGCGTGTTTGGTCAAGTTGCATGAGTGGATGTAACAAATCTAAAAAGGAACGGATGCAACTTATATGAACTGTGAGACTGACGTAAGGACCGTGCACTGGGTCTGGCTGCTGGCTAGTGAAGCTCGATTTGGGCTGCTGCGGTCCTAGAGCCAGGATCCAACTGTATATCACATGAGCGGAACAGGGTCGGAACGGTGGAAACAGGGATCCAAACAACCTTCTTTTGGAGCATATACAGGTTAGTTCATATAGGGATGGTGGGAGCTGGGTAACCAAACACACGCTTGGTTTCGCTTTAACCATACTCTTGGCCCTAATGAAACTAATTTCATATAGGAAATTACTGACATTATTTCTTGGCCTCTCTAATCTCAGATCTCCTTCTTGAGCCAATGATTTGCCTCGATCCTATGCTTTTCCCATGAAAACAATGAAGTTGGAGTAGATGTTTCTTTCCTACACTTTTCCTGTGAAAGTTCAAGCATAGGAAAAATTCCTTTACTTTTCCTGGGATGATTTCCTATGAACCAAACGGCTCTACGGTACCCATTCCAAAGGATTATGGATTCCTGTGTTTTTCCTTTAGAAATCCTATGAAACAAAGGAGGCCTTATTGTTTATTACTTGAAGGACTTGTATGCACAAAGGAGAAAAACGCGTAAGTTTACAGGCCCGCCTGAATTGAACTTGGTAGGTCAGGGGCGGATCCACGGGGTGGCTGCCGGGGCTGGAGCCCCCATCGTGAGCCTGATTTCTGCATTGAATCACTATTGCTTAGCCTTAAATCACAATTAGTCTCTAGCTCTAAATCTAAATCTTCATTATTTAGCCTCCTCTTTATTCCCATCCTAGATCCGCCCTGCCACTGCCACTAATAGAGCGCCTGCGCTGTGTAGCTGTCGTGACAAAAGAAATGGCTCTGTTTTACAAGCACTACGTTTTATTTTTTATTTTAAGAAAAATTGTGCCGACTCATGTATGCAAGCAGTATACTCAAGCTAGTGGTAGGATATAGTGTCAAGATGACACTTTGAAATCATCAGACAACAATTTAAATATTATAAGATATTTTAAGGGAAACAATATATGGTTCTATAGTTGAGGGGTTATGTATTCAACCAATGCTATGCTAGGAGTTATGTAGACGCTCCTAGTTTTGCTGACTTACCGCTATGTCAGCACACATGTAATATGCCACTAAGAGAAATTGCCTTCAAAACTGTCACAAAGAGTTATTTAGATGATTTTCAATACCTTTTCGTGTAGAATACCTGCTTTATATAGGTAAGGGGTGAAGTAGATAACCACCAATAACTAGGAGAATTAATGATATGTTTGGATGTATAGGGCTAATTGCTAGCCAATTACTTTTTTTTAGATCTAGTGTATCCAAACATAGGCTAATAGATGGGCTAGTTAATTTGCTAGCCAAGATACAACTAGGTAGTAGTCACCTTAGCTAATTCATGTTAATTTTTAGCACCAACTAATAACTGATAGTAACTAGCACTAGCTGATCTAAACATGCCATAAGTAGACTTTTTCTAAGCAAAATGACAATGTGACATTAGACCTAAGGTGGAGAGAAGAAAATATCTTGTCACCTAAGAACTTTTTTCCAGAAGAGCCAACAATAGTAAGAGCATGTTGGGTATATTTTAATAGAGAAGAAGTACTTTACAATAATAAAAAAGCAAAACAAAAACAACAACCTTACAAAGGAGGAAACAACCAAACTACCCCCAACGAAACACAATACCAATGATCCTCAAAAGCATGGGCTATCAATTGTCACTCTATAGACCACAAAGAACCAACAATGTAAATTAGGAGGGTGAGTAGGTTTTCCACAATGATGCCTACAAGGAGGGGAATGATGTGCAAAGTTGCCATCAACGCCGAATGGAGAACCAAGGTATTTTTGACCAAACTCCTAGAGGGTAAGGGGCTCATGACATGACACCAATAAGGGGTTTGCCAACAAAAAAGTCACCATTGTTGGTCAAGCCACTAATGGATGACCACAACCTTCTACCTTCCTTCCCGCGCTGCACGACCACAACCAACTGCCACCAATAGGAGATTGTTATGGCATCGACGAGGTCATATGCATGCATGACCTGCCGCCATCACGCTAGCCCACAAGCTCTGCCTCCATCCTGCATGGCACTAGCCATCGCAGGAAAGGCACATCTTATTCTTGCACCATCCAAAGAGTGTCGCCAATGTTGTTGTGCATCGGCATCCCACAAGTTTCTAGAGAAGCTATGAGCATCCCTGTAGAAGTTGTTGTCCGCAATGAGCCACCACTCGCTGGTTGTCACATCGGTGATGAGAAAATCACTGACATGCGTGGCTTGTTGCGACTGCACCAATTAACATAGGCCACAACCAACCAACAAATACCAACCCCCACTATGATCGCTCCTAGAGAAAACATGTTGCACCACTATCCATTTGCACTGAGCACCGTAGTTGTGCATTGTTGCCACCAATGTAAACCTTGAGTCTTAGCAAGCATCAGAGCCATCATGACCCTATGGAACTTACCATGCTAAGTGAGACCATGGTGTTGCATCGGATGTATGCCACCACCCCACGCAAGCCAAGACATGTGCCCGAGAGCCCACCAAGAGAGAGGAAGGAGAAGTCCCAACCAAGACACGTGCATCGTATGTGAGTCACGACAACCTTCTACCTTCCTTCCCGCGCTGCACGACGTGCGCATGCGACATTGGCATGAGGGTGTGAGGGCCCGAGGGGCCAGCGGCGTTTCAACAGAGGCACAAAGCAGGCTTGCAGGTAACAAATGACTTCTCACACAGGGCCCTAATCCCTGATTCCCTGATCCCTATTCCCTACTATTCGGCAATTCGAGCCGACCGATAACAAGGTAGGAATCTAAATGTAGTTACTAATTATTTGAGAAGCCCTATAAATTTAGTTTCGCTCTAGGTTAAAAAAAAACTAAGAACCTGCCCTGGATGACTTCACCAGGTTAATTGGGCATCAATCCAACACTGTTTGCACCTTTAGCCAAAGGTTTAATGTAGGTTGCACATAACACACCAATCTAAATTGCAAACTTTCCATTCTTTCTCGTCTCTCGAGTCTCGACCCACTCGCTCACTCACACACATGACCAAGGTGTACAAGATGGGATCCCCCCTCTCAATCCTTCTCTACTCAATGGGCTCATGGCACTGCTCACCAGGACGATACTCAAAGGCTTACCAGCACCAGGGCGTATTGGGCTGTTCAGCTAATGTGAAGAGACATTTGGCCCAACAGCTCCCGATCTTTTTTCCTTCCGTTTTCACTATATTATTTGTAGGTTACTAGGTTGTTGAGTGAGCCAAAGCAAGAGCATGACATGCATAAGAATTCCTTAACTGTACAAGGAAAAAACTTGCCTGTAGCCTTGCTTTAATTAAGGTTGCCCCTCACGGACTTGCTATTTATTACTTTGGAGTCTGGTATTTTGTTTTTTTTGATAAAGTATACCTATATTAATTAATAGAAAAACATGTCCAAATAAAAGTACACCGAATAAGGATATGAAGGACAGCTATCCAACCTATATTCTACGAGAAAGTAAACCGACTGCATTCGCTGCCGACGAAGATTGCCGACACCAGCCGACGCCGCCAAACCTGAATCACCAGAAGCCGGAGGAAACCACCGGCGTTGAGGTGGACTGCAGCAGACGCTCGATCTCGCGGAAGCGAAGAAGTCTTTGAGCGCCCATCCGTCAGGATCACAATCCAGATTGAAATGACGAGAGTGGTGCTGACGATGACATCCGTCGTCGCGGTGAAGCCAAGCTCGCTCAATCCCGATCCGTGTCGTCGCTAGATCGCGATCGATTCACCGTACTCCATCTTGCCGCCATGCCCTCAGCCGCCACCGTATCCTTGACCTTAGACGCGACACGAGCACCGTCGCTCCGCCGTGACGACGAAACAGCCGCCGCCGCAGACTCCTACACCACCTCACAGCCCTCTCATCGTCACCAGAGTAGACGACGACGAGGTGGACGAAGACCGGGAGAACTTTATTCCACCATGGCAGCGCCGCCACCACCACAAAGCTCGCGCCGTCGGAAAACCTAACCCTAAAAACTTGATCCACTGAAGAAACTTATTAAAAACAATAGATCCCCACTCCCTTCAGCCTTCGGTGAGATGCCGAAGGGGAAAGGAGGGGGACCACCGAAGACGGCGGACGGGCTGCGGCGGCGGCTCTGCCGAGTCTCGTTGGCTTAGCTTCAACTTGTGGCTGGTATTTTATTTCGATTGAAGACCACTGTTACCCGCAACTCATTGGTGTTGTGGGCTGTTTTCAGTTGGTGGGCTTTGATGCTTAGGCTATTCCAATTGCACAGTATGAGGAGATACATGAAATGGTTTCCACGTAGAAACTCGATGAATCTATTTTTCAACTTCTAACTTGTACTGATGTAATTTAGTGTGGTTTTAGTGGTGTTTTTTCTATCATCTAAAAATAATAAAATCTGGTTTAATCTGCAAAAATAAAAAAAATCATAATTGGTTTATTTCAAATGAGAAAAATATGACTAGCTAGTATTATTTTTTTAAAAATGTTATTATCTATATGTTGGTAGCACAACATATTATACGATAACCTGGTGGCTTCCTGTTTAAAAATAAAAATAAAATAAAGTACCAAAAGAAAAGACAGGAAAAATCAAAATGAAAAGGAAACATAAACGAAAAACAATTGGAACGTAAACTGAAAAGACAGGAAAAAAGACATGGGAAAAATTAAAACGAAAAGAAAAACAAAAAAACACCAGAAAAACAGAAACATTCTGAACGGATTAGCTGGACGGGAGTTAGTGCTAGGTAAACAGAACCGAAAAAAACATGAGACAATTTTTTTTAAAAAAAGAAATATGAAGAAAACAAAAAAAAACTCTTCATGGTTTAATATTAGGGATTTATCTCCCGTCAAGCTTAAATGATATATTAAAATTTATTATTGTAAGCCGATGTTTTTGCGCATAGACATGATTTGGTGATGTAAATATTATGTGATTTTTTTCAAAATTTTTAGTGTCAAACAAATATATAAAAAAACTTAATCATGATTAACTTTGTCTATTTAAGAAAAGGGGTAAAATGGTCATGTTAGTACAAAACAATATTTTTGCTGTGTAGTTCTCATCATGTAGAGTGTAGAAAAACTTATAGTATATTTTTTTACCAGTTATATAATTTTATATCTATTTTATAAAAATATTTTATTATGCACGGTGTCCATCAGCAAACTTGTCAAAAACCAGAGTGTCCTCGAGCAAATCGTTTCATTTTGGATGTCCAGTAGGGAAGGGCGCTCATTTTGGATGTCCGATAGCAAATTTTCCCTAAAATATATATCATATAAGTAAAACAAAAAAGTTATCGAGAGTCAAACAGAGACATTTTCTACATTCATGGTATTCTTGCATCGATACCGATGCGTTTTGGACTGGTTCCAAAACGTTAGATCTTGCGGCTTTTTCAATGTCTTAGGATTGATCGTTGAATTTGGTATATGGATTGCACTTTGGCTTCCATGTTCAACAAGGCCCGGTTCATCTAGAGCATCGACCGCATCAAGGAAAGCTATGAGAGAAGAAGATAAAAGAATCTGGATAGAATATTGTATCTTATTATTTCATATTTTTTATATGTAATTTGGAGATGTACCATGCTAAGGTTAATATAATTCTCAGTTCCCTTTGCAAAATGAAGTGTCAAGCAACTTTGCATATATATATATATAGTCGGAGTACAATGGAAAAAAAATTGAATACATACAAACTAAAAATACAGGGTGACATCCTCAACCATATAAACGTGCCATAGGAAGACACACAAACTACCCAGTACTCCGATCCCGTGGCCGAGACCACGCACATTTGGCATGCAGAACATAACACACTACTGGATGGTGCACGCTCCGTCATGTGACCTCTCTTCGTAGCATGTGTAGTAGGGGTACCCACTGGCCGGGTACCCGTTATTGTAGTAGCCGTAGGGGTAGTAGCTAGGCACAGCACAGGGGTCGTAGTAGCAGCCGGCGGGGCTCGGCTTGCAGCGGCTGCAGGAGCAGCAGCCCTTGCCGAGCCACGCCTCGCAGGCCTTCTCGCACCTCTCCTTGCACTCCTTCTCGCACTTCTCCTTGCACTCCTTGCAGCAGGTGATCTTGTCGCACTTCTCCTTGCACAGCTTCTCGCACGCCTCCTTGCAGGGCTCCTTCTTCTTGGGCTTGTCGTCCTCCACGCTGACGATGGTCGCCTCGAAGCACTTCTTCTTGAGCCTCTGCACGATGCGCACCGGGTCCACCGTCCCGACCACCGTCAGCGTGCACTTCTCGGCGTCGATGTCCATGGACTTGATTCCTGGATGCATGGTGGTCATATCGATCGTCATACATGGCATCAGGCTAGATAGCTAGCTTGCTCTTCTGTCATTAATCCATGGACAGGACGGTATATATACATTGTTCATTAGATAGAAAGATAGGAAGAAAGGTTAGATACCTTTGTTCTTGGAAACAATTGCTAGGATCTCGCTCTTGCATTTTGCGCCAATGAGGTCAGCTTTGAGAACTATCTTCTGCAATATAACGAGCAACCAGCAACAAAAAAAAAAGTTCAATACGAATAGTGATATGTGCAGAAAACAAAGATACTATTATCACAAGAACACGAAACCTTAGACATTGTGATCGAGATGATGACACCCACACCCTGGGTTGGAAGACGGCTCTGCTGCTGCTGCTGGTAGCTAGGACTGAATGTTGTTCTTTGCAGAATCTATGTCCAATCCTAAGCTCTGTGTTTATAGGCGGCAATCCTGGAAGTCAACTCGGCAAGACAGCAGCTACTGTCAACACGCCATTGGATGGGACCTGGTCGTAGGAATGAATGAATATACACACACTTGCAGTGCAGGAATTTATTATCATAGTCCTGGTTCTGGATGCAGGAGGTTGCAACTGTCTGCTGCACTAGTTAGTCAATTCCCTTGCTCTGAGATGTCACTGACTTAACTCATAAGGATTGGTCGGTTTTTTGCTGGTGCACATGTTAGTTAGGATAGGGAATTTTTAGGGAGTAAATAATAATATGGTTCAATATAATTCCCTCATCAAACCGGGGCCCCCCTCCGTCTACACGTTGTTTCTTGTTCGTGGAAATTTCAGCCCAATGGAAAGGTTTGTTTTTAGTTTGAGTTCACCCAACACGACCCCAACAAACATTTTTACTAATATATCAGAAAGTTGGGGTACAGACATAGTACCCTACAGTTTAATAAGATACGTACGTGGTCCTGAATCCTGACCACACCTTCCCGGAAGCATACTTGCAAAGACTAGGAATAATTTCTTAATTTGTTCGCTTTTGGTCATGGTGTATTATGATATGTATATACTTGTTTTGTTATATATATATATATATATATATATATATATATATATATATATATATATATGAAAAAGACTAAAAATTTATTCTCTAGAAGATATAACTATATATACTCTCTTCTTTTTCTATGGAAACATCAAGACAACCAAACTAAGTTGTTTTCTTTATTATTTAGTAGCTAGGTATAGAGTAAGTTATTTTGTAGCCAACTCTATTTACAATAATTTTTATACTAGTTTACGATAGCTATGTTACTATAACCCATGAGATATTTATCGTAATGTTATAGTAAACCATATAATAAAGAGTTACTATAGTCTTGTAAATTAGTATGGTAATTATCATAACTCAAATTAGCATAACCTTGTAAATTTATTTCTTATATATATAACTCAATGAAATCTCAAAGACATAGAGGTTGACATGCTTTTTTTTTTGGTAATAATAACTCTGTGCAACTAAAATGGTTGCATCAAGTGGAGAATATATAAGAAATAAGATCTAACTAAGTACACCCCTGCCCACATCATACATGCATATCTTTTATGTGATTTACCTAAGCACACCCCTTTCCAGCATCATTGATTGGAAGATGGCGGTGAAACTTTACTAGATACCGCGTTAATTTGAATATAGTATTCATATGGATACTGACGCATTACTCAGTAGTTTGCTTGTGGAATGTGGCAAAAGTGACGTATAGCATTCTTGTCGTTCAACTCTAGTTAAGATTTCGTAAAAGGACCACGGTCCACACAATATGCTTATGACAACATGTGGGGAATTTAGTTGAACAAAATCAATATTCAAACAAACTAACAAAGTAATGACTAGATGAACGCACAATTAATCAAAGTGACAGGAATGAAACGGAAGCATAGATATGAAACTGAAAACAATGTTCAAACGAAGCCAAACAAAATCATGTATGATGCATGACAAGCTACTCCGCAAAAAGTTCAAATCCTCCTGGCATTTACTTCATACACTGGTCGGTTTTCTTGGCTGAGACCTCTTCTTCTGTCACTATGAACCCTTGGATTCAGCATTCGGCGACATTGATGATTGTTGTTGTCATCGTGCATGACGATACAAGTAAGCATACTCATGACGCGAGATTAGAACGCTGTAGTGGCTCTGGCAGTTGAAAACTCGCTCTTTCGTTATAGCTTGGTGTGCCGGTTCAAAATATAGTAGTAGTCCAGCATTTCCTGCCTATGAGATCAGCTCTATTCACTGTCTTCTGCATAGCTCCAAGAGAAGGCAATAAGTTTAGCAGTAACTAGTCATGGACATGATTGATCAGTTACTTAACCAAGAATTATGCCTTTAAGTTTCTCTTGCAGAGGCATAAACTATGTCACTGCCTTAGACATTGTGCGCTGAGCAAGTCTGAAACAACGAAAAAAATGCAGGAGGACCTTGTTGTTGGAACCTCTGAGAAACAGCTGCCAAACCAGAAGTCAACTTGAGTACCATGTAACATTGGGCAGGAACTGGTCATATGATTGACCAATAATGCTTGTAATTGATGTAACGAGATGATTTAGATATAGGTCATAGAGGTCATATTATTAACCCCTGTCTTTATTACTACCTGCCTTGCTGAATGAACCACGTTCTCGACAGCCTGAATGCAGAATTAAGGATACCTGGTTGGTCAGAAAATGCCATACAAAAGAACTGGAGGGAGTATTTTGCAATGGGAGTATTATAAGGATGAAGTCTTAAGTATTTCTTTGGCGTAGTTGATTGTTGCACCAGTAACTTCTGCAAGTAGGAATGATAATAAGAAATGTCAACGCAATGCAGCAGTGACAGAATGGCAAAGAGTTCTATATGTTCAGCTGTTTTGCACAAAAACAAAAGTGACACACATACATTTAATATCTTTTAAAGATCTTCTACGGAGTCTATCAATACTGTTTCTTGAAGGGAAGCATATTCCGTGCAAATCCCTACTCAATAGACTCATGAAAGCACCCAAGAGAACATACTTGAAAGTTTGAAATTTTCGGAAACGGAGTGGAACACACGCATGTAAAATTTGGAAACTAAAGTATCTTCACGAGTTATGAAATTGAGAGTACCGTTATAAAAAATAAACTAAAATATTTCTCAAATCTAAGTGTAAATGCCATTATAAGTTAGTATAGAAATAATTCAAAAGTGCAGTATATGTATTTCTAATTACCCACTTCTACAAGTACTAATTCAAAAAGAACATATAGTGCTACATGACACCATGTCGATCAAGTAAACATTGGATAAATATTTATTTAATGGTTTAACTAGTGTGGACAAATGTTCACTTAGCAAACCATGTATTAATGACGATGATAATTCACTTTAAATTGTATTAATACTCCATGGCAATAAATTCTATATGTTTCTATTCCAAGTAATTATATATATTTTGACTAAAATAATATGTAATTTTAACATTTATAATTTAATTTAATAACTTTATGTTTTTTAAAATAACTAATATTACAATACATATAATTCTTCAATACAACAAATTCAACATCTTGAGTGCCATGGTATCGGCTGAAAAGACTATTTGTGGTACTATAGTAACTAATAAAAGTGTAGCCTAGAACCAAAAATCTTTCTTAATAAAATAAAAAATGACAAAATACAATGAGTACTAGAGTTTCTAACTTAACACATGGATAAAAAATTACAAAAACTAATAAGATCAAAGGGTCAAAGCTAAAATGTAGATTCATGATGTCACAAAAATAGATTGAACAAGAGCTTATATAACTTAAGCTTAGATTTCAACTAAATACAAATTACGCTAGAAACAAAAAAACAAAAATCCTTTAATTTTTTTTTACCTATGAGGGCTCTAACTAACCATCGCAATACGAGTTAAAGAAACATGAATCCTAGAAATTCTCAAAAAATCATCTGGCTATGAATTCAGTATACCTTAATCACCATTGATAATAATAGCCAAGGAATCTATGGATAACATTGGATTATTATAATCTAGATTATGTATATGATTGTTATAATCAGGATTATGGGTTATAATAATAAGAATATTTGGATCCCTAGATTATTGTGATTAGTTATGGTTAGTTCAAGTGCAAAATTCCTATCTTATCCTTTAGTTTGGTAAGTTGGATAATCGATTAGGGGGCAAGTTAGACTTTTAACACCCATAATCTCGTAAAATATGGTCTCACCTGGATTATGGGGTTATGATAATAGGGAGTTTAGATTATAGTAATCCACCATATATGCCCTGTTCGCTTGGCTTATGAGCCGGCTTATCAGCCACCGAAACGGTGTTTTTCTCTCACAGAAAAATAGCCAAAAAACGGCATCAGCCGGCTTATCAGCCACCAAAACGATGAAACGAACATGGCGATAATCAATCTAATTTAGATCAAAACTTGATTATAATAATCTATTATTTAATTAATCAAGTTTGGATCAAAATTTAATTATATAATTAAATTATTATAATCACAGGGTATCCAAACAGGACATTAAGATGTGATTTTGTTTCATTTTGGGCAAGTTGCCATGCATGCACTTGGAGCCTCTACTTCTCTCGGAATAGTTGTCAAGTTAGTTACTCCCTCAGGTCCAAATTATAGCTCACTTTAGCTTTGTATTAAATTAAATTTTTAATTTTAAGTTCATAACATCAAATTAGTTTTATTAAGTTACTTACAAAATATGTCTTGAAGGTATGTTTATTTGAAGTTAGAGAAGTGTAACTTAGAATAAAACTAAGTGAATTATAATTTACAAACGAAGGGAGTAAGATTTATTACTCATGTGGCGGGACGTGATAAAATTGATGTAGCAACCACTGGGTCAACTGTTTGGGTAGAGATCTCATAAAAGAACTACTCCATGCCTTGAGGACTGATGACAGCAGCTGAAGATATGATTGACTAATTCCTGCTCCCCATGCATGCGCATGTATTATCAGACAAAAAGGACTTGCGGTGGGAGTTCAGCCGTTGTTCACCTAAATTATGTGAAACAACAAGTCATGTGTAAACAATGAAATCGATGCTCAATCAAAGTGAAATCATATTATATTATAAGCTGATACAGGGGAATCTATTCAGTGAAATTTAAGTTGTCAATTTGACATTGCCTTGTTCGCCTATAAGTGCCCGTCGTATTATTCAGGGAAAAAAGTGAAATCATATCATAAAGATGATTAGATGACGGAATGCCAAAATTTGGTGGATCGGAATATCCGACACAAGTGATATATATCCCACCCTTGGATACTGCTGGATGCTGCATTCTCCTCCGGGCTTCGGCAGGCTTTCTTTTAATACGCAGTCATATATATCAGTCGACGATCGCTGTCTCTCGATTCAGAGCTCTCACATAGTACCTTGGACTTTGGCCACAGCCCACGGCTGAGTTGATAGGATAGGGTATAGGTCGTGCCTATGCCACCGACGAGATTAAGGGACTGTTTGGTACAACTTATAATAGCTTCATGAAGCTGTTATAAGCTGTTTATTTGTCAAACACCTCTTTTTAAAACAGCTTCACCTCTAAAGTTGTTTTTCTCCCCCTCTCACAAACACATAAAGTGGGATGAAGCTGAAAATAGTAGTTTATCACAGCTTTCTCCCCCATTTCTCTCTCATATGCATGCATAAAGTTGTTGGTGAAGCTGTTTTGTCAAACACTTTTTTCAAAATAGCTCAGCTTTACCTAGAAAGTTATTTGTAAAACTATTTTCTAAAAAAACAGCTTCACTAGTGAAGCTGAGCTGTACCAAACAGACCCTAACTAACACGACACATATGTCATAATGCCAAGCAACAGGCGCGGATCCAAGTCAAGATCTTAACGTCCAAGCAATTACCTCTATGCAGCAAATTGTTGATTTTGTGGGTTGTAGTACGTAGTAAACGTAAAAATTAAGCCTATATCGAGTTCGGGGATAGACCCGTTTGTATCTTTTTTTTTTTTGATCGGCTTGCATCCCTATTCTTCAGTAGTTGAGAAAAAAAAAACCTTATTCTGAGACATATCCAACTTATATTACTGTGTGTTTACTGTTGAGTCACCCTTGGGATCGAAGAATAATCATCAGCTCGGTGTCAGGCTGACAGCAGAAGAAAGTAACCTCGTTGGAAGACTCCTTATTCTTTCTTCTATTATTATATTATTATAAGACAACGCGAGACTAGGGAGGAAAAAAGAGAGAAGAAAGTGACCTCGTTTTTTTTATAATAAACAACTTTATTTCAACAGCAAACTACTGTTAGTAGTCTTACAGAGTTCAAGGTTACATATTGGAGTGCATCCTGAAGCGTGCACTAAAAACATGAGCTGCATTAGAATAGGTAGGAGGAGACTGAGATTGTACTAGGGCTTGCCTAGCTAATACATTAGCCGTCTTGTTCTGGGATCTATGAGTCCTAAGAATTTTCGTGTCTCTTTGCTCTGTGAAATTTGTGAAGGTCCGAGTGAAGAGTTTGATGCTCCAATTCGGTGGATGTGCATGATCCCAACCATTTAGGAATTGCATCAGCAACTGATTATCTGAGAGGAATATGACTTGGCGCATATATAGGCAAACAGTGACAATTGCAGCAAGTGTCATTGCTGCAGCCTCAACCATAAGCACTGAATTAGTTGCTGTCATCATCGCCTTGTTGTAGATGGTTTGCACCCGATGAACCTGGTTATTTAATATATTTATATTTATATTTATATTTAATATATTTATATTTATATATTATATTTATATTTATATTTATATTTATATTTATATATATTTATATTTAATATATTTATATTTATATACTATATTTATATTTATATTTATATTTATATTTATATTTATTATATTTAACTCTACATTCTCCGGTAACTTCTTGCATAGAACCACCTGTCACGTCACCTTCAATATTTTTCACCGTCAGATCTTGCATCGTTTGACCCATATTACTTAGGGCTAATTCTACTGGAAGCAGCCTCTCTAACTTCTGATACTTTTACCATGATTCTCTTACTATTATCCAGCTTCTCCTCCAAAACTGGTCAAACAAATATATAGAACGATGGCTTCAACTTCTCCTTCCATCTCGTCTCCTTTCCTCTCGTCGCTCTCTTTCTCGCGAGCTCGCCGTCTCGCTCCTAAACACAGCCATGGCGACGGCCGCCAACACCACCAGCCGGCGCTTGCTCGCCGACGTCGTCCACGTGCCAGATCTGGTCCAGGAGGGGCACCCTGCCGCGGCGGAGATCCTGCCTTGTCGTGCTCGTCCTCATTGTGCCACCAGGTGAAACCCTAGCTTCATCGTCTCCGTGCCCCTGCTGCTCCCTTCGACTTCGCGCTCCCCTCACCTCCCCTCACCTGGCGTCCCAGCGATGTGGCCCAAACTCGGGCACCCCCGGTCGCGGCAGCCCCGCAGCGGCCCCTGGACGCGGTAGCCCCGCAGCGCCCCCCGGCGCGGTGGCCTAGGTAAGCCCCACCTGCGGCCGTCTCGGCGCGGCGACCTGGCCACTGGCGCTCAACAGATCTGGTGGTTTCGGCCCCGCCTCCTATCTCCTCTCTCTCTATGGGCAGTGCCATGGGGTTCCCACCACTGGCCGCTTCTATGACTTCGCTTGCACAGTAGGCCGTGTCCAACTGGGGAAGAGAAACAGGTCCTCAACAGCTGGCTGTGCATGGCAGCGACAAGCATACAAAAAAAGTGCATTTTTAATCATGTTATTTAGCACTGGGTATTTTCAGTTTCTCGATATGGCTGACTGTTCTTATGATACCAATATTTTAGTGCTAGGCCGGCGTTTAGTTAATAGAAAGCTAACTTATGCTGTCCCATGTAAAGGAATTTTACTTTTTGGCCCACCTGGTACAGGAAATACAATGCTTGATAAAGCTGTGGCAACTGAGGCTGCTGCTAATTTCATAAACATATTGATGTTCACGATCTCTTCAAAGGTACTTATCAATTGGATTGGATAAGCCTCTTTTTTTTTTGCCAAGTTATATAATCTAAATAGCCTATTTTTAGGTTTCCACTGCCAAGTAAAATCACTCCAAGTGTAATTGCGGACTGTGCTGATTACAAAACCAGATTGTCTTTTACAATTGACTTCACTTATATTTGTCGTCGCCTTTGTCCATGTCAGGTCTGTCCTGTATCGCAGACATGACTATGCCTTTACATGGTACATGCTTAGGTTCAAGTTGATCGGATCTGTTTTCAGGTTACACAGGTAACGATTTCTGTCAGGCTTAGTTGTTGAGTGTGTTCATTTTGGTTAAATTTATGTGCATGATAAATCTAAATATAAAATATATAGAATTATATGTGGCGGCAATGTTGCGATTGTGCCGTGCAGAGAAGTGTTCATGCCAAAAAAAATTGAGTAGTGACGTATGTTTCAACTCACTTGATTTTGTGATTTCGAGTTCAATGTTCTTCCATACTCCACACTATTGATTTAATGTTTTTCTAATACAATAGTTGTGATTTCGAATTGAATGTTCTTGCATAGGCAAAAGTGAAAGAATGAAAGTTCAAATTCAGTCAACTGTTTGTCTCATGAAAAAATTTTGCGCCCCCAGGTTGAAACACATAGATCATATCAGTATAAATTAGCATTCATCAGTTGCCAAAACTCTTTTGCTTTTCCTACCATGAGTGCAGAACATATAAGGCTAATCAATTCAGTCAAAAACTTTCAGAATCTTGCTGACAGAAGCAATTCATTTGAGCTGTGTTCAGAGGACTGATCATTTATCTAAGCCCATAGATATGCAGTTCATGCTAAATATTTTGTACATCAACACTATTTGCAATCATAGGAAAAAAGAGTTCAAGTTTAAGCTAAGCAAGCATATAACATTGCAGATTGGTAAATATAGGATATGCATTTATATGGAGTTACTTTACATATTTATTGACACCTTTCCACTGCCTTTCCACTTTTTTTCTTTCTGTTTATGGATATTTATTGACTCTTCCCTTGCATATATATCTGCTGTAATCTTACTAAGATTTGTGCGCCCACCACCCCTTCTGTTTATATTGGCTTCTTCACTGTTTATAATATGATATTCTCAGCATTTGCCACCTGCCATTTTTTTACCTTCTTCAGCCTGTGATAAAAATTCCGTGCCCATTGCTCAAGGATATGATCTATGTCCGTGACAATTTCAGGACAACCTTTTTGGATCCAAGCCTTGGAATGGTCATGTTCAATCTAGGTGTGTGCTAATTTTTAAAACTGTAGTGTTGCTTATGTCTACCATTCTCGGTACAAGCACAAAAATGCTTATGTTTCCTTTTTGGAAAACTGAATGTGAGCCATAGGTTCTGAATCTAATGTTCCATCGTCTGTGCTATATAGTATTCCGACCACAATTGAAAGTTAAATTGTCCATATAGTGGCATGGGTCTATTAAAAAACTTTTTCCCTCCCCAATGACGTATGATAGATAGAGCATGACCAGAATTAAATATATTTTATATGAATGCATCAATTTTTAGAATATACGCAAACACATTCGATGGCTGTGCATCATTGCATCAACCACAAAGTTGTCAATTTCAGCAACCGTAAAGGCTACAAAAAATGTAAATATACTTGCTGATACACCCTTCAACTTCTGATCTTCAATTTATATGAGAGAGTTCTCCTAGCCGATAAGTGTCCTATGGTTGCTATTATTGTTTTTGGAAACTGACTTGAGAAATAGACAATCTATTGTTGAATTATATAACATGGATGATACATTACGATTACAAGTACCAACAAGTTCTCTGCTTAGTTTTATCGTACTGTTTAACTAATGCATGTGCTCTTGTGTCTTCTTTTCAGGATGGCCAAATTGATTGTGTTAAATTTGTAGCCAAGAAGCAAGCCAACAAAGTTTAGACATAGGTGATGACCAATGTAACCTTGACAGATGCACCTGTCACTGATGCACTTGGCATGTGCAAATTTTGTTCTCTTATTCATCACTTCTGCATGACTCAGAATTTGGGTTGTACCAAGAGTAGTAAATATTCCAAATAAGTGTAGCCTGACAGATACTATATAGTTAGTCATGAGAGCTTGCAGCTTTTACATTTATGTTTACGAATGCGCGCGAGGGCGCGTGCCTTCCACTAGTTGATTGATGATTAAAAGACCAAAACTGACCTCGTTGAGCGTTCCAGAAAAGAATGTCGTGTACACCTGCTAATTTAGAAGTCAACTCAACTCAACTGCTGAAGGCTGAAAGAGGCCACTTCTCAATGGCGCTAGAACGTAAAATGGCTGAAAGGACGTGGTCGCACTGTCTTTGCCCTAGTTGGTTTCAGTGGTAACCCTTGATTGGCTACTTTGGTTAGGTCTGCCAGTAGGCATCATGTCGTAGGTATGCAAATTGCAAGCCCCAATGCATGGACTGAATTGGTAAACCAACTTCTTGTTTTCTAATCGAATGTATCCAACCTAGTATAACTCTAGGAGGCTCCTTTTTTTTAGATCTCTAGGAGACTTCTTGGTTTGTTTAGTTTGAGCAAAGCAGTGCCGACTTCACATAGTACCATGCCAACGATGGAATTGAATATCCACTAAACTTTAGAGAAAAAGAGATTATATATATATATATATATATATATATAAAAATAGCCCGTTATTTTTGCCGCTATAGCCCGAAATAGCTTGAAAAAAATTGTGCCGCTATTTACGTTCATGCACAATTTTGCCGCTATTTTACCGCTAAAGTCCGCTAATTACGGTTTATAAAACGCTAAACACCTTAGCCTTAGTTCGCTATTTAAAACATGGATATATATATATATATATATATATATATATATATATATTCGTACCAGTTGTTCTAAAAAAAACGATGAAAAAGAAAATGTACGATGTGTATGGTGGAAGTGCAGCCAGTTGACTAACGAACTAAGAAAATGTCACCAACCAAGAGTGGATCGATGTATGGGGCCGCAGGTTCTGTTCAAGGCTCTCAAGACTTAGCACTAGCACCAAATTTCGTTAGAAACCGTCAAAAGAGCAGTGACGCGCTCATTGCCATTTTTCAATACATTTCAATGCTTATATGCCCATGGTTAAGGACGGTGCACGTCCTTACAGCATCTCTATTTGCGTGGTGGCAAGAGCTCAAAGTCAAAATTGAGACATAGAGCCTAGTACACGATTCCTTTTAGGTGGCGTTGCACTCTCTTGATTGAAGGCAGACATTATTTTCTCGTCTCTATTATTCCCTGCCTGGTCAAGCTCAGTAGGTCATCAAAGAGCCCGCCTCGATTAATAGATAACGGAGACAATCATCTTAACTGTGGCCCACCTCCGTTAATCTCGAAATAATGGAGGCAGCCACTATTAGGCAACCGTCTCCGTTAATGGATTAACAAAGGCGGTCATTTTAAAACAACTGCCTCCAAAAATAACATATTTATGGAGGCGAACATCTTAACGGGACCACCTCCATAACTCAATTTTCGGAGGTGGGCCCAGTCAACATAGGCAATGAAAGTGCAATCAAGCTCTAAAGTGGGTTTTGGTGACATGACAATATATTTAGAAGACTAATGAGACTTTACAAGTATAACAAGCAGGTAAATCTTAAGGAGGTTGATGAACAGGTTGGCGGACCCCTCCAATTACAAAAGTGCACGACAACAAGTTCAAAGGACTTTAATTCATTTTCATATTTCAAATTTGAGTTAGGTATGCCGTACTATTAAGAGGGATTCAACACGCATGCCAACAAGTGAACCAAATGCAATATCTATTCAAACATATCACACCTCCACATACATAGTAGGCAAATCAGCCAGCTATTCAAAGATCCAACCTTTGTTGTTTCTGCCAGACCGGCAGTGCCGGACTTCAGGCCGGGCGGGCAGTCCGGCACTGCCGCGACTTGATCTGCCCGTTGGACAGTGGAGGGGTATTTCTTACCCCCTCACTTCTCTCCAATGGCTAGTTCTGCCATTCCTTCATTCCCACTTCGCAAAAACAGAAAAGAGAAGCTCTCTTCTTGCTCTCCCTTCTCCCTTGGTGCTCAACCACTCTCCTCCATTGATTTCCAATCAACATTTGAGAGATTGAGCCTCCAAGCTTGAGAAGAAGCTTCTCCCTCCGATCTTCAACTCCTACAAGTATTTGGTTTGCGTGGTGGCCGACGGTTTGAGTTTGTTATTCTTGGAGCTTTGCTTCTAGCTAGCTAGAGGTTGCTCTTGAGCTTGCCTCCTTCGTGTGGCAGTCTAGGGAAGTTTGTATCACCCCCATATTGCTAATACATAACCTCTTATCTCAAGGGTTCATTCTCTTGACTTGAGACCGAGGAAAAAGCTAGTCTTTGTGGTGAGCTTGAGCCTTGTGTGGCGCACCTCAACAACGTGGATGTAGGCAAGCCTTGGTGGCGAGCTGAACCACGGGTCAAATCTTGTGTCCTCTTGTGTTTGTCTCTATTCTTTGATATATATTGTTTGCAAGGTGATTTCTAGGGTTTGGACCCGATCTACTCGGTGGGTGTGTTGCTACCACTTTCAGGTGGTGCTAGAGGTTCCCTACACCTCTAGGAAGGTTTCTATTCAAGCACAATCTCCATTCTCTCTTTATATTTTGAATTGTGCTCAGGTCTGTCCAGGTGACTAGCAGTGCTGCCCCAGAGAGCAGCAGTGCCGGCCTCTGTGCTAACAGAAAAGTGTTAATTTGTTTTAAACATGCCTATTCACCCTCCCTCTAGGCTAATCAGGTCCTTACAAGTGGTATCAGATCTAGGTTACCTCAGTAAGCACTTCACCGTGCGAGGTAATGGCCGAAGAGGGAAAAGTCAAGATGGTTGACCCCAAGAATGTGGACTTGCACTCCACGGATAGCAGCGATGAGGTGCTCACGGATAACTACTTGACCACCGCTGGCATGTCTGCAGGAGAGAAAGCAAAAAGAAAAGAAGAAAGAAGGTTGAGAAGAGAATAAAAAAGATTGCAACAAGAAGAGAAAGCAATCAACGAAGCCAAGAGCTTGAAGCTTGCCGAGAAGCTCCACAAGCAAGAAGTGAAGGGATTGAAGAAGGAGCTCAAGGCTAAGGAGGGAAGAGCAAAGAACAAGCCTCTCAAGTGGAGGTTGAATCAAGTACTTCTGATGGTGATGATGATGTATCATACCAAGCCTCCAAGATTGTGAAGAAGGATGAGAATAAGAAGAAAGATGAGGGTAGCAAGAAATACTCCACCGTATCCTTCAACTATTCATCTATTTCTAACCATGAGCATAAACCTCTATTCCATGTTCCCGCGGGCAAGTTGCCTCATTTCGATGGGACCAACTTTGCCAAGTGAAAACACTTGATGAAAGCTTATCTTGTAGGTCTTCACTCCGATGCTTGGGAGATTGTCCATAGAGGATGTGAGCCTCCGGTGGATCCCACAAGCCCCACCACCACCGAGCTTTGCTACATACAACTTAATGCACAAGCAACTAGTGTGTTGCTAAGTGCATTGGATGGTGATGAGTACAACAAGGTGATGGGCTTGGAGGTTGCTAAGGAAATATGGGACACCTTGCACCTTGCACATGAGGGTGTAAGCAAAGCAAGACAATCCAAGATAGATCTATTGATGGTCAAGCTCAACCGGTTTGTGATAAATGAAGGTGAAGGGCCACAAGAGATGTTTAATAGGTTGATGACTATAGTGGGCAAGATAAGAGGACTTGGTGGTGAAGAAGTCAGTGATCACAAGGTGGTCAAGATCATGCTTGAAGCCTATTCTCCAAGGAATAAGACCGTTGTGACATTGATTAGGGACAAGAAAAGATTTGAGTACTTCACACCAAGTGATGTGCTTGGAAGAATTATGACCTTTGATTTGCAAAGGGAAGAAGCACTTGAGAGGAAGAAGCTTGGTGAAATGCAAGCAAGGATGGAAGGGATGAAGATCAAAGATGTGGCTCTCAAGGCCAATAAGAGTTCAAGAAGATCAGCCCCTAGTTGTCCTAAAAACATCAAGCAAGCTTCCTCAAGCAAAGCTCAAGCAACCAAAGCCATCAAGCATGAGACCGAAGCTTCAACTTCAAGTGATGGTAAAAGTGAAGATGAGCAAGCCAAAAACATAGATGACATGGCTCTATTCATGAGAAGATTCAACAAGGGCCTAAAGAAGAATGGGTACAAGCTCATGAAGAGAAGGTTCCCAAACAAGAAGTCAAGGACTTGCTTCAATTGTGGTAGCACCGAACATTTCATTGTCAATTGCCCAAATGAGAAGAAAGACAAATTTGGCAAGAGCAAGAGAGAAGAAAAGGGTGACCACAAGAAAGGTAAGAGATATGTGGGTGAAGCTCACATTGGGCATGAGTGGGACTCTACAACCGAGAGCACAAGTGAAGATGAAGAGATGGCCACCATTGCTATTCACAAGCCATCCACTTCACCAAGGCTCTTCAACAACATGTCCGATGATGATGAATGCTCCCCTCACATTTGTCTCATGGCAAAGGGTGAGAAGGTAAAACCAAAACCAAAACCCATAACTCCTCCCCCAAAAGACATCTCTAGTAGTGATTCTAGTGATTACTCTAGTGATGATGAATCTAGTGATGAAGAAATTAATGAACTAACTAAAAACATAGATGTTAAGATCAAAATCTTCATTGCTAATCTAATGGATGAATTAGAGGCAACCAAGGCTGAGCTAGCATCTAGAGAAAAGACTCTTATCAAACAAGAGGATCTTTATATTGCTAGTGAGGAAGCTCTTGCATTAGAAAGGAGTGAGGTGAGCTCTTTGACTAAGGATTTGGCCAAAGAACAAGAAGCTCATGCTCTCACTAAGGAGTGTACTGACCTCAAGCAAAAGCATTGTGGCTTAGTTGAAAAGCATCAAGAGCTTGAGGCACAATACAACCTTCTTTGGGAGAGCAACTCACATCTTCCTAAAGCAAATGATGCATCTTCTCCATCCACTAGCCAAGGTTGTGGAAAATGCTATAATCTTAATTTGAATGATT
Organism: Microstegium vimineum; assembly: GCA_022036555.1. NCBI lineage: Eukaryota > Viridiplantae > Streptophyta > Magnoliopsida > Poales > Poaceae > Microstegium > Microstegium vimineum. Next base: position 22,069,830 of record CM039134.1, on the reverse strand, counting down.
ATTCCACTAACCTTGTCAACATGGAGGCCATGAAGAAAGAGATAGCAAGGCTCAACAATGTCATATTAGTTTCTAGCAAGAATGTCAAAGACAAAGTTGAGCCAAAGAAAATCCAATACAAGGATGGAAGGCATCCATCAATCAAGGATGGGCTTGGACACACTCAAGAAGGTAAAACCAATGGAAGAAAAATAATGAAAGGAATCGAGTGTGTCAGGTTTGAGAAGAAGGGAAGCATTGGTGCAGATAAGCCTGCACAGACTGCTGCTCTGCTGGACCAGAGGCCGACAGTACCAGACCTCAGGCCGGCAGTGCCGCGCCCCACTAAAGGGAAGGCTACCAGTGCTTTGCCTGATCAAGCTCAAGCCCAAGTCCATGCCAAGAGGGTGCCCAAGCAAAAGCAGGTCTCTCAGAAACCCAAGGACTCAATCTGGGTGGCCAAGAACAAGTATGCTTATCAACCAAAAGCAAGGTCACCTCAAGGAAGTTTGTCCTCTTGCTACATGTTGAAATGCAATGACCATGGTAAAGTCATTGCAGAATTTGTGGGTGATGAGAAACATGATAAAAGAAGCATGGACATTTGGGTTCCAAAAATTGTTGTGACTAACATGCAAGGCCCCAAGATTGATTGGAGACCTAAATCTAGGAACTAAATTGTTTTGTAGACATACTCCTCCGGTGGATCAAGTTGGGTGCTTGATAGTGGATGTACAAATCATATGACCGGAGAGAAGAGTATGTTCTCATCATATTCCTCAACTTCAAATGCAAGTGAGAATATCATCTTCGGTGACAACTCCAAAGGGGAAGTGATTGGTCTTGGTAAAGTTGTTATTACTCTTGAACATTCTATCTAAAATGTTTTGCATGTGAATTCGTTAAGTTACAACTTGTTGTCCGTTTCTCAATTATGTGAGATGGGCTACAATTGTCTCTTTACGGATAAGGGTGTGGAAGTCTTTAAGAGGGAGAATTCCTCTATTGTCTTTACGGGTCATTTGAAGGGCAAGCTTTACCTAGTTGATTTCAACAAAAGTAAGGCTAAGCTTGAGACTAGTTTAGTGGCAAAATCTAGCATGGGTTGGTTATGGCATCACCGACTAGCTCATGTTGGGATGAGGAACTTGGCCAAACTCCTAAAAGATGAACACATTCTTGGACTAACAAATGTTCATTTTGAGAAGGATAGAATTTGTAGCGCTTGCCAAGCCAGAAAGCAAGTAGGTGCACCTCACCCATCAAAGAGCATTGTCTCCACCAAGCAACCATTGGAGCTAATTCACATGGATCTCTTTGGACCGGTGGCCGACATAAGCATTGGCGGTAACAAACATGGTTTAGTTATTGTTGATGACTTTACTCGTTTCACTTGGGTGTTTTTCATGTATGATAAGGCACAAGTGCAAGATAAGGTGAAAGGATCAAGATGCCCAAGAGGGGGGGGGGTGAATTGGGCTCCTTTTAATTTCTAAACAAGAATTAAACCTATAAAGAGCCAATTAACCCCCTAGTGCCTACCGCTTGTGTGTCCTAGCTAGAAAGCGGTAACAAGGCAATGGAAAGCGAAAACTTCCTACACAATTCTAGTATGAATTGAAAGACAAGTGCGGAAAGTAATGCGGTAATAAAGAGCTAGGGAAAGAGATGCTTGACACGGCGATGTTTTGCCGAGGTATCGAGGAGTCGACACTCCCCCCTAGTCCTCGTTGGAGCACCTCGCAAGGTATAGCTCCCCCTCAATCCCGCGCAAGGGATGAGTGCTCTCTACGGGCTGATTCTTCGCCACTCCGGCTCGGTGAATCGCCCACAACCGATCACAACGTCGATGGAGAAGGGCCGCCGACAATCTTCCGGCAATCACCTTCCTCCGAGCACCACCGGACTGTCTAGGTGATGTCGATCACCAAGAGTAACAAGCCTCGATCTTCGCTTGACTCACTCAAGCTTCACAACTAGAGGATGCACACTTGAACTCTTGGATGAACTAGAGAGAGGATGGATGGATTCGCGAATCACTCTCTCTCTCTCTAGGGCTCTTGCTCTCTTCCCAACCTTCTCAACAAACTCAGAAACTCAAATGAGCAAAGGCAAGGTGGGAGAGAAGTGGGAGGGGCTATAAATAGACCCTCTGAAAACTGCCTCGGGCTGGCATTTTAAGTTGGCGACAGACGCTTCGTCAACTAGGCGACGGACGGTCCGTCGCATGCCCAACGGCTAGTTTCTGTTCATAATTGAGGCGACGGACGTTCCGACGCCTAGGCGACGGACAGTCCGACGCCTCTGTCTAACGGCTAGTTCTGACACACTGTTCCCAACGACGGACGCTACGTCACTGGGCGACGGACGCTCAGCCACAGCATCCGACGCTGAGCTCTGGCTAGGGTTTGAAAAACACCCTCTCTGGAAGGTCGACGGACGCTCTTCGCAGCGTCCGACGCCTGGCCGACGGACAGCGTCCGACGCACCCTGAAAAACTTAGCCAGAAAACAACCTCTCTGGAAGGCCGACGGACGCTGTGGACTCAACCACCCAGCGTCCGGCGCCTTTGTCCGACGCGACGGACAGCGTCCGACGCCCCTGCCAGGAGCGTCCGACGCCCAGAAAACGATTTTGACAATTCCGTTTTTCGTCGCGATGAATATGGAAGTTGTTCTAGGCTATCTTACGGTCACCATAGGCTTGCTTAGAGCTAAGAAAGTCAAGTGTGCACCACACCTAAACATGAAGCTTTCCTAAGTCAAGTTACTAATCTCAACCCCTCTTAATAGTACGGTCAAAGGTAAAAAGTGAAGCCCTATCTAATTCTAAGTGCCCTTCATCTCCTTATGGCACTTAGCCTATCATTCTAGGGTCTTCATCATGTCTCCTTAATAACCGAAACGATATCCATCTTGGGGGCTAAGTGATGATCCTTATAGCCCATTCTCCTTGATCACTATGGCTAAGCTACGCATAGCCTCTGCAAAACACACGTTAGCCATAATAATCTCTAATTGTCGTTAATCACCGAAACCAACTAGGGCCATGATTCTTCATAAGGTGAAAACCTTCATTAGAAGAGCACAAAGAGAATTTGGTTTCCAAATCAAGAAAGTTCGTAGTGATAATGGAACCGAATTCAAGAACACTCAAGTGGAGGAATTCCTTGATGATGAGGGCATCAAGCATGAGTTTTCAGTTCTATACACCCCTCAACAAAATGGTGTAGTAGAGAGAAAGAACCGGACACTCATTGATATGGCAAGGACAATGCTAGATGAGTACAAGACTTGAGATATCTTTTGGGCCGAAGCCGTCAACACCGCTTGCCATGCTATCAACCGGCTCTATCTACACAAGATCTTGAAGAAGACTTCATATGAGTTATTAACCGGTAACAAACCAAAGGTGTCATACTTTAGAGTTTTTGGGTGCAAGTGTTTCATACTTAACAAGAAACCCAAAACCTTTAAGTTTGCACCTAAAGTCGATGAAGGTTTTCTTCTTGGTTATAGATTAAATGAGCATGCCTATCGCGTATTCAACAAGACCTTAGGGAAAATTGAAATCGCGATAGATGTGACATTTGATGAATCTAATGGCTCTCAAGTAGAGCAAATTGATCAAGTGATTGTAGGTAATGAGGAACCACCTTGTGAAGCAATCAAGAACATGTCCATTGGTGACATTAGACCACAAGAAGTCCAGGCCACAAAAGTGGAACCTCAAGGTGTTGAAGCCACTGCCCCAAGGATTGAAGAAAATAGTCCAGCAGTGCTCCCTGGTTAGGCTTCTGTGCCTGTACCCGGCACTGTCGGACCTAGCAGACAGGCAGCATCATGCTCACCTGCAACTCCAAGAAACCTACACCCTATCTTTGAAGAGTATGAGTATGATGACCAAGCTGACCAACAAGAAGCCACAGAATACCCAAGATTGAGGCAAACCATTCAAAAAGATTATCCCGTTGATAATATACTTGGGAGTCTTCGAAGGGGGGTAACTACTCATTCATATTTGAAATTTTTTTGTCAATTTTACTCTTTTGTCTCCTCTTTGGAACCTCTCAAGGTTGAGCAAGCTCTCGATGATCCGAATTGGGTGATGGCTATGCAAGAAGAGCTAAATAGCTTTGAAAGGAACAAAGTGTGGTCATTGGTGGAAAGACCAAATACCAATGTGATTGGCACCAAATGGGTCTTCCGCAACAAGCAAGATGAGCAAGGCGTGGTGACAAGGAACAAGGCAAGATTGGTGGCTCAAGGTTTCACTCAAGTGGAGGGTTTAGATTTTGAAGAGACTTATGCACCGGTGGCTAGGCTCGAAGCAATTCGAATGCTTTTGGCCTATGCTGACCATCATGATTTCAAGCTTCAACAAATGGATGTGAAGAGTGCATTCCTCAACGGCCCTATCCAAGAGTTGGTCTATGTTGAGCAGCCACCGGATTTTGAAGATCCCAAGTTCCCATATCATGTTTTCAAGCTCCATAAGGCGCTCTATGGGCTTAAGCAAGCACCAAGAGCATGGTATGAATGCCTTAAGGAATTCTTACTCAAACAAGGCTTTGAAATAGGCAAAGCGGATCCTACTCTCTTCACTCATAAAATCAATAATGATATCTTTGTGTGCTAAATATATGTCGATGACATAATATTTGGTAGTACTAACCAATCCTTTTGTGATGAGTTTAGTAGGATCATGACTAAGAGATTTGAGATGTCTATGATGGGTGAGCTAAAGTTCTTCCTCGGTTTTCAAATCAAGCAACTCAAAGAAGGGACTTTCTTATGCCAAACCAAGTACACCCATGATATGTTGAGAAAGTTTGACATGGTGAATGCAAAGCCAATCAAGACTCCCATGCCAACCAATGGACATCTTGATCTTAATGAAGGAGGGAAATCCGTGGACATAAAGGTATATAGCTCCATGATCGGCTCTCTCCTTTACTTATGTGCATCTAGGCCGGACATAATGCTTAGTGTTTGCATGTGTGCTAGATTTCAAGCTAACCCGAAAGAGTGCCACTTGGTGGCCGTTAAGAGAATTTTGAGATATCTAGTTTTCACTCCTAACCTTGGCTTATGGTATCCTAAGGGCTCTAAGTTCGATCTACTTGGGTATTCGGATTCTGATTACGCCGGTTGCAAGGTAGACCGAAAAAGCACTTCGGGGACGTGTCAATTCCTTGGACGGTCCCTAGTGTCTTGGAGTTCTAAAAAGCAAAATTATGTATCCCTTTCCACCGCCGAGGCCGAGTATGTTGTAACTGGCGCATGTTGTGCTCAACTACTTTGGATGAGGCAAACCTTAAAAGATTTCGGATGTTAATTCACCAAGATACCTCTCTTGTGTGATAACGAGAGTGCTATCAAACTCGCAAATAACCCGGTTAGTCACTCTAGAACCAAACACATAGACATCCGTCATCACTTCTTGAGAGACCACGAATTAAAAGGAGATATCGTAATTCGCCATGTGAGCACCGAAAAGCAACTAGCCGATATCTTCACTAAGCCTCTCGATGAGACAAGGTTTTGTGCTTTGCGTAGTGAGCTGAATATACTTGATTCTCGTAACGTGGTTTGAACTATAGCACACATTTGTTTGTCCACCTAGCGACATAGGCAAAACTTTAAAAAATCTCAATTATGTGTTTCAAAACCGTTTTTGAAAGAAACTTGAGTATGGTGGTCATTGTATGTATTGTTGATTGCTTACTGACCATCATAGGGCAAGGAGTATGTGTCTACAAGTACATAAATATAAAGTATGAAGTGGCATAGCTCCTCACTGCCCTGGCTAGGCCAGCAGTGCTGGCCCCTGGCACGACAGTGCCGGGGTGCCCGGCAGTGTCGGGCTAAGTCCGGTAGTGCCGCGACTTAACCAACCAGAGAGGTCGGGCCTAAGTCCAATCTCTCGAGCCCTCTTTTATCTTCTACACCCTAGCCCGAGGGGAATCCATCCCAAGTCATATTCTCCCCAACAGAACCCTCTCCCTCTCCTCTCTCAACCCCAAGGAGACCTAGGGAGCCCGGAGGTCCCTCTCTTCTTCCCCGGCGGTGCCGCCCTTCGGAGGTGCTGCCATTGGAGGAGGTGTGGCGAATCTTCCTTCCTGCGTCAAGCTCCGTTCAAGCCCGACCTTCTTCATCCTCATCTCTCTCTCCTTCAAAGGTAATAACTTGTAACCCTAGGTTGGCTCGATCTATGCAATGTATGGATTTTGTGATGGGATTTAGGTTGGTAGTAGTTGCATTATGTATGGTGATGTACCTCTAGTTGTTAGATTCACTCAAAACCTAGATTCAATGAAGGATTGATGGAGCTAGCATTGGTGCTATCTGCACCAGGCCGGCAGTGCCGGGCCAGAGGGCGGCAGTGTCAGACCTTTGGTGACAGCACTGCTACATATGCTCCTACAATCATCCATTGACCCTAGTTTTTGGTCCAATCTCTCCACTAGAGTTCCAGTTACTATTCTAAGTGCAGCAACCTAACTCTCACTCTTTTTAATGCATAGATGGATGCCGGAGGATCGAGCGGTGGTGATAGAGGAAAGGGGCTAAGGACCAAGGTGAAAGGTCCTATCCCAAGGCTAGAGGGGGGTGAATAGCCTAAATTGAAAACTTAAAACAAACTCAACAACAAGTTAGACTACAATATGGCGAAGCTCGACTTGCACTAGCCAACTAAGGGATGCGAAGCCTTCTAACCACAATTGCTATCCTAATATAACTCTAGGATCACTCAAATCCTACTCAAGTCTAGTAGCCCTCTAGGCACAACCTAATATACTAAGATAAGAATGAATAAGGTAATGCAAATATAGGGAGAGTGATAATACCGCCGTGTCGAGGTAATGAGCCAATCAAGCGTTCTCCAATCAATCCAATCAATCACAATGATGAGCAAGAGATTGACACTTGATCTTTCACCCGAGGTTCACTAGTTTGCCAACTAGCTACGTCCTCGTTGTGTCGGCTAACTCACTTGGAGGTTCACGTGCTAATTGGCATCACACGCCAAACCCGTCACCAGGTGCCGCACAACCAACACAAGATGAGAGCACTCAAAGACACGAGCAATCCACTAGAGTTACCTTTGCGATCTCCCGCGGGGAAGGCACAAGAACCCCTCACAATCAACTTGTAGTCGACGAAGCACAATCACCAAGCTTCTCGATCTACCTCCGCTGCTCCAAAACCGTCTAGGTGATGGCAATCACCAAGAGCAACAAGAAATCCCCAGCGAGAACGCCTCCCAAGTGCCACTAGATGCAAGCTATATGCGAAATGCACTCGGATCACTCAATCTCTTTTGGAAATTCACTAACCAAGCATGGAGATGAGTGGGAGGGAGTTTGCTCAGCTCAAAGGAGTCTCAAGATGTTCAAATGTGCGAGAGACAGCCTCCCCAAGCCGGCCAACACATATTTATAGACCCCCTCAAGGTTTTCTAGCCGTTACCCTGTTAAGTTGGCGACGGACGCTCGACACGGGGGCGACGGACGCTCCGTCGCTAGCGTCCGACGCACTGTCAGAACTAGCCGTTGGGCTGCTTCACGGCCCACGGACGCTCCGTCGCCAGTGTTCGACGCTCTGTCAGAACTAGCCATTGAACTGCTTCACGGGCGACGGACGCTCCATCGCCAGCGTCCGACGCTTTGACCTCCAGCGTCCGGCGTCTGTCTTCAATCTGCTCGCTTGCAGAGCTCTCTGGAAGCCCGACAGACGCTCCACTCATTTTGCGACGGACGCTGCGCCTCAGCGTCCGACGCACTTTGAATTTTCTTCTGGAACTTCTCTGTGGCCGACGGACGCTCGGAGTTCACAGTCCCAGCGTCCGACGCCATCGTCCGTTGCGTCGGACAGCGTCCGATGCCCTTTTCTTCAGCGTCCGACGCCCTCTCTGCGTCTCTGCTTCTTCCACCTTTGCTCTGAGTTGCCAAGCACTAAGATACCTCTTTAGTGAACACTTCTTGGCATGTTTTACTTGTCATTTAGCATGGTGTATATCACTAGGTCCTAGATGCACAATATAGATAACACCTAGTGGCACTCGACAAACCACAATCACTTTTGCATTTCCCCTCTTAATAGTACGGTTGTCTAACCTAAATGTGATCACACCCACTTGGTGTCTTGATCACCATAAAAAAAACCTAGCATATACCTTTGCCTTGTTTAGCTTAGGGTCATTCCACATGCCTTCTTCTCCAAGTGTGAGCTTTAGGTTTCCACCACCTTTGCTTGCTCCATCACTTGTCATCATCTTCAATGAGTGTACTAGACCTACTCAAACACTTAGAGCTAGGTTAGTACTTAGGCTTCATCAATTACCAAAATCACTATGGAGTCTTCACAAGGCCCGTACTTTTCGAGGAGGCAGAGGTGCTGCTGATGATGGCTTGAATCTAAGGCAAAGGATCAGGCAAGAGGAAGAGTTACAGAGGGCTAGAAGAACAATCAAAGAAGGTGCTTGCCCCAGGACACCTCCAGATTTGGGACTTTTCAATGGTTCCTATCTCATTGATCATCCTGAGGAGGTACTTGTCAAAGAGCCTCAGGACAACCGTGCCAGAGACAGAGTCAACTATCAGAATCAGTGATGGACTGTCCAAGAGCAAAGGGCAATCTATCCTTATGATGTGCCAAAGGACATGGGAGTGGATTACAGGTTCTGGAATGTTTTTCATTCTGATTACTATTCCACTGTTCTCCTCAATGCAAAGAAGCCCAAGATCATCAAGATGAAGTATGTTGATTGGGAGCACTTGGAGAACAAGAGAGATCCTGTATTTGACAGAGTGATTGATCAGTGCAAGGAGCTGGGCATGTATGAATGGATGGGTTTTCAAAATGGTTGGAACACAGAAATCATCCATCAGTTCTTTGCTACTTATTGTCTTGACAAGGAGAACCATATGATGCACTGGATGACTGAGGGTATGCATTACAAGCTTGACTTTGTGACATTTGCCCGTCTCATTGGCTTTGGAGAAGATGATAGAGAGTGCTCCAATGTTCATGATGAGAGAGGTCTGTCCAATGAAGAAATCTCTCAGCTCTACATCAAGCCAGAGGAGGCAGATGATCTAGGGAAGGGGTTAAGGAGTAAGTATTACATTCTTAACAACCTCTTCAGGACCACACTCTATCCTAAGGTGGGATCAGCCTCTAACCTCTATGCTTCATCCAAGAATGTGCTAAGGAGGATGAGAGGTGGAGCACCACCCTTTTCAGTGTCATGCTTTCTTTGGGATGAGATATTCATGGCAGCTGATGATGCTAGGAAGGGGATTCCATATGCTCCCTACCTCATGTTCATAATTGAGAAGTGACAGGCCGGATTTTCAATAAGGACACAGTCCATGAGCCTTACAGAGGTGAGAAGGCCATTCACTCTACAGTTCAGGAGGTGATGACTCCCCCAGGATAGTAGCAGCCTCAGACTTTCCTGAGTCCTCCAGATGAGCAGTAGCAGCAGCTAGCCGAGGCAAGAGGAAAGGGAATCTTGGCAGGCTTCTGAAGAAGATGCTTGCAGGCATTTGTTATGCAAATGATCATGCTTATCAGACCAGATTGGAGATCAGACAGCTTATATAGATGCAGGGCCTCAGTCAGTTATCTCCTCCCACTCATCCACCAGAGCTCAGCGAGGAGTCCACCTATGGCTCAGATGATGAGGATGATTCAGATGATGATGATGATGAGGAGGAGACACAGGAGCAGCAGCCTCCGAGACACAAGGGTCGTTCTAGTGGCCCTGGTGTTCACTTCACTTCAGCCCCTGCTGATGATGATGAGGAAGATGAAGATGAAGATGATGATGAAGATGACCACATGGACGAGGATAGGGACTAGTTTGTATTCCTTTTGCTTTATTCTTCTCTTTTTTTGGTGACTTGTTGCCAAAGGGGGAGAATTACTAAGTGAAGGGGGTACAATAAATCTTCGACGGTCATGGAGAAGCAGTTGTTAGTTATCTTAGTTTTAGTTTGTGAGATAAGAGAGCAACATTCAAACTATTTTATTGTAATATTGCCACTTAAGTACTTGATTCGTGATATTTGTGGACATGTACTCTCTCTTATATATCTTGCTTGTCTCTGTGTGCTTTTAGTTTACATATATATTGTGTTGTGTGGTCGTGCTTGTGCTTCTGCAGGCTTGCTGTCTGCAGTCAGGCCGGTAGTGCCGGGCTCAGGCCGGCAGTACCGGGCTACTCAGCAGGAAGCACTCTGATTTGTGTTTGAGACAGGTTCATATGCATCACATATATTCTTGTGACACTATGTTTCAGCACCCCACAACAGCCATAGATGTAGGGGGAGCCCTATTTCACTTCAATGTATGAATTTTAGTCTTTCATGCCAAATTGGAAATTAAAATTCCAATTCACACATTTAGGAGGAGCTCCTACACCCATGACTTGTATTGTCTTAGATTATTATTCACTTTTGTAAGTTCTAAGTGTGTTGTCATCAATCACCAAAAAGGGAGAGATTGAAAGTGCAATCAAGCCCTAAAGTGGGTTTTGGTGACATGACAACATATTTAGAAGACTAATGAGACTTTACAAGTATAACAAGCAGGTAAATCTTAAGGAGGTTGATGAACAGGTTGGCGGACCCCTCCAATTACAAAAGTGCATGGCAACAAGCTCAAAGGACTTTAATTCATTTTTATATTTCGAATTTGAGTTAGGTATGTCATACTATTAAGAGGGATTCAACACACATGCCAACAAGTGAACCAAATGCAATATCTATTCAAACATATTACACCTCCACATACATAGTAGGCAAATCAGCCAGCTATTCAAAGATCCAACCTTTGCTGTTTCTGCCAGACTGACAGTGCCGGACTTCAGGCCGGCAGTGCCGGGCAGTCCGGCACTGCCGCGCCTATGGTCGGCACTACTGTGACTTGATCTTCCCATTGGACAGTGGAGGGGTATTTCTTACCCCTCATTTCTCCCCAACGGCTAGTTTTGCCATTCCTTCATTCTCACTTCGCAAAAACAGAAAAGAGAAGCTCTCTTCTTGCTCTCCCTTCTCCCTTGGTGCTCAACCACTCTCCTCCATTGATTTCCAATCAACCTTTGAGAGATTGAGCCTCCAAGCTTGAGAAGAAGCTTCTCCCTCAGATCTTCAACTCCTACAAGCATTTGGTTTGCGTGGTGGCCGGTGGTTTGAGTTTGTTACTCTTGGAGCTTTGCTCCTAGCCGGCTAGAGGTTGCCCTTGAGCTTGCCTCCTTCGTGTGGCAGCCTAGAGAAGTTTGTATGACCCCCATATTGCTAATACATAACCTCTCATCTCAAGGGTTCATTCTCTTGACTTGAGACCGAGGAAAGAGCTAGCCTTTGTGGTGAGCTTGAGCCTTGTGTGGCGCACCTCAACAACGTGGATGTAGGCAAGCCTTGGTGGTGAGCTGAACTACGGGTCAAATCTTGTGTCCCCTTGTGTTTGTCTTTATTCTTTGATATATATTGTTTGCAAGGTGATTTCCAGGGTTTGGACCCGATCTATTCGGTGGTTGTGTTGCTACCACTTTCAGGTGGTGCTAGAGGTTCCCTACACCTCTAGGAAGGTTTTTATTCAAGCACAATCTCCATTCTCTCTTTATATTTTGAATTGTGCTCAGGTCTGTCCAGGTGACCAGCAGTGCTGCCCCAGAGAGCAGCAGTGCCGGCCACCCCGGCAGTGCCGGATTTTAGCCCGACAGTGTCGGCCTCTGTACTAACAGAAAAGTGTCAAGTTGTTTTAAACAAGCCTATTCACCCCCCTCTAGGCTAATCAGGTCCTTACAGGCAAGAGGCCAAATTCTGAGGATGCGTATATATAGAAGCCACTTAGGGTTTCACCCTCAACTCACTCCCTTCCTCAGCCGCACACCGTCCTCCTCTCGCTCCTCTCTACGTGCATGAGCGCTCCTCACTCCTCAGCGACGCTCTCCTCCCTCCCTCCCTCCGGTGATCGCCTCCCTCCCTCCTGCGTCATCCTCCCTCACCACCATGGCGCACCTCTCCCTCTCCTCCCTTTCATTCTCCAGGCGCACAACTCCCTCTCCTCCTCCTTCCATGGTGGTGGGCTTTGCGATCCTAGCTAGCGGCAGCGTTTGTAGTGGGGTGGAGGTGGTGGAGGCCAGGCAGCGATAGCTAGGAGGTGGAGGTGCCGGTCGGCTAGATCAAGACGACGCTGGTCGGCCCGATCCAAGCAACAACTGGTCGGATCCGGTCGAGGCCGGTCTGTTGCGCCTCCCTCTCACCATCCATGGCTCGAATCCAGTCCCCAAATGCGAGTGCAGTGCAGATCCACGTTGGGCCTAAGTGGCGTGGATGCTAGATCCATCCTCGACGTGGACGAAGGCAACCCCGACAGAGTGGACGTGGGCAGCACTGGTGGTGCAGATGCGGGGGGCCCCGGTCGGTGGAGTAGCGGCGGCTAGCGTCGCAAGGAGGTATGCCCTCGTCCTCTCTCCTTTCTCAGATCCAGGGCAGATCCATCCCTCACCCTCCCCCCTCTCGCAAATCAGCTTGGCGACAGCGATACACGCGGATTGAGATCCGACGACGGCGGGCTCCGATTAGCTCGGGACGACAAGGGGGCACCCCCCAATCGGCGGACGTGACACCAGCGAGCTCGACTGGGCCCGACAGTGACCTCGATTGGGCTCGCTATGATTTTTTTTATTCTTTTTAAAACCGTTAACAGAGGCAGTTGATTTTAGGCGTCCGCCTCCATTAAGGGATTAACGGAGGCGGGTAGGACAACCGCCTCGGTTATGAATCTATTAATCGAGGCCTTACGTTGGAGGCGGTTGCCCTTGCCCGCCTCCAAAAACCAAAACTGATCGCCTCCATTAAAATTTCTATGCTGGAGCTAATCAGATAATACCAACAATAATCATACATGATGAAATTTAATTAGCCCGAAATCCTAGCCTACATCAGATCAATCTCATTGGTAGGCCAAAAAATTAGAATAGTAACAAAAAATTAGTATTTTTGGATAAGGGTATCCTGATGGAACCGAGGACGGTAAAGGACTTGACTAGCTTTTTGGCATGATTGTCAAGGCAAGAACTTTTTGAAATTCGAGATGAGTCATCTCTCTTTATTAGAATTCGAGTCCCTGGTTATACATATTTTCTTATAGATAAATGTCCTTCACCTAATATAAAATGTGACGACCATTCATCCAATGCAAATAGTCAAGGAGACAAGGACTAAAGGGGCCATTTGTATTGGACCCTCATTGAACCTCAATCATGGCATATTTGGTCTCTAGACCCATCTAGCCTACATCTCGGCTCGCCGATCCTTGAGGGAGGAGGGCTCTCCGAAGACTCCCTAAGGGTCCATGGTGCTAGGTCTCCTCCCCCGCCCAAAGGCTCCATAGTGTCTTTGGAGGCCTTCGTCATCCTGATATGGCTCCAGCCTTTGCCTTCGGTACACGCTGAAGGTCCCTCGAGGCCTTTGGCGCCAATCCTTCGCGCGATCCTTTGGCGACTTCTGGGAGGTTCTTTGAGGGCTCCACCAAGGCTCCTGCATTGAACGAGTTTACATGGCAGGGAGACAAGTTTAGTCAATGAACCTCAGGTTGCTAGGCTTCACCCTGAACAAATTAGAGAAGATGGAGGTAATAACTAGAAGAATGATCCTAAAACATATAGAAGCCATTAGGGAGTCCTAGTCTTGAAAAAGCCCCGATAATCCAATTCTCCCATCTCCCATCATCTTTGATGTCCCATCTCCCATCATCTTCGATCTTCTCTCGCAGCTCTCATGGGCGACGGTGGGGGCTAGCACGAGCGACCAGCAAGCATGCAGCCGACCCTTTTCATCCCCACGCCGAGCCGGCGAGCGCGGCCAGCCTTCCTCCACCCCACGCCAAAGCCAGCGAGTGCGCGCCGGAGCAGCCATGCACAATCAAATAAATATTACGGTGTGCCCGACGTATCCATGTGTGAATCGGACTCAAGACTTGCATTCATACGAGTTAGAGTAACTCGCATGTAGCAGTGATACTAGGTCCTATTCCTATAAGTATTGGGTTCCCTTATAACACACGCGAATGTTTGCACATATTGAATTCTGTTACAACGCATGAGCTCAATTATACTTGTTAAAGTATTATAAAATAGCTCCAATTGGTTCACGACTATATTTTCTAGTATTATTATAATATAGATACATTTTTATTCATTTATTAACTCCTGGTCTGTGTTGAACTGGGCCCCTTGCTACCGAACTCGTGGGCTGGCCCAACTGCACCTCTCCAATCAGTCAGGCTATACACCGGGATGGGCTGTATCAGAGTATCGACTGTAGTACTGTACATCAGAAGAAAAAGGCCCGTTGCTGTCCTGTGTGCTTTTCTTCGTATGTGAACAGAACACTAGTCGTTGAGGGTGTGATGCAACGAATCACGCGACACAAGAAGAAATGGAACTGATGTTCGATGAAATAAATCACACATAGAATCAGACGGCAAAGTGTGATCGGTGGATGAGACATGAACAACAGGTCCAAGCTACCAGTAGTACCAGCCATAGCCATAGCGGCGGCGGCGCAGGCACATGCCTGAATGCTGTGTAGTAGCAGGGCTAGCAGCAGTTCGGCAGCACGCATGGTGAGCGGTAGCATCAGGGCACGCACCCCTTGCACACATATGCCTCTCGGCACTGGCAGAGATCGTCCTTGGCCGGCTCCAGCTCTGGCTGGGGCTCCTTGGGATTGTCGTCCTCGACGCTAACGATTAATCTTTTAGTGTTAATCATCATTTCCATTACTTAACCCCCTCTTGATCTCGTCCTAAATCGGTCACTAACTCACTGGGCATGCCTTCTTGAGCTCTTGCACGATGGCCACCGGGTCCACCGTCCCGATCACTGTCAGCGTGCAGTTCTCGTCGTTAATGTCCATGGACTTGATCCCTGAAGCAAGGAGGACAATGCAAGAGGATGGCATGCACGTACATATACACGTGCCGTCTAGCTGCACTCCCAGCTCGATCGGTCATAAAGCAAGCTAAGCTACCAGTGTTATACTACGTGAGCTCTTGCGCAATCAGATTCCGATCTGAAAGCGAGATAACGTCGGCTCCCAGTGCAGGCGCCATGCAGCACTACGCCGCTCTTGCACCGGTCACTCGCCACCAACCGGCGGCACACGCGCAGGCGGCGAGGGTCGCCGCCGCCGGCCGCAATAATGGGTTAGTACGTCTGCAGACGTTCCAGCACCTGGGCTCATGGCGGCTGCTGAGCAGCGCCCCGGAAACGGAGGCCGTCATCTACGGGGGCGGCGGCTCCGGAGCTGCAAATAATAAGCACGCACGGCCGCAGCAGGATCAGCCGCAGGCGAACGCGGCGCCGCGGCGCGTGACGCTGGCGACGCTGCGCGGGAAGCACCGGCGCGGGGAGCCCATCAGCATGGTGACCGCGTACGACTACTAGTCGGCGGTGCACGTGGACTCCGCGGGGGTGGACCTCATCCTCGTGGGCGACTCCGCCTCGATGGTCGCACACGGCCACAACAACACCCTCCCGATCTCACTCGACCTCATGCTCCAGCACTGCCGCGCCGTCGTGCGCGGCGCGCCGCGGTCGCTCATCGTCGGCGACCTGCCCTTCGGCTCCTACGAGTCCTCGCCCGCATAGGCCGTGGAGTCGGCGGTGCGGCTGATGAAAGAAGGCGGGGTGGACACGGTGAAGATGGAAGGAAGCTCAGCGTCGCGGGTGAAAGCGGCCAGGGCGATCGTGGACGCCGGGATAGCCGTGATGGGGCACGTCGGCCTCACTCCGCAGGCCATCAGCGTGCTCGGCGGATTCCGGGCGCAGGGGAAGACGGTCGACGGCGCTCTCAAGGTCGTCGAGGCGGCGCTCGCGCTGCAGGATGCCGGCTGCTTCGCGGTCGTCCTCGAGTGCGTACCTGCTCCGGTGGCAGCCGCCGCCACGGCGGCGCTGCAGATCCCAACTATCGGCATCGGTGCTGGGCCCTTGTGCAGTGGCCAGGTGACGTCAACCTAGCTACTGTCACACATGCATAACGCCATGGCTGCTCTTTGTTCACGATTCTCATGTCAGCTGGCCTATCCACTGTTCGTTGCATGCAGGTTCTAGTGTACCATGACTTGCTGGGGATGTTCCAGAGCGCAGAACACTCCAAGGTGACGCCCAAGTTCTGCAAGCAGTTTGGCGACGTCGGCGCCGTCATCGGCAAGGCGCTCGCCGACTACAGGCAGCAGGTGGAGGCCCGGGCTTTCCCGGACGCTGAGCACACACCCTACAAGATATCTTCCGTGGACGTCGACGTCTTCGCGGACGCGCTGCGAAACATTGGCTTTGATGGAGCTGCAACCGCCGCTGCCGCCGCTGCTGAAAAAACAGAGAAAATAGTAGGCGGCGGATGGCCACAGAATGGAACAGCCGCCGGAAGGCCACAGAATGGAGCAGCCGCCGCCGCCCCTGCTGAAAAAAACAGAGAAAATAGTAAGCGACGGAAAGCCACAGAATGGGGACGTCAAGAATGGCATATTGAGCAGTGCGGGTGCTGCAGTTTAATAGCGGGCTTATAGCATATGTTCCCACCGTTATTGAATAAATTAAGTTTGGTCAAAATTTCAAAAAAATAGCGTCAAGATTTATGAATTCAAAATCGCCGTCACAAAACATAGTGTTATATTGTATACTCAATGTCATATATATTTATGTTTTTCATTACGTTTGCTTGAACTTATCACACATGGTATTATATTTTTCTCTCATAATAGAACAACATAAGTCTACTTATCAGCTGCAAAAACTATCGTTCAAACATTTATTTATATAAATTTAGTCAGACATATAAAAGTTTACTAGATAGTTGAGGAATTGATTTGTTGAAGGCAATACTTTGAGATTGCGAAGCTGCCGCGGACATGGCAAATATAATAACAATAACAATAATACCAACAATAACAAGAACAAGAATAACAATAAGAATAATAACACTAATAGTAATAACACTAGTAGTATTAGCAGCAGTAGCAGTATTAGATCTGCACCACACCAAAGAAGGGACGTTGGTGGAGATAATTCTCTTACACACCAATAAATCTATACTATATCTTATTTCCATGTCCAAAGCTGCGACAAGCTCTCTCATCCTTTACCTTAGAGCAGCAAAATTTACAATTATCTTGCTCTTATGTGCATCGTGTAATGTATAGACTAAACTCTGTAACACTTCATGCAGCACGTTGCTGCTGATAATCAATATGTTATTGTCAAAAAAAAAAAAGCTGCTGCTTTGTAAATATCCAACTCAATTTAACACACTCCCTCTGTCCTGTGTAAAATGTGCAAGCAATTTTAGGATCGAACTAATAAGGCGTATGTCAAATTGCTAGCTTGCACCTGACTAATTAGTTAGTTTGGTTGTCAACTTATTTTTTAGTGACACATAGTTTGAAAAGCATGCATGCATGTTATTGATTTTGGCTATCAATCATCATTTCGGGCAAGGTTGCGCTTAAAAGGCACACATGGAGCGGGTTGAGCAATCCAAGATACCTTATATAATATGGGAGAAATTTTGAACTTTTGATGCCTTATATTTTAGGGGAAATTAGACATGGGACACCGCGAAAGACATAAATTGACTGGAGGACACATTTTCATGTAACACTCACCACCAAAACAGTTGCCATTTATAAACTATAAGGCCAATGGCTATGAAATTTTAACAGCAACAAGATAAGATAGTTAGCTACAAATCATCTAATACTCACTTCCACAGAAAATGTCGTTAAGGCCATGAAATCGTGCATGATTTGGGAGCCTAGAGTTCATGTCCACGGGCCTTCGTAAACTCTCAGATTCAGACACGTTATGGCTCCCCGGGGAACCTGCTACGTGCGACGATTAACCTCGTCATCACCCCTCCACCGGACAAGCGCCCGGAGCCACGACGAGCCCCGGCCCTAGGGTGTCGCACCTGGGGCACGTTATGGCGACGGCTGGAGGAAGAGTGCAGGGGATCTTTCCCCGACTTCTACCACGGCTACCCCGATCCAGACTCCCCCGACGAGGATTACGATCCCACGTGGGAGTGCTTCCACCTCGGTGACCAGGACGACCGCCAGGACAGCATCGACGACGCCGAGGCCACAGATGAAGGGGGAGGGGGCAACACTACTCCGGAACGAGGCGTCCCCCCCCCCCCCGAGTCCCGACAAAGCCGATCCACCTCCGGACGCCCGGATCACACAAGTCCGAGAGCTGCTCGCCAAGCTCGAGGAGGAGCGCCTACAGCTCGAGCGCGCCCTCGAGCGAGATCACGGGCGGCCACAGGATACAGGAGCCCGCGGCCGGGCCCGGCAAGTCCGTCGGCAGATCATCGAGGAAGGAGCCCAAGGCAGAGCGGAGCGGCAACCAGTTCGAGACCGCACCCCCGACGATCGACAACCACGAGGTGCGCGACACGACACCGACGACAACAATCGACGCCGACACGGTGACACCGAAGCTCGTGGTCACAGTGCCCATCGAGGTGGGCACAACAACAGTGACGAGGATCGACGTCGATCCCCAGAACCACCAGGGCCACGAGTCTTCAGCAAGGCGATTCGGCAAACCGCCTTGCCCATTCGTTTCCGTGCACCCACCAGCCTGGTCAAGTACAACGGCGAAACCAAGCTGGAGCTCTGGCTTGCCGATTTCAGGCTGGCATGTCAGCTAGGAGGAGCTAACGACGACCACGTCATCATTCGGCAACTCCCGCTCTTCCTCTCCGACACCGCTCGAAGATGGCTCGAGGAACTCCCCCAGACTTGATCTATGGCTGGCCCGACCTGGTCAGGATCTTCGAGGGAAACTTCAAAGGCACCTACGTGGAAACCCCTGGGATCTCCATAGCTGCAAGCAGAAGCCAGGGGAAACCCTCCGTGACTTCACCCGACGTTTCTCCAAGCAACGCGCCAAGCTAACTCGCATCTCCGACGACGACGTCATCATGGTGTTCGTCGCCGGGACGACCTGCAAGGAGTTGGTGTGGGAGCTGGGACGTAACACCCCAAGATCGTCAACGAGCTCATGGACATTGTCACCAATTACGCAGACGGCGAGGAAGCCGTTGATGCGTTCTTCTACATCAACGCGCGGAACATGGAACAACTACGTCGTTTCTGTCCTTAGGCCTCGAGGCCTCGTACATTTTCGCATTTATGTACAATCCTCGCATCTCAAATGTATAAGATAAAAAGTCTTCTGATAATCGAGCTACTCGTAATATGCTTTTCTTTATCACGAAGCACAAGGTGGCCTCGACTTTATTTTTATAAAGACGAGCCTCCCTCGGGGGCTACAAAGGGGGGAACCCCCTCGAGTCCCCGGAAAAATCACTCGAGTTTCTTCTAATGAGCTCGATGTCGCTCAACTCCTCTTCGCTACCTAGAACTTATGTCTCGCTTAAGAATAAAACAACTCGTGACGGCAAAGGGGCTAGGGATGGGTCGAGCCGAAAACAATCACCTACGCCTCAGGGCTACGGTTACTTTCACTCGACTTTTCCCCCCTCGAGGCCCATGAGTTCGTTAACAACTTAAAACAAAGACAAGTAAGGGTAGCTAAGAGGAAGAAACTTGACTCGAGGTAGATTTTACTCTACCCCTCAACGCCTCTCTTTCTTCTGCCCCTCGAAGCACGCTTAGCGCAGGGTAGGAAACGCGCTCGAGACCCACAAGGGTTGAGGGGTGCCGAGCCGGGAACTCTCCTACGCCTCAGGGCTAAGGTACTCCCACTCGCTCCCCCCGTCTCTCGAGGACCTCGGGCGTGCGTCCAACAACTGCGCCAAAAAGTGGAGCACCAAGGCTAGTGAAGTAAGAATGGCTCGAGAGATCACCGCTCGTGGTCACAAAGGTAGACTCGACCCTGCTCCCGCAGAGTCGAGCCTCCCTCGGGGGCTAACCGGGAATATCCCCTAAGAAAGTCCCCGAAAACCGCTTTTACCCCTAGGGCCTCCGGGCCTTGTACATATTATGCATTATGTACATTTATCGCATCATGAATGAATAAAATGTTCTCGAAATATATTTCACGTTTGTTCATGACTCTGAGGTAGCCTCGACTCTGCTCCTGCAAAGTCAAGTTTCCCTCGGGGGCTGACAGGGGGGGCCCCTCCCTAAGTCCCTTAAAAACCCGAACGTTTTTCGAAACTCGACGCTTCTCCTTCCATCTTTGCCCCAAGTGCGCTTCATGACCAAGTGAAAACGCCTCTAACTCCCTAAGGGTCGAGGGCCGTCGAGCCGGGGACTCTCCTACGCCTCAGGGCTATGGTACCCCCACTCGCTCCCCCCCTCTAGGGATACGAGCGCGCGTCGAACACTTAGTCTAAAAGCAACAACTCAAGCAACGAGAGATTGAGATGGCTCGAGAAATAAAAACACCCAGATGCATCTCGAATAAAATGCATTAAGGTTTTGAAGCCCCCAGCGGCTCGACATCATATTGTCACAAAACTAATCTATTACATGGACCTTCTTGTCCGGATTTGGCACACAGGCCTCGACCACTCACCGCCGGGCACCACGCGGATCCCAAGACGCCGAACGCCGCCTCCCCGGCCCCAGCTGACGACACAGTTCCTCCCTTCGGGAGCCTGTTTGACCCATGCTTACGGGTCGAGGGGGGGTATCTCGCCGAGCCTGACTTTGGCTTTCCCAAATCATCATCTCAGAAGGTCCCCGTGGCTTCTCCGACATACTCGGCCGCGTCGCCGCGTCTTCACCGAGCGGATTCCAAGACGCCGGACGCCGTCTCCCCGGCCTCATCTGGTGACACCATTCCTCCCTTCGGGAGCCTGTTTGACCCATGCTTGCGGGCGAATCCGACGAAAAGGCAGACCTTTTTTGTCCAGATCTAGCTCACAGGCCTCAACTATCTCCATTCGCCACCATCATCTGGTTCGAGAATCTAGAGTTCATGTCCTTGGGCCACGGCCACGACAAGGCTCTACTCTCTAGTAGTGGCATAGATAGTAGCAGCTCCGGTACGCCGGACGCCGCCTCCCCGGCCCCAGCTGACGACACAGTTCCTCCATTCGGGAGCCTGTTTGACCCATGCATGCGGGTCGGGGGCGGGTATCTCGCCGAGCCTGACTTTGGCTTTCCCAAATCGTCATCTCAGAAGGTCCCCGTGGCTTCTCCGACATACTCGGCCGCGTCGCCGCGTCTTCACCGAGCGGATTCCGAGACGTCGGACGCCGTCTCCCCAGCCTCAGCTGGTGACACAGTTCCTCCCTTCGGGAGCCTGTTTGACCCATGCTCGCGGGCAAATCCGACAAAAAGGCAGGTATGTTCCCGCATTTTAATACACCTACCTACCACCCCCCTTGTATTCCACAGATGGACGTTATCTTCGGAGGTAAGCAACGGGCGTCGACCCGCCCGTGAAAACCTCAGGGGAGCGAAGGCCGGCCCTCGGTTAGGGCTCGACGGCCGCCCCCGAGTACCTGAGGTCAGGGAGGACCCAGGGTTACAGACTCCGGTCCACCCCCAAATCTCGAGGGGGCGAAGGCTGGCCCCACGAACAGGGTTCGACAGCCGCCCTCGAGTACTCGAATCAGGGATGACCTAGGAGGGCCGGCGCGAGCCCCTAGCTCGAGAACGAAGTCTCGAGGCCTCCTGGGACATATCCGAGGCATAACCAGGGAATACCCAAGGATCCCTACAACGGGAGGCATCGAGCCACCAACTCCCATCGAACGGAGTTGGCACCTGGATAATCCACGCGGTCTTGCTTAATGAGAACGCCTCCGGGCTTCTATCGACCCCTATCGAACGGGGCACGAGTTCTCACTTGGATTTCTACCCGTTACCAGCTCGCAGAGGACTTCGAGGCTCGTCCTAACGAGGATAGCACGATGCTCTTCGCCCCACAACCCGAGCGCAAGGGTCCGTGGGAAGGACGCTATGAGGTAGTGAAAGTCCAGCCACACAAGGCTCGAGGGTCAGACTACGCACGACACCCCTCGACGAAAGAGGGTCGAAAACACTCGTACCCTGACAGACAAGGCTGACCCATCGATAGGGCATCTTGACTCCAGGTTAACCCTCGAGGGAGCGAAGGCTGGCCCTCGAAAGGGTTCCGACAACCGCCCTTGAGCACCCCCCCTTCCCAAGGAGGAGAAACGCTCGTAACCTAGCGAACATAATGGACCCCTCGATAGGGCGTTCTGACTCCAGGTAATCCTGACCCCCCCCTCTATAGAGCATGCGTCAAAGCCCCCAGAAGAGTTCTTAATCACTCCTCTGGGGCCTCGGGGGCTACCCCCGCGGGGTGCACTCGCGCGCACCCCGCGGAGAATCAAACCTCGTACTGACCCTACAGATCATCAGCAAAAACCTCTATGCGGATTTTCCTCATCCGCATAGAGGCTCAGGGGCTACTGTCGGGTACAAAAGGTAAGGGGTACCCTAAACATGTGATAATCTAATGCTCAACATAGCAACCATTTTTAAGGCAGGATCCAACCAGCCGTCCAATTCAATGGAGGAGGCCCATCACGCGAAGGCTTACCTCACCGACAACAGGAATCGGTCGTGGGCCGGCCCATTTCGGGAAAACAGAAGACAGGGGGTCGAACGAACGACCCCTCTGCCTCCGCCTCGACCTCAAGCAATGGACAGGGGGTCGAACGAACGACCCCTCCGCCCCCGCCTTGACGTTGATTGACGGACAGGGGGTCGAACGAACGACCCCTCTGCCTTCGCCTCGACCTCAACTGACGGACAGGGTGCCTCCGCCTCTACCTCAAGTGACAGACAGGGGGTCGAACGAACGACCCCTCTGCCTCCGCCTCGACCTCAAGTGACGGACAGGGGGTCGAACGAACGACCCCTCCGGCCCCGCCTTGACGTCGACTGACGGACAGGGGGTCGAACGAACGACCCCTCTACCTCCGCCTCGACGTAAGTTGATGGACAGGGGGTCGACGTCCCCTCACAAGCATGGAGCACGGACACGCCCCCATGCCGCTACAGTCTAGGACTCTGTACTCCCGTACCTCCCCTTGATCTATAAAAGGGGACGCCGGGATAGAGGAAAGACAGGTTCATTCGAATCGACTTAGGACAGGCTCATTCGAACCGATTCAGGTATTCCACCACAAACCCTCACCA
The DNA here is from genome assembly GCA_022036555.1 of Microstegium vimineum. NCBI lineage: Eukaryota > Viridiplantae > Streptophyta > Magnoliopsida > Poales > Poaceae > Microstegium > Microstegium vimineum. Next base: position 22,046,683 of record CM039134.1, on the reverse strand, counting down.
GAAACACAACACACACCACCGATTGCTTGATCGACATCTCAAGCAATCAACCGACTCACCTAGGATAGCCCTGCTAGTCCTAGGCTCCAGCTCATCCTGAGCACCCCCGTGTAAACGAACCTGCTTGTACCCCCTTGTACGAGCACTTCGGTGCGAGATAATACAATCCATCCTCCCCCGCTGGACATAGGGCCTTCTATGCCCGAACCAGGATAAATCTTGTGTTCTTCTTGCATCACGTCTGGGAGAGGGAGCACGTAATATACAAATTTACTAGCCGGTGGGCTGGACCCCCTGGGTCATAACACCGACACCATGACCCAAAAGATCATCCCTGACTATTCTGCACCGTTGGCTGACTATGTCACCACGGGTTCGCAGCTTAGCTTGGGGGATGCAACTTTTGAGTCTGTGCTTATCAATATGGTGCAAGCCAACCCGTTTGTGGGAAGCCACACGGGAACGCCAATGCCCATCTCCAACACTTCCTATAGGTGTGTGGGACCTTCACCATTTAGAATGTCTCCACAAAAGCCATCTATCCTCGCTTTTTCCCATTCTCGCTATTGGGAAAGGCGAAGCGACAGTTTTACACCAACAGAGAAGAAGTCGCCGTCAAGAGAAAAACGTTCCCATCATTAGTGACGAAACGACTCCATCACTCATAATCCAATCATAGATTGAGTGATAAATTGATCCAAGGAATATGAGAACCAACCCAAAGACATTTTAAAAACAAAATGGTTCTCTGATTTATCATTCAATAATCTCACACCCGTTTTGAATCAATCTCATGTACATCATTGTTTTTACTTCCATTTTTCACTCTAGTATGTCTTGGTTGGGTTGTGCTTTTCGAGAGTGCTTCCATAGGCTCTTTAAATTAAGCATGGTGCTTAGGTTAATCGACCTACCTAAGTCAAATAAGACATGGAGTCAAGTTTGATTAATTGAACCAAAAATTACTAGTGTAGACTTTGGTTGTATGCCTGGACTAACCCCTGCAGGAAGTTCAAATCCAAAAGGGTAAGTCTTTGAGATAAATTCATAAATAAGGTGAGACTTGAATGAAACCTTGATCAAAAAGAGAAGGGAGATGTCGATGGCATGGCAAAGTGCAATCATCCCCATCTCCAGGATGGGATGATGCACATTCAAGCTCAATTGTCAATGGAGAGGTCCTGCTCTATGGACCTAAAACATGGAGCCCTCGCTGATAAGGTATGTCAGTAGTTATCCCATGTTTACTTTATGCATTTCAATTCTTGCATTTCCCTTTCCAATTGCATGTTTACTTTTACCTCTGCATCTTTTTATTTCAACATAACACTTAGTCATCATACATAAAAAAATAATGATTGAGAAAATCTTTGCTTGACCTACTGAGCAATTTGGGAACCAATTGGGGCCCATGGCCAGGTCGGCCGACCTGGCCTTGGGGGGCCCGCCTGACAATTTTTGCTCCACTGCATCATCTTGCCATGCTCATGTATTTCCCAATTCAAAATCTGAAAATCATGATTTGAATAGCTTCATAGACTTACTTAAACATCTAGATGAAGCTAGCTTGGAAAACTCTGTAGCTTTAAGCAAAGAACTTTCAGTGCACTTAGTTGGCTTGTTGCTTGAGAGTGTCACCAGAGCTTGGGGGAGGCCACCCACGGGTCGGTTGACCCAGTGGTTGGGCCCACCTCCTTCCAACTTCTGGTATGTGTGATCATATAGCTCTAGGATGAGTGTTACAAGAAAAGAAAGATAGGAAACTGTCAACTTGCACCCTAGGAGCTAGACCCCCTCACTCTCATCTCTTGCTTTAGCGAAGAAGATGAAGAAACTCACCATTCCATTCAGCTAAGCAAGAGCCACTAAACCTCGAAGAGCAACTTGCACTAAGGTTTTGAGTTTGTGGATCACCAAAGGTCGGGTCGGCCGACCCCACCATTGGGCTCACTCATGCTTCTTTCACTTTGGCTAGATGTGTAGATTTAGGGACAACACTTGGATGCTCAAGGGGTTTCCAAGTGTGGGTCGGCCGACCCACACATGAACCCCATTGGCACCCTGTTGTCTTCTACTCCACGCTGCAGGCTTGTGTTGATTCTTGGTCGCGCATTTCGTTTAACGTGTAATAAACCTTAAGTAAGATCCAGTAGATTAGGAGCACCCGTGTGCCAAAGGCTTCTCGCCTTCACCCGTCTTGTAACTGTATTGTTCAGTCTTCGGACCACCCTTCCCTCTTAATGAAATACGGGCATTAAGCCTGCTCGCCAAAAAAAACCCACGTTTTACTTCCATGTAACAGCAGCTTTATGCATATGGTACATTAACCTATTTAATAAGGACATACTCCCTCCGTCCCAAAATAGATGTCATTCTCGCTTTCCGAGAAGTCAACGTTTTCAAAATGTCGGCAATTTTATATTAAAGTATATAAATATTTATGCCAAGTAATTAGTATCATCGGAAAGATCTTTAAATCTAGTTTTTTAATAAATTTATTTAAAAATATAAATGTTGCACGTATTTTCTACAAACTTAGTCAAAGTTGAGAAAGTTTGACTGACACGTTTCTCATAACGTCATCCTTTTTAGAACGGAGGGAGTATACCTTAACAGCTACCAAAGTTTAATCGGGATAAGCATAGAATATATATTAGGAGTATTATAGAAACCAATAGGTGGAAGAAAACCAATTTTAAGTTGATTTTACTTAAAGGGCATCTTGCAACCCGTTCAAATTTAAAAGGTAGCGACAAGATAAAATGGTAGTTGTAGGATTATTACTTGAGAAACCATTATTTTTTCAAGTAATAGAAAAAGCTCTGTAGCTCAACAGGTAGCAAAGTACAAAGCTAGATATATTATAGAAATTCGATGATTAGTCAAATACTAAATGACTGTTTTCTAAGGAAGCTAAGAACTGGAAATCACATATTAGTGGGGTATCGATGTGAGGATAAGATATTTTAAAAAGTGCATTCGGTTTATGGCTAGGTTGGTGAAAATCATGCATTCGATTGATCACAAATACAACTCGATTGATCACAACAAAATTCAGGTTACAGCAATTCATAGGAATTGTTGATGATGAATATTAAAATGAACACATACCTGGTTATTTTTCTTGTATCTTCCTTCCATAAAGATGATGCTGTTAGCTAAAATATTCATATGTAATGCTTAACTATATGAATTAAAGATAAATTAAATTTTTTTATTGGTGCATTGTTTAATTGAGAAACGGTGCAGAAACTTTAGTGGTTGAATGGTGTTATATAGATTAGATTATCAGATTGGTTGATTTTGCATGGGAATAATCATGTCACCAGACCAGAGTGAGAACCTTAGCCAAAGTAGTGAGTAGCCACATGATCCCGTGAAAAGGGTATGCGCTGGCATCACCATGGATTGTCGAGCATTTGTTGCTAACAAAGGGTGAGTGCTATGTTAAGATTATTGCACAACTTATTGGCCTATTTATTGTTTGAATTACCAATCAATCTGAGAAAGCATCATAACTGATTTTCCAAATAAATAAAACAGTGAAGTTCAAATCGGCCTACAGACCCATACAGAAGAAGGATAAGCATATTATTGTGTATGTAACTTAATGGAGAAATTTTAGAATGGTTGTTGAAAATTGGGCGGCTCATGACGCTCGATCCAACACCTAAAAAGACATAGTTACCAAGAGTTACCAATTTAAAAGGTACCGGGTACACACTAAGTGTGTATTAAATGGTGGGTCCATATGCACTAGGTGTATATCAAAATTGGTGAGATTAACGTCTAAAAAACATTGTAATAATTCTAATTTTGAAATTTATTTATATAATTAAGGGTAGTATAGTAAATGTATAACAAAGGCATAATCCTTGGAGTGATTGTATTATTATGATCTGTGAAATTCCTGTTTCGTTCTTCCTTCTGTCTCCGAATGTCCGTGCTGCGGCGGCGCCGGCTGCCAAGGCGAGGGCGAGGGTGAGGGAGAGGCAGGGGCTCGTGGGCAACGCCGAGGAGCTGAAGCGGCTGCACGTGGCCGGGGAGCTCACGGCGAGGCTGGCCGGGTGCGAGAGCGCCATGGCAGCCGGCGACGCCTGCGCGTGCGAGGCCTGCGGGGACGTGCGGTTCGTGCTCTGCGACGTCTGCTCGGCCAGCTGCAAGGTGTACATGGACGACGAAGACGACGAGGAGGAGGAAGGCGAGGAATCTGGCCGTGGTGGCGCCGGGTTCCAGCGGTGCACGGAGTGCAACCAGAACGGCATCGTGTGGTGCCCCGTGTGCTGCTGCTGAGTCGAGACGTCCGCAGAGCAGAGTTCACTCATGCAGTTTAACTTCAGACCAACTAGTTCAGTCTGTCTAGCACTGCAAAGGAAAACTACTACGTAGTACTTGTAACTGTTTATTCAGAGAAATCAGGCACTAGTTCTGAGAAATCAGGCACTAATAAGTTCTGTTTGTTTAAGTATTGTGGTCCTACAAAGTTGAATAGTAGGCGCATCTTTGTTGGTCCTTTGGCTGTCAAACAGGAACATTTTGGGTTCACATGCTCAATATATAACTTCAGAGTCTTCAGTAGAGCTGAAACGTTTGCCGATTACTTAAATATTTAGGATGTTGATATGGTAGTGACTAGTGAGTACAGACATCCAAACTTGACGAAATATATACATATGAAAGATTATTATACCAAGCTAAAAGGACTAAGTAGAAACATCTCGATGATTCTTAATGTTGATACCACAATCTGAAACTGGACTTTTATACCTATCCTTTCAGAGGTCACGAATATATGAGATAAATCTAATGCAACCCAGCGACGAGGACGGGCGAGGGCAGATCACCGCCGGCGGTGGCACGCGATGTCGAAGGCGAGGCGGCGGCAGATTACCATACTAACCTTTCACTTAATAAATTAATTAGTGCTGATTATTTACTTAGTCACCGAGAATAACCGGGAAGTACCCCCAACCACCGTAAAAGGGCTCTACTTAATGTAGACAAAAGCCTTTCTTTAGGGTATGAATGGACTATGAAATATTGTCAACACAATACTGAACAAATGGAGAAAGAACTTTGCAGGATGGTAACACCGTGACTCTAATTTTCTCTCTTAACTTGGAAAAAAAACACTTCTATGTGGGCACTTTTGAATTATCTGTTTCCCCATATATTTAATTCATCTAAGGATTTTCTCAGTGCTTTAACAAAACATTTGAAAGTAATAGTGCTAATTCACCTAATGAGGTACACTGTATGTGATCAACCATGCGCGCAGCAAGGTCGCATAGGAAAAAATATGATCACACCAAGAAGCGATCAATGTTTAGATCAGTCGATAGTTCAATAAAATACAAGCTAGTGTCAACCGAGAGGAAAATCAAGCTTCCAGGAGCTAAGCAAAGCTAATCCTGTTACTTAGGTTCTACACTTGCTAAACTATGAGTCCAGGTGGTCCTTTGTCAAACTATTCAACAGGACATAATGCAAACTAAAGCATATAAATCATTATAATGCAAAGATGGTTGTGCATATGAATTTCTCTAGGTAATTAAGGATAAATCACAAAAGATCCAATAAAATTAGTGTTGCAATTTGTAGAGCCCTAGGGGATTTATTTTGCATTTATCAAATTCGGCATATTATAATAGTTAAAGAAAATTTGGCTAGAGTAACATATGCAAACATATTTTTCACGGGTAGAGGATTAAGTTGCAAATCTAACAAAATTAATTTCACATTATTTGGATCTATAATTATTTTTCTTGGGATTTTGACAAATTTCTGCATAGATTAGCACAGAAATCTGCAAGCTCTTACTAGCCTGTAATGAGGACGAAGGAGCAAACCTGCCTGGCGTAGATCCCCAACAAGAAGCATTCAAATGCAGCGCCGTGTTGCTAGCGTGCCTCGCATCCGCCAGACCCGCTGCTCGCGCCTTTCACTGCCTGTAGCAACACCGCGCCGGGGTCGCCGTGGGAGGGGAACCGCTGGAGCCCCACGCCTGCGCCGGGGTGGCCGAAGGTGCCGTTCCCGCGCCCCCTGCCCGCTCCGGGTGGCCGCAGCCCACGCCAGCTCGGCGCTCGCGCCGGGTCGTCGAGCCCCGGGGACACGGCAGTGGACGCCACGAAGACAGGGAACCGAGGCGTCGTTTCCTGTCTCGGCCCTGCCCTAAAGGCATTGGATCAAGCAGGGACGCCTCTCGGGAGCTGGGTTCTACGAGCGCCGAGGTGAGGGGGCGGCACCGCCGCAGGGGAAGGCGGCGGATGGCCGCGCATGAGCCAGCAGTCTGATGGTATCGGCCTCGGGTTCAGGTGCGCACGCGAAGCAGATTGGACACGACTTGCGTGTTCGTTTCACGTACTACGTACTAGTAATAGTAGGCTACATATAGTAATTCGAGAGATCGGCTGATGTAGTGAACCCTTTCCTCCGCCGCCGCCGGACTCGATCTCGTGCACGCCGTAGCTCGCCGACCGGAGCAGAGCCATGTCGTCGTCGGAGCCGCGTGCACGTACGCCCACCGCGCATGCCACCCCCAGCAAGAAGCAGCTGAAGAAGGACGCCAGGAGGGCCGCGAAGGCGGCGGCTGCGGCGGCGGCGCAGCGCCAGAGACAGCAGCCGCAGGCCGGCGCCGAGCAGGCGGAGGAGGACCCCATGGCGTGCAACTACGGCGACGTCCCCGCGGAGGAGACGCAGTCCAAGGCCGTCACCGGCCGCTCGTGGACGCGCGTCCGCGACCTCGACGCCGCCGAGCTGATGGGCCGCGGCTTTTTTTTTTTAATTTTAATCCTTTTTTAATCAAATAAGCAAAAATATACTCCCTGAAAAAATATTTGCACCTCATAGCCGTGGGTAGCTTGTCGCGCCAGCGCACGTGGCGTGACAGTTCAGTCTTGTCGCGCCAAACCTGGTGGCGCGACGGGACTGAATTTTCGAAAAATCATAACTCTTCGATACAACGTCGGATGAAGATGATTTTTATATGAAAATCGTAGAGCTCAACGAGATCTACAACTTTCTAGTTTTGAGTTTTTTCATTTGAGGAGGTTATGATGATAAAAAAAATATATAAAGTTTCAGCACCAAAATAATCACGTGCTGACGTTTTTCGTATTAGAAAAACAATATCTTTTTCGTATGGATTGAAATGAAGATATTTTTTATATCAAATATGTAGAAAAAAGTGAAAATGGTCAGATTAAATGTAGAAAACGATGCGATTCGATCGGAAATTTTCATTTCCGTTTTCAAGCTTATCCACCTGTTCCACCTCCAAGATGACGGCCTTCCTCGTGCTGCGCCAGGGCATGGCCACCGTGCAGTGCGTGGTCGGCGTCATCCAGCGGATGGCGCGGTTCGCCGCCGCGCTCAGCATCGAGTCCTGCGTCCACGTCGAGGGCGTCGTCTCTCTTCCCAAGCAGAACGAAAATGTCCAGAAGAAGAAGCAGAAGCAGGAGCCCCTGGCCACCACACAGCAGGTTAGTTAGTTCTGCACGGAAGTAACTACTCTCACCGCCCAAAACAAAATACAATTCTCACTTCTCTAATTTATTTTTGAGAAGTCAAACGATTTTAAATTTGATCAAGTCTATATAAAAACACTAGAATTTATGAATAAACAAATTATTTCATGACACTAACAAGTATGAGTAACAACTAATTAAATACATGGGTTTTGATCTTTGTGGGTGCTTTGGCTGCGATTTCAGGTGGAGATTCAAGTCAGCAAGATCTATTGCATCAACAGGGCTACCTCGATGCTTCCATTTAACCTTGAGGATGCATCACGGAGTGAGGCTGAGCAAGTACGTCTTATTAGATCTATTACTATTTTTTTTCACGATCGGGCCATTCACCTGTTTTTCGGATCTATTATTATGGTTTTGGTGTTTTACCTTAATTTGATTGCTTGAATTGTATTGAAGTTTAAAGGGAGAGGCTGACTAATTTTGCTATGAGAAGGCTGTTCGTGTTGGCCAAGACACTTGCTTGAATGCTAGAGCTCTTCATCTACGATTACCATTCTACCAAGCAGCGTTCCGGATCAAGGCTCAAGTGAAAAATGTGAGTATTTTATCAATTGCTGATTTATTTTGATTTATATGTAGTAATAGTTTAACAGAATGTGCAGTGCCACATACTCTGTACTCACACTGCATGCAGTCCATTATCTTAGCTAGCTTAGCAACACACTGTACCTTTTTCATTGACTAAAAAGTGAGTCTGCTAAAAACCTTCGTCTATGAAGCAGATGATATAGTACATTACCCTAAAACTACCAGTGTCGCACGATAACGGCTGATTAAGTGAATCATCACACTTTTTTTATATAAAAAAAAGACTTTTCTGGACATTCATCACAAAGAATGATTTGTTTTTCAAAGTCATACCGTAATTGTATGCATTCACGTCGGCTTCTTATGTTTGAGGTACCCATCAATTCAAGCACTAAGTGGAAGCTTTTCTCCATCTTTCTCTATATATTTCTTTGGCGTGGTATATGTTCCTTCAACTGATCGTATCAGTAACTCTGTTCTGAACATTGTGCAGAAATTCAGAGAGTTTCTTTCGTCAAAGGACTTCGTCGAGATCGAAGCGCCAAAGCTGATGGCCGGGTCCAGCGAGGGAGGTGCGGTTGTGTTCAAGCTGCTGTACCACGGTCAGCCTGCCTGCCTAGCGCAGTCTCCTCAGCTACACAAGCAGATGGCCATCTGCGGTGGGTTCGAGCGCGTATTCGAGGTTGGCCCTGTGTTCAGAGCAGAAACCTCTAGGACAACCAGACATCTCTGTGAGTTCACTGGGCTTGACGCTGAGATGGAGATCATGGAGCACTATTTCGAAGTAAGATGAATCCAAACGAGCTAGAATAATGCTTGCATATTTCATTTCGTTTGGTTTGCTTTAATCCTCTGTAGTATTAGTAGCAGTAGTGATGGCGAATGGCCAGTTACCAGGTCTGTGATGTCATAGGTGGCTTGTTTGTGTCGATATTTAGACATTTGAATGAAAACTGCAAGGAGGAACTTGGCGTCATAAACAAGAACCGTCCGTTTGAACCTCTGAAGGTATTGTGGTACTACTCTACTCATTGTGCAATTTTATGTGGGGTCAATACGTAGCAGACTGAATAAGATCGTGACGTTTCTATTATGCAGTATCTGGAGCAGACTTTGAAGCTCACTTATGAGGAAGGTATCCAAATGCTGAAGGTAAGGTAGTAATACATGTATGCAAGCTTTGAAATACCTGCTTACTCTTGCAGAATGTATGCTTGCTTTGTATTGTATTTTATATTGTATATATAATAACGACATTGATGGTTTATCTAATTGACAGGACGCTGGAACAGAGCTGGAGCCTATGGGAGACCTGACTACTGAAGCTGAGAAAGTGCTTGGTCGGCTTGTTAAGGAAAAGTATGTAAAATTTTCAGGATCGTCAATGAGTTAGTCTGAAAGCTTAATATATAACTGCTTTATATATTTCTGTATGATGGTGTAGGTACGGCACAGACTTCTACATCCTCCACCAGTATCCTTTGGCTGTGCGCCCGTTCTACACCATGCCGTGTCCTGACAACCCGGCTTACAGCAATTCTTTCGATGTCTTCATTCGAGGTAATTACATTAAAGCATGCTTATGATGCCAATTATATTATTCCGTAGCTCTCTGAACTTAATCATCAGTCGACGATGTTGTGTGTAGAATAATAAATCAATAACACGTTACATAGGCCAGGAAATAATCTCTGGAGCTCAAAGAATACATTCGCGGGAGATGTTGGCGAGGCGCGCTGAGGAGTGCGTAATCGAAGTCAACACCATCTCGGCGTACATGGAATCTTTCAGGTACTTCTCAGAATGTTTCTTCCTGCATGCTCATTTTGTGATATACTACGCCTACTATATTTTCTCTAGCTGGTTTGGGTTCCTCATTGGTTTGGTTGTTAACTTGTTATTGTAGCTATGGTGTGCCCCCGCATGGTGGTTTCGGGGTGGGGTTGGAGAGGGTGGCGGCGCTCTTCTGCAGCCTGAACAACACCAAGGAGATGTCCATGTTTCCCCGTGACCCGCACAGGCTCTCCCCATGACAACCAGCACGGGCGGACGGACCCGAGGACAAAAAAGAGACAAGCAGCCTAGGCCGGTTTGGGAGGCTTCCAAAAAAAGCTGGTTTCTTCGTACAAGCACCCTAACCGCCTAGCGGGGTCATGTTATAACCATCCTAGACCGGTCTTTCAATATTAGAGAAGAGTTTTGAGATTTTTTTTTTGACAAGCATATAGCCCTATTTTATTAATAGGAAGGGAATGGTATGTAGACGAGAAAATTAGCTATTATATGACTCCAATCATTTAGAACAAAGGCTTCGCGGGTAATCCATGGATTACCAATAAAAACCCCAACACAAACACAAAGCAGAAAACATGAGGAGTGGAGACCCTTCATCAAACACCCCAAAACTAAACCTAATACAAGATAAACTCAACGCAAATGGTATCCAGTAGTGAAGAAGAGTCGTAGAAGATAGCAGCGATGAAGCATCAGCGGTAAAACATCCACTAGAACCCTAGCGGCGAAGCATCCGCCCAAGCACACACTTTTGAGATGCCTGCTTATCTCTCGCTAGCTGTCCTACACTCACTGTCTCAAGGTAGTAGAGAACAACAATAAGAAGTAGACATGCCAAAAGGAGTTTTGCCAAAAAAAAAAATTATCTCCTCAAAAAAAGTATAGAATCATGACCAAACCTCCGAAATATTTGCTTTTCTCAATCGAAAATATACATCTGATCTATTACCTGAAATACTCCCAGGAGGTGCCGCTGGAGAGGAGCCGCTATGCAATGCAGCTGCAACACTCATTCATTTGGCACGATCTAATAAAACAACTAAAGGAGATAATTGAACTTCAGTCCAGTAAAGTGTGAGTGTGTATTCCTATTGTTGCTTCCCCTTGTGGACCTTCCTAGTTTGTCCCCAACAAACATCATCTTAGCTAGGATCAACAAGCAGCTTCCTATCAATTCAGGACGCCAGGTATCAAAGTAATTAGATTCTAAAAGGAATTGAGCACTACAGAAGCAGAGCAATATTGTGATTATTTTTTTCGCGACCGGGACTTCACCCGTTTTTCTATATTGTGATTCTCCCACAGCTAAAAAGAGAGAAAGTAAGACTGTTGTTTCATGCGTTAATTTTTTCCGTCCGTCTTTCTGCCATCCGCCCGTGCGATACGTCCGCCTGTAGCCCCCCGTCTGCCTGTGCGATACCTTCCTTATTTTACACCTCTCCCGGAAGGAAGGCCCCTAATCTCCGCTGCAAAATTAAAATCCCGTGCTGACTGCTGAGGGCTCAGGCTCACTTCCTGACCCCGTGCGACCCCGATGCCGTCGCCGCCGTACGCCGTGCGTTCATTGACGTCGCCGAAAGCTACGACGCCAGCTTGCTGAAACCGCTGGACCACCCCCTGCCGGCACACCAGGAGCTGAGGTCGTCGTCGTCGCCGCCGCCGCATGCCAGGCGCTCAGGTCTTCGTTGGCCTCTTCGTCAGATATTGATCGCCCACTGAACATGTATGTGCACCCTTCTCTTCCCTTTATTCTTTGTGAATTTGTGTTTGGATCTGATCTAATTACATGTGAGCCTACAGTTCTGTATTCTTGGTCTGTTTCGATCTGAATGTTCCTAGCCCTTATGTTTCTCGTCATCTTCTATTCCCTTTGTGCTGTGTGAAATCGACAAGCTATTGATTCGTATTGGAATGCAGGGAGTAATTACATGAGTTCCAATTTGTGAATGGAGAGGTCATTGAGGGCTGGATTTTCTGTTTAGAAGTTGATCCTCTGATTATTTTAGTGGCTGCAATGCCTAGCCAATCAGGTCGATCTGGTTATTTTGGTTCTGATCCAACTGCAAACATGATACTATATCTAAATCTCAGTATAGTTTTTTTTCTGGTTATTTAATGGGACGAAGGGATTAGATCCTTGTAGTTTTTTCCCTTTCTTTTTAAAATCCCTGTATAGTTTTTTTTTTCTAAAATTATAAATATCTACAGTGGGACTTCGCCTCCTATGTTTATGGTTCTAAAAAAAACCATAATGGTACTAAATCCTTTATCCTGTTTGGGCCAAGTCTGTTAGGCTATAACTGAAATGATACCTTACTAAGTCATGTTTTGCAGCAACATACATCTGCTCTCAATAGATTTATCCTCTTGTAGTCTGGGTTCGTGAGACCTTTTCATTATATGAATACGACTGACTTCAAGGTATGTGTTCAGTTGTGTGTTCCTAGCTTGTTTAACTGAAACAAATCCATTTACTGTTTGTTTAACTGAAACAAATCCGATAACAAGTTCAGATTGATATTAGCTCTGTAGTGTTGCTGGACAGTGATAGTAGCTGACAAAGTGTGTATAATCCAATCAAAGATCAAGGCTGATGGCTGGTGGCCAACTGTTTAGTTAGATGGTTCAGCTTGGATGTTGGTTTGTGAATGAATGGGAATTTACACTTTATGTATCAAACATGTTTGTTGCCTCTTATCTTCTTTGTGGGCTACAATCTAACTTGATTTGTGCTTAGCTACAATGACACCTTTCTTGGAATATTCACTATGTTGAGTAATTATTAACTCAACTTTTGTAGTGCAAATCTGCGATGTTGTTGCTATGGCCCACTTCCTTAATCCACTATGTTGAGTAATTATTAACTCAGCTTTTGAGTGCCAGTACAGTAAGACTATATGCTGTTATCTATGTTCCTCAACAGCCATCGATGTGTATCAGCAAAGAAGTTCCTCAACAGCTACCGATGTGTATCAGCAAAGAACCATTGTTGGCATCTATGAGGAATGGATTGGCAGTGAAGATACTGAGAAAAGGGAAGGTGGTTTCCGATAAACCCGTTGTTGTTGACAAAAGGCTAAACCATCATAAAGGTAAGTAGGAACAATCAAACTTTTTTTGTATGAGTGGTTCAGTTTGTCTTTGTCACTACATTGCAATATAAGAAGATAAAACAAATCAAATTTGCTGGCCAAATTCTTCAGGAATTTCATATGCTGGTGTTTGATATTTTAGGACAATGGCTACTTATATGTTGCACTTGCCTGGACTTTAGTGTGCTTCAACATGACCTGAAACCTGATGAAGGCATTCCAACATATTGTGTTTCAGCATGCATCTGAATGTTTCATCTCCACACTCGCTGTCACACCAATGGGTCGCAGTAGTGCCAGAGCGCCCGCTCACTGGCCATCAGGACCTTGATGACCTGGAAAGCTGGGACTCAACACTAACGTGCTCTGGTTGCTGCTGCCCGTCCTATCTCAGCGGCAGTGGTGGCTGCCCATAGCCCGTATTTGGCTGCGCTTCAACATCCAGGCGAGTTCCATCTGTTGTTGACATCTCAAATTGTATGTACTATCACTCATTTGATTTTATCATGCAAAATATCGGATCCATAGCCTTTCTTGAGATCCAAGTGATGCGAGAGGAGAGAAGGGACTCAGAACTAGAAAATAACAAATTTACAGTGAGCTATTCCTTTCTTCCAATTTTTGTAATTGGGACACCCTTGTATTTCTGATGACGTTCAAATAGATTCTTTGATTCGTTATTTACATCGACTCGTGTATGATGAGGATGCTGGTAACTCAAGATCCCATGGCCAGTTGGCTCTGCTTTAAATAATGAAAATTTCAGTGCCGAGGAAGAAAAAGGACACTGACTTCAAGTGTAGCTTTAAGACCAAAGAACAGGTACTGTTTCTAGATTTCTGTAATTCTTGCTATTAGTTGTGAAATCTCTACAACTATTCCAAATGGATCCAATGTAACTATTCCACCAATGCAACCATACAATTTGATGTGTTGAGCTACTTTCATGGACAACTATTGATGCAAAACGTAATGCTGCGTCCTCTAGCTTGATTTTCTTGCTGCAAGAAGCAGCTATTGATACACAACGACATGCTTTTTTGTTGCAGAATGCATGTTTGGAGAATAAACATTTCAGTGTGCTCCAGTCAGCTCTACAGACCAATAAGTTTTTTGAATCCACCATAGGCTAATGTAATGCCTCACAATGAAAGATTTGTTGTCTCACCATTGTCATTTTCTTCTGTTTTTAGATATAGCTTCTTGTGATCCTATTCTACCTGGGCTCAAATTCCTGTTTGGCTGATGTTGTACAGAGTTAAAAGGAGCTGGCTAGCATTTGGCTCATCCATCAAGGTCAGCTAACTGCTTGATGCTAAGCAATTGAGAAAAATGCTCACAGGAAAGCACATGCAGTATAGTTACCATATTAGAATGTTTGTAAAAGTTCCTCTCTTGATCTTAAGTTACTTACCTGAAAATTAATTAATTCGTACGTCACTTGGAGCTGCTATATCATGGTTTACAAAGGAGAGAAATTCATGTATTGCATTGGCACAAATTATAAAATGTCCTGAAGTGGTTTTACTAAATCTTTTAATTTCACAGATTTCAGTAATTTATTCATGAATAAAGCAGCCCTTCATGGAATGTTCTGACTGCATGGAGCAGAAAGCCATGATATTGCCCTCACAAATTTCCGTGTCTCACCAAGTGCTTCTTCCTTGTAGATGGTTCGATTTCATTGGCCTCAAAACCCATTTAAAGAAAGTCTCAGTGATGTGATGCCCTCTCAAATTTGCATGTATGTAATATCTGTCTTTTGATGGGTGCAAATAAAAAAAAGTAATGGAAATAAGAAAATAGAAGTTGTATGAGCATGTTCCAGATGTAAATTGCTACATTTCAAGAAACAATTTTGCCCTAGCATGGGTTCCTTTTGAATTGCCTCATCTATTGTATTAGTTCGAAAAGGTGGATTCAAAAGTTTTGTAATTCACAAAGGTCATATGTCCCTGTAATCTAGACAGCTTAGATATTGATGGTGGACAATAATTGGCTTATGAGGTGCTTAGTAATGTGAACTTCAAGCTGTTCTTGTAAGACATTTGTCCATACAAAGTGTTTCAGTTGCCTACGTCTGTACTTAAATCAAAACCATGGTGCAAAGACCTTTCTTACATATATTTATTAGCTCAAAAATATATAGGATCGTGTGAGTTTAAAAGACACATAGCAACCTGTGGGCTAAACATCGTAATGATTTATCAGACAGGATTGTTATCTTACCATGTGATTCTTTTGTTTTCAATATAAAGGTTTAGTTGTCCCGTAGCAACACACGGGCATGCTACCTAGTATAATATAATCTGTAAATAAAAAGGCAAATCCTAAGACCACTTGTACAATAAACACTGTGTTCAGTTCATATTCAGATCAGAGGAAAACCGAAAAATATTTACCGGTTGCTTCAGACATCTGTTAGTGGTGAAAACTAAACTTGAACCACAACTTACCTTTGAGATTTAAATGCAAGTCGATCACGGTGTGTGAATCAGGAATAAAAATTCCATTGGATGAGTACGTGCTAACATTGCTGTAATTCCGCTAAAACTCTGCATAATACATGAATTGCTCCAGCATTGTGCAGATCCAAGCATATAGCTGCAGAAAATGATGTTGCAGTTATCTGAACTGTGACGGAACAGCATCCTCAGACAAATGACCTGCTCCAATTATCAAAATTTTCACAATGATTCGCCCAAAAATTTCCACGGGAGTTTCGATTTTGAAAAGTTGAAAAGGAGGTGGTGGCCAGTGGTTGCTCTCACCTAGCGCTGGGCATGCGGCAGGACATCTCATCCTCAAACTCGACGTGGAGGCCGAGGAAACCGTGGAAGCTGTTGAATGTGACGTGGCCGACGTCCATCGGCCAGCCCATCTCCATCTTCTCGAGCGCTACCGCTGCTTCCTCCTCCTTCCTCGCCGGCAACGGGCAACCCAGCTCCGGCAGCCCCGCGCAGCCTCTCCTCCAGAGGCCAAGCTGCTGGCGACTCCACGTTGTGGCGACGAGCAGCTTCCGAGCCCCTACAGTCGGCGACCCCAGGCATCCGTCGCAGTCCTGTTCATTCCCACCTTGACTTAATCATTTGTGATGAATGTTGATTCCACAGTCTCCTCACTTATCTGCTGCACTTTGTTGTTCATTTGCAAAAGGCAGTTAAGATTTTGTGGTGTAGATGCTTTATGAATTTACCATTTGCAGATGAAAGCAGATCTCTCTTTATTGTTAGGAGTAAGAGCCCTTTTACGGTGGTTGGGGGTACTTCCCGGTTATTCTAGGTAAGTAAACAAATAATCAGCACTAATTAATTTTTTAAGTTGAAGGTTAGTATGGTAATTGTGTCTTCCACCTCCCCTCCCCTGATCCCCGTTCGGTCACCCCTGCCCAATGCCCGACGCCAGCAGTAGGATATCGAGAGAGAAAAAAAACATAGTTCCCTGTCCATGGTTTCTTGTCAAAAAAAGAAAAAACATATCCATGGAGCTCTTCTCGGAGGGTGCGCTGGAGGACCTCAAGAGCTCCGAGTACAACTGGCTGGAGGACCTCAACGCCGTGATCGACACGCCCTCCTCGTCTAGACGTTCGGGTGGAGGATCGCCAAGTTTCTGCAGGTTAAGTTCATGCAGCTACTGCACCTAGATCGACGAGGAGGCCCGATCATGGAGAGCGGTGGTGGCAAGGAGATGATGGGCTCCCGGACGGCAGCGCTGGATGGCGGCAGCCAACAACGCCAAACAGTTCAAGGACCGGATGTCCATCGAGGATTTCTAGACCATACTGCCCTTAATTACATAAAAGAATTCCGAAAATAGAATTATCCCACCTTTTTTTTAGGTGTTGATCCAACCAATTTTAGTATATACTTGGTGCATATGGTCCCACCGTTTAATATGCACTTGGTACTCTTCCGGTACCTCTTAAATTGGCAACTCTTGGTTACTATGTCTTTTTAGCCGTTGGATCGAGCGTAGTGACCCATCCAATTTTCGACAATAGGAACTATTGTCAGTTGAGCTGTTATATGAGATTTTGCTTCTATCAATATCTGTCATTAAGGCTTTGGTTTTGTTGTAAATAGGTATGAATACTTGGACCGCTTCATCCGGCGGAGATTTCAGCCTAATACGTTCAAATTTGCTGCCTCAAAAGTTGCTGCAGATGGTTTCCTCTTTGGACCAATAGACCTCTCATATGTTGGTCTCGGTCAAGGAAGGAGCGTAGAGCAGGTGAAGGAAGATGTGAAAAGGGACTTCATTCCGGCTCTGGTGTTAGGTGGGAACCATTTGGCCTGCTGTGCAAATAGCAAACTTCCGCTTCATCCCCGTGCGGTACCAGCTCCTGTATGTGAACTTGTTCTGCCTCTTGGGCAGTTGCTTCTTGTCATGGATTGAGCAGCAGGGAGACGCTTCCTGTTCCTGGAAGCAGTGGTTCACATCGTTCCAGAAAATGGAAGATCAGAAGAGTAAGGTTTGTTTTGGCTACTTCAGTCATGTATGGTCCTTTGTCTGGATCAATCCAGGAAGATAATGGTAAAAAGGAGAAGTATCTGGCAGCAACTGTTTAAGCGAAATTGTGATGCCAGCAAAACTGAACATTGATGTCGTTGTAGAGAATTCTTTTTAATCTTTGACGGGAGAAAACGATTGCTGAATTGCTCTGCGTGTGGCAGCAACTGTTGGTCTTGCTGAGGATGCTTTGGCATGCTCTGAAATGGCAGCACACCTGCAATCTGCATTCCGATGTTTCAGGTGAAGCAGAGTTTCAACTGTGAAAACACCTGCCGGTAGTATAGTTATGCTGCGAATTCAGTCCAAACAACTGATCTAACAAGACAGTTGTATTTTAGTTGTGATCCGTCAAAACACCTGCCGAGAGCCAATCTCATTGCGTGATGAGCACTAACTAGACCATAATGAACGTTTAGACGAAGCAATTAGTAGTACTGCGAACTCGCGCAGAGGGAAACAAAAGGAACAAATCAGTTGTAGCCGGTGTTTTAAATTGTGGCCTATGGCATTTAGCGACCTGTCTTCTCAATTAGCCAAAGTGAACTATATAATTTGGAACGGAAGGATTGTATTATAATCTGGCTAGCGAAGGACAACTTTGAAAAAAAAATATATATTCACAAATACAACTTATTACAGAATTTATTTAGAGAACGATGCAGGCTGCATCTATAGCTATCGTTCGTTACATTTTGAGAAATGAGAACCATCCACTGAGAAATCAAATGTGCCTTGCACGTCACATGATTCAGCTTACAGTTTCAGTCCAGAATGAATGGCAACTACACCACCCACGAGGTTCTCATATTCCACCCTCTGCTAATCCGGCTTCCTGAATCATCTGAGCAAACTTTTCCTGCAAAGACAAGTCCGGTCAGCATGTAGTCACTTACCATCTATCCCAGGAAAAGCACTATGCCCATTTTGCAAGGTACTAATTAATCTTTTGCATAAACCTCAAGATGGTTGGAGTATAAAACGACAAAAAGAATGTAATCATATGTTCATGATTGTCCATAACAAACAAAAGTGCTAGTCATTCACAGCACCATTACCTGATTTGGAAACCCACGGATGCTCTCAACCAGCAACCAGCTCTCCAATAGACGGAATCACAGAAAACGAGTAAACATCGTAGCTGAAAAAAAGAGCAGCAAACTTGAAAGAGAACAGAAAAAGATATTGTAGGACATGACACTGGTTCTACTTTCTTCCACTGCCGATGAGAGAAAAGAAAAGCTCACACTGTTCACACAAGGCCCTAGGAAAGGCAACATTAGCATTTTTTTTTTCAAAAGAACTACATCACTGCCCTTTTCCATTAACATTAATAGACAGGAAAAAACTATCACTTTCAGAAACCCTTGAACATTGTTTAACACGGTGCTACACAGGTGGCAATTTTGTCAACATAGTCCGTATGAATTGTCACTTTTTGGAAACTAACTGTGAGATAGTTGAAAACAGTGGAGCCCATGTCTTTTGTTGTTTAACTTTATCTTTTCTATCTTGCATGAAGAAGAATATTAAAGGCATGATCGACGAAACCTACAGCTCTTTAAAAATATGGACATCCACATGACTCAACTCCAAGCATAGGAACTTGCCCCCTCGCTTAAGAACCCTGAAACAAGACAATGGATGTGATAGCAATAAGATTTTAGGACCATCAACTAAGAAAAAAGAATCTGAAATATGCCAACTCATGTGACGATAATGAAATTTCAAAGCCATCAACTAAGCAAACATGATAGAATATGAAAAACTTAATCCATGATACTGAACATGAAGACGAAAAACTTAATCCAAGGAGTGCATGAAGAAGAGAAAATATTGAAGTTGAAGCAGTGGGGAAATCCAGCCAACCTGTAAGCTTCTGATAGAGCTTTCTCAATGTCACATTTCTGATCCCAAATGCGATAGTGTAACCATCCATATATCCATCCTCAAAACTCAGAGCTTCTGCATCTCCTTGTATCCAGCTAAGACAATGTTCTTCACTATACCCTGAAAATAAAAATCAAATGTTGAACAACATAACCCACACTTGAGGTAGAGATGACAAAATATATTACAAAGTTGATGCTTGAGACCTCTTTCTGCAGCACGCTTCTTCCCAACATTTAGCATATTTGGATTAATGTCACAGACATAAATGTGGGTATCTTCCTTGGTTTCAGTAAGAGTACCCTGCATAGCTCTGTGACCCACGCTCTTAATGCTTTCCAGTAGACCAGTACACAAAAAGCAACATCACCTGAAGTCATAAAAATGACTCAGCAGTCAAGAACTTCTGGCAATAGAACCTTTCAACAGAAAGCAGAAACAAGAAGCATAAACAAGACACATGGTAGCAACTGAAAGGACTATGGTGATTAGCATTTGTACAAAAATAATGCTTGCCTCTCGGAAGGACTAACTACCAATATATATACAGATAGATCGAATGGAAGATTATTAATATAGAACTAATAATGTTTGTCTTTGCTAATTCCATCGTGCAGCTGAAAGCAATGAGGGAAGGCGATGGATGTGCATTACCTGTTCCACCACATCGAGATGCTTCATCCCAGAAAAGGATTCAGCTTGGAAATAAGCCTGAAAAAGAAACAGTGTTTGAGTGATAAAGTGAGTTGGTTGGATTGTGAATGAAGAATAAAAGAAACTGAAAGAGTAAGCAGCAGCAACCTGTCCTTCCATTCCACAGCCTATGCAGTCTGACGCTCATGAGATCGTAGCTGGAAGCCACGCTGCTGAAAACGTTGCCAACCAATTTGCTATTTTCATCTTCGCGCACCTGCTTGTACCCTGACGAACTACGAAATTTTAGGATCTATATAAGCGGGAAGCCGGGAACAATAGATATACGAGCAATGTAGTTGTGTACCGAAGCTGGTGGCGTGGGAGTTGAGGAAGGCTGCCGCCGTTGGGATGCTTGGGGCGGGCCTGAGCCCTAGAGGGAACGAGTAGGCGTCGTTGGAGGCTCCAAGACGCTAGCCTCCTTGCGGCCTGCATCAGGGGCCGATCTAGTAATGGGACCTGGTGCTCCCTCTTCGCCGGAGAAGAGATCGGCTAGGGCCGAGACACCGTGCGTCGGGTGGCGGCGGCGGTAGCCCACTGCCCACCCGGTCGTCGAAGACAGAGGGGGGACGAGGGAGGGAAGGAGAGAGCGCACACTGTGCCTGTGTGAAGGTGACGGATGCAGATTTTTAACCCATTGTTTCTCCTGCAAAATGAGTTCGGCGTTTTGAACTCAGTTCAATCAGTCATCACACATTCACGCCTATGGAATTTCGACTTCTTTTTCCAAGGGAAGGGGGAATTATACTAAAACTTGGCAGGTACATCTCCATATTACACATAAAAACCAAAATAAAAAACATACAAATATTTTATTTAGGCACTTCTATTGTATTATTCCCTGCCTATCGATGTTCTAGAAGACTAGTGCTCTGTTGAATAGACAGAGTGCAGTGCTTATGTCTCCTATGTAGAAATAATCATTGGTAACACGTGCACATCCTCTACAACGACCACATTTGTAACACCTACAAACATGAACGTTGCATCTAGTTTCATAGTATAACCTGGAAGCTGAAAAACTTAATCAAACTGAGCAAACATATTAGTAATCCTGAACAACAAACATTGAACAAGTTTTTATCATACACATTGACCAGGAACTGTTTTTTTGCTGACAATTATCCTTCTTACATAGCATGCGTGCAAACCATCCTCAGCACTGAAAATGAGTTCCATGGCACACTCAATGGCAATCACCAGTAAACCACATAGGAGTGTTTTGACTATCCTAGATGTACTGAACCTAATCACCTAACTCCATAACCTGAGCAAAAGAGCCAAATTAGGGGCATCAACCTCCTCTTGACCACATTCTTGCGTTTTGACCTGCGGTTTGAAAAGGTAAATGTGCTTCTTACATAGCACGTGCGCCAACCAAACATTCCAAGCAGACTAACCCATCAGTCACCAGTTCACCACATAGGAGTGTTTTGACTACCCTAGATGTCAAATACTGAACCTAACCACCTAACTCCACCATACTCTTGGGTTTTGACCTGCAGTTTGAAAAGGTAAATGTGTAAATGTTCAGTAATCAAATCTTGGAAAGTATTGCATGAGCTTTGTGGATGAATCTAGAGACTAACAGGTAGGAAACTAAGCTTAAACACACCTTGTCTTCACCACACTCTTGCGTTTTGACCTGCAGTTTGAAAAGGTAAATGTGTAAATGTTTAGTAATCAAATCTTGGAATGTATTGCATGAGCTTTGTAAATGTGCCTCTATTTATACCCTGTACCCAGTCTAAGGTTCATAGCAGAAACTAAGCATAAACAGTTAGTGATAAAACACCTCATTCAAAGACAAGAGTAATGCAAGACAAGAGTAATGCAGCAGTAACTTCTTACCGGCGGTGTGGGTCAGGATTCATATGAACCATAACCTCATGCCTTGTGTCGTCATCAAATATGATGTCCTCCTTTCCGAACTTCTCAGTGAACCGGAGAGTGTGTGGGCGTCTATATAGTATTCCCCCATGCTGGGCTACACTTACATCCACCTCTATCCTTAGTTCCACGTCAGTACTGTACGGCAGGCAGAGCACATCAATGGTCAATGGTATCTCTCCACCCGAAGACACAGAGACTTTTTCCTCTTCTTGTTTCATAAAAACATTCACATAATCCTTTCCGTATGGTGTACTAGTTGCCTTGACGAAACCAAAAACCTCACAACTTTTGTCATTGTTCTCATTGGGATACAATTTCATTTCGATTTTTACCTCAATAGCATTGGGCAAAAACAGATAGGAAAACAACAACCTTCTATCAGGAACTACACAGACCTCTTCCAAGAACCTTCCAGCATCAGCATCCACTGAAACATCCCAAGAAATTTCTAGACGCTCTTGTCCTGTCGGAAAATTTTCCATCTTCATATTCAAATAGGCCCCAACAGGTCTACAGGGTTCACACAACATCAAAGGTTCTAAAGATTTATTCTGCCAACTCTTAGACTCTTGATTGCCATTGGTTTTCTTATATAGTGTCTGCCCTCTATGCCAGTCATGGACATTTAAGCCATCAAGAGGAAAGTCCACAAGAACCTCTAGTATCTGTATCCTACGTCGCCCCGTTTGTTTGCCATGTTTCTTGGATGAGTGAGGAGCTTTCTGCGGCTTTTGCTTTTTGATTGCTTTGTCTGAAGTCAAGACCATTGCACCGTTTGTCTTGTTTAAAACAAGTGACACTTTTTCCAATCCTTCTCGAGGTTTTTTTACCTTAGCCAGCTCTACCTCAATCCACTTTGTGTCATCATATCTGTTCTCCTTCCACCGCCTAAGTTGAACACAGATGTCCCCCCAATGCCACATATACTTCATCAACATGGAGGAATCCAACGCCAATTGCATCCTGGTAAACTCACAAAGTTTAAAAGTGAGGCCCGCCAATCTTCGTTTTGACTCTACTGAGTCTCCAGTAGTGGGATCAAGGAAGCAAAAGTACTTGATTGTTCTTGTGACAAAAGTGGGGTCATCCAACATATTTCTTAAGACACTCAAAATCTCAGTTTCATCACTCTTTTCAAACCCCAGCATTTGAAAATACTTTAAATCCCATGGTAGTTCAGTGGCATGTCGTCATATTCGCAGGTTCCCTCGCACCCGGGCACCACGCCCGCATGCTAAGAAACGACCCACATCCCCCTAGGACCCCTCGGACATGGGCAAACCCGAGGGCTACAACGAACAGTTACTCCGTCATTCCTATCTCCACCTCTAGTTATGTAGAACACATGAACGATGAAGAACGATGATGAACAATTCTCATATGAACGATAATCTAGTTCATAATCCTTGAATATATCATGATCAAGAATTTACTCTAGTTCATATGCAACACTATATATAAGAAATAAGAACTTGAATAAGGAACCTCCTTAATAGCTCCAAGATACTACCAAGACTTGCTCCAAGATACTACTAAGACTAATCTACTACTAAGCTAAAGAGTGAGAGGGAGAGAGTGAGGTGGCTCCAAATGAGGTGTGTCGAATGAGGAGGAGGGAGCCCTCTATTTATAGGAGGAGGGGGAGAGAATGTGCCATGGAATATTCTTGATTCCTCCATTAAGTCACCAAACCGACCTCCAGATACGTTGAACCTGGACTTTCCACAGCGCACCGCCCTCCCTCTGGCTTGAATGCACCGACACGCTGAAGCTGGGCCCGAGAGGCCACCCGGCGGGGCCGGTCGCCCCCCTATGGTGTTGTCTGGGCCTCATCTTTTGCCAGGCTCGTGGGCCTTCTCGTTAGCTTCGCGTGGCCTGGTGGATTGCCCAATTCGGAGTCCGGATGATTGAGTTATGCCCATTTTAGTCCGGCCTGTTCCGGCAGCCCGAGTTGGAATGGAACCGGGTTTTGGGCCTTTGCTTTATTTGGTGCATGTTGGACTTGGGCCGCTGTGTCATGGTGGGTTTGGCCCAATTGACCCTGAATAGGCCTTTCCTTCTATTCCTTAGATTTACGCTTTGTCAGAAGGCGCCTTTTCGTGTATAATTTCCTGTACTTGGTGTATGTTTCTGCAAAGTGTCACAACTTCCAGTACAAGTGGAATTGGGTCAATAGCAAAAGTATATGTGTATAAAAATATGTAATCCTCCCTTTTTGGTCTTAAGTTGGTGGTATAAAATCGTCTTAAGGACCGCCAACAACGTGTAAGAGGTGGGCGACCGCGTGCTGGTGGTCAACGTGACGTGTGGCAAGGGCCGCGACGCCATGGCCCGCGTGTGCCACGTCTGAGCAGGCCCAACAGCGGTGTGATGTTGCGCAGGCGCTTGTGCGTGGCGAGGAGGTTGCTGACGAGCTGTGTGAGCTACGCGAGGGCGGCCTCGACGCGGTGCAGCAACGGTCGTCGGTGCCGTGGAATCCCTCCATGCAGGTGTCGTGGTTGCGCCGCGCTGAGCCATGCGTGGAGATCATCCTCGACGCGTGTAAGGTCCTAGATGGCTAGAGGGGGTGAATAGCCTATAAAAATTCCTACAAATACCACTAAGCAAACTTGTTAGTATAACAAATGACGGTATGCAAGTTTTGCTTAGACTACAAGGTGTTGCAAGCCTCCTATCCAACAATTCTATTATGTGATCACTAGTACACATAAGAGCTACCACTAGTGATCAAAAGACAAGCTAGCAACACTAAACAAGGTACAACTACTAAACTTAGCAACTAGACAAACTACACAAGATAAGCTAAGAATGTAATTGAAGAGATACAGGTGATGATCTTTATACCGACGAGTAGAGACGATGTTGCCAATCACCAAGAGGATGAACAATCAATCACAATCGGCAACACACATTATATGAAGACCAGTCGTCGGGAGACAAATGATGACACAATGATTTATCCCCGGATGTTCACTTGGGTACCGCCAAGCTACGTCACCCGTTGTGTCGACCAACACCTAGATGGTCCTTTGGTGTGACCCTCAAGCCACTTGCCCCGCAAGGCACTTCCCCGCAAGGAAACCACAAAGCACCAGGTACTCAACAATACGCGCAATCCAATAGAGTTACTCTTCGTGATCCCCGCGAGGTGAGCACAAAACCTCTCACAAATGTGGCCAAGAACAATCACCAACTCTTGCCCATGCCTCCAACAAGGAGCGGTACTCTACAAGAGTAACAGGAAATCCACCCGCTAAACCACCCACAAGTGCCCCTAGATGCCCTCAAGCAATGCAAATGCACTTTGGGATCACTCAATCTCACTAGGATTCACAATCAAGCAAGAGAGATGAGTGGAGAGGAGTTTTCACAGCTCAATAGGATGATGAATGAGTTAGAGAGTCAAGAGAGGTAGCCAAGCCCCGACCACCCACTATTTATAACCCATCCATCGAAACTAGCCGTTAGAGCTGAAAACAATCTGCTCGGGGGCGTCGGACGCGTCCGACCCCCTGCGCCGGACGAGTCCGGTGCCGTTCTGCACTAAGTAGCCATTACAGGCATGTTCAAACCACGCGCGTCCGCCGATCGGCCAGCGCCGTCCGACGCCCGTCGGACGCGTCCGGCGCTGTGCCACGTCACTAGTTCAGCGCTCACCAGTCCGCGCGTGGGATGCCAAACGCCAGCATCTGGCGAGCCTCCACGCTACGACCCCTTGTTGGACCGCGTCCGGCGCCTCCATGCTACAACCCCTTGCTGGACCGCGTCCGACGCTAATTCCAGCGTCAGACGCCCAACCTCAGCCGCGTTCGACGCCTGTAAGATCTCACTTAACAGCCTGTCATGAATGCAAACTTCTCCAACATGCTATCCAACAAGTATACCAACTTGATCACCAGTGATAGCATGTTTTCAACCACATTTTGCATCCGGCGCAAAGAAAATATGCATCAATTTTCCTGAAAGCGCCGAATCCCGCCTTACAGGCTCGTCGGGAGGGAGAGAGGGACCCAAACCCATCTCTACCCTACAAACCATAGCGCGACCATCACCACCTTTGTAAATGTGCCAACACCACCAAGTGTACATCACCATGTGCTTGTGTGGCCCTACATGCAATGCACTTCATGAATTCACCTAGTGGCACCCATGCGTCGAATAGCCGATAAGACTTCCCCTCTTAATAGTTTGGCTATCGATCCTAAACCATTCACACCCTCTATGGTGTCTTGAGTGCAAAACAAAATGGCGCTATAGGTTATACCTTTGCCTTGAGCCCATTTTGCTTTTCCGTCAACCGCCAAGTCTTCATTCACATGACATGTGACACTCCATGTCATCATGCAACCGTCTTGGTCCATCGATCTCGATCTTACTTGCTCTTCACCACGCATGGTCCCTCGCTTCAAGCCTTGACTTGCCCTTCACACTTCCACACGGTCCATTGAGCCAAGCCCCATCTTGATCTTCACCTTCTAGCTACACAACTCCATGTCATGACCCATCTACAATGAGCTCAACTTGGTAAGGATCACCTTATCTAAATCATCCACTTAGATCAAAGGTTAGTCCTAGGTTTTATCAATTAGCCAAAACCAAACTAGGGACTTTCAACGCGCCGCGCCGCGGATGCGTCTAGCTCCATGCCGCCGCTCCCTGTGTCGGTGTCGTCCAGCGCCCATCTCAGCTCGTCGACGGAATAACCCAACAACTCTACGCAGTCCCGCACGGCCATCTCATCGCGCGCGTCTGGCCGAGGCGCTGGCCGAGAAAGTGGAGTGGCTGAGATCGCAGAAGGACCTATGGTGAGAAAGGGAAAATGAATAGGGTTTTTATGAAAAATTGGTCATGACGTGGCAGGTTTTGGACCTTTGGTATGCGTCGGCAATAGATAGTCATTTTGAAAGTTTAAGTACCTAGATGGGAGAACGCCAATAGTTTAGGTACCCACGGTGCATTTTACTCATGACAAAATGGGGTGCATTTTACTCATGACAAAATGATGACAACAGGTCAACAGTGAATCTAACAGATTGAAGTAAACATTGATTCTTGAAGAGAGTTAACCAAATACTAGGTGCCGGTTCACGACGTTGGAAGATCTTGTCGTTTCAATGTTTCCAAAGCTCTCAGGATGCTATCAATACCACTTCTACGAAGAAGGGAGTGTTGTGTGTAGTCCGGCTTGGTTAAACCTGTCCATGATCTCCATTGACATGTCCCAATCAATCCCAATACGCTGCCATCATTCTTGTGCAAACGGACACTGAAAGAACAGATGGTCCAGAGTTTCTCTAACACCCATGCTACACATGACACAATTTGTAGTCCCCTGAATGTTCAGATGCCTTCTTTGCAACACATCTTTAGTATTCAATCGATCCATCAGGATGAGCCAGGCAAAGAATTTCACCTTGGGAGTACATTTGGATTTCCATATGACTTTGAAGAGAGTGTGTGCTTGAATCTATGTTTTCACGGCGTCGCCTAGGCGACGACTAGTCGTCCGAGCGGTTTTTCAAACGTGGCGTCACGTCAACCGCGGCTTCCCTATGTATGGCGTGCCTTGCCAGAAAAAGCGTCACCTAGTCATCCTTCTCCCTCAGGCGGACGCCGCGGGACGAAAATCCGCGGGAAAGGCGCGCGCGGCGGGTGGCACTTGCGCGGGAAAGGAGCGGCGCGATTGGCACGCGTGGCAAAAGACGCGGCGCCGTGCCTAGACCTCCCGCCAAAGGCTCCCGCTGAGTCCCCGTCGAGGCAATTGAGAGGGGGGAGGGAAAGGAAGGAGAGAGGAAGAGAGGAGAGGGCGGCGGCGCACCTCAAATCGGCGGCGGCGGCGGCGTACGCCACTTCTCCGTTCGCCCGAGTCGGCCCGCGTCCGCGCGAGTTCGCCCATCCACGCGAGGCCATCCGTCCGCGCGAGTCCGGCCCCATCCACGTGAGTCTAGGTCCATCCCCGCGAGCTGCGAACGAGTCCGCGCCGTCTCCTTCCATGACAATCGCACGAATCTGGAGTCCCCGCCGAGGTGCGTCTCCTCCTTCCAGCACCGCCTCCACTCAGCAGGTTATGCCGCAGGTTATGCCTTTCGTTCTTGGCCTCTCCTTCCACTGAAATCTCGCGCCGACGCCAGCACATGCGGCTGCCTACGCGACTCTACCCTGCCCGTCCCTGATTCCTGCCTCCCCGTCCTCTTCCTCTTTCTATTTCCCTTCCTACACAGGCGGCTACCTACGCGACTCTACCCTGTCCGTCCCTGATTCCTGCCTCCCCGTCCTCTTCCTCTTTCTATTTCCCTTCCTACTCTGCACCTCTGCTCTGTTTCACTCGCCTCTGTTTACTGCTTGTTGCTTGCTCTGTTCTACTCTCCTTTGCTTCTTGTACTTAGATGTGCCTCTGCTCTGCTCTAATTTGAACCTCTGCTCTGCTCTACTCTGACTGCTCTGCTTCTTGTTGCTTGCTCTGTTTTATAGCAAACAGCACAATGACAAGTTCATCTTGCATCACCAATGATTTCTAGTGGTATTATATATTAATATGTTTGTGGTGATTTCTAGTGATATTATATATATTAACATATTTGTATGGCGTCGCCTCGCCTAGCGCCTGGAAGGGAGTCCAGTGCCGTAGCTCGCCTTACCGCCGTGAAAACATAGGCTTGAATACCTTTAAAAGCATACTTGTAGAATTTCTTTGATGTGTATTGACCCCCCAGATAGGAGTCCATCTGTCATGAGAATCTGCATCATATGTCCCGCCGCCGTCGTCTTTTGGGTGAGGCCTCCCATTTCTCATACGGATAAGGTTTGCCGTGCAATGCTTCAAACATAGTTTATAAGTCTGGTGTATCTCATTTTATATGTGGTAAAATTTGAACTTTATGATACACCATTTACTAGGATTTGGCATGTGTGATTTATGACTTCTCAACATGGTTAATCTACTAGAGTTGGTGGTGTAATTTTTTTGTGTGTTTCGCCTGTTCAAACTAGAATTATGTGTTGCCCATCTACCTATCCTATTTCCTTTATAATGAAGGGGTTCCTTATTTTCAATTATTGTTGGTTAAGGCTCCACTTCCTTGAAACTAGAATTATGTGTTGTCCATCTACCTATCTTATTTCCTTTTTCATGAAGGGGTTGTGAAGCATTGTGTTGGGTTGAATTAGATTTTAGTGACATTAATTAAACACTTGAGGTTTGTGTTGGGTTGAATTAGATTTTAGTGACATTAATTAAACACTTGAGAATTGTGTTGGGTTGAATTAGATTTTAGTGACATTAATTAAACACCTGAGGTACTTTCTTATGATAGTTCTCATTGCAGGAGAATGGATCCCTATCGTATGGATCCCAATCGTATCACCATTAGTATTGACAAGTCACTCAAGGACTTCAAGCACAAGCTCAAGGACATAAGGGATATCTTTGCAAACCACCCGCAAAAAGAACTTTTCAATGAGCCATAAACCTTTGCTAACGAGCTATAACCAATTTGTGGAGCTTGGCCCCCACCCCATCCTTACAAAGGGGAGCGTGCAACCAAGTGCTAAAAATCATCCAAATATCCTCTTTTTCCTTGCCTAGTCAGCCTATGAAACAGTTTTGAATTGAATTTGGAGCTGATTAGCCAGAGCTGCTGCCCCTTAAAATCTGAGAGTTGGAAAAGGGATATTTCTTTCAACTCCCTTCTCCCCCAACGGTCACCCACGACCATTTGCATGAGAACACAACCAGAGAAAGCTCTCCTCTCTCTCACTCCATTGGAGCACCTCAAGCTTCTCTCATCGATTCCCTTCCAATCCCCTTCCTGCCCTCTTCTTCATCGTCAAGAGCACTTGGTTCGCGTTGCGTTTGCAACTTGTGTGGGAGCCCCGAGAGGTTTGTAATCTCCTCTGCAGCTAATGAAAATCACCCCTCTTGACTTGAGAACGAGGGTAAGGCAAGCCTTTGTGGCAAGCCCAAGCCTTTGGTGGCTTCCTCAACAACGTCGACTTAGGCAAGCCTTAGTGGCGAGCTGAACCACGGGATAAATTGGTGTCTCACTTGTGTTGTGATTTGCATTGCTATATTTCATATTTGTGGTGATTTCGAGGGTTTGATCTCGATCTACTTTGTGTGTGCACTTTTGCCATCATCCAAGTGGAGAAACATGTTCAATACTAATTTCGGTTTGAGCTAAAACCCATAGTGGGGTCGGCCAACCCAACCAGTGGGCCCACAACCACTCCTTTCACTTTGGCTAGATTGCAATAATCAATATTTAATATTTATGTAACGGACGGTTTTCCCGCTTCTCGGGAATTGCAACAGATGGTTTTTACTCTCCACTATCGGCGAGCGTCGATCGGTTCTCCGCGGGCTATAAATTGAGCCTAGGGTTTGGCATTCGTCCCCATCCGTAGCCGCTCTCAGATCTTTCTCTTCTCTTCTTCTTCTTGAATCTTCTACCACCAAGAGCTCTTATCCTAGCAATGGCGGACCGCAACCCCAGGAAGCGAGTTGAAGTCACTTCTCCCCGCATCATCCGCCCTCGCCAGTGAGTAGCACTCCTGTGTCTTCTTGGATTGGGCGTTTTCTTGTACAATGCGACTAATCTCTTTTTTGTTTCTTGGAGGGATGACGCCAAGACGTACGCGGCAGGTGCGGCGGCACCGGCAGCCCATCCAGCACTTGCCGACGCCAGTGATGGCGGCCGTGGCGGAGGAGGCCTAGTCGGTGAACTCGTCCTCGAGCTCCGAGCCGAAGAACCCACTCGCTCGGATATGATGGCGGCTAATGACCGCTACTCCAAGGCCACCAAGCTCCGAGAGGGAGCTTGAGGAGAAGAGGAAGGAGATGGAGGATCTCGTCGCTGTGCTCACCGAGGCCCTCCTCGATACTCCCTCCTCGATACTGACCGTGCGGAACAGGAGAAGAGGGAGCACGTGGACATGCTGCACGGACAGCGTGCCACCGCTGACAACCGTGTCTTTTCTTTGTTTTTATGCAGACCTGACCGCGCGCGTCGTTGACAATGAGGCCGTGGCCACGGTGAACGCCGAGGGCGAAACCGTGGCTGAGAGTTCGAGGCGGAGGTGGCGCAAAGGTGATGTCGGCGGCGTTTATCACCGGGCGGCTGTTGGACCCGGAGTAGATTGTAATATGGATTGCTATCTGCTCCGGTTTGTAAAAACAATCTTTTGTTAATGAAAAGCCTGTCATCAAATAAGGAATATTCCATCCTCCACCCTCCCAATACAAGAACCGAGAGCAAAATGGCTCCCCTCACCGGCGCTCTCGGCTCTCCCACCCCTCGCCGTTCCACCTCCACCAACACCGTCCCTGCCGACGTCCATGGCGAGCTCTGATCTCCCCAGCGATCATGGGAGGCCTCTCCGATCTCGACTTCTCTCCGGGGTTGGACCTTCAACGCCTCATCTCTGATCGTTTTAGTTCCTCGGTTAGTCCTCCACCCTCCCAATCCTCTCCGTTTCTCCTCGTCGTGAGCTTTGGCCGTTCGGCCATCAAACTGAATGTGGATTCAGTTGGCCTCCTTCTTTAATCCTGTCTCGGTGGCAATGCCTCGGATTTCAGAGTCCAGTTCCTCTCGGGATGGATGTTTCAGTTCTCTGTGTTCAGCAAAGATGTCGGCTTTCTGGTCTACAAAATCAAAAGTTTTTCGCGCAAACTGTTCTCAACCTTCTTTTTTCTCTGGGGCAATGGAGGCCCTCATTGGGAGAAAGATTTTGCCTGCTGGCAAGAGGAACAAGCAGCACAATGGCACAAAGTTTCTCGCAAAAAATCTTATGCTGAATCTGTTCTGATCAGTCGGCCTCCCCCCCGGAAGTTTAAGGTGTTTTCCCGCATCAAGTATCCTAAGAATTATCACCTCAACTATCGGGATGAAATCTTTGGTCCTCGTGTCAAAAGTTTGATCGTGTTCTTCGCTCTCCCATTCATGGAAGGGCGAATTCTAAGGGAGTTACTCCAGACGTTTCAGCGGTTTGTTTGAATTCAAATTCTGCCGTTTGGGACGCTCCAAAGGCTAGCGAGCCGTTTACTATGTTTGGGCCCAAGCCCAACACTTCAGAGAAAGGAAAAAAGTCGGCCTGCGGTGGTGGACCGGGGCCCAAGCCCAGTGCTCTTGAAAGGGAAAAGGAGTCTAGTCCGGTAAATGAGACTGAGGCTGTTAACAAAGAAATTGGAAAACCTCCGGCCCATGGGCCCTCTTCTTCTCTAAGTCTCCTCATTCCCTCTCCCGGCCCGAAGTGCATCCGGTGCCAAAGTCCTAATCATTATTGGAAGCAATGTCCCTCCATTGTCAAGTGCAATCAGTGCGATAATTTTGGTCACAAATCCCGTGATTGCTCTCGCAAAGATGGAAAATCCCGATTTCATTGGGCGGTGAAAAAGGTTGCAGAATCCAGAGGGTCTCCCTCTGTCTATAAAGCCGAGGCTGTTTACTCTGCCGCTCCCTCTTCCACCTCCAAACCGCCCCCCACCCATCTACAGTGCCACCGCCCACCTCGTCTCCGTCGCCCTCTCCAATGGCGAACTTCGCCGTGGATCCCCGCCCTTTCGTCCCCAAGGGCTACACCCTGGCGGAGCCGATGCTGCGGCCCCCGCTCAGGCATGAAGTCTTCCTCACCGGGTGCTACACCCACGCCAACGAAGACTTGGCGATCATCAAGATGACGCCACCGGTGGCCAAGACCAAGAGAGATTTCAAGAACCTGGAAGCTGGTCTGCGTCACTTCTTCGAACAGGTCCATGGTTCTCCGATCTCTGAGATCCAACCTTGTGCACTAGGTGATGCCTATATTCGTTTCAGTAGTGCTCTTGAAAGAGATCGTTTTCTGGGTCCTGTCTTTGCACTTGATGATTATCAAATGTCTGTGATTAAGCATGATGAATCAGACAATGCTAGAGTTTTCGATATTGATAGAGAGGCCTATGTCCTGCTAATTGGTTTTAATGAAGATCTGAAAACCACTGTTAACATCGCAAAGGCTGTATCTGGGTTTGGGATTCTGGTTGACTGGTTTGATGTGGAAAACCTTGCTAGAGTTGTAGCAAAAGTGTATCTGAACAATGAAGCAAATATACCAGATTCCATCAAGCTAAATGCAGGGCTGCCTCAGGTCGGTCGTTCTTGGACTGCTGCTTCCTATGCCCTCAAGAAAAATGGCATCTCTCAAGCTCCAGAAGAAGAAGTTCACGTCCTGGATGGCCCATACCATCCCATGCCTGCTATCCCTGCTCCTGGCTGGATGGGCCCTATTCCTCTTGCAGACTCTGATCTGACTCCGACTGGCTCCAATGCCACTCCTGCTTTCAATCAAGGTGGGGGAGCAGGTAATGGAGAAAATATGGTAGTTGATCCTGCTGTTGTTGAAGAAGACGTTGGTGCTGAAGAAGATGACCCTCTTCCTGATGTTGACCCTGCTGGGAATTTACATGAAGCTGCTACTGTAGTTGCTCCTGCCCCGATCCAGGACCAGGGCCAAGTGTTTGCTGAAGAAGTTGTTCCCAATCTAGTGGCTGTTGATGAAGAAGGTGAATTTGGCCCCTGAACCTGCTCTTCTGAACCCAACCCAGAATCCAGTCGACCCTGCTCCCTTTGCTGCACCTGTTAAGGAGGGAATCAATACTGCTGAGGCTGCTCTGAAACTTGCTGGGCCTTCTGTCCTGAAAGCTGTTGGGCCATCCAAAGATTCTGTCAAAGGAAAACAAGTTACTGGCCCAATACTGAAGTCGATTGTGGTGGGTGGGGGCCTGTTCTGATGCAGCATGGTAAATCTCCTCTCAAGCCTCGTGCCCTGTTCAAGGTATTAAACTTCATTAACCCCACAATCTGGTATATGCCTTTCTTTAATCTTACCTTGCTCTACATTAATCCTGATCTGATCTTCCCAGAGTATTTTCATGATTTTGCTCTCAAAATTCACTTAGTCTTCCTTATCCCTCCTCAGATCAATGACCCAATGACCCTGACATGGAAAAAGAAGCTCTCCAGATCCTACAGGAAGAGGAGGAAGATGTGATAGAAATCTCGGGCTCCAACTTCACCCCGAGGAAGAGAAGGTACACCAAGCCCAAAGAGCAGCTTGAGAAAAGCTTTTGCAGGCGCAGCAAGAGGCTCTCTGTGAAGAAAGCTGGATCCAAGGATTCCAAAGCTGCTGCTGCAAACACTGAAGAAACTGAAGAAGCTGATGTCATCCTGGAACCAACCCCACTGGCCATCATCCTGACGCCAGGTGCTGCTCCTGCTCCTCACCTCAACAAGGAGGTGGCTCATGGCATTGCTGAAGGTTTCCTCCAGATCCACCCTAGTGTGGCATCTGCCCACCTGATTGATGAAGATGTGAACAATGAAGACAACAACTGAAGCTTGCAGTGTGGCACGTTTTGTAGTGGTGCTTTTTTTGCTTTCCCCCCATTCCTGGCCTGTGAGCCAGTCTAATAATGTAAACTCTGAGCATCTGTGTGATGACTCCCTGGGGGCCTTTTTGTTTAAGAACTCGTTGCTGGTCATGGCTGGGTCCAAATCCCACCTTTTAATCATGGTTGCTTATCTGCTTTATCACTCTTGCATCAGCTCACTGTTCTTTATCTTGTTATCTCTTTATCATTGCTCTTTTTCCTTGCCTGGATTGTGGAACCGTGGCACTGTCAGTCCCACCCTCCTGTTTTTTAATGGATAACAACAGAAGGGTCATCAAAATACTTGTCTGGAATATTAGGGGAATAAATTCCCAAAGGAAATGGGATGCCTTGAGAACCAAGATTGATGAAAGCGGCTGTCATGTTGTTTGCTTGCAGGAAACTAAAAGGGACAATTTTGACATATTCTATCTGAAAAAATTCTGTCACAGGGCCCTGGATAAATTCTTGTTTGTTCCCTCTTCAGGGGCAGCTGGGGACTGCTCACTATTTGGAATAGCAGCTTTCTCACTGGTTCTTTTGTTCAGGGTCATCGACATACTCTAACCATCAAATTTCAGAATGTGCAGGACAACAGAGAGTTCCATTTGACCAACATCTATGGCCCTTCTAACCCTGCTGAAAAGTTTGCATTTGTAACAGATCTGATTAACTTGGACAGTAGCAGCTTTGAAGAATGGGCACTTGCTGGAGATTTCAACCTATACAGGTCTGCTGAAAATAGGAACAAAGCAGGTGGGAATTTATCAGAAATGCAACTTTTTAATGATATGATTGTTGATATGGACCTGGTTGATTTACCCTTCAATGGGAGAAGCTACACTTGGAGCAACATGCAACTGGACCCACTTCTAGTGAAGTTGGACTAGGTCTTCTGTAATGCCACCTGGAATCTTTCCTATCCTGCTACCAGGGTCCAACCATTGTCAAGACCGATTTCTGATCATGTTCCTTTTGTCATTCATATTGATACTTGCATTCCGAAAGCATCTTGTTTCAGGTTCGAGAACTACTGGCTGCAACATCCAGGCTTCAAGGAAACGGTGGTAAACCATTGGAACAATTCGCCAGTCTATAGTAATGCTGCAAAGAATATCTCTGTCAGAACAGGTCTCAAAGCTTGGAGTAAAAACCTCTCAAACCTAGGCAAACTCATTCACAACAGTAACTGGGTCCTACTTTTGTTGGATGGGCTTGAAGATCAGAGGAGCCTTTCACCTCTGGAAAATAATCTTAGAAGGCTTGTGAAGGATCACCTAGCTTCTCTAACTGAGTCAAGAAGAATTTTCTGGAAGCAAAGGAATACTGTCCGTTAGGTAACCTTAGGGGATGAAAATACCAGCTACTTCCACAGTATGGCAACTATCTCCCACAAGAAGAATTTCATCACTTCTCTTACCCTACCAGACAATACTCTAGTACATGATCATGTTCAGAAAGCTCAACTTCTATGGAATAGCTACAAGAACAGAATGGGTATCAGTGAATTCACTCAGATACATTATGATCTAAATAGTCTGATCTCTCCTGATCTCTCCTGTACAGCTGGACCACTCCAGACTTGACTCTGAGAAGAAATTTTGCTGACCATTAGAGAGCTGCCAAACAGTCACTCACCTGGACCAGAAGGGTTCAATGGCAACTTTATCAAATCCTGTTGGGCCATTATTCAGGCTGATTTCTTGAGGTTATTCAGGGATTTCTGTGGTGGATCTCTTGACATCAGAAGCATTAATCACTCCCATATTGCTCTCATCCCTAAGAAATCCAATCCATCTACAGTGGATGATTACAGGCCCATTTCCCTGTTACTCAGTAAAGCGCATCACTAAGATGCTATCCACCAGACTGCAATCAGTCATTTTGCAACTTGTTCATGCTAACCAGTATGGTTTCATAAAAGGGAGATCGATTCAGGATTTCCTTGCCTGGGCATTTCAATTTTTGCACATGTGCCAACAGTCAAACAAAGAAATAGTTATACTCAAATTGGACTTCAAAAAAGCTTTTGATAAACTAGAACATGAAGTTATTTTGCAGGTGCTAAAGCATAAAGGCTTCTCTGACAAATGGATTGGCTGGATCAAAAGCATTCTGACTAGTGGTGAGTCCTCAGTTCTACTCAATGGCATTGCAGGCAAGTCTTTCCAGTGCAAAAGAGGTGTGAGGCAAGGGGATCCCCTATCCCCATTGCTATTTGTTTTGGCAGCTCACCTGCTCCAATCCATCATCAACAAAGCTTGGGAGAATGGCACCCTCAGACATCCTATTCATGAAGATTTTGGAGGGGATTTCCCTATTCTACAGTATGCTGATATGCTGATGATACTCTACTGATATTGCCTGCTGATGGAAGAATCCTATTCAATCTGAAATGCATCTTGAGACCCTTCTCTGATTCAACTGGGCTCCATGTTAACTTCAACAAGTCCTTCTTGGTGCCAATTAATGTGTCTGAAGAAAGAACACTTCACCTTGCCAACACCTTTGGTTGTGCAGTAGGATCTATGCCCTTCACCTATCTTGGTCTTCCCTTGGGCACAACTAAGCCAACAGTACAGGAATTTGCTCCAATGCTCACTAGAATTGAAAATAGACTGTCAGTGGTCAGTAACTTTCTTACATATCATGGTAGGCTCCAACTGGTGAATTCTGTCCTTAGTTCCCTGCCCACCTTTTACATGTGTACTCTTAAGCTCCCTCCACAAGTTATTGAACAAATTGACAGCTATAGAAGAAAGTGTCTTTGGAGTGGTGGGGAAATTCACAGAAATGGAAGTTGTCTTGTTGCTTGGGAGGATGCCTGCAGAAGTAAAGCAGGAGGCCTTGGTATTCTTGACCTCAAAACCCAAAATAATGCTTTGTTGATGAAGTTTCTGGACAAATTCTTCAACTCCAGAGATCTGCCTTGGGTACATTTAACCTGGAGGAAGCTTTATGCTAATGTTCAGACCCCACCTCAAGCCAGGAGCCCTACTGGCTCTTTTTGGTGGAAAGATGTCTTAAGGTTATTTGAGGATTATAAAAGTATCACTCTCAGAGTTGCTAACAAGGGTAATTCCATCCTTTTCTGGGCTGAAAGCTGGACTGGGGAAATTCTTAAAGTCAAATTCCCTCACTTGTTCTCCTTTGTAAAGAAACCAAAAGTTTCTATTTCCTATGCAAGAAATCAAAGTGTGGACAACATGTTCATCCTTCCTCTTAACATCAGTGGCATCTGCTGAGTTTGGTGAACTTCAAAACCTCCTACTGAATTCTGATCAAAACCCAGAAGAAAATGACATTTGGAGTTATGAGTGGGGCCAATTCTTTTCCTCCAAAAAGGCTTATAAAAAACTGAAAGGTACCATTCCAGCTTCCCCCCTCTTCAGATGGCTGTGGTCTTCTTGCAATCTGGGTAAGCACAAGTTTTTCTTTTGGCTACTCTTGAGAGATAGGCTTAACACCAGGAACCTCTTAAAGAGGAAAAACAGGCAACTAGATGACTTTAGCTTTGTTCTCTGTGATAGTGGAGCTTTAGCTACAGTTTCAGTCAGAGGTGCTGGTCTGCTTTACATATACATTGGGATGTCTCTCTCTCCTTTGGATATGGTCAGTGAAGCTAGAAGGCTGTTTGGTCATCCAATCTTCAGAGAACTTGTCATCACGGCCACTTGGGCAATCTGGAAAACCAGGAACAGCATCATCTTCCACAGTGGGGATAGAAATTTCTTCGCTTGGAAGGCAAGATTCAAGGAGGTGGCTTGGTCTGTATCAAAGCCAAAGGAACAAGGAAAAACCAGTTAACTCAATGGCTAGCAGAGTTTACTTAGCTGTTTTCTTTCTTCTTTTTTGGGCTTGTCTGCCTTGCAACCTGGTTTTCTCCTGTTGTATTCCCTCTAGTAGCTCCTTTAGCCCTTCTCTCTGTAGTTCTAGTGCCTGTAGTTTCAGTAACTCCTTTAGTTTTAGCTCCCCCCCTTCTCCTTCTTGCTGTTAGTCTTTCAGTTAGCTTTAGTTGTTCTTTGTACTTACCTTTTACTCATATAATGAAAAATCAGAAGTAGGGGCCTCCCCTGCTGACCTTTTCAAAAAAAAGCCTGTCATCTATCTTTGTGAATTCCTGGAAAGGTCCATCGATCTCTGTCTTTTTCTTGTTTGTCGAGCACAGGGTGCTCGAGAGTAGTACTTCGAACGACACACGAGTGGTACTTCGAACGACAACCGGGCCAAGTTAGGATCAGACCTCGGTTGTGCGAAGTCTTGCGTTATGTTAAGTGTTCTGGGGGATTTTCTTAGAGTGCGAGCTTAATGCCCTGCATCCTTTTTACCCCAGTGATCGACGACGCATTTTGCATACTTGGCCTTGTGCATGTTTGTGGCTTGATCTTGGACTTGATTAGTGTGATTGATGGTGGTCGATCCTGAAAACAAAATCATGTTTCTTTGTGATAAAAGAAAAGAAAGATGAAACCATTCTTTAGTAGTAGTTTAGTACTTTTGTGTTTCACATAAAAACGACAAAAAGCATGGTTGCCCTAGAGATCTATTGAGCTAGCGTGGAAGCCAGGATCACTAGGGACCTAGTGCCGTTTACGGAGCACTTGTCGGAGCACTTGTCGGTATCTCCTCTGCCGCGCTGTAACACATGATCGGAGGACCTTTTATGGGAGCTGTCACCTCCGGGGCTATCACAACTATTGCCGGGAAACGGTAGCTGTTCTAGATTCGAAGTTCGTCCATGTATTCTTTTTTATTTTTTACCAAAAATTTATGCAACATACCACCACCACCATTCCAACCAATGGATTCCACTCCTATCAATAATTTCTCGGTTTCAAAGGGCGATTCATTGGAACCTCCACCTTCATTCCGGGATCACCTTCACCCAGGGAAGGCGTAACTTGTTCGTTTTTATTAACGCACGAGAAAATGTAGAAAAAGAAAAATTCTTAAACAAAAATCGAACTAATACTATTCTCACGGGTACGGGGATACACTTTATTGTATAGTAATAGAAATCTAATCTCTACTAGGATTAGTAGAGTTATAAGGATCGAGCTAGCTGCAATGGTTGAAAACCAGCCGGTTGGTTGGCCAAT
Organism: Microstegium vimineum; assembly: GCA_022036555.1. Lineage (NCBI taxonomy): Eukaryota > Viridiplantae > Streptophyta > Magnoliopsida > Poales > Poaceae > Microstegium > Microstegium vimineum. Next base: position 22,007,250 of record CM039134.1, on the reverse strand, counting down.
GGCCGAGCTCGGGCGGCTGAAAGGGAGTCCGGCGGCGCTCTCTTTGGAGGCGTCTGGCATTGGTCGCCGTGTGACAGCCCCTTGGCCCTCTGTTCCCCTGTCGAGGAGCTTGAATTCCGTTCAGCCGTGTTCCGCTGCCCGGGCGCATAGGACTGGTTCGGCCGTTGTCGGAGGTCGACCGACACTAGTTAGCGCGGCCTTGTTGTCTTGGGTTGCTGCGGAGAGTGCCGTTCTGAGTGAGTCCCGGTCGTTGGTGGTGGAGGACGTGCAACCCCAGGAGCTATGCCGCTCCTACGACCATGGGGGTCGCTGGGCTCGGGTGGTTGAGGTGAACGTCGAACAGAACGAGACGCGAGGATTTACCCAGATTCAGGTCGCGTGATGCATAATACCCTACTCCCTGCTTTGTATTAAGTTGTCCTCTCGGACCCTAGCCCCTCCTTATATACGGTGAAGGATGAGAGTTTAAGTTTTAGGGTTTAGGGTTCATATAAGTACAAGTAGAATAGCCTATTTGGTACTATTACAATGTCGCGCGGTGCACGTTGGGTGCCGCACACCTTTGCCTTGTGGGAGGGGGGATTGAGGTAGATAAAGCCAAGATTAGGGTTTAGGGTTTAGGGTTCATATAAGTACAAGTAGAATAGCCTATTTGATACTATTACAATGTCACGCGGTGCACGTCGGGTGCCGCACACCTTCGCCTTGTGGGCCGGTGTGGCCCATGTATAGCCGCGAGGGTATATGGGGTTCATATACCCACAATTGTGTGTGAGAGGGGGATTGAGGTAGATAAAGCAAGATTGAGGTTACTAAGCAACTACCACCCTGTGTTGTGAACGTGAAAGGAATCCGTACTTCCTAGGTCATGTGGGGTTCTATAGACCCAGTGCTTAAATGCTTTCCACACTTAAGAAAGCACTCATCTCATCCAACCGCTGAATTGGTCGCTACCTTTTGAGATGTTGTGTAATGCTAGTGACTCCGCTGTTGGAGTGGCCCTTGGCCAAACCAAACCAAACCAAAGACCGCCTCAGAGCTCTTGGCAAGTATTTGTTTACACATCATGTTGCACTCAAATACTTGCTCTCTAAGAAAGATGCTAAATCTAGATTAATACGATGGATATGGATTCTCTACTTCAGGAATTTGACATTAAAATAAAAGATAGAAAAGAAATTTTTGTTACAATCATTTGTTGTGTATGCAAGTCACTAACGTGCACGATATGCTATTGAAGGTGACATATTCCAACCCGTGGTACACAAACATTGTAAACTACATGGTTGCAGGACAATCACCTTTGGGATGTCACCTTTGGGATGACTTGTGAGGTGTGTGCCAACGGCAGAAGGGATGCAAATCATAGACAAATGTCATGCAGCTTCTGGCCAACGATGTACGAAGACACTAAAGAGAAGACACTAAAGAGTTCATAAAAAGGGCCATCACTGCTCGCAATGCAATGCTCCTACACTAACCTTCAAATTGAGATATTTGATGTTTGGGGCATTGACTTCATGAGACCATTCCCAAAGTCTCATGACAACGAGTAGCAAAGCACAACATAATCACACCCTATCATCCTCAAACAAGCAGTCAGAAACTTCAAAAAAAAGTGTGGGGAGACGCCACACTCACCTCAACACGGTCAATCCTGGTTTGTTCACTTTCTCTCTCTATTTATTTAGTAGATTTCAAATAAAATTAATCTAAAATAAAAATGTGATGCTCTATTCTTATTCTACAATTTGTTTAAAAATTGCATCCTTTTTATTTCTCACCAAAATTCCTATGATTTGTGAGCAACTTGTTATTAGGGACCCCATTTTACTCTAAGTGATTGCATGATGTGATATAGCAGGATGATTTGAAACTTTCTCTTGTGATGAACTTGGGAAAACCAAAATGCAATAGCATGCTCCTCAATGACTTTGATATACCCATCAAGGCCATATGACACGATTCATTTATATAAACCCTTTTGTATGTGAGAGTTGCGCATAGTATGCACCCATTCATCCAGCAAAAATGCGAACTCTGCGCACTACTCCACCAAAAGAGTTGCGCATTCCTTAGCCACCAAAAAGTTACTCCATGCATTCATCATGACATCTCTCTCCATTCCATTCCAAAGATATCCGTGTATCAAAAGAGAGCTATGGGCTATGCTAAAAGAAGAAGAAAAATCCATGGCATGAGAGAAAAAAAATACATGGAAGGGTCCAAGGAATAAAGGGAAACCAAAGAACCCCGTTCAAAAAAAAGAAGCATATATATTTAGCATGTTTCTAATAGCCCATACTCTCCCAAAAATTCCGTTCAAAAAAGAAGCATGTATATTTAGCATGTTTCTAATAGCCCATACTCTCCCAAAAATTCTATCCGCCAATAAAAGAGAGAGTCATGATGCATAGAGTATCCAAAAATATTTAGAAGTAGGAATCATCCATCATTCCACACACTCACATCTCAATCAAAGTCTCCATATGGTTCAGTTTTTGACTTAGCAATATCTGTGTGACTCAAAAGCCTTAGTAGTAGGTTATGAGAAAAGGCAACGCACAATGCCTTTGGTGAGCTATTCATACACATTGAGCGATTGAGTGAATCATTTGAGGAGCAAAGCCGAGCAAGAGTAAGGTGAGATGATTTGAATCCATGCTATTCCATTATTCAATCACCCGAGCAAAGGACTAAGTGTGGGGGAGCTTACCGCCAACATTAGTATACAATTCAACAAAAACAACACCGGTTTTGAGCTAACCATTTCCATAGAAAACACACTAAAAATAGGGCATGGCCCAAGCAAAACACAGACCTAGTCGCCTAACAAATCAGAGACTTGATGAGAGGAGGTTGAACTAAGAGGAGGTTGAACTAAAACCCACGTCAAATGAGGGTTGAACTAAAACCCATGTCAAATTAGCCCAACTCCACGAAACCACAACATGGGCCAAGGCCAACTGAGGAGGCGAGTGGAGCACGTCCACCAAAATTGGGCCGATTTGGCTCCGGAGTGTAGCCGCTCTGGCCGAGCTTCCTCCTGTAGGCCCATGCCCACATCCCAAAGGTGGTTTCGGTGTGTGTCCAGGTTCATTGTATAGCATACACAAGAGAGAAGATAGGAGAGAAAGCTTAGAGAGTGAGTGAGGAAAGAGCAGACTTGTTGGCTCCCTCCTTGTGTTTATCTTTCGGTATTCAGTTCTTAAGTAAGTTATCTTTGCTCGTCATATTCTCGAGGGATTGTTGTTTGTCCTTGTGGCGGGTGCTCTAGTGGAAGGACCCGAGGACGGGTAAACCTTGATATCACACTAGAGTAGTAGTCCATAACATAAGAGTGTTCGTGTTTACCTTTCGGTATAGAGTTCTTAAGTAAGTTATCTTTGCTCGTTATATTCTTGAGAGACCGTTGTTTGTCCTTGTGGCGGGTGCTCTAGTGGAAGGACCTCGAGGACGGGTAAACGTGACATCACATAGAGTAGCAGTGGATAGCATAGACGTGGTGTTAGGCTAGAGCTACCTTCGTTTGCTATGTTCTCGTACGGTCGAGGGGTAGGCGGCATGTGGTAACTGGTAGAACCAAAGTGTTCTTGATTGGTATGTCATCCATGGTTGTTAGCTCATAGGTTCCGGGTCCTTTCGTGTTCTTGACTTGAAAAGGTCCTTCCATGGACTAAGTAGCTTGTGTCTAGAGCACTGAATCCCCATGTTTTAATGAACATGGGTTCGTGCTTTTGTCAACCAACCACAAAATTTATGGTGGGTTCGTGCTTTTGTCAACCAACCACAAAATTTATGGTGATGTCCTCCCATGGCCACATAGGAAGCTCTAATGACCATATATTTCCATCCAGACACTTATGCTTAGCTTTAACTCATTGGCAAACTCCACATGATGCCACATCCACTTTCATCCTCTTCCACCAATAATTCTTCTTCAATTCTCGATACATTTTATTTTCGGCTCTTGAAGAAGCCTTCTGTGGCACACAAAGGCATCCATAGAACCGAATGCCTTGTGAAACATCCATGCTGAAATTCCCAACTCTACCTTCACTAATGCGCTTCTTTACACCTTGCAATAACTGATCTTATCAGCGGTGATTCCATTTGGCATACCAAATCTGTGCATGATGCATCAAGTGGCTTGTATTTAATCCACTTAGTGAACTTGTCAATTGCAACAAATATTTGAATCCTCCTTTTGTTCTCTTGAGTGGACCAACTTGATCTAACCCCCCAACTATGAGAACGACCATGCTGCTCACAAGCTATTTAGGGTTTACTTGTGCAACTAGGTGGGCTTCCTAGCATGTCAAACACCAAACAATAGTTTTCCCACCTCTCGTGGACGAGGGCCTTCTCCGCCTCATAACACACCGCGACCGGCCACGCCGCCTGAGGGATATGTGGTGAGCTTCATGACATTCCATGAGTGCGGGCTTGGGTGCGAGTGAGCCGCTTCATGCGAGCGCTCCTATTATTACGGGGTGGAGTTTCATAACTTCACCCTAACTCGGCCATCTTTGCCCCAGTAACTCGCAGACCGGGCCACCGGGCTCCAATATTGCAACAGAAGAAAAATGCACAAACGGAGGCTCACATATGCGTCACCCAAGGTCCCCAATCCATGAACTAGGGGCAAGGTTACATATCCTAAGATAAAGTGGGACACGTTTCGTGAGGGTCACAACATACCAAACTTAGGAAGAAATGGCCACGCCATAACTTAGTCATGATATTATACTATGAGACCATGGCACGAGGAAAATACACCCAAAAAATAGCATAGTTATTTGTATGCCACAAAGAAAGATCGGTGGCGAGCTGCCATCCTTGCCGTGCAGGATGTGCACCATACCGGTGGCGAGCTTGATTGCCACGGCGAACGCCTTGACGGCGACGAAGACTTCCCCGTTTCTGATGCCAAATTGCCAAGATGGACGCTCCTGGGCCGCTCTGCCTCCGCTTTTCCGATGCCAAGATGGCCGCCGCCGCGAACGAGCTTGAGCCTCAGCGCCCTGCATGTGTCCTCCTCCCAATCATCCCCGCTGCAGTGCACCCCGCGGCTACCTCTCTCGCCCCGGGCATCATCACCAGAATGAGGATTATCAGGACAGCAGGCCACGCCAGCAACGAGCTCGAGCGGCGTCCATGGCGTGTCGTGCTCTTGTACCTGGTGAGGGAGAGAGAGGGAGGGAGGGAGGGAGTCGCTGTCGCGCGCACGTCGCACACTCGCACTGGGGCGGCGGCCGCCGGCGTCATGATCCTGCTTGGAGCTCGTTGCTAGCATTGGGCGGCGCGGCTAACACGAGCTGGCGACGTAGGGCGACGAAGAGAACGGGTCCGTGACTCCGCGACGTGCAACGGAGAGCGAGCAGGGGAAGCGGGTTCCACGTATACGCTAGCAACGAGGCCACGTACGCAAGCAGACCGGGTCAGAGTCCGTTTGGACTGCTGGTGGCGCCTAAGACAAGTTCTGGGAGCTGAAAGTTGCACTTTCAAAGATCGGGACCCAAGTGACACCTAGTGCCAAGTTAGAGGAGCGGGGTGAATTTTCGGGTCGTGCTAGAAAGGCAGCACTCCTTCGACCAGGGTGCACGCCCGCTTTTCTTTTCCACGGCGGCCCAGTTCCGCATGCGGCCCACCTCCACACGGTCGCCCTCGTCTGCTTTCGATTTCCGGCTGTCTCTTCTGTGCGCCCTCGGTTTCGCCGTTCGGGCTTCACACGTTTCTGCGCTCGCGTGATTGCGTGACTGTTTTGGTCCAGAAAACACGTCGCTTTGGTTTGAACAGATAAAAGAAAGCAGTTTGTCTAAAAACAAAAAACAATGTCGAACTGGGCCACTTCAACCAGGTGTACGAGGAGTTGCATGGCCGTAGAAAATTTCTTTGTTTCATTCGTACGGGCCGTGTTGGATTGTTTTTTTGTCCGATTCCACTTCTCTTTATTCCTGACTATTTCTTCTATCACTTATCTTTTTTTTTACCGATTGTTTCAACATGACTGTTCGTACAAGAATTGCTTGAACTGATTCATTTTTGTGACTGTTTTTTAAAACAATCACAAACATAATAGTAGAACATGAGAAATTGTATACAAGAACGTCGAATAATACATTGCGTAACATCGATTTTATACCTATATGATGTTCCAACAAAAAAAACATCAGTGTTCTACGTAGCAAACTGTGATGTTCTACGTAGTAAACTCTGATGTTCTACGAGTGAAACTCCAATCACACAAAAAGGATATATATAGAATATCAGAGTATTTGATGATGTTATTTATGGAACTTTTTGCAGAATTGCAGATTCTATGCAATAATAATGCTAAAAAATATCTAGAAAACTATCATAGTTCTAGTAAGATTTACAAGGAACGGTAGAATCATCAATATCATGAACCTCAACACATATAAGAGCACTATTTTGACAAGTGCTAGCATCATCTGGTTGACAAGTATGAGCCGGAGCTATTGAGGATGCAACAAGTTGAAAAACATTGTGACCATCAACCTGAGAAAGGAAAAAAAAAACAGTTAGATGCACTTCACAGAACACTTGTCTAGTATTTAAACATCACATGGAAAATGTCTCTAAAAAGTGATGAGAGCTCACATATTTATCATCATTGTCATTAGAACACGCTCCATGTATATCATTTTCATCGAAATTCGAAAGATTATCATTACTCTGAGAATGATGGGAAAGAAAAAAAAGATACTATAGTTAGAAGAAGACCATTTACCTTTCCAAAATGAAGAAAATGTTTTTGAGCTACAGTAGAAGCCATAGCATTGTGAGCTTGCTCATTTGCCTGTCAATAAAAATGAATCATACAAAAGAACATCAGTTAAAAGATTTGCTCAAAAAAACACTTGCAAATTGAATCAGCACCACTAGAACATCAATTAAGCACCACTAGAACATCAGTGGACACTAGAACACCACTTGTCTAGAAGTTGAACATCACTTGTAAAATTGTCTATAATCTCACAGATAACAAAACAATTTGTTTCAGATTAGTTAGGATAATGTACCTTTTCAGCATCAACGCAACCTTTTTCAGGAACAGTAGAACCCACAGGTTTCTTAGTTTCCTAAAAAATCATTAATCAATAAATATTACTAGGAACATCAGTAAGCACTACACACAACACCAAAAAAATATAGTATTTGAACATCACTTGAAAAATGTCCACAAAAGTGATGAGAGCTCACCGTTTTATCATCAGTCATTAGGATGTCGTCCATCTATACCATCACCATTATCTGAAATGTTATTAACACTGCTCTAAGAATGATAGCAAATGCGAAAAAATACTATAGCTAGGAGCACAAAATTATAAAAAAGTTGGGAACTATGTTAAGTAAAAACATAAAGTGTAAAAAGAATATGGTTTAGATTCTTGAGATTCATGTACCTTTCTGAGATGAATAGATCTTTTGTCATGTGCAATTGAAGCCACAAAATTATCACCTTCCTTAGTTGCCTATGAATAACAATGAATAATAGAAACAACACCAATGAATAGAAGAACATGACAAAAACATAGTTAAATAAAAATGATGAGAGCTCACAAATTTATGCTCAAAGGTAGTTCAAACAACAGATGCACATTCAGCAACACTAGAACATCAATCAAAACTACACAGAACATAACTAAACACTACATAGAACATCTATTTCCATATAGTTGAACATCACATGTGAATTTACTACGACAAGTTATGAGATCTCACAATTTTATCTTCTTTGCTTGTCAAAGGTTGAACACCCTCATCAGCATGTACTACATCCATGTCATCAACATCATCATTTCTCTGATAATGATAGAAAAGGGAAAAAAGGTACTATAGTTAGAAGCACAAAATCTATAAGATGTCAACAACTGCAGGAAAGAGAAGCACATGAAGTCAAAATACTAGAATAAGAGAATCAACAAAAAAATTCAATGCTAATTCCAAATACTTTTGGTATTTTGATATATGCACTAATTTATTAGAAACTGTGAAGACTGAAAGATTGAGAAAACAAGATATAGATAAGGCTGATAAAGATATAGTTAAGGCTGACAAAGGTGAACATGAACCTACTTACTAGCAGAACATCAGTTTCCTACTAACAGAACATCACCTACTTGCTAGCAAAACAACCGTTTCCACTAACAGAACATCACCTATTTGTTCAAAAGCGATTCTTGACACGATCTTATTTTGCTATTATGTCACTATAGATGAAAAAGAACAGTTCAGTTTAACAGAAAGTAGAAACAAAAAGAATCTAAAAACATAAAACAAAACAACGCCTTGCAATTAGCAGAAATATTAACTACCTACTGTCAGAACTTCAACTACTTAGTACCAGAACATCAAGTTTGTACCAACAGAACATCGGCTACTTAGTACCAGAACATCGGCTTCCTACTAACAGAACATCACACGCTTAATAACAGAACATCACATACTTAGCAAAACATAAACACATGCTTAGTAAGAGAACATCACAATATGAGATTGTTACACCTGAGCACAAACACTCATTCATATTCTTCACTGAATATCAAAACATCAGAACAAAATAATGTGCAAAACGGGTATTTAGTAAGAGAATACGAAAATATGTATTAACAGAATAGCACATTGCTAGTAGCAAAACATCAATTCCCTACTAATAGAACATCACCCACTTACCGGTAGAACATCAACTTCTTTACTAATAGAAGAATACAACCAAAAATATCATAGGCACTAACAGGTTCCGGATAGAAAAATAGACACACCAAAACCAGAACTTCTTTGTACATCACTCTGGAAATGTTACAGAGGAGCTCCTCTAATCCCAATCACCTCCTCTAAGCTGTCATATAGATGCCTAGCTACTGCCAAGAGCTGCAGAAAACAAAAGGAAAAAGAAGTCAATATTCAGAATAAGATAATCAACACAAAATTTCAATAGGCAACTAAGATATATTTTTGTTTGGTTGAATAATAGTTAGTTTTGTGTTGTGAATTCTGCACTTACTATCCATCAATGTATTGAAGAATCAGTGACCTATTGATCTACTAAGTTCAAAAGGAAGAAAAATCATCTAACACCAGCACCATCTCATCTACTGAAAGACCTCAGTGTGCAAAGATTTGGAAAAAGGTTCACCTAGTGGCACCACACCTATGACTTTAGTTTCACCTCTAGAGCAATAAAACATGAGAAGACCATACCAAATTATCTCAGAGCTACTTGAGGCTCGTGCCATGATTTTTGCAAGTATATGGACACAAAAATCCTTCTGAAGAGGATCCGGGCTTTTCAGGAGGAAGAAGAAAGAAACTTATGAAATGGGCATTACTACATATAATGAGCAACTCTCACAGTATCAAAACATCATATTATGAAAAAAGAACATCACCTGGTTAGTAATACAACAAAAAATTCATAGAGATAATGTGTCAATACCTAAAATGATCCATACTTTCTATTATTTAACATTTGCTACATGCACCTTCTATTATTTAACTATTGGTATTTCTGTATATGCACTATTTTATTACAAACTAGCAGAACATCAACCTAGTGCTAGCAAAACATCAACTGTTACTAGCGGAACATCTGATAATAGCGGAACATCAACCTGGTAATAGCAGAACATCATGTACTTTCTAGCAGAAGAACTTGTTACTAACAAAACATAATTGAATTTGTCTCAACCAATCACTTTTTCTAAATTCCCATATACATTCTTAGCTAAAAACTAAAAGCCACCATCTACTGCAAAAGCTATAGCTGAATAAGCCTCATCATTAATCATCCAATGTGATATATCATAGCGACTACAAAGGTTGTCAAGGGAGAAATAGACATACTAGAACTAGACCTCAATAAGAGAATCAACACAAAATTCTTTGGCTAGACCTCCACAAGTCAGGATTATGTACCTTTCTCGAATGAAGAGAAGGTTAAACATTGTCAGTTAATCCATCCATTGAACTAAGCATGCAAGGAAACTATTTGTAGCTTTCTATCAATTCCACAAGATCTGACAGAGGGTACAACTACAAAGAATTCACAGACACACTTTTGTATGTGCCTATGTGAAATGCAAAGAACAATAATATGGAGATACAACTCATCGTCAGAAACCAAGTTCTCATACCTACTACCTAGTGAATTTGATAAAAGAGAGAAAAAGCTATAGTTTCAGAAGGAAGCAGGATTTGGTCACGGAGTTTATGTTTCAACGACAAACAAATTCATGACCTACAACCTCTGTGACAAAAAGAGGAATCAAAACAGTCAATTTTTGTTTGTTTGGAATATTGTCAATAGAATTTGATAAACATCCAGGTTTGCGCAATAGAGTCATCCAACAACAGGTAAAGGGAATTTCAACCTTTGCAACTGAAAATATAAACAGGATGCCCTTGTGTGCATTCAGGTATGGACAAGTGGCATTAACCTCAAAGCTTGACCATAAAAGAATAGCTACCGACAAGAATTGCGCAAAAATAGTAACTACTTCTCATAAGTAAATACTTGGGGTAATAATAGTATAATTGCAAAAGCTAGCTTCAGTGCGTACATGGGGCAATCCAAAGAAGGATTGCAAGAATGAACTACAAATCCTCGTGGGAAACTAACCCAAAAGAAGAAATCAATTTTATGGAAGTCCTTACCGATTCATTCACCTTGGTAGAACCTGGCTTGGTAGATTTCTTCCCAATAAGCACCGATTAGAAACTTCCCTGGTGACTTGCCCATGGTAGCCTAAAGCACCTAACACTGAAAATTCTAGAACCTGTAAACAAAGGAGCTCATCAGTACACAGATATATACTAGTATACCACAACCGACTGTATTTTTGTAAAAGAAAAATAGAAGGAACATTCTGGGAAAACCATAATCTCGCAAAACTGAATTACTCTAACAATCCGGTGTGCGCGTGCATTAAATAGTTTAGAGACAGTGTCTCGTCTCTGGATTATATGACCTGTCTTTATATATGTCTATGTGATAAATTCGAAACCCGTAGAGACGGATTCCGTCTTTGGGTTGCACATGCCCTGAAGAATCTCACAAGTCTGAACCAGGCTGGATCCGGCAATAATAAACGTATTAATGTAGGAGGATGTATAATTCAGCATTTATCAATCATTCATGTGTAGAGTAGTAAGGCTTTGTTTAGATGCCTAACTTTGGACATCCAAAGTTGGAAAAAAAACACTGTAGTGTCATTGTAGCGTTTCGTTTGTATATAATAAAAATTATTCAAACATTAATTAATTAGGCTCAAAATGTTTGTCTCGCAAAGTACAACAAAACTGTGCAATTAGTTTTTGATTTCATCTACATTTAGTACTTTATGCATGTGCCGATATTTTGATATGATGGGAATCTTCTTTTTGCATAGTAAATTCTGGACCTAAAATTGGGCCTTGTTTAGATACTCAAATTCACCCCCAAATTCCACTAGGCAAAAAGAAGATTTCCCATCAAATTAAAATGTCGGCATATGCATAGAGTACTAAATGTAGATAAAATTAAAAACTAATTGCAAGTTTTATTGTACTTTGCGAGACGAATATTTTAAACCTAATTAATCAATATTTGGATAATTATTAGCAAATAAAAACAAAATTGCTACCGTGCTACAGTGACCTTCGGGATGCACCGAATCGGTGAACTAAACGAGGCCTTGGGTATCTGAACAAGGCCTAAAGTGAAGCAGCCTCTTCTGATTGTCATCTGGACGGAAATGATTGGTGGCCGCGGCGCCACAACGCAACTTATGAATGCATGCGTGCACGCGGCGCGGGCGTGGTCCTCACCGTGCGCCGTCGACGCCACCCGGGGCAGCTGTTTCTCTTTCTTGTTGGCATGGCATGTTGCCGCTGCCGCCGCCGAACGGGAGCCAGAGCGGCCAACCCGGAGGAGTTTTATGATCATGGCCGGCGGCCGGCCAGTAAATTCGCTGCGCGGCCATGAAGAACTGAAGCGCGCGCGCAGGGCCGCAGGCGCAGGCGCAGGCAGGTGGCATCACGTTGGTTGTTGACTTTTCAAAACAAGTAACGGGGCGGAGGGGCATCTATGGAGAGACAATAGAGGGAGCCCTTGCTCCTCCTCGGCAGTCGGCATATGGCATCAATGTGCGTCGTCGTCGCGCGCCCTCGCCTTGATTGCTCTACCCAGTTCAGAGCTTCAGAATTCTGACCGGCTAGCTGGACCTCTGAAAGGCTGAAACCTTGTTCATATATACTCCCTCCGTTCCACAAATAAAAGAACAACATTTTCTGTTTGACCATTCGTCTTATTTAAAAAAAATTATGTAAATAACAAAATAAATAAATTATTATGAAAACATCTCTAATGATAAAGTAAGTCATAACAAAATAAATATTATTTATTAAACTTTTTTAAATAAAACGAACAGTCAAACAAGAAGTATAAAAGTCAAAAACATTCAATTATTTGTGGAACGCAGGGAGTACCAATTGCTCCATCCATTCAGCGTTCAGTCAGTTGCATGGCATGGTTGCGCGCGCTCCCCGCCATTGCTGCCGGTCTGCTCACCGGCCAGTTGTACGCCTGGTAGAGTGGCAGCAGTAGTTGTGTGGACGAACACAGCAACCAGCACCGGGAATGGGAATGGCTATTTGCGGCAGAAAGGTTAAATGAAACCATTGAAACCAAGGTCTTGTTTAGTTGGTCCCAAAATTCCAAAAATTTTCAAGATTCTCCATCACATCGGATCTTTAAATGTATGCATGGAGTATTAAAGATAAGTAAAAAATATAACTAATTACACAGTTTGTCTGTAAATCCCGAAACGAATCTTTTGAATCTAGTTACGACATGATTGGACAATAATTACTAAATAAAGTCGAAAGTGCTACCGTGCCAAAATTCCTAATCCACCACCAGGCTGCCGTCTGCCTGCTGTGGCGCAGCGGCGCGCCCACACGCGGCACTGGGAGCCGTACCGTGCAAGTGGCGCCGCGCGCGCACCCCCGCGCCGCGACAGCCACGGCCCACGACGGCGACGGCGACGGCACGGCACGGTGCTGGGTGCCCCTTGCCAGGCACGAGACATCCCGTTATTAGGCCGCTAGATATTAGCAGCAGCAGGCCGAACCGGCTGGACGGACGGACGGCGTCGCTTTCCTTCATGTTGCGCGGTGTCGGAGGCGAAAGCCACCCACCCCTCCGGCCACGCGCGCACGCTCGCTTCGTTCGGTTCCTTTAGGTCGGTCGTCAGTCAAGCTCAGGCAGGCAGGCATCCGGATAACTACCAAACGGAGATCAGATGAGACGAGACCGAGGCCTTTTCGCGGCGTAATTGCGGTGGTTTTGACGGGCAGAACCGACGCGATCGATCGGCAGCTGGGTGGCTCGTCTGGTTCCACACGTCCCGCCGAGGCGCCGCCGAGTGCCGAACCGCGGCGGGTCCTCCGGTGTGACGGTGTCCGATCCTCCTCCCTCCCGGCTGGCCGGCCGGCTCCCGTAACGAACGAACCCACCCCCTGCCGGCCTGCCCCCGCGCGTCGCTTTCGCTTGTGGTGCCCTCGCGCGCGCGCGCGCGGCGCCACCACCACCCATCAGGCCATCGCGATGGCGCGCGGGGCGGGCAAGCGGGCAGGCACGACGGATCCCGTGCATTATTGTGCCGCGCCTGTCCCCTAACCGGGGCCTGATCGCGTCGCAACGGGAAGCCGCCAGCGGGGAGAGTGGCGCCTGCGGCCCCACCGTGCCGGGGAGGGGGCTCCGGCGAGCAACGGCTGCTGCGTCCCGTGGGTCTTGGGCTCTGGGCTGGCCCGGCAGGCGCCAGACAGGGGAGGGGCCGCCGCCAATTCCCGTCCTTATCACCTCCTACAGCGTCCGACGAGGCGACGATCGATGTAGCTAGGAACAATGCAAGCGACTGCCTACGCATGGAACGAGCTCGATCGGTGACGGCAAGTTGCTTACTGGCTGCCTCAGTCGTCGTCTGACTGCAACTGCAAAGGCTTTACACCACCACCTGTGCTGTGTTGAATGGCTACTCGTCTGTGGTCTGCAGCTGCTGAGTGCTGAAGCGAGGAGGAATTGTGAGAATGACAGGGGGAATTCTGTACCGTGTCCGTCCAGCACTCCAGGTGATGATGAAGAATTAATTGGTCTTGTTTTGACGGATTCAACCACTGGATTTATCCCTAGTATAGTAATGATGGTATCCTTATCTGTATCTGGTATTTCTCTTACAAGGAAGAGCAAGTCACCACCTCTATACCTCTATCGATCTCTATCTCGACTCTCTTCTACTATACGTATTCTAGATTCGCCACTGGTGTCACCAAATAGCTCATGGTAATGGCAGCGCGAGGGTGAGGGCGGCGGGCAGGCGATATCAGGGACCATCAGTGGGAGAACAACGGGTATATCATTATGAAGAAGGACCAGTATAATGCAGGGGAAAGATCTCTGTCTAGGAACTGTAGTGCGGCCAATGCCTGCAGCTTGCAAAGAGTTGTCAGATTGTGAAAACAGAACTAGTAGGATCATGGTGTTTATATTCAGATTATGTGTGTTAATCTACCTCCCACGTTGACAAGTCACTTCCACGTGAGGGATAAGGCCATCTTAGGTCAAGTTCCACCAGTAAGGTACATGCTCCGATGTCTTTAATCTGCACCGAAGAATAACAACAGGTTGCACTCAGTGTATTATTAGAAGATTGCATTGTTGAAGTTCAGTAAGAAAGGAAATTACATATTGCCCTTCAGCTGCCTTGTTCTTGTTAGTGAAGTATGACGGAGCTGCAGTGGTTCCACCCAGGGTCTCGTTGAAGGGAAATGGAAGTAACCCACGGAAGCCATCATCTATCCAACGAACGTCACTGATATAGGAGGGTATGAAGAACGATGATGGATAACGATGCCACTCATTTCCAACACAGAGAATAGACCCTGCAAACAGACAAGTACACAAATTTAGCTACCAATAATTCCTTCAAGAATCATTCTTTCTGATGGTATATCTGTTTAAGTCAACTTTGCATCTTCATTTATATAAGTACCTTAACAAGAAAAACGCAATCAATGATATAAGACAATACTCTGGGTCTCTGGCATGTCTCGCATTACAGGCATAACACAATAGCATACTAAGCAAGAACGTAACCAATTGCCATGACAGGTATAGATTGTAGAGCTTTACCGGGCCCAGTGTCATCATGATGTTCTAGATGCTGATAGATCTGCAGGGGAGCACCATATCCATTTAACATGGAAGATGTTCGGCTGTGGGAAGCACACAAAATAAAACCAAGGATCAAAGGACGCAGACCCTTCGCTATCTGTCACAAGCATTATGAAACTTTACAACCATTGACAGTTAATAAACAAGAAAATGTAAACTCCAAGCTAACCTTTTCAAAAATAGACTGATCAGATTTTTTTTTCGAACTAGGGGATTCCCCATTTCCATTAATGCAATTAACGGAAATACAAGCATTTTAGACAGTTTAGAAAAAAGCAAAGGGGAAGAACGGTCCAGAGCGTGACCGTTTCAACAGGGCAAAACAAACTCCATCATACATCATAAGACTCTCAGGAGCTCTCCAGCACCACGCACAAGACAGATGAAATTAAAACTGACGACAGCGCCAACAGAACTACTCATCCTCCTCGCTTTTTCTACTCTTCATCATCTGGTAGTTCGGAGCCCTCGCCATCTTCATTCTCAGCAGGTGGGGCTGTCAGCAGCAGCATCTTCGGTTGGGGTTTCACTTGAAGGAGACGAACAGCCACCTTGTACATGGCCTCCACTCCATCGGTCATCAGCTTCTGGTCTTCCTCCTTTAACAGCCCTGCCCAGTTTTTCATTAAAGCACAAGCATGACTCACAATGGTTAAGGGATTAGATATCTTTTTCCCCTCAAAACACATGCAGTTTCGGGTTTTCCATATGGACCAGCATATGGCCCCAACACCAATCATATGAAACTGATTATACCCAGGCAACCATTTATCACACCAAGCAATACTTTGATCAAAGTTAATTGGAATGTCAGAGGCTCCAAGAGCCGTAGCACACACTCCCCAAACACATTTAGCCATAGAACATGAAAAGAGCAAATGGTCTGCTGTTTCCTCCTTATCACAGAATTGGCAGGTTGAATCACCAGTCCATTTTCTCTTGAGTAGGTTATCTCTAGTTAGGATGGCATTGTTTGCAACAAGCCAAAGAAAGATTTTAATTTTCGCAGGGATTTTTCCTTTCCAGATAAATCCAAAGGATGAACCCACATCAGCTTTGGTTAATGCATTATATGTCGACTTGACAGAGAATTTCTTTTTAACACCAAACTTCCAAAAAACCTGATCCTCCCCCTCACTAAGAGAGGTGTTAAGGATCTGATCCAGTAACTTTGCCCATTGATCACTAAGCACAGGGGTGAGCCACCTTGTAAAAGTCACTTGTCTTTCACCTTTTACCAATTGAGCTACTGTTATATCATGTTGAGAGCAAAGTTTGAACAGATCAGGATATAAAACAGCAAGGGGTTCATTAAACAACCAGGTATCAAGCCAGACATTAGTATTTTTCCCATTGTGAACTTTTATTCTTCTGCCCTGCATATATACATGTTTAAGCTTAAGAAGGTCAGCCCAAATAGGGGAATCAGATTGCTTATGTTTCACTGTAGCTATGCACTTCTTCTTCAAATACTTGAATTTAACAATGTCTTGCCAAAGCCCAGACTCTTTTTCAAGTTTCCACCACCATTTGCAAAGCAAGCTAATATTCATAAGGTTTATGTCTTTTATTCCCAAACCTCCTTTCTTCTTGCTCTTACAGATTTTAGTCCACTGATCAGATGAATATTTGTCATGGAAAAAATCAGGTAAGCTATCAATAACAGCTGCGGCTGCAAACACATATCAATGTATAAATTGGATAGAGAAAACTGCACAGACAGATAAGGCCAGTCAGCTCAGTATCTTCCATCTGTATACAAGGAAAGATTCTTCAAAAGCAAGTTGTTATTCATTTCATGCCCTATTACAACACTACAATTTTCAGACAATAGTGAGGACTATAGAAAACCTGACCAGTAGCAATAACTAGTCAAAATGGTTGCAACACAGTACAAAGGATACATAGCTGATTTGGTTGTAGTTTAGTCTAATTTAAGTGAATTTCAAGGTTATCCTATTAGAAACGCTGTGAATTCAATTTATAAGTGAACCTTGCCAGCAGCAATACAAGTAAGCTAAACAAAACAGCAACTTAGAAAATGTAGGTTAAAACAAAATACAGGGCGCCTTATTTTTGTGTTTAAAGTCTAATATAAAAAAAAACAAACTGGTTAGTTGAGGGAAATAATGGAGTCTAAGGGAGACCAGAGAGATAATGTCAACTAGATGCAAGTACTTAATCATATGCTAGGTTCATAGGCAAAGAGAAATAACATTTCTACCCTCTACATAATCTTCATGCAGGAAGATGTTCTGCAGAAAAGATCAAAAGAAGACTTTTTCCTGTATTACATTGAATGTTCGAGTGTTCAACTGATCACATGTGCATATTGCGAAATTGCTTCTTACCTTTCTTCTTTGTGTGCCTGCAAAGACATGAAAGCCAACCAGATATAGACAGGGGAGACAACTATCAGTAGATCAGGAGCATATTTCTTTCTAGCAAATGGTACAACCCCCAAGAAAAGAAGAGCCAGGATGAAGGCAAAATTGAAATTATTGAATCCATTCCTGAAGTAAAACGAAAGCCCCTCGGTTCCATACAAGTGACTTTCGCCACCACCAAGAACGTTATATTTCAGAAGATTGAACACCGAGAATGTCAATCGACCGTAGTAGTAGTAGTAATCAGCAACAAACAAAAGAACCTAGCATAAACTTCCCATGATCAGTCAAACTCATACATATACATATTGTAAAGGGAAAATTAGCCATGGGACATCGCGAAAGACATAAATTGGCTGGAGGACACTTTTTCATGTAACACTCACCACCAAAACAGTTTCCATTTATAAACCATAAGGCCAATGACTATGAAATTTTAACAGCAACAAGATAAGATAGTTAGCTACAAATCATCTAATACTCACTTCCATAGAAAATGTCGTTAAGGCCATGAAATCATGTCCACCAGCAACCTTAACAGCCATGATTTTCTGGTGGACATGATTTCATGGCCTTAACGACATTTTCTATGGAAGTGAGTATTAGATGATTTGTAGCTAACTATATTATCTTGTTGCTGTTAAAATTTCATAGCCATTGGCCTTATGGTTTATAAATGGCAACTGTTTTGGTGGTGAGTGTTACATGCAAAAGTGTCCTCCAGCCAATGCGCGCCACTTTTGGTGTCCTGTAGCAAATTGTCCCTATTGTAAAACAGTGAATTTGTGAGGGATTTACTTACAAGAAAGCACAGTGAAGTAAAAAAATCCAGATAGAAAAACTTCTAAAAGATCCTCTGATTAGAGAATAAACAGTAACAGGGAGGAAAACCAAAATTGAGAAAGGCCAACCAAGGATCACTCCAGCAGCTGCAACTGAGACTGCAGCAGCATATTTCTCAAGAAAGAGTGCAGACGAAAGTGTTACTGCATACATGGAGAATGAACTTGGCGAGAAACCTGGAATATAGAATAAATATAATTAAGGTACCACCCAGTTGGAGCAATCACACATCTGCAATGTAATTTCCAAACAACAGCAGAAAACTGAATTACAAATACATACTGGTACTGGCAAAGAAGCAACCGCTGGATAAGCATAGCATTGCAAGAACATAACAAGCAAGTTGCTTCCCATATTTTCTTGAAAGAGCAACCACCAGAACAGTTTTGGTAATAGTTGAAATGAGACCAAGAAATATTCTCACTGAGTAGAACACACGAACCTTCACAGCAGAATAGATGAGATACCATTAGTAAGCACAAATGGGTGAAGAGATAGCCAGCATATAAGGACGTGAAGAAACCAAAGGAATAAGAGACTGCGAACCTTATGCTCACCAAAGATTAGTGAAGCAGGCGCAGCTACAAGAGCATGAAACAAAAGGTACAAATATGACCGAAGAGCAAAGTCAGAACTGCAATAGACATTTTTGCAGAAAGTCAAAATCACAACACAAAGCCTTTTTAGTCCCAAGTTAAAATCGATGTACTATTTACTAAACTCTTGTGCCATGCAGAACATAATATACAAAAAATCATTGCAGACAAATTATGTTATTTAATGGGTTTGATTTCCCTAAAAGGCTGGAGTCTTCCAGGATGCTATGAAGAAAACATCAAATCAACATGCTATCGTAGAAATACTTGCAAGCTGAATCAATTTGGAACCAAAAGCCTACGCCAACATTCAACATATGGTAGCTAAGCATATAGAATAAATCCAGAAGACACGCAGCTGTGTTATATATAGTTATATCACTCTTCCAATCCAAACCACAATAATACAACAATCCCCATATTGGCGAGAACTAAAATGAGCCTCGTTACTCCCAGAAATGTTATTGAATATCATAATGTTTCAAGCAGAAACCCAACAGTACAGACTATCTGAATGTCAAACACAGAAAAAACTTCCGCAATGAAATATCATTACAAATGTTCTTGAATATCATAATGTTTCCAGCAGAAACCCAACAGTACAGAGTATCTGAATGTCAAACACAGAAAAAACTTCCGCAATGAAATATCATTACTATATATACATAAATGACATGATTAAATAAATAATAATCTATGGTAGCTCAATCCAAATTTAAGTAATCATGGTACAATTGCACCAATTGTGACTATGACTGTTCTAAACAATGGCATGCAGCAGGCCAGGCAGCCTACTTTGAAACAATTGATGACCTCGTACTTCCTAAGCATCAATTTTTGATATCATTAAGAAAATTCAATTGCAGGAAGGAGACACTTTGTCCTACATGTAACTCTGCCACAGCTTGATTGTAAACAAAACAGATATAAATGTTAACAGCCTACCTTAATTTTTAGAACACTTTGTCCAGCCCCAAAACTCACAATCACCACCCAACCCCTTTCCCCAAGGGAAAAAAAAAACATTCATACACCAGCAACAGAGACACTTCCACTGTTTCACCAATCCCTCAAAATCATAAGAGTGTGAGTGTTTTTCACCATAAGACTTGTTTGGCTATACTGAATTCCTCCCAATCCATGTGGATTGGAGTAGGAACCCTCTCCTACTCCAAATCAGAGCACAGTTCCAAACACTCATCCCCTTCCAATACGCCCACGAGTATCAAGCGGCGGGAATGGCTGACAGTGACACAGGTTGGGTTTATCATTTATGGGGGTGAGGTCGGGAGAGGCTACCTGTACTCCCAGGTCTGGAAGCCGGAGCGGTAGAGGAGGAAGTGGAGGGGCTCCCAGTAGTTGAAGGCGAAGGAGCCCGAGCGCCACGAACGGGAGGAGCCACTAGACTTTAATCTGGAGGTGGATCTGAAAGGCAAGAACAAGCACCAAAACGAACCACGATTGGACAGATTTGACAACGGAGAGATATATTGATATATGGATTATATATAGGCTTTGCATTGATACTAATTACATGCTTATAGCAGATCCAGATAGATACACATCTTGTCAAAGAACAGACAGATAACTGCACATCATATACTAGTATCCACCGCGAAACCAAAACTCCTGGCTGTGACTCACTCCTGAGAGTGTAAACTGGAGGAGCGAGACACTACGAAAACTGATCGCGTTACCACTTACTAGGACGGGGTGGAGAACTGACACATCCTGAACATGAACCAATCCTACTCGAAGACCACACGCATCTCCAGGACCCCCATGACCTGCGCCAGCAAGTTGTTGAGGCGAGACGCCACAAACTCCTCCGTGCGCACGGCATGGTTGCCGCCGCGCTCACGGAAGGCCAGGACAACGTGTCTTATTGAAGAGCTTGCTGGCTTATTGAAGAGCTTGTTGGCGAGGAAAGCCGCCGTCGGTGAAGGGCACGGCGGCGTTGCCAAAGTGAGCGACGTGGGCGATGTAGGCGTCGCGCAGAATCTTCCCGGCCCTGCCGATGTCGTTGAGGCGGCGCAGCAGCTCCTGGGTTGATGTCGAGGCCCGGCACGACGACGTCGGAGATCTCCTCGAGGTCTTCGGCGAGACCGGCCGCGATCGCGAGGATGTCGATGTTGTGGAAGGTCCATCCGCCCGCAGCGACCTGCCCGGCCACCGCCTCCTCGTCGCCGCCAGCCGCCTCAAGGACGGCCCGCACCATCCCGAGCATGGTGGCGGCGTCCCAGACTGTCTCTATTTGTTTTTCGGGGTCCATTTGCAATGCATATTGGAATGACGGGTTCTCGGTAATTTTTTTCATGGAAATATCTGCATGCTTCCAACTTGTCTGCTCACGTTGGCGTTTGGGCCCTTAAATAGTTCTTATGATCTCGAAGAGTGTAACTGAGATGTGTTGAGCCATCAACTTGGATAGAAGCAACTCATGTGTAGCTTTGGGCCCAATTCCTGCATCGTCGGCTGTCTCAATTTCAAAACCTTGTAGTTCTGAAAATTTTCTTTGAGAGACCAACAAATATGAGGTTTGTGACAACTGAAGAGTGTGATTGTGTTCCAAAATCAATTCAGTGACTTTATAATTTCCCTTCTCCCGGTCTAGCACGAGACCCATCCGAACTTCACAGTCAGTTCTTGTTTTAGCTCTCGGACACTTAATTAAACGATCCCTTTTATCTTTCGATCGGCGACCCTCATTCGCACAAACAAATCTACATGACCTAACCGTTGCATCATTTCTTTTGTTTGAGTACATTTTCCTAACATCGAAACCCTTTTGACTACCATAGTTAACCCAAAATAACCAAGCCTTATATGTACTATTGAATTTCATGTCAACTTGAGGTAACAAAACAGAGCAAACGAAATATTTAATTTAGTAGTGGTACACTAAGCAACTACTGTAGAATAAATCTGAACGCATGGGAGAGAAAAAAGCAAGCATGGGTCACACACCTCTCTAGCATGGGTCATACACCTCTCTTTAAGGAATTCGAAAATGCAGGCCGCTATTTATTCTCAAGTCTGTCTTGCAGAGGGGGGAAGAAACAGCCCCGATCCGCGTGACATGACTCCGACGCCGTCCGATCCGCACCAACACCCTTACCATCCAACGGCCAATATTCACGATCCGAGTACTATTCCCTGATTGGACCAGCACTTCTTCTAAAAGAAAATTACCATTTTCGTTATTTAATTAATTATAATAGGAAGACAAAAACGGAATTCGACCCATATCTCACGCCCGGAGCCGGCCCACGCAAAAAACAATCAAATCATCATCCGGTACGTATCGTCAACTTTTATTGTTTGTTTATTCATACTTAGCGGTAGTATCGGATAGTGTTATATATATAATATATATATATATATATATATATATATATATATATATATATATTCCTGCGGGGGTGGGGGGTTAAATCAATTTTGTTGATCATCCAGGAGTAAATCAGACCATGTAACACCCGAAAATTTGAATTTTTGAAATAGATTGAAATTGATCTAATTTTGAATTTTGTGCTCATGAAAATATTGGAAATTAAAAACTTTTTACAAATTGACCTAGGGTTTAGAAACATGGTTGTGCATTCATTCCTTTGCATTGAGTTTATTGTATTGAGTGGTTTTATCAAAACTACAAAGGAATTCAAAATCCATTTTGAAAATAGCTTTAGAAAATCTTTTCAAAGAAAAGAAAAATGGAAAAGCCTTTTTCCTTCTCCCTCCCTCCTATTCTCCTTTTCGGCCCAGCAAATCCGCTTGGCCTGTTTCCTCTCTGTCTTCGCATTGGGCCACCTTGAGCCGGCCCACGCGTCCCTCCTCCTCTTCCCTTGGGCCAGCAGTGTGCTGGCCTGCACCGCTCCCTTCTCCCCTCCTCTCTTCCTATCCAGCCGAGCGGCCCAGTCCAAATCGGCCTACGCCCTCACTCCTTTCCCCGCGGCCCAGCTCCTCGCCCTGTTAGCCGGCCACGTGGACGCCTCCCTCCTTCCCTCTTGCTCTCGCCGACAGTCGGGACCCGCATGTCAGCTGCATCTCCTTCCTCCCGTGCCCAGCTCGGACTCGACCGGGGAACACGCACCCATCTTGCTCCGGTTCTTCCGGGATTCGACATGTTTCGCATGCCGAGGCAACTATAAGAGGCCAAGTACCCTTCCGCACCCCATTTCCCTTCTTTGAGCCGCCTCTAAGCCCTAGCGATCCTCGGTGCTCGCTATTTGCATCTCGCCGAGAAGACAGAGTCGCGCCGTCGCCATTGGAGCAATCCGGAGTTCCTCTGTTGCCCTCTAGCGCACCACCGCCCTCGAGTCCAGGTTTGAGACCCCGTAAAACGCCCTCCCTCGCTCGTTTCTGCTTGTGCTTGTCTTCACCGTCTCGCCGTCGTACAGGGAGGCTCGTCGTCCGCTTCGTCCGTGGACAACCGGCACCGTGCCCCTTCGGTCCGTGATTCTACCCTAGGTGAGATCGCGACCTCCCTCTCTTTCTCTTTCACTCCTTCCCGAGCCTAACGGAGCCCCGCAGGGCCCTATCGACTTGCTCCGACGAGAAACTCATCGTCGGCAATGGCCTCCGCCGGTCGGAGCTCTGTTCCCGGCCAGAAAAAATCCCATTCAATTCACCCCGATCTAATCTAATCCATCCAATCCAGATCCAACGGATCAGATTCACCCATACCCTTTCGATTGTTGTTTTGCTAAAAAGTCCCTGGATTCTTTAGCATTGAACCCGCAGTCCACCCAATCCGGTTTAATCTGAATTTCTATATTTATTTTAATTCGATAAAGTTCAACTTAATTACAGATCTGCCACTGTTTTCAAAAGCTTATAACTTGCTCGTTTTAGATCCAAATCGATCCATTCAAGTTGCGTTAGATCCGTAATTTAATGCTCTATCTAGTAGTATAGATTTCATCTATGTTAATCACTTTTCAAAATGAAGTTTAGATTAATCCTTTTTAATGAATTAATCTTGTATGGAAAATCCTTTTTTAATTCATAACTAATTCGTTTTAGATCCGTTTTGTTCCGTTCTAGTTGCATCGGTTTCGTATCGATAAGATCTATCTTTTATCTATAGTTTCAAACATGTTTTCTTCTTTGAAATAAAATGATATTTGATTATTCTATAATCAATGGTTTTCCAATTAAAACTAATCTAGGTTTTACCACGGTTTTTCATAAACAAACTATATTTAGTTTAATCTTGATTTCCCAAGTAAATATAATGTGACTTAACCTAATTTGGATATTCCTCTGAAATATCCGATATATGCTTTTTATATAGATAAAATAAACCAAGTTTAGTTCTCTTTAAAAAGTTAATCTTGCGACAGCTGTTTCTTTTTCGTTATAGATCCGGTTAGCATGATTCTCGCGTCTGTGTGAGCGTAGCAAGGCATAGATTTCTTTTAAACCTTTTTCATTGATTGGTGTATTATTCTAAAGTAGATATATTGTATGCTTTGTATGATTGTTCAGATGCTTGTGTGGTGTTTATGATCTTGTCCAATCGGTGAGATTTACGTGGAGATCAAGAAGTCATCAGAAGATCAAGAATCAAGTGAAGAAAGGATCTAAGCGTTTAAGGCAAGTTTAACATGGGATCCTCCTTGTTGTCCTATTCACCATAATTAATCTAGTCATGATTGCATGTGTCTCAATTGATTCCTATTTAGATCTCTACCATAGTTTGTTACCCTGTACCTTGTCACCTTGGGATACTTTTGCATATGGGTAGATCTGCTATGCTTTATGAGTTATGAGAAGAATCTTGACTAATGATCTATGCAACAACGAGATAAAATTGACTTTTGTAGCAACATGGAATAGGACCACACTGTAGGGCAAAAGCTGAGACTTAAATGCAACCATGAGTGCTACAATGGCTCTGGCGTTAGTTAAGTATGAGGTTTGGACTAACATGCTTGTGGTTCGTGAAAGGCACCTTTGCTGAGCTGGTTATGGGGTATAGCTTGTGTGGGGACCGCTGCGGGTGGTACCATCGGAGGTCCCATACACCCCTTTGCATTGGGTCCGTAGGGTCCGCTACATGCTAGAAAGAACTTTTGAAAGACTTCATAATGTACCCTGCCCACTCACCTTGGTAGTGTTATGGGAGTTATAAACCCGGGCATATGGGCAACACAGCTTGTGGGTAAAGTGCATAACCTCTGCAGAGTGTAAATCTATCATGATAGCCGTGCTCATGGTCACGAGCGGCTCGGAAAACTCACAGTGTTAGTGATCATGTTTTTTAATTTAAGATGATGATTATTATTATCTCCTGTGGTTATTAATTGGGCTATGCATAACTAAAGCTAATTATGGTTAAAATTTGACCAAGTTAAAAACAACCGCAGTAAGACAGTGTCAGCCTTTTGAGCTTCATAACCCTATGTTATTCTTGCTGAGTACTTTAAGTGCTCACTCTTGCCTTATCAACCATATCAGATTGCAAAGAGCATCAATTAAAGGAGTTAGACTTGTGTCAACCAGTCAGTTGTCCCTATGAAGTTGGAGCCTTCGCTTGAAGTTCGGAGTCGTCTTTCCGCTGTTTGCTGTGTTGAGGTTATCCTTTGACCTTATATGTTATATATTTAAGTATTGTCTTTTGATATCACCTTAATTTGTGGTTATATGTGAGATTTGACTTCCTGGGCTCACATATGGTGTGTATCTGGTTTTATCCTTAAAACCGGGTGTGACAGACTATAATTATGTTTAAAAAATATCCGATATTTTTCTCTTAGAGATTTCTGCAGGTAATAATTCTAAAATCTATTCCAATCTTACAAAAATTCTTAAAATGATGTTTTAGCTTACAAGCAACTACCACACAAGATAAGTATATGAGAGTGATTTCAAGGGTAATAGAAGGAAACCACACGGGACAAATTGAGACAAGACGATGATATATCCTCGTGGTTCGGTTGTTTGGTAAAAGCCTAGTCTTGTATCAATACT
Organism: Microstegium vimineum; assembly: GCA_022036555.1. NCBI lineage: Eukaryota > Viridiplantae > Streptophyta > Magnoliopsida > Poales > Poaceae > Microstegium > Microstegium vimineum. Next base: position 21,981,211 of record CM039134.1, on the reverse strand, counting down.
AGGGATACCCGGCGGTAAGGAGTGAATAGCCATGAACTCTAATTCACCTGGATGATTAAGGATGAGATTCCCCTCTCAGCTGACCGCGCGCCTGATCCCTTGAGATGGGCTCCACCTTGTTGACATTTCTTATACACAACTAGAATGAAAGGGTTTTCGCAAGCGTACAGGAAATATCATCGTAACATTTTAACCGGGAGTAATTCAGATATCGTTATTTATAATTTTACCACTGGGAAGGGAATGCATGAGATATTGAGCAATGAGCACCACATGTGATAATGGAGAGCTTTACCATGTCGTTATCTATCTTCTCATACAGGGTAAGTGTCACATAAAATAGTTTACAGACTAAATTGGACGTTTTGATAGTTGAGGGACCAAACCGAGCCTTGCTCAATAGTTTGAGGACTAAAATGACTATTTCGCCTATTATTTGTGCACTCACCAGGAGAACCAAATTTTGTTGCCAGCAATACGTGACATAGCCCAGCAATATGTAATATTCTTATTCGTTATTCTTCTTTTTCACTTATGGTTTTATACACTCATTTTAATGAGGATATATGTCTACAGTATGTGTTACTGTAAGTCACATGCAGGCACTCACTCACGATCACAGATTCGTGTGACAACAGGACGGCCTCAAGAGCAGAGCGTATCAGTATCACGCACGTTCTCGTCAGAAACTCCGCCATGCCCATGCCCGATTGCCCGAACAGGCAAAGGCAGCAGTGATTCTGATCCGTGGAGGCCCGTCCATGGGTGTGCCTCTGCCTCATCTCTTCTTCTGGACATTGGCTGCCCGTGACTTACTGAATGCTGCTGGACGCCATGATCTCGGTCTACTGTAGTTTTGTTCAGTTCCGGTGCCACGCAGTTTGTGTGAGCTTGTCACCCAAATGGAGCAACGCTACATGTGAGCCTTGCCAATTGCCATGCACTGCAGTGATGGCCGGGACAGGCATGGAGAATGATGGACATGGACGCGCAGCCGTCAGTTCAGTTCACTACTCGAGCACTCGACCAAACGCATTCCGAGGCAAATCCTCTCGTTGGCATGTTCGCAACAAAATCCCAGTGATAATAATCAACTGACTCTCAGTTTATACTATGCTTCTTTCTTTTACTAGTAGTAATCACACCAGAAACTGCACTGACGGTGGTCCTCTGCTCAGTTACTGCTCACTGGGTCGTACCGTACCGTACGTACAAGAAAGGGTCAGGAAACGAACACGAAGGAAACCAAACCCTTCGGCACCGAACCGAAGAACATGCGCGAGTGGACAAAATGTCGTTAATCCCAATTTAAATGAAAAAAGTGGGTCAATCATTTTTGTAATATTGTATTCAGTGAAAATTTTGGCGCTATTCATTTATGATTGATTCGATTTGTGACTATTCCGAACGTTGTCAGCAAGTTCAGTGAATATTTTATCAGAACAGAAAATTTTTAATAATAATCAAACTGACCGAATCCCTCAAGGCGGTCGAGGCACAGCCTACGCAGCGGGCGCACCGCGCAGCCACTCACCCACCGATTCACGTCAAACGTGTGCAGATTTGTCATCCCGTGTGCTGACCACACCGCACACACATCTACTAGCTCTAACAGACCTCGGCGATTTCTTCTGCAAAAAATTGTCGCCAGATTTGAACAGAACAGATTTGCTGGCCGTTTGCGTCGCACGTGCAGGCAGCGCCAACAGATTTGGAAAACAGAAATTGGAATTCTCGATACAGGTAACTATGGTTGGATTGGTGAATTGGAATCGAAGGCCGAGTGGAGGAAGGGGATCATGGGAGCCCCACCGCCGCCCCCCACGGCCTGAGAGCTCTGAGCAGTGCACGGGCGCACGGGCCCTCTGCTCTCGTCGAAAGCCGACGAACGCCGCCCTCCCCGTCCAACCCCACGTCCCCACCACACCTCTGCTGCCTGCTCGCTCATCTATTTGGCATTGATGCTCGCAACTGCAACGCCTTGTCCTCCTCCTCCTCAAAAGGCTCTCTCAAAAAAGAGTCTTTTTTCGACCGCTGGGAGTCAAGTGTGGTGAGGAGTAATAGTTGGCCTTGGAAGTGAGCGAGCGGGGGAGCAAGATTTGACTGCCGAGAACAAGTGAGAGTGAGGGGAGCTCGAGCTCCAGCCACCCACAGTCCCACTCGGCCACTCCCAGCACAGCTCATGGAGTCCTTCAGCTTCCTCAAGTACCTGCGCGGCGGCGCGCTGGCCGCCGGCGCCCAGCGCGCGCCCGCGGCCGCATCCGCCACCACGACCATCGCCGCGTCAGCGTCGGCGTGCGAGGGAGGGGACGGCAACGACGACGACGCCTCCTTCTTCGACCTCGAGTTCGCGGTGCCCGGCGACGAGAGCGCCGCGTCCGACGCCGACGAAGAGCGCGTCGAGTTCAACTTCGCCGTGGCCGCCGGCGAAGACGCCGTCGTGGCGCCCGGGACGGCCACCGCCGAGCCGGTGGCCGTGGACGCGCCGGCTACCGAGGCGGAAGCGGACACCGAGGCAGCGGTGGTCCCGACGCCGGCGACGCTGCTCCGCCCGGCCACCAGGTTCCGCGTCCTGCTGCTCAAGCTGAGGAAGCCTAAGGTCCCGGCGTCGACAGCGGACGTGGCCGGTGCCAGCGCCGCGGTGGCGCCGCGGCAGGCCGCGAGCCGGTTCCTGATAAAGTTCCGGGTGGAGGACGCGCCGCTGGCGTCGCTCTTCACGCGCGACTGTTGCTCGCGCTCCTCGGACGCTGGCGCGGACCGTCCGGCTACGACCGCGCCGGTGGAGCCCCAGCAGCAGCAGCAGGACGTGGCGTCGATCACGGCGGAGGAGCGAAGGAGGTGGTCCTGCGGTACCTGAACAAGATCAAGCCGCTGTACGTGAAGGTGTCCCGGCGGTACGGCGAGCGCCTCCGCTTCGGCGGCACGGCGAGCGAGGGCGAGGAGACGGACATGGAGCCCGACCCGTCCCCGGCGCCATCCCCATCCCCGTCGCCGTCGCCTTCCCCGTCCCAGGCTCCTTCGTCGTCGTTGTCAGCGGCAGCGATGACCCCAGCCCCGGCGCCGGCACCGCAGCCAGCGTGCCCGCGGGGCTGAAGCAGGTGTGCAAGCGCCTGGGGAAGAGCCGGTCGGCGTCGTCCGCGGTGGCCGCGGCGCCCTCGCCCATGCCCCCGCGGCGGGTACGGCCGTGCAGGCGCAGCCGCAGCGACGGGACGACTCGCTACTGCAGGTGCAGGACGGCATCCAGAGCGCCATCGCTCACTGCAAGCGCTCCTGCAACGCGTCCAAAGGTACGGGTACGGACCTCTGGCCCACTGCATGCACGGCTGGGCCCACTTCCCAGCGACCCAACAACAGCCTATGTTAAGCTACGCTACGGTGCTAGTCGTAGTAATGGCTAATCGCTAACCGCATCTTTGCGTGTACTTGGTTGGTTTGTGTTGGTGTGCCCGTAGGGTCGGAGTCGCCGCTGCTGCGTTCCATGACCATGACCACGGCGACGACGGCGGGCGGCGAGGCGAGGGCGCCCGGCGCCGGGGAAGGCGCGTGAGCTGGTCCGGCATGGCGCGAAGACTGACGGGCGGCGTGACGGTGATCGCCGTAATATCCGTACCGTACCTCTGTCTCTAGTGATGTGGATGTGGTGCTGTCAGCGTAGATGTTAGTAGATTAGTAGTAGATGGTGTTTGTTTAGTAGGCTGGTGACGGCGTGCTATGTTAAAAAAACAGCGGCATGCATGCACGTTTGGGCTTTGGACCGACGTGGCTGGTGGAAAGATTTGTCTCTAGGGTCGAGCTGAGCTGCATGTCATGATCTCGCCGTCTAGTTCGATGATGATAGGTTTGTCTGTGTCGGGATGCTGGTGGTGGTTGCACCGTGCGTGGTGTACCAGTGGAGTTTATGTACTCCGTAAAATATGTTGCCAATCCGGCCATGTGAAGTCGCTTTCAACTCCCTAGTAAATTGCTCAACCTTTTAATTTTTGTCCTTTGATAGATACTAGTACATACGTGTACTCTAACTCTAATCCTAGTACGAGCACTCTGCACTCGTGGATGGTGTACGACTTGCATTCACCCTTTGGGGCTCCTCGTTCGTCCATGGCGGTGTGTTTCGGGGGTTGACGCCACGTCAACAACTGACCCTCCTCCCTCGTTTGAGGCCCCCTCGACCGGGGCTGAAGTTATGGAGATCGATGGGCCTTCATCGTCTTCGAGCCCACCACCGGACTAGCGCATCCCGTTCCTCGAGTACCTTATTAGTGGGGAACTTCCTGAGGATCGGGCCGAGGCCAGACGCATTGCTCGAAGAGCCAAGACCTACGTCATCTACGGTGACGACAAGGAGCTTTATCGACGTAGCCCGACCGGTGTCCTCCAACGCTGCATCACCATCAAGGAGGGAAAGAAGTTGCTCGAGGACATGCACTCGGGGGCTTGTGGCCATCACGCTGCGCCGAGGACCCTCGTCGGAAACGCTTTCCGGCAGGGTTTCTACTAGCCGACCACCGTCTCCGACGCCATCAACCTCGTCCGCTCATGCGAGGGGTGCCAGTTCTACGCCAAGCAAACACACCTCCCCGCCCACGCTCTCCAAATGACCCCCCTCACATGGCCGTTTGCAGTCTGGGGGCTCGACCTGGTCGGACCCCTGAAGAAGACAATCGGGGGCTACACACACCTACTCGTTGCCGTCGACAAGTTCACCAAGTGGATCGAGGCATTGCCCATCATCAACATCCGCTCCGAACGAGCGGTTGATTTCTTCACCAACATCATTCACCGCTTTGGGGTCTCGAACGTCATCATCACCAACAACGGCACGCACTTCACCGGCAAGAAGTTCTTGGACTTCTGCGATCATTATCACATTCGTGTGAATTGGTCTGCAGTCGCCCACCCTCGAACCAACGGCCAGGTCGAACGCGCCAACGACATGATCTTACAGGGCCTCAAGCCGAGAATCTTCAACCGCCTCAATAAACACGGAAAGAAGTGGGCTGCCGAGCTACCTTCCGTCCTATGGGGCCTGAGGACCATGTCGAGTCGAGCCACGGGGTTCACCCCGTTCTTCATGGTCTACGAGTCCGAGGCCGTCCTCCCCACCGACCTCGAGTACGGGTCCCCTCGACTCAAAGCCTATAATGAGCAATCGAACGAGGAGGCCCTCGCCAACGCCATCGACCAGCTCGAAGAAGCTCGAGACATGGCCCTCATCCACTCCGCTCGGTACCAACAGAAGCTCCGACGCTACCACGACAAAAACGTACGCAAGAGGGACTTCCAAGTCGGCGACCTTGTGTTTCGACACCGGCACAAGTTCACGCCACCATGGGAAGGCCCCTTCATCGCAGCCGAGGTGCTGAAGCCAGGAACATACAAGCTCGCGGACGGCAAGGGCTCGACCCTCACCAACGCGTGGAACGTCGAAGAACTATGTCGTTTCTACCCCTAGGCCTCGAGGCCTTGTACATTTCTGTATTTGTGTACAATTATCGCGTTACGAATGAATAAAAAGTCCGCGATCCTAGTACTTTCATTTTCGTTCGAGGTAGATTTGATTCTGCCCCTCGACGCCTCTCCTCCTTTTACACCTCGAGGCACGCTTAGCAACTGAGTGGAAAACGCGCTCGAGACCCTCCAGGGTCGAGGCATGCCAAGCCGGGAATTCTCCTACGCTCCCGGGCTAAGGTACTCCCATTCGGCTATAAAAGGGGACGCCAGGGCCTAGTTGTAGGCATCCAATTCGAACTCAGCTACCAGCATCGGAGATCAATCGCGATACACATCGCTACTCGCTCGCTTGTATTCACCCCTGTACGAGCACCTCGGTGCAAGATAATACAAGTCATCCTCCCCCGCTGGACGTAGGGCCTTCTTTGCCTGAACCAGGATAAAAATCTTGTGTGCTTCTTGCATCACCATCCGGAGTTGGGAACACGCGGCACAAATTCACTCGTTGATGCTAGACCCCCTGGTTCGAAACATCGACACCTCCTGAAGAAATCATTTCTTCATTTTCTATTCTCTTTCTTCATTAATTCATGTGACACGTCTGCAAAAAGTTGAGTTGTCAAGATAATTAATAGACATAGAAACTATCATAAATATATTATTGAGACTGCCCTCAGCAGGTGAAGACAAGGATGTCATACGTATATAACAGCTCGAGCTAAGCTAGATGGGTTGCACACTTGCATCAGTTGACCGATTAGAACTACTATTCACTCGTGCAGTACCCAGTTACAGAGTACTACATTCCAGACGTAACCTACAACTGCTAGTCTGGCACATATACTACGAGTACTATTTATGTACAGTAACTTAAGCTAACCTTTTCGCACAACTGGCTCCTGAATAATCTCATTGTCACTTCATCAGCCAGCCTTTTGTCACAGCCTTCTTTTCCCGTTCTCCTCACAAATTCTGAAAAAGCAGAGACAAGTTCCACTGCTCGCCACCTATATCGCACGCTTCGCTGGGTGCCTCGAACTTTTGTCAGGTGAGACCGTCGCAGCCTCTGCAGGCAGCGATGAGCTACTGCGAAACCACCAACAGCAATGGCATGGACCTCGCGTGCAGACGTGGTAGACGGGGCTACAAGCCAGCTTGGAGCGTTGGGGCTGGCCTTACGCCTGTAGGTGATGGATGTGAAGTGGAGATTCTGAGTTAGACTAAGCGCACTCATAAAACTCTAAATCAAATGTCTAAAAGGAATATTTTATTCTATTCATTATAAAATATACAGTTTCTCCGCACTCATTCGACCTCTGTTTCAATCTTTATTCACTGTGGGTTCACTTATCACTTTATCTAAATATATACATGTGAGATCTTGTTTTGAAGTATTTATTGAAATGAATTTAATGGTGCAATCAAAATTTAATTTAGATTGTTGGTCTGTGAATTATAATATTTTTTAGATAGTTGAAAATACGGCCGCCACTGATTCCGATCTGACCAATGGCCATGCGCATGCTGTGTTCCCTTTGTGATTTCTTCGCCGTCCTTCAGCGCTCGTGGTGGGTCCGCATGCTTTACCGTGAGGTCGCTACGCCGCTGAAAATAGGTGAGGACGCTTGCGTTGCGTAGATTTTACTGTTCCTGCTGCAGCTCCTACAGCCGCTAAAATTTAGGTTGCGTTGCTTTTACCGTCTCCAGTGGAGCTGGTCTTAGGGTAGTCCCAACCATCGACACCATGCACGAATTCCATGATGATTATGTCAGCAAAACGTCATCAGTAGAAACCATATCTCCCAACGGCTGTGTCTTCGCGTAATAAGTGCGAACTCTCCCTCTCCTCATCCCTTCATCCTCTCACACGAACGAGCGCTGCATGCCCGGCGCGGCTGGTGCGGGCATGCGCTGCGTCTCGGGCGGGAGCGAGTGCGGCCACGCTAGCAAGGGCAAGCGACGGGAAGCGGCGCGCGCGAGCAGGCCGGGTCGGGCGAGCCCGGCGCGGCGGCTCCGTCGAGTCCCCACGGCGACACGGGGCAATGCGGACGAGCACACTGCGCCAGCAGACGAGCGAGGTGGCTGCTCCGGCGGGCTAGCACGCGAGCGCAGCGGCCTGCAGGCGAGCGCGCAGCAGCACATGGAGAAGGAGCGACGGCCTAGGCGGACGGCGAGCTCGCGGCGCGCGGCGGACGCCAGCTCGCGAGCTCGCGGCGTGGGCGAGTGCGCGGCCGGCGCGGTCGGTGCGGGCGAGCTCGGCGGAGTTCCAGCGGCGGCTCCGGCGAGCTCCCATGGTGGCGAGCGCGAGCGCGTTCGCGCTGTTGCCGGCGAGCGAGCACACGCAGCTGCTGGCCAAAAGTTAATGCCATGGACGCCGGTCGTTTCCTCCCAACGCAAAAAATGTCGTTTCTTCCTGCCTCGGTTCAAGAGTCGACGCCGTTTTGTGCAGGCGAAACGATTTCGTCGATTTGGTCGCTCGTTCTTCATTTTTTGGGACGTCACGGCGGATTTTTTGATAGAAACGACCTCATTTAATGCCGTTGGGACTGCCCTTAGATGCGGCCATGCCCATGTGCTGGGCAGCACCCGGCCGGCCTGACTATCCTTTTCGTGCGCTTCTCTTCGTCGGCTCCGGCTGCCGTCTGCAGTGCACGCAGTCACGCAGAGGTTGTCTGCCTCCGTGTGTGCTCGTCGATCGCTCGAGCACCGTCCGTCCTTCCCGCCAGCAACGTGCAGAAAAACACACGTCATGTGGGAGTGGTACTCCTGGTGCTTGGTCCGGCCGGGGTCTGCTGCTGCATTGCGGACGGACGAGAGACGCCGATCGGCCACAGGACAAATGGCATTGCATTGCACATCTCCAGACGATTGTTATGTTTCTTTCACCGATTGAACGGCCAGCAGTACATACATGCATTTTTTTTTCGAACCAGGGGATTCCCCATTTCTATTACTGTACTTTATAACGGAAATACAAAAGAGTTTGTAGAAAGTTCAGAAGTGAAAAAAGAAGGCGCCCAGAAAGTTGACCAGAACAGTACAGAATGTGCCACAGCATCAGATGGACTTAACACAAACAGGCAAACAGCTAAACACAAAGGATCGTTCATTTCAAACGTCTTCATTCCTGGCCCGGGGTCCCTGAGCAGTACATGCATTTAGTTGTACTACATGCATTTTATCATCTTCAAAGCGAGAAGATACAGTAGATTTGGGTTTGGCAATCCATTCTACGCTAGACAAAGACAACACAGCGATGGGTGCAGTGTAGTAGAGGCACAAGCTGCGGCTCTGAATATAAAAACGCAGTACACGACGTGATCTGCTGTCGGCTCAAGAAGAACAAGACTACACATGGTGATTTATTTGTGCTACGTAGTGTACATGCAACATGGCCGTGGATAATAATAATGTGGATCGGAGTCAGTGCAGTGCGGGCTGCCAGTTCCAAAACAGCAGTAGTGTACTACAGTATACAATATCTTGAAGGACCACGTCTTGTTGGTATACGAACCACTGCATTGGCAGCTACTACCACCCCGTATTCTGATCTTCAGTCGCAGGACAACGAACGAAGTTAGCAAAATCATTGTTCCTTCTGCTCCGTACGCTTTTCATCCTCCTGAACCCATGCCATTGTTTCCGTCCGCGAATGAGTGCTCGATACGTTTGCTCGGGGGAACGGGATCGTCTAACTTCATGTCAAATGACTGTCTGCTGCAGTCGCGCGATCTGCACCATCAACTCCGCATCCAACGATAGATCTGCCAAGGTTACATGGGCTGCGCAAGGATAAGGCCCACATATCCCACCCAGGTCGGCTCGTGCCGATGTTGCCTAGAGCTCCGTGGATAGGCCAAATCGACGCGTCGCCGCCATCGCCGATGCGGTGCGCCGGGCCGTCCCGTCGCCGTCCTCGCCGAGGCTCGCGTCGTCCTCGCTGAGCACTGCTCCGTCGTCGTCGTCGTCGCCGAGCGGCTGTCCTCGTTGCCTTCCCTTGCCGAGCGTTGTGCCGTCCTAGAAGCTGTTGGTATACAACGTTTCCACCTCGCCCTCCTGCTGTCCTGCACATCTTCAGCCTGTACAGAGCTCGACCTCAACAAGCTAGCTGCCCTTGAAGCTTTTCTGATGCAGCACATATACTTAGCAGATTGTATGCAATTTGTGCAAGAGCTAGCGAGATAGATGCTTAATAGATTGTAGACAGAGAAGCAAAATCATGCAAATTGTACAGATTGCCATTGTGTTGTAAATTGTCCTAGAACTGAATAAGTAGTGCTTTGTTGTTTAGAAATGTTCAGAGATTCCTGGAACTGAATAAGTAGCGCTTTGTTGTTAAGAGATGTTCAGAGATGCATTTCTCTGAACTTTACACTTCAATAACAGGTGTTTCAGGAGGCTGTTCTCCAAAGGCTATTCTCTAAACAAATCTGTGTTTCAGGAGGCTCCAAAAGCTATTCCCAAAAGACATTTACATTGTAGCCGTATATATGGAGTATTTTGGTTTTGTCTGAACCTGACAATGCGTAGCATGGACCCAAATGTACGGTTCTCGAGTCCGGAGCATCCCAAGAGAACACGCAGGGTTCTGGTGTATCCAACTTGATGTAAGCAGTAAGCAAGTTTATACTAGCATTTAGCATGTTCGAGATTGTGACAAATTAAAAGTCTTCAGTTCGATAGTTCGGTGCTGTCACAAACGCGCAGGAATCCCACACTTGTGATAAAGTCGTTAAACCTCGCCGTCCTTGAGATATCGTCGGTCAAAGCCGCCTCCTCTGCTCTCTCTCTCTCTCTCTCTCTCTCTCTCTCTCTCTCTCTCTCCAGTGGGTCCGTTGACACCTGGGTCCCACCTGTCAATGGCGCAGCTAGTGTTAGGGGTAGATCAGATCTTTGGAAAATCATATCTTGAGTTTTACTGGTCCATCGCCGGTCAAAGCCGCCTCCTCTGCTCTGTCTCTCTCTGTCCAGTTGGTCCGTTGACCCCTGGGTCCCCCCTGTCAATGGCGCAGCTAGTGTTCGGGTAGATCAGATCTTTGGAAAATCATATCTCGAGTTTTACTAGTCCAAATTTGCTGAACCAAGTTTTGTTAGGTTTCTAGTGATGTCTAGTTTTTATTAAAATATTAAACACACCATGTTTAGTAGTAAAATAATTAGTTATAATTTATGCCCTTAATTCATGCTTAAAAAGGAGGAAATTCATATCTCTTTCTGTGTAGCTCTTGTTGACTTTAAATTTTTATGGGATGCTTGTAATGCTATTAGAAGTCTATAGTTTAAATTTGAAGACTTTTGGATACCTGATGATGTTGTTATGATTTATTTTCTAGACTGATGCTGTTATGTCCAAATTTGCTGAAAATGTATGAATGCCTTATGATCTTGCTTATGCATCTCGGTAAACGAGTGTCCTGTGATGTTATGTTCTTTAACTAGTTATCATGAGCATCCATATCAACACATCATATCTTCCTATGTGCATTCATAATGCTCATCAAATGCATATGCATGCAATAGGTGCGCCGGAAGGAGTGACTCTTCTGGAAGTCGAAGGGACGCGTCTGGAGGAGCCGGAAGCAGCTCGGGAGTTGGAGGTCCAGCTGGACAAACACGAAGCCGACAAAGAAGTGGTTCTGGAGTGCCTGCAGCACAAACCTGAAACGTTTGTGAAAGGCAAGTCCGGAGCATTTTAACCTCTAACCTTTTATAATTCTATAAATATGCTATGTTTGTTGCATTAAGTTATAGGAGTTGAATTGGAACTCTTGCTGCATATACTTCCATCCTTGTCCAGTTTACATACTTGGAATCCTATTGTGGTGCTACCGTAGTATCTGCTTAGCCATGCTTAAACGGTAGAAGTCGGATGATTACTAGTCACCTACGAGAAATAGGATGATGGTTCACGGTTGGCTATATTTGCTATCATGGAATTTTAACCATATGTATGTAAATCGACGGCAAGGCAGGATGTGGAAACTACAAGGCCGGCCAGCCTTGTTAGTGAAGCAAACTGTCATGTTGGTTAATCACTACAAGGCATGAAGCCCTTCTTTGTCATGTTGAATGCAGCCTATCACTTAGTTGGCTGGATCGGAAGTTATCTGCCACGAAGCCGAGTAGATCAATTCAAGCCGGAAATCGAGGAGTATCAAGTGCTCATTGCTGGAGGTAGTATGTATGCGTGGGAAGTCATGTCTGTAAGACCAGCGGCAGGTGTTGTAAAGTCCCGACCGCTTGGCATGGTGGCGAACCAGGTAGTGAGGCGCTGCTTGGATCCGCGACTCCTGAGTTGTACCAAAGTTGATCTATGGCTACCCTTAGCGGGGTTTGTCGGGTTGGTGTTAGGAATATTTTTTCCAGCTGGGTAGTAATCGATTCGAGTCGCCATCTCTCCTGAATAGTGAGAACTTGACGGGAATATCTCCATTCTTGAAAACAATAAATTGTTTGAATGGTTGATGATACTTCACAAGATAGCTGATGATAAAATTGCTATGGCTATGTAATGCTTGACTCAATTGTTTGTTTGGCACAGGTGCAAACATAGATGACAGGTTAATGATTATTAACTTGATGCCAAATATAATGGTTACTCTTACTCACTTAAGGCTTTTTATGCAAAATGAGTTAAGTCAGCTCCACCAAAAATAACCTTGCATGATCGTTGGAGTCTTTATTTTTGGTTTATGACGGGTAAGACTAGCTGAGTACCTTCTTGTACTCAAGGTTTATTCTCTCTTGTTGCAGATGATGTCTTCTCTAGTGGTTGCTGAAAGTACTGCCTTCTCCCAGCCTGGGATGAAGACTAGACCATTGGGCATGGTCTCTCTACTAGTCTACTTATCTTATAATGCTTTTGTGGGATGCGAACCTGAACTGGCAATGTAATCGTTAAACTATGAATTTGGTTTCAAAACTATGCTACTTCCGCTACTTTGAACTTGGTTTGTAATAACTAAAGTGTACTCCAATGTTGTGTAAGCTATGTTGAACTATTTGTGAAATGTTGTAACAGGTGATGTGGTTATGCTGAATCACTACGATCTTGGTTTGTTGCAAGTTGGTTTGAAATCCTTCGTGATTTTGATGGACGATTATATGAGTTCAAGTTCGAAAATTTAATTGCTTCGACGATGATTTTTGTACTTGCGCTTGTGTCATTTGGTCGGTTCCATGACAGCTTTACAAAGGCATTTTGTAGAGGCTTCAACGAAATATGGAGAAGATAGATGAAGCATGCCTTCCAATCTCTCGATCAGCAGTAGTATTGGCGAATGGCTGCCGAGCTATGGATCAGTTGCCGTCGTGGCCTACGGCAAGGCGACCCCGTTTCTCCATGTTTGTTCATCCTGATTGCAGATGTACGTACTCCAATTGCTCATCAGAAGGGCTACAGACATCCAATTGTGAGTTTGTGACGGGTGCTAGTCTGCTGGATGTCCAGTGTTAGTATGCAGATGACACGCTAGACGCTACTGCTAGTTAAGGGGAAGTTATCAGACATCCATGCTCTTAGAAGGGTGCTTGACCAGTTTGCAGACGCCACCGGCCTTCAGATCAACTACACAAAAAGCATTGCTGTACCTATTCCCATGGCTGCAGAGGAGACTGTTATAGAATGTATTGACTGTTATAGAATGTATTGCTGCTCTTGGATGTACAAGAAGAGAAGGCTTCCCACAGACATACCTGGGCCTGCCACTGTCAAACAATAAACTACGCCTTTCTGCATTTGCACCACATAGCCAAATGCGATAAATATCTTGCCGGATGGCAAACAGCACTGCTGAACCACATGGGCCGAACCACATGGGTGCTCTGTCAATTCCAATTCCACCCGGGGTAATTGATCAGATTGATAAAAGACGCCGTTCCCTCCTCTGATGTGATTATGTTCTGCAGACTTTAGTGGCGCCAAGTGCTTACTGTAGTAGCCTGGGATCATGTCTGTGAACCGAAGGCCAGGGGCAGCCTTGGACTAAAAGGCATCCGTATACAAAACACGTGCTTCCTTCAGTCCTTCTGAAGATGATCCACAAGCTGCACTCCAATGAAGCATTTTTACGGGCAAAGATGGGTTCCAGCAAAATATGCCTGGGTTGCTTCATTTGGCAACCTGCATAGCCACCATTGGGACATGCTCAGATCAGTGCTGCTGCCTCTGTACCGGGGCATCACAACAGTCACCCTAGTGGATGTAAAATCTAACTTTCTCTGGCAATCTGGCATGATGTTTGGGATGGCGATGATTTCTTAATTGAAAGATTCCCGGAGCTGTACAGCCACTGCAGCAAGCAAGAAATCACGGTGAGGCAGGCGGATGATGGGAACCTGGAGAGATCCCTGGTAGCGCGTCGTTCAGCTCTAGCCTATGCACAACTTCTTCAGGTAAATGAGATTAATTATGGGGCACATATCACACGCTAAACCCCGGGAAAGGACCAACGCAGGAGTGTGCTTTCCAAAAGAAATGGAGAACTGGATAGGTCGTTGATCAACAGGCCGGGCACTCAAAAGTCAAAACGGATACGTACAATGCAAATCAAACTTGCAGATATATTTCACCAAGCACTTCACGGAATCATGACACTCCAACACCAAAGTATTTCCCTTAGATGATATCCATTTTCTGGCATATGATTGGCAGCTCTGTAGTTTAACAGCATACTTCTAGTTCTGCGTTGCAAATTTGCATAGAAGAAATACAATCGCTTCATCAAAGATATAAAGCACCAGTTAAGAAAATACACACCTAAGTGCGCTCTCTAAAAAAACAGCACTTATGAATGCAAAATCTTCCACACAAAGCTTTAGCACCCCGGAATCATCAAAATATAAAGCTCTTGATCATCAACAACAAGGATATATAGCAGAATCCCAATGAACTCATTACAGAATCAAACAGCTTCACAAGATAATGTATTCAGTTACGAGTATAACAGGAAAAAACAACAATCTTCAAATGGCTACAAAACCAAAGACCAACTTCCAAGTGTTTGCTAGTATACATGCGTTACCACATCATTATGTCATCCCTTTGCATGGCCACGGAGAACCTCCAGTAAACTCCAGAGTGAAATAAGAATCTTGCATGCCTTGACACCACTACAAATATTGCAAACTGAAACACCTACAGCTTGAAACATTTTCTTGCAATGTTGGACATTGCCCTCAAGGAATGCGCTGTACAGACACTAATCTAACTCTAGAAACAGCAGGGGTTCAGTTCCCTCCCAGAGCCAACAAAACACAGCCCTGCAAGGAAACTATCCTGCTAGTCTATATAGTGGTGTGATGCAACAATACAGATAGAATACTGTAGACTAACAGAGGGACTTCATGACCCAAACCTGGGAGATACATCCACTTAACACCAGCAAGCCCATACTGTACCGGTGTACCAACTCAATTGTAGCTCATGCCTGGGTCACATCTCCAACCTCTATTAGTGGAACAGGCGCAAGGAACGCTCAATTCATTGGGCAGGTCTGTATGATAGAATAAAAAACCGCATCTAGCGCACTTATATTTGCTGACCACTTTAACTTGGTATTGTTTCAGATGCCATGTTTCCACCAAGCTGCCCCGTCACCCGTCAGAGCTATGGCCAGCAACAGGCACAGTCCGCTGGGCAAACTCAAGCAATAGTCTGCGCTGCTGCTCATCTGTGTGAGGAAGACTGGCACGCAAAAGCTCAACTGGAAGTTCCTTGTGTATCGCTGTTGCAGCAGCAGAGTGCTTGAGCACGGTATGAACCATGCTGTCAAATTTACTCACGCAATACTTCATAAGAAGCCCAAAGAAAGCATTAAACGATGCTTGCCACATGGCTCGGTTTGGAGCGCTATAGTCTGGTGCAGCAGGATGCTCAGTGAGAAGATCTGTTGCTCTATCCAGGACAGACTTTATGATGACAGTGGCACCATCACCAGCAGCATATCCAAGGGGTCGAAGAGGTGGATGCTCAGACGAGCACACAATTGCTGCAAGACAAGCACTGAGGCCACTTAAGTCCATCCCTCGAATGCATGCAGCTACAGAACTAGCAAGTTTAGTTACTGTCTCAGCTGAACTATCATCAGAGGGCAAGTTTCCAAATACAAACCGCAGATGCCGGAATACTGCCATGCAAACTATCCTTGCAAGATCGCTACCAGGTACCATGAGATTTATATAGCGAGAAAGTAGTTTCCGGCCCTTGGGTAGAGAAACAATGCGAAGAAATATCAAATCATCATTTGCAGACAAATGTGTGTTTTTATTTGGACCTAGTGGATCAACCAACTGCAGTGATTCTGCCAGCTGACCAAGGAGAGATTGCCTTCTGTTTTTAAGTTGTAAACCACCATCTTGCTGCTGGCTAAATTGAAGCAAGCGATCAATATCATCAATATCAAGTAGTAGGGAGAGTCCATCCTCAATCGTGATCCTGGCAGCTAGCAGGGGTTCCTGATCAAGAGGCTTTGAAATAAGAGTGTTATCATCAGCTGCAGAAGCTGGTTCAACATCAAGAAGTGGACGTGGCCTCCGGATGGAAGAAAATGGAAGTCTCCCAAGGGCATCGACCTTAAGGTATGCATGTGGCTCATCCTTACTCCGTGAAGAGGATGATGGATCCCGAATCAAGGTCGGAAAGAAGCGGTGCTTCGACCTTGCATCCACATATCTGCTGGCCAGACAAGCTTGGTGGTAATAATCATCGATGTATGGATCATTTATGTGAGTGGCGGCATGCTGTATTCTTAAAATGTTTTCAAGTTCTTCAGTGGACATATACTTGGATCTAAACCTTGACCTCCCATTACCCATCTTCATAATACCGAACTCAGAGCCTTGGAAAGGAAAATGGGGACCATGCCTTCCATGGTGCATTGATGATCTTGCTCTTGGATCACTGAACTCAGGCATCCCAAAATTATCAAACCTATTCATCATTTGTGGTGGATGCTGGGGGCCAAACATGTGTGCCTGCATTCTTGATGACTGCTGTGAAGACTGCTGAATTGGGAGCATGCCATGCTGTTGGCGTATCAGCATTTGAGGGGGCATGGATGTATTCGGACGTTGTAGATGATTTGGCAGTAAATTTGGCATGTTGCTGGCAGTCTCCCATGAAACTGCCCATTATTCAGCAGATGAGCTTGTTGTCCACTGTTGTTAGTTGAGAAGCCTGATGAAATCATATGGCCCCGGTTTCCACCAAACAATGGCTCTGGAGGTGTCCCTCCACGAGGAAACTGGGAGAATTGGGCATCATTTTGTGCAGACATATGCATCTGAAATTCATTCAAAGATGGCATGTTCATCTGATGTGGTTGCTGAGGCACTGAATTGGGTGGTCCACCAGGTGGATGGTTTGACATGTATGGTGCATTTGGAGCAGGAATGCCTTCAGCAGGATTGTACTGAGGCTCCTTTTGTGGGTATGAGGATGTCCGGTGCAATGGAGATGGCCTTGGTCCAACAACTGGTTCATTATGATTGTGTTGTTCCTGTTGCTGAGGAGATGAGGATGTTCTGTGCAATCTGGAATCAGCAAGGAGAGAAGAATGATGCTGTGGAAGCCACCAGCCATTGCCATTTGGTCCTTGCTTAGAACCTTGCACATACTGATCAGGCCAGAGTGGGGATTCAAATTCTGGAGCCCAGTCAGCAGCAGCAGAACCTACCAAAGAGGTAAAATATAACATTAGAAGAAAGAAAATGGACGTGCACATGTAGCAGTTCAACTGCAACACATGACAGCATTATTATACAGAAAAGAGCATATACGAATAATTTCTTCTTTTCGTGCAAAATCTCTGTATAAACAGTCAAATAAAAGGAATGGCTAATGATGTCATCTGGAAATGGCAAAATCCATCAGAGCAACCCACAAAACAATTATCACAAATGTATTACCATGTTATGAAAGGTTCCTTAAGAGTTTACAACGACATCTAGATCATAATAAACATATTCAAGAACTCTGATCTATCTAAATATTTAGTATTAGATAAGATACTCAAAATCCTTCTTGGTAAAGCAAGTTGTTCCTGGTAGAAGTATTTATTGAAAGCAAGCAAAGAAACCCATAAAATTCTTAAAAACAAAGAATTATATAGATTCTTAACCAGAATGGCACAACTCACTTTCTCTTGAAAAAGAAGTCCCAAGGTCATTTACACCAATACGCTTTGGTAGGTTAACATCTCTTCTTAGCTGAAAATGAAATACACACAAAATTTTAATAAAGGTATATCTCAAGAATAATCTCTTACAATGAAAAGTTTATATGAAAGGAAAACAGATGCATACAATTGAACTCTAATAATCAAGCCCAGCAGGTAAATCCGGAACACGCAGTCCATATGAAATGTACATTCTGCAGTAATTTTATGATTCTTTTGCTTCTGCCATAATAAGTATATTGCAAATCTACAAGAAAGGTAGACATCCCTAGTATGAAACATTGGAAGTATTTTTTTTTCTTTTTCAGTAAAATTTGTTTGGAAGGGGCAATCCTACATCAAATCAATCATAAAGGGGCACATTGGATACTACATTTCAATTAACTTTTAGCAAAACTATTTTCCTGTTTAAAGGCAGGTAAAGCAAATTTTCAACTCTAGCCTACCCAAACTTGCTTGGGACTAAAAGGCTTTGTTGTTGTACAATTTTGCTTGAATTTTAATCCATGCTTCAGTAATCACTAATCAGTATATAGAAGACATACTATACATCAAAGTTATGATTCATTGTACAAAGAAAAAAGATCACAAATTGACACAACAAACTTCATACCCTCATTTTCTCGGAAAAACTTCATACCTCAATTTCTGGGTGCAAATAAACCATTAAGATAGCTTTAGGGTTACAATGAGCACATGGACTCTTATTAAAAACATGTAAAGAATGTAATATGAATACAAGGATTTCCTCAAGAAAACAACAGACATAAAGAAAATAAGTTTGAGTGGAAAGTTATTGCAATGAAATTTCAGTTTTAGGGGAAAGATAACCTTTGAGAATGTATTTGCAAGATCATCGATATCTGAGAATGAATTATCTTCAGCCTGAAAAACAATATGTGAGAAGTTAATACAAACTATACAAGCCATAGAGCCTTTTTTTTTTGCTAAACAGTATCTTCAATACGGTCCTTCTCCAGCTCCAGCATGGAATAAATAGTTAAAGGTTGTATTAACAACTGACATTAAATTTCTCTTGACCAGGATAGTCCTACCTCTAGTGCAATCCCTTGAGAAGAAAGTGGGCGCTCTAAATCATCGAGTCCAGTGAAAGCAGCATTACTGTCATTATCATCTTCGAATCCACCCAGTTCAATGTCCTCCAGCACATTGTTGCCAAAAAAAGCATATTGTAATGCATCAAATCTAGTGTCACCTGCATACGAAGATTTCAAAATTATGCCAAACCTAAAAACAGAAAATAACATACACCAACTTTTGGTTCAAAGAAGCAGAACTCCAGTTACACTTATGCACTAACACTAACAGTACAACATCAACTCTAGTAACGACGCATTTGGTTCGAGTAAATGTAACGTGACCTCATCATGGACGGTAACAGATACGGATGATTCTGTTTGTTTCGGCCCACGCGCAATCAACTCACGCCGTTATCGGATACCTTACCATACAGAGTTGATACCGCCTCACCCCAGTGCAATCCAATTGCCATCGATACCGATAAAAAAAAGAAAGAAGTGAATCTGTTATCGTCTCTGCCGCTCTAGCTCGCAGAAGGCCGCCATCGAGGTAGCCGAGGAGGCCGCCATCGAGGTAGCCGAGGAGGCCGCCGTCGTGCCGCCGCTCGAACTTCCAGACCCGCCTCCTCGCCAATGCGAGCCGGCGGGCATCATCGTCAATCTCCAGCAACTTCTCCTGGCCCCAGATGCCGATCTGCCCAGTCATGGTGCCCGTCACGACAGAGATCCCGTAACGGACGCACCCATGCTGGCCGTTCATCCCTGCCGCAAGCTCACAGACGTCGATGACTGGGAGGTACCGGTGGAGCTCTCAGAAAGCTGGCGATGTGTGGGCACGTGGCGGAGGCTGGACTGCTGGAGTCAGACGGCGACCTGTCTTTTGGCTGATCTGCTGTTCTTGCTCGTTCAGTTTGTTACCGTTACAAAACCTAACCAAACAAATCAAGTAATAGGTCTTTTCATTCCCTTTGTGTTTGTGTTTCCTTTGTGCAACCAAACACTCCACAATTCCACAGCATACCATATCTGCCGACCAGTGTCCTAGTCTAATTGTCCATATTTTAGTTAAAAAGTCTAACTGTCCATATTTTAGTTAAAAGAAACAGATCTCCATTCGCTATCGTTATAAGCCCTAGCGCTGTTCAACTACGAATAATCATATGCCTTCAGGAATTGCCAAGAAACATATTTTATTTTCTGATTTCAATACCGTGTCACAGGCAGTAAGAGAAACGAGCATAATTCACACTAGCTAACTAGTGTGCAAACCGAATAGCATTGTTCCATTTGGTATCCATCCTCGACAGGCCCGTTGAAACACAAGTAATCATACATCTTCACGAATGAGCACGAGTCAACGTGAAACCAATTTGGTTTCCCGATTTCAAACAAAGCCGTGTCACGGGCAACAAGAAAAAGACGAGCCTAATCTGAGTCTCCGTCACAACACGTACCTGAATTAGAGGCGTTCGCGTTGGCAGCAGGTACCCCAACCGGCGGCGGCTCTGGTTCCAGGAGAAAGTGGCCCTGGCGCAAGGGCATGGATCCAGAGGGTGGTTCCCCGGTCGGCAGCATCGTCGGCGTGTCCCCACTCGCGGGCGACACCAGGAGGCAGGCAGCTCACCGACGGGATTCGGAGGGGGGTGGGGCGGCGGCGCCCTGAACCGGAGCAGGCTGGAAGACCGGGGTCAGACACAGACCCGCGGGGCGCGTCGGCCTACTGCCGTGCCCTGAGCGGGACGAGGGGACGCCCGCGCGGATGCCGGGGCCGCAGCGGGCGGGCGGCGGCAGCGCGTCCATGCGTGCGCCGAGCTGCTCGCCCGTGGACCGTGGCCACCGGCTGGATGAAGCGAGGCGAGGCGATGCGGCGTGGAGGGGAGGGGACGAGGAGGACGATGACCCTAATCCAGCCGATGGACCGGGCTGGGTTGGGCTTGAATGTTTTTGGGCTTTCGCTTTATTATTGGGAAAAAGGATCTGGAAACCACTCATATCTAATTTTTTTTCAGAAGCCTTCTGAATCTATTTTCCACGTTCCGAATTTTTTACATGGCCAGAGAAAACACACAAAATGTGCGGTTTTATTTTCACCATGATTAACATTTTTGTAAACATCTGTTTTGGACGAATTTTGGCAAAACATAGTAAGCACCTTGCCAGTGTAAGGGGACGTGCCATTTGCCGTATTGTTGTCGTTCTCATCAGGTCGGTTTGGCTGGGAGCTGGATGGGATCAATTTCGCCCATCACTTGCACCGGAGCCACTAGTTTCTGCGCCGCGATTCAGATCTACTCCACATGTTAAACAAACCCATTCATTATTCTGTTCTTTACTCTCTCACTGTCAGCATCGTCAATGCCTAATCATGTTCTCTCCTACGACTTTTTTCTCTCTTTTTTTCCCTGTATGGTTTACTCTTTTCAGGCATCTTTCTGCGCCCGCTGTTTTGGTGATCACTTATGCAGGTCGGCACGCTAATACCCGATCCGTTTAGAGCTTTGAATATACTCACTCTCGGTCTCTCCCGTCAGGCAGCTTGCTGAACTTGTTAATGATCTATTTGAGAGAACAGATGTGGGCATGACCATGTAATAATTAAATCAAATAAACTTTAAAGACCATATTAATTGTTATTACAATAAAATGATAGGTTGAATGTAGTTGATGACTGAACTTATAATAGTCATAGTAATGGTTGTGGTTACTAGTAACTTTCATGGTTATGGTTGTAGTTACTAATAACCCCCACGCTTATGGCAGAGGCTAGTGGTGATTTATGGGCCCTTCATGACGTTGACATCTAGATTAATCCACGTCCAGGATCATCCATGACACTTCATATTCCACCTTCCGCACTAATAAGAAGGAGAGCTTGCCATGGCCACGCGTACTAGACACAACAAACGGCACCATCATTCTCTGTTGAGTTGCTCCTAAATTTCCCTGTCACAATCCTCTACGTGCACGGAGAGTTGGGAGCATGCCTCCAGAACCGTCGCCCGCATAGTGACACCTGCTCGGATGTGCGGACAATCAGATTTTTGAGGAGTGTCTCATCAATTTCTCGGTTCGTCTTTCTTCCTTGTGACTGTCGTCATCAATATCTTCTTCTTCCTCTTTGGAATGTTTTCTTCCGGTGGACGTTCAAGGGACGGTACTGCAAACATCTTCCTGCATCAACTATGGTCCGCGACTTCGAGCAACACATTATGTCGACTAGTGCGAATAAAACCACCGGTTGAGCATGGGTCCCCCAACCAGTCCAATTCTATTCTAGAGTTTGTCTAATTCAATATCATTTCCGTCATGATTTGTATGTCGCTCGTGCCCATATATACTATTAGCAGGGACGAAGGTAGCAGTATGGCAGCCTGGGCACGAGC
Organism: Microstegium vimineum; assembly: GCA_022036555.1. Classification (NCBI taxonomy): domain Eukaryota; kingdom Viridiplantae; phylum Streptophyta; class Magnoliopsida; order Poales; family Poaceae; genus Microstegium; species Microstegium vimineum. Next base: position 21,959,161 of record CM039134.1, on the reverse strand, counting down.
CCACTGCTAGTAAGTCTATGGAGGCCCCCCCTGAGCACCTCTCAAAAATTTCCACTGTTATTGCTTTCAGAAGAAGGTATTGTACGCTAAGATGTATTTAGTGCTTCCTAATATTTTTCTTGACTTCGTCACTGGCTATTAGTGAAAAATAGCAATACTACACACGTGCACACACATGTTGTACTAATTTACTATGTTTTTTATTTTTTATGAAAATTCCTAACTTTCTAACACAAAGGACTGTCTATAGCAATCAGGAGAAGCAGAGCTCGAGGAGCCATAAATCATGGCTTCGTTAGCTTCATGTTGTTTCAAGAAAGAGAGAAATAAATTAAAACAACTCAAGTTGGAGTGAAGAGCTGTCTCAACCCTCAAACGAGAACCAAATATGTGATCGTCATGGTACCGTGATGTCACGAAACGGCAAGTACATCCATCAGTGTCACAGAATTTGGTTAGGAGCTGTTCTTCATCTCCGGTGCGTGCCATTCAGTGTTGGCCATCCCTTAACCTGAAATGGTCGGTGCGTACGTGTATGTCTCGTCTCATCACCATGAACTAGAATCATCTTGTACTGTGGCAGCTGGGTTCCGAAACGACTAGCAGGACGCCACGAATCATGCTAAACTCAATTTATAAGGCTTTTCTGGTCCCGGACCCTGGGTCGCTCGCCGGCGGCGGCGCCACCACGCGCCTCGACGTGCCCGTCAAGGTGCCCTACGACTTCCTGGTTAAACTCGCCAGGGACGCCGGCAGCGACTGGGACATCGACTACGAGATGCGTGTTGGGCTCACCGTTGATCTCCCCGTCGTTGGTAACCTCACGCTGCCGCTCACCAAGTCCGGCGAGCTCAAGCTCCCCACCCTCTCCAGCATCTTCTGAGCGCCATGTGCTAACCAACCGCTCTCTGAGCTGGTCACGATCGACTCTACGTTGCTACTTTCTGAGGTGCTCCTGAGAATAGCAACAATAATGTGTAGTGTGTACTACTATGGAAGTTTTTAGAGGAACAAATAAATAAATAAGAAAGAGTCTGCGTCCCACTGCCTTGTTCCGTCAGAAAACTAGAAAAGAGAATGTAATTCTTGCAAAAATGTTTTCTCATTTCCAAAGTGTCAAATATTTCAAGTTGACTAGATATTAAAAATGTTAACAAAATACCAAATAAATATGAGTATATTAGTTATGAATTGTATTTTTATAATAAATCTAGAGTAAAATGCACGATAGATCTATTATCTTTTAGAGAGGTGTCATATCGGTCAAAGTGTATTTCTAGTCCATCGACTTTTTATGTCCTGTATCACAGGTCCAAAGCGGTTTAGAAAGCTTCACATTTTTTCATTAAACTCCTCTTCCTCGATATCTTTCTTAAAAAACTCCTACCGAGACCTAGGCGGTATGTCCAGCGGGCGGAACGAGATCACCTGCAGTCGGCCCTCGTGACTGCAGCCGGCTCGAGGGACGCTGCCGCCATGGCGCGAGCGCTCGAGGAGGCCGGCTCCATCGACGTGCTGATCTGCAACCACGGCGTGTTTGCGTCGCGGGAGCTTGATCGAGAGGCATGACATAGATGACAATGAGATCAGATCAGACGGATGGTTGGACGTCAACCTCATGGGCAGCCAGAGCACGAGCAGTCTAGGAGTGCAGAGTAGAGAGAAATATCTAGGAGTGCAGAGTACTCCATTCCTCGTATCAACGGCAACCGAGCACGAGCAAGTCGAGCAACGTGTTAGTTCCCCCAATCATTCCCGAGACGGTGTCAAGTGTGCATGGTGTTCTGAATTTTGTTTGAAAACGTTGGCTTGCTCTTGTTCCAGTTGGATCAGAAGCCGAACACGAAGATGCACCTATTGAAGGAAGCCAAGAAGCTCGGCATCGTGTGGACTGGTGGGGAGTGGTGAGAGACGAGGCTAGCGAGCGCCCAACGGCGTTCGACGTCGTGATGCTCGACTTCACCAACCCGGAGGCGCACGCCCGGTTCAAGAGCATCGTTCCTGCCGCGGCTGGATGGATAACTTCGGCAAGGGCCTGCATCTGGACGTGCGGGTGCCCTCCACAGAGGACCACGTCGCCGCGCACAGCCGGTATCCCGGAGGCCGGAGCCATGGGCGGGCGTCAACCGCGAGTTCGCCGACGAGTGGAAAGCCCGCCGCCGTACCCGTGCGCGGAGGGCGACGACGACCTGGTTTTCTTCGTGGTTCCGGGAGAGCTCCCGGTGCCGAGGACGATGACTGCCTTCCTTCTTTTTACGCTGGGCCGCGTTGTTGGGCCGGAACGACGCACCGAGGAGCGCCAGGCTCGGCTGGTGTCCATTCGATGACAATGAAGGGTGGGGATTGACCGACTGCCGGCTGCAGTCGCCAGGGCCGACTGCAGGGGATCTCATTCCGCGGGCGCGAGGGTCTCCTCAATATCTTTCTTAAAAAACTCCTACCGAGTGTGTCCAGCCACGCCGCTGCCGCCGATGCCGGCGAGCAAGAATGCTGGTAGGTGGTTGCGCCGTATATGCACACCAATGAGCAGTAAACAACAGTGCCTATGCTCTTGCTCGGCAAGCTTTCTCGGTACAATTAGACACCGAACTGCCTCTACAGGCCTCTTGTGTAGGGTCGAGATGGACTAGAGGGGGGTAAATAGTCCTTCCTAAAACTTTTCATACCGGCTAACCGAAACAAATGCGGAATTAAAACTATCGGTCTAACTAAGACTTCACCCCTCTAACTAAAACTCTAGTAGCACCTTGTAAAAGAACCTAGACAAGCAAGCAAAGTGCTAAACTAGCTAGTGCTCTCCTAAAAAATTCTAGCTTACAAGGTCACACAAACATAAGCAACTAGTACTTTGGCGAACCGGGGAGCACCTACACAACTCTAATGAGCAAAAGCACAAAGCCAAACCTAAGCTCACTAGATGCTCAAGGACCAGGCTACACAAGCCGAATCCAAGAGCGCAATTTACTTAACTACACAAGCTAAGCAAAACACTTACTCTACTTCTAGCTACACAAGCAAGAAGGTGCTCAACTAGCTACACAAGCAAAAGAGCACAAGAGCAACTACTCAAGCTAAGTATGAATGCAAGAATGTAAATACAAGCTTGAGCGATAGGGGATGCAAACCACCGCGAAGAGTGGACATAAGATGATACGGCGATGGCCAATCACCGGGCGTAGAAACCAACCACCTGCAAACAAGCACAAGGAGGTCGAAGCCTCACAAACAAGCACAAGGAGGTCGAAGCCTCGGCAATCACAAATCGACACACGATTTTTCCCCTGGTTCACTTGGTCACCACCAAGCTACGTCCAGTTGTGGCGATGCACCGACTTGGTGATGAGATGGCCGCTCAATTTGGTTCACTGCCAAAAACCCCGCCGGGGAGCCCCAACTCCAATCAACACAAGACCGGGATCTTCCAAGCCACGCTCAACTAGAGTAGCCAATTCGCGCACACGCGGGGAAGGCTCAAGAACCCCTCATAAATCCTCCTCCGGAGCACCGCACAATCTCCTTGCGTGCTTCGACGGAGTCTCTTGCCACCAAGCCGTCTAGGAGGTGGCGACCTCCAAGAGTAACAAGCACACCGGCTTGCAACACAAACACCTAGTGCCACTCGATGCAATCTCTCAAAGCAACGCTCTAGAATCACTCACTCACTCGATGTGGATGAACACTATCAATCTCTAGTGAGTTAGTGGGCTCCAAGCACTCTCCAAGCATGGACACATAGTCCCCAAAGTGCTCAGCAACCAGCCAAGGACGGCCAAGGTCTCTATTTATAGCCCCAATGGGCTAACTAGCCGTTGCTCCTCGAGCTGACCAAAGTCGGGGGCGTCGGACGCGGCTAACGCCACCCGTCGGACGCTGCAGCCCGCGTCCGACGCTCCACCGAGCGCCACGTGTCCCCTCCGTTCGAAGATGATTGTTGGCTTCCAACGGCTAGTCGCAGATCGTGCTTAGATGCCATTCGTCGGACGCATCCAACGGCCCTCGCCGGACGCTCCACAGAGCGACGGACGCTCTCCAGAGCTCCCTGCAAGACGCCCGACCGACGGACGCGCGTTGAAACCACCGTCGGACGCGCCTCTGCGTTCGTCGCCGTGGACTTGAATCTCTTGTGCAGCAACGCTCCAAGCCTGCGTCGGACGCCATACAAGTCGGACCCAATGTCCGGTGCAAACCCTTCGGACACGTCCGACGCCGTGTACCTGGCCAACACGCGCGGGTGTCCGAACCCGTCGGACGCGCTAGCCAGCGTCCGACGCGACCCGATGGACGCGTCCGGCGCACCAGCTCAAGTGCAGCCAGCACTGCGCTGCGTCCGACGCCACGCCCCGCGTCCGGCGCTCTTCAACGGCCGCGTCCGGCGCTCACAGAAGAAGCCACCTTCATCGTTTCTTCGCGCCGTCTTTGCTCCAACTTCAACCGCTTGCCTTTAGGTGCCAACTCCATCAGATAGACCACACATGTCCACACGAGTTAGCATTTTTCTCATAGAAACAAGGCCAAGGGTTAGCACTCTCAAACCGCTACTCGATCCTAGCATGTCGCAATGTCAGATCGCTCAAGTGGCACTAGATGACCCAGATGCAAACGAGTTTGCCCCTCTTGATAGTACGGCTATCAATCCTAAATCCGGCCATCAACTTCTCTACACTCCTCATGACCGGTGAAATGAAATGTCCTATGACATACCTTTGCCTTGCGCATTTCCATTTCCACCGTCGGACGCCGAAGTGCCAATGCAACACATGCACCGACACGATCTCAAGTTGATATGATCCACTTCATATCATCATGCAACCTTCTCGGTCCATCAATCTTGATCTCACTTGCTCTTCACCGCCCCATGGTCCATCGGAACCAAGTCTTGCCCGAGCTTCACCCTCTCTAGGTCCATCGCTCCACTGCCTCGACTTGTCCTTCACACACCCTCCGGTCTTGAGCCAAGCCTCATCTCGATCTTCACCATCTCGGTCACATGACTCCATGTCATGTCACATATGCAATGAAGCTCCTTCATCTCATATTCACCTGTGGACTAAACTCCTGTGTATTCTCATGATCACACATAAGTCTACCTAAGTTGTCACTCAATTATCAAAACCAAACAAGGGACCTTTCACTCTTGCACTTATGGTGCTCATGGTTTCCAGTGCCCTCTGTTTCAGGCACTAAACTCTGTAACCGTACACTCTGTAAGGTTACTCACAGCCTTGTGTTGTTAATCAATATATATATGTTAATTGTCAAAAAAAAGTTGTTGATGAATGGGCAGCGCTGAGAGCGAGCGACAACGTGTAGGAGTTGAGCAGCAACGGCATGGTTGGCCGGCATGCCCGACGACAGGGTGCCTGGTGGTGCAGCCACCCTTGCGACCGCTCGGATGGGCGACGACGTGGCTATGGTCTCGGTGCGGCTTTTTGAGAGAGAGAGATAGTGAGGAAGAGGGGTTTAAAGAAAAAATGTCAAGAGTTCCAAACCAGTTTAGACTTACGGTGTATGATATAACAAGTTTATGGACCTAGAAATGTATTTTAAAAGTTGATGGACCTATATAACACATCTCAAGTTAATGGACTTGTGGTGTATTTCAGTCGTAAATCTATTTGTAAAGAAAGTAGGATATAATTCTCGATTTGAAAGAGATAGATGTAAAGATTGTTCAGATATATAGAATAATAACATTATAAAAATAAATGTGGCTATTTTTTGACAACAATAAATGTGGCTACTTGAAATAGAGAGTAGATCTCTAGCACACGCCCTCTTCTGAGATGAGTCGATGTGATCAATAATATACACAAGGAGATTAAACTAAGGTTCAAATCAAAAGTAGTAAAATCTAAGGTTCAAAGGTGAAATGACCTAAGCGAGAGATGTACGGAGATGTTTTCCGTCTTCCACAGGCACTCAGCCGAAGATTACACGTAGCTTTAACATCGTCTTCCGGAACTAACTTCCGGAGTACATTAAAAAGATGAAGCAAACTCCCGTATAAATCATCTAATATGTGGAAGAAATGCAAGCCGCTCTTGAGACGTCTGAGATCATTGCACAGGATTTTGCTCTACTAGTGTTAATTACTCCCTTTCCAAAGAGTCATTTCACGTGTGTGTATTCATAGAGCACGTCATCGATGAAGCAAGCAATGTACCATGCAAAAACGAACCGAGCTTTTGGGCTGGGTCGCCCAACCCTATGTTGGTCACGGTCGCCCAACCCTATGTTGGTCACGTGACCTGGTCCAGTATCCTCCACGGGCCACGGCTTACTTAAATACTCTACGCAGGTTTGCACTCCTCTTTGCCTTCTGTATAAAATTTCCTCTGAAAATTGATTTTAATTGAGCAAATCCTGAGGTCCTGTGATATCGCATCTCTAGTGAGATGTTACTATCAGATTCACATCTTTTTTGTTTCTTTTTAGAAAAACTATTTTTCGAAAGATTTTCCTAATATCTTTCTTTGTGGTGTGAGTTGGGTTGTGTGAGTCTAAGTTATACACTCATAGAAGAAAAATAAACCTTACTCAAAAACATTGAACTCCAGTACTCGACTATGCATGGCAACTTTATGATTGACTTAGGTTAAGCTATAGCTCTCTCCCTGAGGCCAGAGAGCTCTTCTCCCCGGCCCCCCCTCCCTCCGACAGCCCCGCTTGCTCCAACAAAGAACAGAGCAGAGTTATTGTAAAAAAAAAAAACAGAGCAGAGTCTGGCGCTGTGCTCGCTTCCTCCAGAGCATAGACATCGCATTCAAAGGCGTGCCATGCCTGACGGCGACACGACACGGCTTGCCTCTACTGGAAACTTCACATGCCGGTTATAAAATACTACTAGCAATCGATCGGATTCACCTGGCCCCATTACATATCACACCAACCACCTCACCTGGTAGGAACGAACCCATCCAAACTCAAGAGCGCCTTCGTGCGAGTTCGAGAGTCGCCTTCGTGCGAGTTCGCCGCCCGCCACCGCCCGCCCTTCTTCCTTCCTCCACCACCCGCCCATCTAGCTTCCACCGTCGCCCATCGCCGCCGCCCCCCTGTCTCCCCGGCGTCTCGCCGGTGGTTAGGCAGGCGGGCCGGGTTCCCCTCCTCTTCCCTCCGTTTCCCCTCTCTTTCCCCCTTGTATAGTTCCTACTGGAATAAAGTAGTTGTATGGATCTCATCCCCATCCACCTCGCCGCTGCCGCCATGCAAGTCGCCCCCAAGCTCCTGGCCAAGCTGGCCGCCGCCGCCATGAAAGTCGCCCCCAAGGCCATGGCCATGCCTGCTGCGGCTATGGCGGCCAAGATGGACGCCACCAAGCCCAAGAAGTCGGCACCTGATGCTAAGCCCAACAAGCCCGCCGCCGCCGGCCTCGCCGTCACCTGGGGCATCGTAGTCAGCCTCATCGTCCTCTCCTGCGCGGGCGATGGAACTGCTGCTACTGGCGGTCGTGATGCAGCGCCCAAACTTAAACATGGCGACCCTAGCATCCTGTCTGAGGTTGGGGTCGATTTGAGGGTTGTGCCTCTGGATTGGATTCCCCTTCGTGTGGATCTGCACCCAGCCATCGCCTCTCACCTCCTCCCCAACATGGCCGCGTCTTCCACCTTCACCGACTCTGCCCGGCCGCTCGTTTCCTTCACGCCACAGCAGCCACAGGTCCTGGTGCTTTCTCCTACAACAGGGTGGCTCCTGTCATGGTGTTTGTTCGACAGCGCCACCTCCCCCTGGAATCCTGGTGCAAGCCTTCTTCAACCTCCGGCGACGGCTATGACTGTATCTTTCGGTCGCCGATGTGAACTTTCTCCAACGGCTCCACCGGACCTCCTTCAGCCGACGCTTTGCGCGGCCAATCCGCCCGGGTGTATGCGTCCCCGACGCCCCTGCGACCCTCCGCCAGCGGCTTTGTCGTCATCGACGCCATGGATAGCGTTGCCTCTTCCTCTGCAGCTTCATGACTTCAGTGTAATTCGATCTTCTTTCGAGGACCTTCGTGTAAACTGGCCGCTGTTTTAATATAATATAATTGTGTGCTTGTTGTCAAAAAAAAACACCTCACCTCATGTTGTGGGTCCCGTTGATTTGATTGCCGGGCCCGGGTAGCCGGTAGGTCGCCAACGCCGACGCCGACGCCATGCACAACATGGAATGGCTGGCGGCCATGCACAACATGGAATGGTTGGCGGCCGGCCGGACTGCTACCTTGGGCTTCTGCCCACGACGAGCCCGGCCGCGCGCAACCTTGCATGCCCCTGGGTACGGACTACATCCAGAGGCCGGCACGGCACGCGTGCTCGCGCTGCCATCTGGCCGTGGTTCACCACGTCGCCGCTGGCATCGGCCGGCGGAGCTGGTTGCCGCGGCCAGGCCTCTTCGACGTCGACGGTCATCGGGCATGATCAAGAGGTTTCGAGGTCTCATTTACCAGTCATTTTCCCCCGTTTTATGGATGCAACTGTGGCCGGATCAGGAACCTATGAGCGACCGTTTTTCCTTCTCCTGATTATTCAGTGGATTTGGGTGTTTTGATGATCCACTTTTGTATATGATCATATATGTGCATGCTCACTCAATTCCAAAAGGTAAATCGTTTTTGTTTCAGTAAAGTATACTATCAGTGGTTCTCCTTTGTATAATGAACATAGTTTGAAAACCCGGGGAGGATTCGACCATAACTCCTGTAAGAAATGGTGAGCTAGCTGCCCGAATTAGTTGAAAAGCTAGCAAAAGCAATTTACAAGATGGTGGTAGAATGAAGCCTACCAGTGATTGTTGTAGTGTATCAATTGTGAATGATTGAATTGGGGGTAATTGACGCGCATTGCATGCATTGTTGGTTCGATCTGGAGGAGGATCGTCGACGTCACGAGCACCGAATCGGCTCAATGATTTTTTTAGTCTAATCGGCTCAATGATTTGTTAAAACAATAAGAGGCGTACCGTCATGGCCGGACGAAATCAAATTAACAAGTTTAATATAAGAGATACAGTCATGGCCGGACAAAATCAATTAAACAAGTTGGCTTATATTTCATTCATCATAATATAAGAGACATACAGTCATGGCCGGACGAAATCAATCAACCAAGTTGGCTTATCTACCTTTAACCTTATTCCTCAACACCATTTACTGCTTCCTCGCGCGGCCACGTCGCCGGGAATTTCTTGCCGTCCGATTCCCTGCCTACGGTGTGGATACAACTGCCCTGCCCCACAGATGGTCCGGAACTATCCACACCCACGGTCAAAAAAAAAAAAAAACCTGCTTCCCCTCCGGACACCACACGCCATCGTCTGTTGCACGCGTCCACCACCCGTCGCCGCTGCCATCGCCCGCCTCCCTCTTCCCCTGCTTCCTCTGCGCTGCTCCGATGTCGCCACGACGACAGGATCTGACCCAACCTCCATGGCCGGCCACTTCTTTGATCCAAGGTGGTCCTCCGCCCTACCTTCGACCGGCTCGACGTCGGCGTGCCAACAACCGCGGCTTCTTCGGCAACCGCCTCGGCTCCGTAGTCAGCTCCGCACGCACCCAGTTGACCATGACGCTGAGATCTGCTGCTGCACCACGCCACCACCCATTCAGTGCAGTCAGAGGCTCACATCGGCGACGCCCGCCATGTGTTCACTGAAATAGCTTCAAGGTAACATATGTTACAGGTTCTGTTTTGTTAACGATTTTTTAGTTTATTTGAAATGGATCTGAATGTTTCTTTCCGTTTGAGTCCGAATTATAGTCAGAGCTTCAATTATTAGGCGTTTCAATGTGAATCCGAGGATTTTTCGGTTTACCTCAAATGGACTGACTGCTTCCATGCATTTCAGCCCGAACTACAGTGACCTTCAATTATTAGGCATTAGTGAATCGTAAGACCTGTAGCCTACCAAGTTTCAACTCATGATATGCTATTTTAATGCGAACTGTTTCGTATTCAGTTAATGACTTCTTGCTGCTCTTATTTGCAGAGCCCACGCAGGACATATATGTTTATCTGTTTTTACCTCTACACGGATTGCTCTTTCAGCTAATCTCCTCAACACATTGACGGCTGTAGGTTTGTGCGTATTTAAATGCTTCCATAATTTGCAAACTTTTTCTTTTGGGTTCACTACACTCAAGTTATTTATTCATTTGCTGAATGGTCTTCAGTATGAATGACCATATTTATAGCTTCCTCTTCTTATGTATATGTTGGTTGTTTTTCGTCACTGAATCAGGTGGGGTTCCATGCCATCTGAACTCTGGATGCCTGAATTCAAAGAAGTTACTCTTTTTGAAACTGAATTTAAAGAAGTTATGCATTACCAGAAACCTTCATTTTCATCTTATCCTTTTTTTTTAGGGTACATCGGTATGATACGACTAAATATTCCTATCTCCTAGAGAATGGCCAATGTATCTACTAAACATCTGGAGTTCTTTTATTTTTTTCCTGCAATTTGCTCACACCCGAGCTGGTCTGCTAACTATTTACTACAGTTTGGTACCCAATCTTTACAGACCTATTGTGTGGTCGGTAGTTGACAAGTGATGTGTTCCCATTTCAACGGATTGGGTACTAAAAGGGTCCTTGACCTCAACAAGTCAGTACAAAATGTGTAACATTTTTTCCAAATGCTACCTTTCTAACAGAGCCTATTACAGCACAATCACCTCGCTTTGTTAGTTTCTTCCAGCCTCAATTAGTTTTCCTTTAAACCAGTTACTTTTTGCATCCAAACTTTTGAATTATTTATGCACGACAGTAATATTTAGTAACCAGTCTCCAAAAACTTTGCAAGTGATCTGTGTAACACCTTAATGTTATGTGGTCTGCCGAAAGCTTCAGCAATACTTTGCACTGATCACCTAACAATGCCAGTTCATATGCAGCTTCTCTCTCCATATACCATACTTAAATGGCTGATGATTCTCCTACTTAAAATAAAGAAACTCAGCTTAGCTTGCCTAACTCTGTATAATGTCACCACGACTTCTATTGTAATTACCACCAATGCTCCATAGAACCTCTGTTCTCAGTCAAACGTCCCATCTCACAAGGTATAAAATGATACATTGTTGCTCTACACTTAACTCTTATGTTCTTCTAATAAAATCACAGGTTTTCATTGCTTTATAACATAATGATGTATATGATACGGGATTTATGGGAAATGCTTTATGATATCTGGCTTTTAAAGCAGCTAATCACATGTTATAATGGACCGGAGGATTTTTAGAAGTTCTCTTCATCACGTCAGTGTTGTGCATTTCAGATCCTAACACCTAACACCTATATGAAAGTGATATTTCAAAATATATTTTCACAGAACCAAAAAAAAAGCTAAGTTGCATGATTTAAAATTACATTACCTATTGGATGCCTTTCATTTTGTGAAATGAGAGAATGTAATCATATATTTTGTTGGAAATTGTTATAAGTTCCATTCTGTTCTATATGTACTCAGATTACATATCTTCCTTTTTGCTTTTGGCAGAAAAAAGAGAGAGGAGATATCTTCAAGTTTGCATCATCTTCTGACATGTCACGGCGAACAAATATGTAACAAGATATATTATGTGCACTCTTTTTGGGTCTTGGTTGCCGTAGCAGTTGTTCTCTCACTATTCATCCATGCATATATATATATATGTGCATATATATTGAGATATGCAGGATCTCCTCCGTTTCCTTTTCCGCAGTCGCTTATAAAACCTTAAAGTCACACTCTGCATTTCTCACGCCTGCATAATTTTAAATCGAAATTAAACTTGAACACTGCTGTCCTTTTCAGAAAAAAAAAGATGCATGATGGAGAGCATAAACCCTACCAGCCACCATTGCAGTGGCGCTACAGTACGTGAGTGCATACGTGGCATCAACACACAAAGCCCCGCTTGCTCTCGCCGCTATATATATGATTATGACTGACAGGTGGGGTTTTTTACAGGTGACGTACAGTTTATAGTACTCTCTCCGTCCCAAGATATAAGACGTAACTACTTTTTATTCTTGTCCCATGATATAAGGCGCATCCTCTCTAGAGACACATGTGTTGATACTTGTTCAGAGAGAGAATTAAATCTGTTTCTTGGTCTTTAAGCCAGAGGTAGTTACGTCTTATATCCTGGGACGGAGGGAGTATTTCAGAGTACTGTCCGACGGTGGACAATGTGGCAGAAGTGGTGGACCTAGGATTTAAATTCAAGGTATGTCTAACAAATTTTTTTTGTTGTATCCGATGTAAATCTGAATGAAAGAATGAAATGCATGCTTGTGTTTGGCTTCATTTGATTTAGGCCTTGAAAATAATAACTAGCAGTAGTATTTTGGATCAATTTTCAGAGTAGTCCTGGACCTATCCAGGCTACCCGCTGCCGTCTTGCATTTGCTGCCGATGAGATCAGCTCTGACTACTGCATACATGTAAAGCCGAAGTGCCGATTACAAAATAACAAGAAGGATCAGCTACTTGATATATCTAATGTTTTAACTCTTCAAGATTCTTGGAATGACTAGTAGTTTGAAACGGAGAGAGTAGTAGATAATCGAGCAAAATCATGCCTAAGCCTAACCTTTGACATGCTCGTCGCCCTTGGTATAGAGCAAGTCTTATAACTCCAGGTGACAATAAGAGACGAAAGAGACTGTGTTGAAAGCTCTGACGAAAAATGCTTGTTCAATTCTGGGCCATACACAGATCAGTAGTAAGAAGTGGTCACACGTACATCAGCAGTAATCCGTGCGTACGCCATAATGATACGAATATGATTGTACTATCAATTCTTAAAGTTTTTCAGGAATGGTTCAAAATAAGGACGTGGCCGTACATACTGTTTTCCCGTTGCTAGTTGTAGTTTGCTAAGCTAGAGATTGGCTACTACCAGTTTAGCAAGTAGGCATGTTTTGCATGAGTTGCAGAGGGAATAATGCATCGACAGAATTGGTAAACGCGACCAAGTCATTTTTCTAACCAACAATCACATCCAGTCAAGCTCTAAGAGAATTCTTTCGTTAGTTGTTTGTTAGTTTCTAGTACATGATACTAGTATAAATTAATCGAACCATTAGAGATTGTGCCGTGGTATACGTACACCTGTTGCTTGTGAAAAGTACTAGCTTATGTCATTTTTATGGAGAAAAACTAGTTGCCAGTGGAGGGAAATAAAACCAGCCTGACCAAGAAAATTTCAGCAAAAGACCAATGAAGCGTCCAATGGTTGCATCGGAAACCGTACCGTGTCAGCAGTTGTGAACTGTGATCGATTGATGATTCGTGCTCATGGCCATTTCTATGCTAACGCAATTAATGTATTATTTTGACGAATAGTTTACTGCTTACATGATCATTTGGATGTGCAACTCTGCATTTACAATTCATTTGGATGTGCACAAGTGTACTCGTGAAGTACAGCTACTGACGATGTTGTTCATCATTTCTAGCAACGAAACATACTATCTACATGCTTGCGTAACAATAAGAAATTTTCAAAATGTATTCTAATACCATTTGATTTTTCTTTTCCTATCATTCATCTTCTTTTTCAGAGATCAATGGGCGCATAGTAGGCCTCTGTTTCGTAATCAAGGTCCAGAGATGAACATGTTGATCAGAAAAAGGGAAAAATTATCCATAACTACTATTACAAAAAGAAAATTAACCCAAAACACTCCATACACATCCTTTAACCGCCCACCACGGCACCACTGCCATCATGAAAATATAACCTAAAATACTCATACAATTATTATAAGTTATATTCATGATTCACTTGGGATAAAATTAGTACAAACACCCATATGGATAGATGATAAATTACCTACTACCACTACTCTTACGACAAATTAACACAAAATATCACTATATTTATTTATAAATTACTCACGCTTCTAGTTTGGAATTTATTTTTGCAACACACATTATGCTTCTCCATTACCCACATATGCTATTATTAAAAAAATAATGGTAAGTGCCAGAATAAAAGAAAACATAATTTAATTAAGGCATAAATGTATTTCCCAGTTTATGCATGTAAGAGATATGATTGGTGTTAATTACCATTCAAATGATATTTTGATATAAACTTTAATAAGAGAATAGAAATGTATATGTGGAAAAAATAAAGGAGATAAGATCCAAGAGTATGGCTAATCTATTTTTAATCATAAAAAAGTAAGTAAAAACTCGATCCGCAGTGGCTAAACAGCCCCCGGTGTTTCGGCTTAAAAAGATCAGATGAGTTGGCAACAGACCTGTGCTAGCTTTGAATTAAGGGCAGATGAAGGAGTTTTTTTACCTCACTCTGGAAAAATCTACGAAAACAATGTGCGAGTACGCCAGCACCACAGGTTGCTACTGCGAGCGTTACACCAGTCCGTTCACATAAAAAAGGTAAGTATCCACCCAAAGAAAAAAATGTAACATATTATATCTCTCTCTTTCTAGTTTGACATAGATTGTTCATATTATTTGTGCGCTGCACATTAATCTGATACATTGATACGTTCATATTAAGGATTAATGTCACAGAGTGTAATGTCTTAGCCCAATTAGCTCAGTTTCACTCTACATGTTAATCTGACCAAACAACTTATGCTTCCATTCTTTTGTTCTAGCATGCTTTATGTAAAAGTGCTAATCTGAGGTGTTGGTAGTATAAATCTAGAAAGCTTTTATGTTGATTTAACCCACTCTCGGTATACAAGGTGTGACTTATAATCTCAACACATAACATGCAATGGATATTGTAGGACAAATTCAAATTGGACGTATCATATCGGGTGTCAAACAAAGTGTAGAAGATTAGAATCTATATAAAATGGTAACCCCTATGTTCTAAATTGTATCCTTCTGTTTTTTTAAACATAAATTTTGCTACACACTTGGATATTCATTATGTCTAGACATAGTAAAAACTATATATGTCTTGAAAAGCCTATACACGACTTACAGTTTGGAAGGAGAGAGTATTATAGATTATGGGTAGGTCCAAATCATGTCTATCAAAAGCAGGCCAAATACTAGCAGTAAATGGGTAAAATACAAACTTGATGATTGAAGCTAGAATGAAGCAACACTACAAATTAATACTAGTCACGCAATTGCACTTGCCACCCATATACAATTAAACACGCTTGCCCTGTCCAATTTTTATAGGCCCATTGATATTTTTGAGAAAGATGGTTGGAACATCTTTTAGATGGGCCAGCAGGCCGGGCTATTGTAAACACACCATAGGTCACTGATGACTGCATGTAAATCCAAGTGTGATGTTGTAGCATGGTCATGCATGCATGGATCGTAATGGGAATTAAGCCCTTGTTTAATATAGATATTGGATTCACTTCAACCCATGCATATCGGGGTGAAATTTAGTTCAAATTCTACTTAATCCACTCCAGCACATGTGGATTGATGCGAATCCGAATACGACCTAAGTGATGACTTGATCCATGCTTAGTTACCGCTAATTTTTTTATAAAAAATAGCGCTAACTATTCCATGGTTGTGCACTCTGGATGCATGATGGATCAATCGGATCAGGTAGGTTGAGAAAAAAGATTTTTGCCCTGTTTATTTCACTGGAATCTGACTTATGCTAAATGATTATGTTGATTTGTTGTGAGAGAAAAACATTATTGGTTCGCTGGAAAATAATACTGAAGTAGCGCTGAACAGTGCCTTTGTTGGAAGTAGGAAGGGTGTTTCGTTGCTGCCCAATCTGCGTCTCGTCGATAACGATTCCTTATCTGCCATTTCGTTTTCTTTGTTACTTTGTTAGGTCCTGAGCTAGCTGCCCTGTGATCTAACTCACTTTGTTTGTTGAATATAATAAGATGTAGATATATAGAGTCTCTATCTTGGCTTTCCTTTGTCCTCAATGTTTGTGCATTTTTTAATAGGAGCATAAAGGTTTGCTGGGCACACAGCCAAAAAGCAGACCAATACAAAGAGTGACTTCCCAGCTGCTACAACCATTGATGAAGTGAAGTGGAGAATAGAGGACGATCATGTGCGTGGTAGCATAAGGACATGCTTGCACACAGACACAGAACAGAATTATTCTGCATCATCATGTGAGGCGTCTTTTGAAAGCTCTTGGCCACGTCTGCATTCCCAGCTCCCCGGCCCAGGTGTCATGCCCTCTCTGGAGCCATGCGCAACCTGTCCGAGCTCCCGAGCCATACGTCCGTGAAACCGTGAGGGTCGGCTCTGATACCATCTGTAACGTCCCGCCTCCACGAGGCCGGGTCCGTTAATGCCCGATGGATTTCATAGGATATATAGACTGCCCTCACAGACCAACACTAGTTTCGACGCACTTTGTCCTCTCACTCATGCGCCCCGGGAAAGAACTTCCCGGTCGGTCACCCATCCGAAATTGCTCTAGGCCAAACACGCTTAACTTTCGAGTTCTTTACAGATGGACTTCCGGAAAAGAAGTTACAACTTATTGGTATGAGTATCCTATTAATCTATTAAGCCCTGGGCCGGAGTCTCACAAGCGGCATGTACAAAATTGTTGCAGAGACGTCACGACTTAAAATCTAGAGCTTAACAAAGACGGTCGACTTATCTTCGTCATTGTAAATCAATTTTTAAATACATCCATTTTAAGATGGCTATTTTTCAAAATTGGTAATAACATAAGCGACCATTCTAAGTGTCATATCTAAAAAATCGATTTTTAGAAGCAATCATCTCAAAGATACCAACCATTATAATTAGTTGCATTAAAAAATAATTCACACTTTTTCATATGGACTCAGGTAAAGACAAACTTTATATAAAAATTATAGCTCCACGTGATCTGTATCTTTTTAGTTGAGAATTTTTTTTTGTTTGGAACTGTTTAGAGTTCCAAAGTATTATTTTAAGTTCATAATTTTTTATTTTTTTTTCAAAAAACCTCGGACATTGATATGATATACACCAAAGTTATAGTTCTCAATACAATGTTAATTTTGTATTAGGAAAGTTTGTGATTTGAAGTCATTTAGAGTCTCAAACATGTGTTTTAAGTTCATAGGTTTTTAAATATTTAAAATTTCTAAACAACCTTGAATGTTCAAATAATTAGTACCAAAGTTATAGTGGCTGACCTAAGTACATGTTTGTTGTTGATAAATTTTTTATTTGAAGTTTTTTATGCCTTGGATGTATATTTTAAAATCATATATTTGATATTCAATTTTTTTAAAAAATTTTAAGTCTCGGATGAATACACACCTGTATCAAAATTTTAGAGATCAATCAGACCTAAATTTTATAGTTGGAACTTTTTACCATTTGAAACCATTTAGAGGCTAAAATATTCAATTCAAGATTATGATATGTTGATAAAAAAGACAGCTAGCTACATATACTCGTAAAGGAGTGTGTGGTGAAGGGCTAGATAAATGTCATATTATACTAAAGGTCTTGGGTTGGAATCCTGAAAGACACAATTTTTTTGGTTTCCTAGATTTCCTGGAAACCATTAACAGAAACGACATTAAGGATGCACACCTCTATTAATTGATTTATAGAGACGATCACGTGTCCTTATCTAAAAATGATCAATTACCAATGATCATTTGCTAGAGAGGCGAATCTGCTATAATCAATGTAGCCTAGGAGAAGCAACAAAATGGTTAATTAAGGTATTGTACTAAAACCATAGAGGATGTGGCCATGGTTATGCCATGTTTTGATTAGTGTGAGAAATTTTCTCTCGTTGCAATGGGTATTGCTAGTTTTTTTATATAAAAAAAGAAAGATGTGTTGTTAGAAGAATTATGGTCCAATGGGCTTAGTTGGATTGGTTTTTTAGTGGCGTTGGGGGCTAACCCTTGTCCAGTTGCGCCTGAAAGATTCACTAACAAAAATCAATCTTGGTGTATTTTTATATGAGCATAGAAGCACCGATGGAGAGGACCAGCCGAAGGCAGGGAGCCAACACAAATGGGCAAGTAAAGGCTTATTAGGCATCGACAAAGGCTTATCCGGCATTGACGGTAGAGGCCTTCACTCGGGAGACCCCTAAGGGGGAAGCCATTGACGGTGTCCTCCGGCCTTCGGTGTATTAGGGGTGCAAGACGGCGGTCAAGGCATTCGATTCACAAGAAGCATGTAAGTGTGATCGGAGGAGACAGAGATGCTGAGGTCTTAGGGTGTGTTGGCTTCGGCTCAACCAAAGGAGCTTTCAAAAGCAGCTTGTTTTCTGTACTACATTTTTAAAAGCTGAAAAGTCTCTGTATTTGGCTTTTCACTTTCTGCTTTTTAAAATCTCTACTATAATTGAAATCTTCTAAAAAGAAGCCTCATCTCGTCTTCTGACCATACAGTCAGGCTCCCACCATGCCTCGCCAAAAAAAACCGTGCTCGCGTGAGAAAAAAAACGTTCGCCGCTCGACTCCCACGCTCCCCCGGTCCCCGCCGCTCGCCGACCCGCCACAGCCCGCGCCTGCGCCAACGCCGCCGCCCGCGCGCGCCCCACCCTGGCCGCAGGCAGCACGGCGACGCGGCGACACCAGGTCGTGGCCGGCCGCCACCAGCGAAGCCTTGGGCCTCAGCCGGAACCCTAGGGCCCGCTCAGCCTCGGTCCTCGGCCAACTCGTCGGGGCTGCAGGGGCGGCCTGCGAGCTCGCGGAGTCTCCGCCCCACTCGTCCACCCGCCCCACTGCCCTAGCCACACCGCCGCGCCCCGCCGCAGGGCCCTCACAAAACGCCGTCCGCCCGCCTCTGTAGCTCGCCGTCGCCGTCATCCTCGAACACGAACCGCCGTAGCTCGCCCTCGCCAACCGCCGTCCGCCCAGCTCTGCAGCTTGTCGTCGCCCTCCACGAACCGCCATCTGCCCGCTCCGCCCACGCCTGCTGCTCGCCCGGGAACCATCGTGTTCCAGTCTTTGCAACGGCAGCAACAGGGGGACCCCCGACGCGCATGTCCTCGTCCTCGTCACGACACAGGGCACCAGACCCAAGGTACGCAGCCTCGGCATCGCTCCGCCTTGCTTCCGTCGTCCTCGGCATTGCCCCTGGACCCTGGACCCTTGTTTTCATACTGCAGTTAATGTGTTCGATGGAATGCCTATGGGGTGACAGCTACTCTTGGCAGAGTTCAGTTTTCTGGAGTAGGGAAGGGAAGTAGAGATGGATGCCAGGGTTCGGCAAAACCACCCCAAGAAAACAGAGTGAATTTTCAGTAGTCATTGGTAGGCCCTCGTAATTTTATAGCCATGTCTTGCCTTACACACATTATGCTATTGCACTATCCTTACCAGCTTGACTCCCTGCTGAACAACACCACCATCTTCCCTGCAGTATCAATTGCAATCTATTGCACTATCCTGACCAACTTGACTCCCTGCTGAACAGCACCACCATCTTCCCTGCAGTATCAATTGCAATCTATCACCTGTTCAGGTAAATTGCTAGCTCACCTCCTGTTATACAATATACCAATTGTGTCATGTGCTTGTGTTTTAGGCAAAGACGTAAGCTATAGAATATAAACCAATAACGATGTGTTATCATGTTATGGTATATTATTCTTTTGCTGGATAACATATGTTTTTTCCTGCTGCACTTATACTGGCCATGCTGAACATCTGTTGTTACTTTTAATTGTTACTGCATTAGCACTAATTAAAACATGTCGCTTTTAATTGTAGTGTTCATCTTCTCAGCTCTGTGCATGTGCAAGACATCACCAGAGTCCAAGGTTCGCTTCCTATTTGATGCTCGTACAGTGGTTATTCCTTCTGCATTTTCTTTGGTTTCTTTCAGTCAATGGACTTGAGTGAAATATATTTTGAGGACATGCTGTTTGATTCAATCAGGACACAGAGTGGCAACAACAATCTGAAAGCCAAAAAGAAACTTCTTCCGTAAAAGGGGCATCTCTATGCATATCTGCACTAAGACATGTGTCTATGCAGACACAAGCAACTCTGAAATAGACAGCAAGTAGCTGCAGCTACAACTAGCTCTGAAACTGTCTATGCAAAGCAAGGAAAAAAATAGCTCGCTATTTTTGCCGCTATAGCCCGAAATAGCTTGAAAAAAATTGTGCCGCTATTTGCGTTCATGCACAATTTTGCCGCTAAAGTCCGCTAATTACGGTTTATAAAATGCTAAACACCTTGACCTTAGCTCGCTATTTAAAACATGGATGCAAAGCCATCCTGATTAAAGCTGCTCAAATTGGAGCCACCATTATTAAAAAAAAATCTATTTGTTCATATAAATACGTAGCCATTTCATATACGATCAAAGGTATAGAACTTCTTAGTACCTGCCATCTGCCAGTGTGATGTCCAAAAACAAATTCAGAGTTGGTTAATCATAGTTTAGGTTCTAATGAAGTTATAGTTCTGTCCTTTGTGTTGTTTTTTTCCTGATGATTATTATAGTTTTCCAGCTCACTAATATACATGTATTTAAATCCTGCATTACTCAGCTCTATTAGTCCAGCTGCTTAATTTTTTTTGGTAATCGTGATACACACATTTTGAAACTTCCATTTTGATGGTATTAATATTTTTCAATGATCGTAAAGAACTTCAAAAAGGTTCTATGCAAAGTTGCTATTTTTTCACATATATTGCACATGTCCATATTCCAGCGATAAGGTATCAAAATATAGTGAGGTCTTTTTCTTCCTTGGCTCTCACTCCAAATTATTGTATGGATATGAGAATTAGAGAACAAGCCACGTGATAAAAAATATAGCCTGCATCAGTGATGATCTCAACACCACAATAATATTTGTTGCATCCTGTATGTTACAACAGCCTGTAATTTTAGCATATTTTGGTTCACAGTAATTTTGTTGTATCATGTAGGTTAGACATGTAATTCATTCTCATTTAATATGGGGCTAGGTTTCATTATGATGCATATTCCATTTTGAAGCCTTCTTACTTCTGAAGCTAAAGATTGAAAACTCCTGAATACATATGCGTTCTGGATATATTTGCAATCTATTACTAGAAGCTGCACTCATCTGTATAAATGGTATTTGCTTTAGTATTAGTGTCTCTTACAATCACATGATAATAGGTTTTTGAAAAAAAACAATCATTGCATGAAAATTAACGCAGGGAGAAAGATGATGATACTATGAAAATGTTGTCTTTGTTAGCCATACTATATATTAGAATCTCGGATCTTTTGTTATTGCACAGACTATTCATCGGAGTAAACTTTTCAAAGACAACAATGACACTTTAGCTGTCGGAGTGGTCAGTAGCACCACTCTGATATTTTTAGAGTACGCGTTGAGTGGCTTAAAGATGTTTTTCACTTATTGTGTTGTTATTGAATCTTCTCTTGCCTTTCTGCAGGCTGCAATGATGGCCAGTTGGCTCCCAAATCCAATTGAAACGATAGATCACAGCCTCCTTAACCTGCTGCAAATTACCTTCCCTATTTCAGTTCAGTCGGCTTCCTTCTACTTCTCTGACATTTTTTCTTCTTTTCTTTCATGTGTTAAGAGGGCATCTGCTTTGTGACGAAGCTACAAGGGTAGCTCACCTATGTATGGATTGGTAGTGGATTTTAACAACCAGGAAGACTAATGGATTAATCATTAGAGTATGGAAAATGATTTATTTTAGGAAATCGTGTGACAAGATTGTCAATGATGTTTTGTTTGTGTTTAGTTAGCTCTGTGGAATGTATAATATGAAACATTTTATCGTTTAGCTGAAAATTAGTACCTTGACATCAAGGTTGTTCTTGTAGGCTTATATAATCTTTTTTTAATAAAGTTGAATGTATATCACAATATATCTTTGCTTTTTTTTTAAAAAAAAATGTTAAGGCATGTATGCACCATTTAGATGTTTTGCTTGTCATGATAATAGGAATATGGTATGACAGGTCTGATAATTGCATGATTTTTTTTGCGAGTGAATTTTTTAGTTTTTAAAGCTGCTCATTTAGAAAAGTTTGAATGTAAGTTCATTATTCCCGTTGCATACTTCGAGAAACGAGAATATGTGAAAGTTGATCTCACATACAATATATATTTTTCTTTCATGGCATTATTTCTTCTCATTGCAACGCACGGAAAGAGCGACACCGCGCTCTCCATAATTGTGTTGATTTGATGAACTTTGTTTTTTTTGGATTAATATATTTTTAACATTTAAATCTAATTTCATAATGCTTTTTTATCTTATCATGTGATCCATGTGTTTGTATATAAAAATTTAGCTGTCCCGTAGCAACACACGTGCACTGTATACAAGGACCTTGAAAATTGATAGAATTAATTTTAGATTTAATATAACCCGTAGCGTTAGCACGGGCAAATATACTAGTGAGTGGAGTAAAAAACTATTTCATAATTGTTTCATGAGAGATAAAGATAGATGGTATATTTTATACTTGATTAACCGAACAACTTTCAGCTTTTCTATAGCTCACAGTCCTTTCACACAGCTCACAGCGCACAACAACTTTTCCTTATGGCCACAGCCCAACCAAACGCACCCTTAGGCTAGTTTCGAGGCGGCCTTGATGGCGGGACCAGGAGGGCTCGCGCAGATGTCTGCTGGGCCAAGGACCCGACTCGATTGACGCCCAAGAAGAAAGACGGTTGAAGTCGAAAATGACATTGAAGACGATTAGAGTGTACATATGGTAGAGGAACATGCCTTAGTTATAGGGGTAGTATTGTACTAATAAAATCATGCGACCATAGAGGGCTCAACCCCAACGAAGGAGAGTGATTTACCGGTTCAAAACCTAATGTTGCTTCGGTATTTGTGTCGCTTCATGCCGAAGGTGAGGCCTACAACGTTCAAGGAGAAAACTGCAGTGTGCTCTCCCCTATCTTGTTGGTAACCTCGATTTCTATAAAAACATGTCCATATATACTAAAATATTTAATTGGACATGAATACTCATATTTTGTGAAATTATTTTAGAATTTAATGACACTATTTTCTTAGCGACAGCCGACAATGCCGTCCAGCCGAAGACGGCATGCAGGGTTCAATCTGTGCAGTACTGTACTGTACTGTTTTCTGAAAGAAAAGGAAGGGAACACCCTCCTCATTGTACAGGTGTACGGCACGGGAGATTTTTGCATTGCACGCCAGCTCAAAGAGAGGAAAACATCCCTTTCCTTGCTGGGACATGCATGTCAGTTTCGTCGCTGGATCGGCCAACGACCTCGTAGAAAAGATTGTTGCCACGGTACGTAGAAAGGCCCAAGAGCGTGAAGCTACCCTAAAAACTGCAATCGAGCAACACACTCGCGTCGCCGGTTGCCGGACGTCAGTTGATGCAACAGCAAGGTCCGCCGTCATCACTGTCTTGTCGAGATCACGGCCTCACGGGTTCACGGCAGCCCCGTGTTTTCAAGTGATTACGGGCTCCAAGCAGAATCATAAACAAGCCAAAACTTAGACTTGCTAAAATCAAGATTTGCCAAAGTTAGAGATACATATGCCGGCCGGGACAAGCGTGTCCTGTTTGCTTTACTTATCAACCGGCTTATCAGCCACGTGTTTTTTTCTCACAGAAAAACAGCCAAAAACGACATCAGCTGGCTTATCAGCCACCAAAAACATGGTACGAGAGTAGAAAACACTTTTTTCTCATGTATATGTAAAGTTTTTAGAGACTAGTGGTCATGGTCATCGACACTAGCTCAACAGTACTTTTCAGTGAACGAAAATTATTTTACTCTTGCAATAAATTAGCATAGACATTCAGTACAAGCTAAATTTTAGCAACACAAACAGCTAGTATTGTCAAAACTTTAGTCATCAGCATTGGTGTGTTTTTAGGAATGAATTAGCTAATGAATAAAATTTTTAGCTTCCCATGATTTTGATTGGACAAGAATTATTAGAAGCCAAACCAAGCAGTACAAGACACCAACTTCTTACCACCATGATCTGCAGCCTGCAGCTGCTCTAGTCCAGTCCATGTCCATCCGCTTCGATGGCCTCTGTCCAGACTCCGGAAAGAGGGAGAGATCGAGAGCCAGACGCAGCAGAGATAGTGCTGAGAGTATCTTTGCCTTTCTTACTTTCTCATCAAAGTCGGTAGTTACCGGCGAATATATTTGTTTTTATATATATAATCCACAAACAAAGTGATCGCCCGGATCAGCGTAGTAGTGCATCCCTGTCCCTGGTGATGAATCAAATCAGCATCACCAACCGCTTGAGCTGCACCCATAACCCATCACCTGATCATCTCCATCCACGTCGCTTCGCTTGCGCTCAACTGAAAGGACTCGAACGCATTGGGTTGACGCCGCGCGCACCACCGGCTCCGCTTCCAGCCCAATCTTTCGTTTCGTTTCGTTTCGTTGCGTTTCATTTTCCCCTCGTCTCAGCTCACCAGCTTCAGCTTCACCCTTCACTCGCTCGGCTCACTCCCCAGTACCCCTGCAAGGCTGCAACCCTCTATATATAAAAGTACTCTGCCTGCCTACCTGCCGAGCAACAGCAGCAGCCGGCGAGACCAACCACTGAGAGCAAGACAGCAGCAACCATGGCCGCCCATCCTTGCTCGTCCCTGCTTCTTGGAGCGGTGGCGGTGGCGCTAGTCCTTGCCGTTGCGCCGTCATCGCTCGCCGGCGATCCCGACTACCTCCAGGACCTCTGCGTCGCTGACCTCAACTCCGGTAAGCTCAGCTCCTGACTTCAATTATTAGCCCAGCAGCTATTCCATCAGTGTAACCGTGAGCATCTACATATCCCATCAAGATTTTTAAGATTTTTAAGGGCGGATCCGATCCACTTACATTTAAAAAAAAAATAAAAAGAAAAAAGAAAAAGAAAAACAAATAGCTCCGCCGGCCGGTTGCCAGTGATTTGGGATGTTCTTTTTAAGTACGAGCGGCTGATTTTAACCGATTCAATAGATAAGAAAGAGAAAGCTGAAGTACGATTTTTTTTTTCTAGAACACGACTTCACGTGTAAAGCTGAAGTACGACTAATAAGCTGATTGGTAGCTTTGGCCAAACTGGAAGGCAGGATTTGAACAGTTGGCTGGGCATTGTCGCAGTGAAGCCATATATACCACCCAGTGCATTTCTGTTATGCGCTTTTTTGTCGTCGTGCTTTGGCGTAGGAAGGAATTCACCTTTGGTCCACGTTTGGTGGTGGTTAGTGCACAAGCATCAATCGACACCAATGCATGGTCCAGGGAGGGTCGACAAAATGGATTCTCAGTTCCAATATACTTAATTATATAGCTAGTTTCCTCGCAACTTTGTTCTGCCAGATTCGTTACTTCTTAAATTAGGCGACTGCAGCTTTTTTCTTTAATTTAAAACACATCTTTCGTTTAAAAAGCTAAGTAAGATGCACATGTAGTTTCCAGTTAAGCTTGTTCGACAATGTCATGTCACGTAGGTTTAATTAATTGTTTGTACTTTTCGTGTCCTTGAACTTACTAGGTGCAGTGGGGTTCACTTGCTAGCTAGGTGGCCTAATCAGTACGTATTCAACTATTCCTATGCATATTTGACACATCTTCATGGCATGCATGTCACCTACTCGGCTAGCTACTCCCAAAACATAGGTAGGAAGCCAAACATTTCTAATATTGACCAATGCAAGCTCATGGCAAAATGCAACAACATATATAGCATCAAATTATTTTTTATTGTGTCCATCATGAAATATATCTTTCATATATTTTTGTGTAAATTTGGTCAAAATTAGAGAAATTTGACCTAGTGCAAAACTAAAGTAATGTACACACAGTTTGAAGCGGAGGGAGTAGATTTTACAATTCTTCACTCATCAATGTCCAGCACTCATCACGTAGTCACTTGACAGTGAATAATAAACAAACAAAAATTTGGATGAGATGCAACAACGGCAGAACGAATAATACGGTAGCCGTTGCGCGAAGCGTACTGGTACTGATCGATTAGCTGCAAATTAAGTAAAGCCTGTTTTTTTATTTCTCACTAGATGGCACACAGAAGCCTACGCAAGCATACTGGTTTCTAGCATAAGGCCAGAACTTGCGGATCCCTTCATCATGTGCCGCCATCCATATTCCATATCGTGCATGCAGAGCTCGTGTGGGCGCATCTGCAAAAGCTTCCTCGCTGCGCACTGCATTCGTTTACACCGCTAAACGGCAATGGCATAGAACAGGCACGGACCATGCATGCATGTGCATGTGCTCATTACTATATGCCTCTAGATTATGGTGCTCCACCTGCTCCTAACGTTTTAGAGTTGTCTTAAATCAAACTTTTTAAACTTTAACCAAATTTCTAAAAATATTAAAATTCATAATATTAAATTAGTATTATTATATTTATGAATATATTTTTATGGTGTTTATTTTATGTCATAGATATTGTTATCTTTTTCTATAAAACAAAGTTAAAAATGTTTAATTAGCGGATTTTGGGAATTGATTTATTCATGGTCAGAGAGAGTATTCACCGTTGTGGCACTGTTCGTTAGAGACGGATTTCTGTCTCTTCCCTCTCTTTCTCACGGAGCCCTGCTCGATCTGATCGAATCCGATCCTGTCCACAATTATTGATCAAATGCACTATATACATGCGACTCATTTTGTTAGTTGTTTTTGTGGCTTGTAAGTTGATTGATGTTGTTTTTATATGTTTTATTGTGAGAGAAAAATATTATATCATGACTGATAAGCTTGGACTGATGAGTTTAAATGAATAAGGTGAACGGGTTCCCGTGCAAGACATCCGCCACGGCCGACGACTTCTTCTCGAGCATCCTGGCGAAGCCGGGCGCCACCAACAACACGTCCACCGGCTCCGTCGTCACGGGCGCCAACGTGGAGAAGGTCCCGGGGCTGAACACGCTGGGCGTGTTGCTGTCCCGCATCGACTACGCGCCGGGCGGGGTGAACCCGCCGCACACGCACCCGCGCGCCACCGAGCTCGTCTTCGTGCTCTACGGCGCGCTCGACGTCGGCTTCGTCACCACAGCCAACAAGCTCTTCTCCAAGACCATCGCCCAGGGCGACGTCTTCGCCTTCCCAAGGGGCCTCGTGCACTTCCAGAGGAACGCCGGCGCCGAGCCCGCCGCCGTCATCTCCGCATTCAACAGCCAGTTCCCTGGCACGCAGTCCCTCGCCATGACGCTCTTCGGGGCCTCCCCCGAGCTGCCTGACCAAGTTCTCGCCAAGGCCTTCCAGATCCCCGACGAGGAGGTGGGCAAGATCAAGGCCAAGTTCGCGCCCAAGAATTAAGTAGCTGAATATATAAATAAATATAATGGAGGTCGTCGTCCAGAGGATCGGAATTTTGTTTAAACGACGTAACTGGTCAGTGTGTACGCGTCTCAGTGATTGAATGATTGGTTGGTTCCATTGTTTGTTTGTTTGTTTGTGATTCTGCCATGATGCAATCGTATCAAATGGTTACGTTGTGATCGTCGGTTAATTTAAGTGATGCGTGTGTGGCCTGCAGAATATATAAAACGAGTCGGTAGGTGTCTCCCACTGTAATAAGTGTTGCAGGCCTTGACATCATTCTGTTAATGCACGTACTATTATTAGCCCAATCATATGTAAATACCATTTGATACTACTATATATATGTATAGAACCTACTGTAAGCAACTCCAACAGTTTGACATTTAAACTTGGTATATCTAATTTTGCCAAAAAAAACTAAAAAACTGGTGACCAACAGTTTAACATTTGGGCTTGACATTTTTACCAAAGTTACAAATAAGAGTCCGCACTTGACATTTTAGTGCCCTTGAAAAGGGTGAAACATTTTTGCTCAGTCAATATGGGGAACTGTTGGAGTTCACATCTTTTTATCTTTTGCATTTGTATTTTAGAAGTTGACAAATTTTATGTTTTGCCAAATCAAAATTGTCAAACTGTTGGAGACCAGGCCGGATGTTGTCAACTTTGTGCTTGATTCGACATTGTTGACTATGATCTGCATGCATGGTTTGATTAGTACCAGGGAAAGAGTATCTTATCTGCCACGCCGGTAGCGAGTGGCCTCTGAATTAACTAGTCTGAACTGAAGGATCTACCACAATTCGCCTGCACCGGTAAATCTTTTATATATCTCGTGCAAATCATTGTGGTCAAACTCTCCCAATCACATTGGAAGATGAAACCTTCACAAAACAAATTATACTATATTTAACAAAAAAAAGTAGCAAAATGGCCTACGCAAATATAGCGTGTGGCTAGCTAGATTTTTTTTTTCAAAGAATCTTTTTTTTGTTTGGGTTTC
Organism: Microstegium vimineum; assembly: GCA_022036555.1. Taxonomy (NCBI): domain Eukaryota; kingdom Viridiplantae; phylum Streptophyta; class Magnoliopsida; order Poales; family Poaceae; genus Microstegium; species Microstegium vimineum. The sequence goes on along the minus strand of CM039134.1, from coordinate 21,930,971 downwards.
TCCCGTTTCATCACATTGTATTTATCAACAAAAAAATTATATAACTATGGTCAAATAATTTCTTGGCTGAAAAAAACTACTGTCGTGTCTCATTTTCCCTATTCCCCCTACTAATTATCCCGTTGTCCCACAATTAGTTCTTTGGCGTACCCTACTTCTAGATTTAACTTTTGAATCATCTTGTACATTCTATTTTGGACTTATAGCTATCCCTTTTTTTGCCTTAAACTATCATCAAATTCATCGTAATGTTCCGCTTGTCTATTTTTTAGATAAGGGAATATATTATAATATCCTAACTTCTACATCGACCAATGCATATGGTTGTTCCTTATTACAAATTAAAGCAAAACAGTCCAAGAAATCTCAAAAACAAAGTTTTGAGTCATAAAGAAAACAACAATCGTTTTAAAAGAATTTCGACTAAAAACAATCTTGTTACTAAATCTCCACCTATTTCTCGCAAACACCTCCATCACGACTGTCTCAATACGCATGCATCTCATCTTCATCATATGACGATCCTCCTCCTTCTATAGGAGAGACCAGGACATGATCCAGTAAGTCCCCTTGAAAATAACTTGCAAATAAGATGGTGCTAGGACCTTGTCAAACACAATATCATTTCGAGTGATCCATAATGCCCAACAAAAAGCACTTGCACCCACAAGAATCTGATATTTCAATTTCCTATCTATTCCACTTGTCTATTAGAGCCACTAGAGCCTCAAGCTAACGCTAGCTAGTCGGCCATATCATCATTCCAACATCCATCGGCGCCTTATTAGGCCTTATAAAAAAAAACTATGGATCTAACACTGGTGATGTGTTGATTTCAGGCATGCTACCAATATCACTACCACACTCCTGCCAGCTGTGATGTGACCAGATCTGTTTTTCCACTCGTGACCAGCTTCTTTCAAAGAAAAAAAACCCGAATGATGTCCGTTTTTGCCATGTGCTTCATAGGTTTATTAATTTTTTTTGCCTTTACCAACTGTCAATTAATCTGTATTTAGTTATTTTTATTTCCAACTTGTATGAAATCAAATTATTATTTTTTGTTTTCTTTAATTTACTATCAATTAATTGTATTAATCATGCATGGACTCTTTGTTTAATCTAAGCCATTAAATCCTCACAAAATCCAATGGAGCATGATGCTGTTTTCTTTTTTTTAGTCTCGTAATTGTATTATTGCATGGACTCTTTGATTTAATCGAAGTCCTTAACTCATTATAGAATCCAACGGTGTACGCTATTTTCGATTTTTTGAAATCTTGTAACTGTATTATACATGGACTCTTTGGTTTATTCTAAGACAGCAGATCATTACACAATTCAATGTTGTAGGTTCTTTTTTCGATTAATCTTATGATTGTAGTAGGAATGGATTTTTTTTGTTTCATCTAAAACGTTCATCATCATAAAACTCATTGGTGAGGATTTTTCTTTATTTCTGATTAATCTTGTAATTTTTAAGTCATCTTGGAGTATATGGTGGCTTGTTCTATTGGCCAAATACTAAGATAACAAATTTGATTTTAAAAAAACAACAAAAGTTAAAAGTCTGCTTTATTACTAGCCTAAACATCTGTGAGGTTTTGTATTTAAACCATATTATATTACTAAAAACAACTACCTTTATTTTAATAAAATACCATCTTAGCATGGTTTTATCATCACTGTTCTTGAATTTGGATTGTCACGCTGCAAGCTGCATATGATTTGCATGGTTTGGTAAATACTAATTTTGTTGTCGCCAGACGGCCCGAGTAGAGTAGATAGGAGTATGTAGTATGCTGTACTTTAATCACTCTGTCTCAAGTTATAAATCATTCCAACCTTTTTTTGGAGTCAAAGAATCCTAAGTTTGACTAAAATTGTAAAAAAAATTATAAAGATTTATGACATCAAATAAGGAGTACTATGAAAATCTAATTCATAAACATTTTAATAATATTTATCTGATATCGTAAATGTTATTATTTATTATGTTAGTTTGACTAAATTTGAGATGCTTTAACTAAAAAAAAATCAAAATAAATTATAATTTAGGAGGGAGTGAGTTGATGATAGTACTCTCTTCATACTCAAAAAACTTGTCGTTCAGAAAACGACACGGTCTCCAAAGTGTAACGTTGACCACTTATTTTTTGAAAAATATTTATTGAAATATAATATATGTATACTTTTATGAAAGTATTTTTCAAGACAAATCTATTGATATGATTTTTACATTTTCAAACTCAATAACTTAAAAGTTATTAATGATTTATAGTTCCAATGTTTGACTAAAACCTTGTCCTAAACGACAACTTTTTTGAGTACGGAGGGAGTACCTTTTAATCTGAAGAGCACTGTGGAGTGGCGCCTGAATTAACTAGTCTGAGCTGAAGCAGGAAGGATCACGATTCACGAGGCAAATCCTTATCTGCAGCTAATGATTGAGGTCAAACAGATGGAATTGGTTGATTAATAGTGGAAATCTTCCCAGTTCCCAGAACAATGTGAAATCATTGTGATCAACGACAGAGAGCTCTAAACCTGTAGCTATTACGCATAACAGAGCATCCTGAACTCGCCTGAGCTACGCGAAAATGATAGGATCACGGACAGAGTTCTACCAAGTCCAAGTGTAGCCTGTAGGGGGTGGCAGCTCGTGACCGTGGAGAACATGAGATGAAACTCTCCCTTCCAAGGAACAACCACCGGTGGTAGTCACTAATCACAACTCATATGTTGAATTGATTGTGCAATTTGCTGTCTTCATGCATCGATAATCAGCAATCATGTGCATTTGTACTATACTACTGCATAATCGTGACCCATGAGCAATGATATGGTTGATCCGTTTTCCGTTGATAATCAGCCAAGCCACATGCAACGTGCATGATCACCCCTCTGCTGTCGTCGGTCAAGCCAACCGTCGGCTCGCCGGCAGTTGCAAGCTTATAAAAACTACCACACAAAGCAGAGAAGACAGTGTGCATCAGTCAGTCAGTCACAGCAGAGACGGCAAAGTGATCTCTGGCTTGGCACTGTCAGGCAGCGTCCTAGTATACTGAGAGACGACGATGGAGAAGCAGACGATGCTGCTCTTGCTGCTGACATTGTGCGCCTCTCGTCTCGACGGCGCAGTGGCGCAGCAGCAGTACTGGACGCCGGTCACCGCAACGTTCTACGGCGGGAGCGACGCGTCCGACACCATGGGTAGGGTAACACTGTGACCGACTCGCCATTATTTTCTTGGCAACTCTGATCCACGTACGTACGCGTTCGTTCGTCGCACTGATGTGCACGCATAATGCAGGCGGCTCGTGCGGGTACGGCGACCTGTACACCGCCGGGTACGGCACACAGACGACGGCGCTCTACGGCGACGCCGCCTCCTGCGGCGCGTGCTACCTCATCACCTGCGACGCGACGAAGACGCCGGACTGCAAGCCGGGGTCGCCCACGCCGTCCGTCACCGTCACGGCCACCAACTTCTGCCCGCCCAACTACAACGACCCCAGCGGGTGGTGCAACTCGCCGCGGCAGCACTTTGACATGTCGCAGCCGGCGTGGGAAACCATCGGCGTGTACCAGGACGGCATCATCCACGTCAACTACCGGAGGGTGTCATGCGGCCAGCGGTCCGGCGGGATCAGGTTCGGCATCAGCGGCAACGACTACTTCGAGCTCGTCAACATCAACAACGTCGGCGGCGCCGGCGCGGTGGCCGCGGCGTGGATCATGGGAACCGGCACGGACTGGCTCACGATGAGCCGCAACTGGGGCGCCAACTGGCAGAGCGGGGCCTACCTCACCGGAAAGGCCCTCTCGTTCAAGGTGCAGACGGACGACGGCAAGGTCGTCGTGGCGTATAACGTGGCGCCGGCGGACTGGAAGTTCGGCAGCACCTACCAGGCCTCGGTCAACTTCTAGTTCTAGTAGAGTTGGCCCAGTTGGCCGCGCCACTTCAGATCCAACTGAATGGGCTGGCCATATATTAATTAACTAAGAGCCCATTAGTCGGAGAAAACCCTTACAGTAACCACGTGTATAGTATTTTGTACAAACGTGACCACGCGTTACAATTGGAGAAAAAATGCTATACAATTATTTATGCCTTCCCCGTTTTATAAAATTTGAGAGCTATAATTTATTTTGTGACTAAATCCAAAATATAAGCAAATGTTGACAATAATATACCAATATATAATTAATCTTATATCAAACTGAAATAAGGTTCTGATAGATTTTTTATCACATCAGTAAGCACAAAAATATTTGCATGTACATATAAGTTAAGTTCATTTTTTACAACATCCATAATACACCTTCTAAATCATCGTTTAGAGAGTCATTTAAAAAAAATTGTTTTCTATATCTTTATATTCTCCAACAACTTTTCTATGTCTCATGAGTTTTTATTCTCCCTTTATTTTTATTGTTATTATTCATCTACCTATTTATATATTTAATTGAACGTGAAAAATACTAGAATGAACATGTTCAGTTGAACATGACGAATACACAAAACATAACTGCTAAAACTGAAAACAAACAAATAAGAAAAGACATTGTAGCACATTTAATTGAACGTAATTGTTGGGCATAACGGTTAGAACTGAAATAATAGAATGAACATGTTAAGTTGAACATGATGAATACACAAAATGTAAATGCTAAAACTAAAAACAGACAAATAAGAAAATACATTGTAGCACATTTAATTGGATGTAATTGTTGGGCGTAACGTTTAGTATTGAAATAATAGAATGAACATGTTTAGTTGAACATGATGAATGCACAAAACGTAACTGCTAAAACTGAAAAAAACAAATAAGAAAAAAATGGGGAGAAATTTTGCCTCTTTATTATTAGGTATAGATATAGATATAGATAATACGAAAAGCTTGTAAGCACACTTAAGTATTCCTAAACTAAGTTCCATATTATTAAAAAAAACTAAGTTCCATATGTTGAATTTCTTTTACGAATTCTACCATACTTTTTTATAGCAGGAAAAAATTCCACCATAAGTGAGTTTTGTATACTTTTGTATTAGTATTTCATAATTTTATATTGAATATTTTGACCACAAAATGATCTCAAATGAAAAATGTTTCAGCTATAAGTTAATTTAGATCTTGCGAAGCACTATAAACTTTGGCATAGGCATGTCTACATCCGATATTGTTTGAAAAATTCAACAAAATATATATGAAAATATGAGAATTTAAAAAATGAATACTTAAAACTCTAAACAATTTCAAATAAAAAGTTGTGGATTGCATCTACCACTACAAATTTGGTGTTGACCATGTCAATATTCGAGGTATCTTGGAAGTTTTAAATTTTGGATTTCAAAATCTAAGAAATTTTAAAAAAAACAGGACTCTAGACAAGTATAACTTAAAACTTGTAATTTCAAAGTTGTAGATTAGATTAAGTACTAAAATTTTTTATATAGACCATGTGAACATCCGATATCATTCCAAAACTAAATCAGATTTCAAAATTTGAAAAATTATACAAAAATTTGGAACTAAACTATTTTAAAAAAACTTATCAACTACAAAGCTGTAGATTGCATGATCTCTAAAATTTTGATATAAGTTTGTATTTATTTGATTTCATATAAAAAAACTAATAATTATTTTTATATAAATATTTATAGAGACATGGATATTGAAACAGTTGCCTTTGTTTATCGACTTCTAAATTCAAGTAGCTCGGCTAGCTCCAAGGCGATAAACAAAGGCTGATAATGTATTTGGTGATAAAAAAATACATTATCACCAAAGGCGATATATAGAATGTTTTTTTATAATCAATGATGTATTTGGTGATAATGTATACGAGTGAAGTTGTATTATTAATGTACATGTGATCTATGAAAATCCCACGTTAGAGGTGAGTAAACTAAATGAATGTGACCGAGTACCAAAAATAATATATGTATTGTTCATATAGTATAAATATGATGTTCTACAACTTTCTTTTATGTCAAATGATATACAGGTAATATTTTGTAAAAATTATGTGTTATCAGCCTCTAAAACAACCAATATGATATAAATAGAATCCTTGATAGTGGTCAAGGAACGACGGTGGAGAAGACTAAAATTATGGTAGAGCGACAGTAGGCAATGTGGCGCCATCCTCTCTGGATGAAAAATGACAAAATTGTCGGAATGGAATCATACATAGTACTCCCCTATCCCTAAATATATGTTATTTATGTTTTTTTTTGAAAATATTGATTAAATGCATATTAAAAATATTAATATTTATGGAACATAATTAGTATTTTTAGAAAGATCTTTGAAACTAATTTTTTTAATAAATTTATTTGGAGATATAAATATTACACATATTTTCTATAAATCAAGTTAAATTTATAATACGTTCACTAACAATGACAATTATTTAGAGACAAAGGAAGCATACGTTAGTAGCCTCAGTCCATCTAGTTTTCAATGTGACTGAAAGGCAGCAGTAAATTCTGCAACTTTGTCTAGCTTACAACGCCACATACTATACTACTCCGATCCCTGTCCAAAGAATAATACAATTCTACTACCTTCATCTCAAATTATAAGTCATTCTCAAACTATAAGTCATTGTAAAAATCTTAAAGAATTAAAATGACTAAAGTTTGATCAAAATTATAGAAAAAATTATAAAAAAAATATAATATCAAATATGTATACTATAAAAATATAATTGATAAAGAATCTAATTAATTGACATCATAAATGTTATTATATTATCATAAGTTTGGTTAAACTTAAGATGCTTTGACTATTCTTAGAATGATTTGTAATTTAGAATGGAGGGAGTAGCATAGTACCACGTTTTAGCATATTATAAGTTTAATCAATTATAAATAAAAAATATTAATATTTATAGTATAAAATAAATATCATTATATTAATTATGAAATGTATTTTCTTAATCAATTGGCGCTGAGCAATGAATGTGAATATTATTCATTAAAAGTTTGGTTAAACATGAATGACTTTAACCGGCACTTAACCTAACCTATAGTTACATTGTTTTCAGAACGGTTTAGCTGGTATGTAATCTATAGTTACATTGTTTTCGGCACCAGTTGGAAATGGTCCTAGTCTTCCATCGTGCAACTTCTTGTTGTTTTCTTGTCTTGATGCCAACTTGTTGATTGCCAAAGTCATGCAAACTGACCTCTCACCATGTCACCCGCATTGCATATGTGTTTAGATCCCACTTAAACATTTATACCCTATCACATCGAATGTTTGGACACATACGTGGAGCATTAAATGTAGTTAAAAATAACAAATTGTGTCGTTTACATGTATTTTGTGAGACGAATCTTTTAAACCTAATTAGTTCATAATTAAACACTAATTACTATAGTATACATATACTAATAATGGATTAATTAGACTTAATAAATTTATCTCGCGGTTTATAAACGGATTTTATAATTTGTTTTTTGAATATCTGAATGCTCCATATAATATTGTATTTGACATCTGATGTGACATAAAAAAATCTTTACACCCATATTCGGCCTGTTCGTTTGTCAGGTTATGCACTATTCTGGTAGGATTATGCACTGCTGACTGATTTCTTGTGAGAGAAAAATACTGTTCTGGCTGAATTTAAGCCGGCTGAAAAGCCAAGCGAACAGGCTGATTATCTAAACACCTGCGTACGACTACCTGTTCTCATGGCGTGTCAACCGTAGCAATCATCAGCCTGTTCGCTTGGCTTTTCAGCAGGCTTAAATTCAGTCAGAACAGTGTTTTTCTCTCACAAGAAATCAGCCAGCAGTGAATAATCCTACCGGAACAGTGCATAATCCTGCCAAACGAACAGGCTGTACATCTTCTCGCCGTATAGGAGTATGCAACTACTGCATGCCTGTTTGGTTTTGGATGCAGAGGAAATCCGGTATTCTCGTATCCTGCTGATCACTTTTGTGTCATGTACATATAGTATGATAAAATAGGTATCTTTCTGCCGATATCAAATAGTATGATAAAGAATCTGATGATTTTAATTGACATCAAATATATATTCTAAATTAATCACTTTGATGTCACGTCTCTGAAATAAGAGACACAGGCCGGTATAATCTAATTTTGATTACGCTTGGAACTAGCAGTAGCAGACCTACAAGTCGGGAGCCTTATATTTCTTTAATTTTTCCCGAGTAAGGGAAGCCTTACGGTTGACATGAGCAGAAGAAGATTCTGCTCGTGCCTTGGCCCAACAGTGGTGAAGGAACGGCGGTGGAGAGGACTTAGGCACGCCGGTGCAGCGCCCGGCGCCGCACGCCGTCGTCCCTGGAACCTGGATAGGCTACGCAGCTTAATTTGACTAGCTTACTGCTACAGCTGAACGAAATGGTCAAATGTGTTGCGAGCAACTTTTTGTTGTTTTCTTGTCAATCAACTCTTGATTGCCTGTTGTAAAAAAAAAAACTCTTGGTTGCCAAGGCTTGCAATGCAAATACCTATACCCCCTCTAATATTTGAGTCAAATATTAGAAATATAAATAATGAATAATTTTTAAGTTGTTGAATTTAGAAAAATAAAAATCATATCAATAGATTTATTTTAAAAAATACTTATATATATAAACATTTTTTTTAAAAAATACTTATATATATAAACATTTTTTTAAAAAATACTTATATATATATATATAAACATTTTTAAAAAATAAGCGTTTAAAGCTATCACTGTTTACGAGTATAGAGAGAGCATGTGACTCCTGCTAGGACGACAGGACGGGCGGTGACTACATGACCTCCGGCCGATCATGGCGTGTCAACCGTAGCAGTCAAAGTCTTCGCCGTATGCAAGTAGTACTACTGTACTAGGGTATGCATGTTTGACTTCTGACGGCCGCTAGCTAGCTTCCTGTGTTGTTGTTTGCGGGCGCGTTTAGATCCAAAAAATTTTTGGCTTTTGGCTACTGTAACACTTTCGCTGTTATTTGGTAAAAATTGTCCAATTATGGACTAATTAGGTTCAAAAGTTTCGTCTCGCAATTTCTCGATCAACTGTGTAATTAGTTTTTTTTTGTCTACGTTTAGTACTCCATACATATGTCGCAAGATTCGATGTGACGGGGAATCTTGAAAATTTTTGTTTTTTGAGTTGGATTTAAACGGGGCCTTAGTCTAGTTTTTTCATATGTACGTCACACTTTGCTTACCACCGTAAAATTTTGTTGGTGGGGTAGCTGTTTTTTTTTGAGAATTACACAGTTACAACGCAGACACTCAAACACGCACGCACACACACTCATTCCTATGAATACACGTACGCAAATCTTACCCTACGAACATCTCCGAAAAACTAAGCCTCCCTGTACTCTTTCAACTATTGTACGTGTTCTCTTTACAGTCTTACACTGCATGTTTTCCGTCCATCCAGAAGCCATATACTATCAAAAGTCGATATTGTTTCAGAAAAAGCGGCAATCCGTTCACGTGCGTGCCTAGCTCACTGCACATTGACCAATGACCAACATGCATGCATGTGTTCGCTTGATGACATAGAGATAATGGACACTGTCGTAGGTATTACCATTAGACTCCCGGATATAGACGGGGTCGACCTTTTTTTTCGACCAAAGAGAATTATATTATATGAAATCTGGGTACATCAATACATTACAAGCACTTTGCAATACGAGATAGTATCCATGCTGTGAATAACACAACTTAAATCCTAACCTGTTAATCGTTTTGCAGCGTAGATAACCGCACATGTAAACACTCGGCAACTGGCCTGAGAACAACTGCCCAACGAACGATGGCCAACATTCCTGTAGGTGAAATTGAGGATCCTTTTCTTCTTGCTGATGTCTTCCTTCTTGCTGATGTCTTCCTTCTTCTTCTTTCTGCCCCCGAAGAATGAGGAAGACTGATCTGAAGGATATTCTCCCTAGTCTTTTATTGTGACCAGGTTTAACCACAACAAAATGAAGAAAAGACTGGAGAAAATTATTCCATGGCGGCGACATCATCTCCGCCTTGATGCCGCCGTCCGAAAACAAAGATCTCCATGTCGTCATGTCGATGAAGATGGTGACGCCGAAGTTGCCGCCCTCGTCTTCAACGAAGCCGCCATGGAGAAGACGATTCCACCCTTCTCCTTCACCATTGCCGGAGAAGAGGAGAAGGAGGAGATAAAACTCCAATACCAAGAACTTTGGTATGGAGAAACCCTAACTCTAAGGACTCGATCTACTGGAGAAACTTATTAAAAACAATGAATCCCCACTCCCTTCAGCCCGTGGCGAGATGCCGGAGGGGAAGAGAGAGGGACCAGCGGCGACGTCGGAGGGCGGCGGCCTTTTTCCCCTCTCGCGCAAGACCACCAAGCCTAGACGGCGTCATCCTTATAGACATTAACATAGACTCTTTCTTGGAGTTATGTTTTAGGTTGTCATTTTGTCAACCCCGTCGTCGTCGTCCGATATGCATAAAGTTAAGGTACCAAAAAATCATAAAATAGAATTCTATAGTATACATATATTTTTAAGGCGAAAACTTCTTCAGTTCCTTATTTTCATTCTAAAATTCTAAAATTTCTTTATGTATAAGAAAAATAAAATAGAAAAAAATTTATTTCCACAAACAGGTAATCAAAGTATTGTACTCCCTCTGTCCTTAAATAGATGTCATTCTCGCTTCCTGAGAAGTCAACATTTTCAAAATGCCGACAATTATATATTAAAATATATAAATAATTATGCTAAATAATTAGTATCATCTTTAAGTCTAGTTTTTTAACAAATTTATTTGGAGATATAAATGTTCCACGTATTTTTTACAAACTTAGTCAAAGTTGAGAAAAATTTGACCGGCACGCATCCCATAACGACCTCCTTTTTGGGACGGAGGGAGTAGGTATTTAGATAGAACAAGCTTTTTAAGTATGTATTAGAGTTTATTACTTACTTTAAAAATGTTTGTAAAACTTTCTAAATATGCTTTTATGATGAGATGTTACATTTAGGTTTTGTTTGGTTAAGCCCCGACCGGCTTCGGCTTCGGTTCCAGCTTTGGCTTTGTCTCCTTCCTACATTAGAGCGCAAGGAGTTGTTTTCAAGGCCAGTACGTTTGACAGAGCTCTCAGAGCGGCTTCCAGGATTCAGGAGAAGCTCTACCCAAAAGTTTTTTTACTGAGAAATGTTTCTTTAATGATTTTATGAAGTGATTTTGTAAAATAAGAAATGTTTTTTTTATGATTCTATGAAGTGATTTTCTAAAATAACCTAGGAGGCTGGAAGCTAAAAAAAATAGCTCTTGACTCACCCCACATATAGAGTGGCTATATTCATTGAGACTATTATCGACCATGTTTTGTTGACACTTAAAAGGATCAATTTTAGTTAGAGAATTACTTCTCACGAGAATCAGTTTCTACAGAGAAAGAAGAGGTCTACCAAACTAGCACTTATTTCTCTTAAAATAAATCAGGATCCAATAAAGTTACTATTTTTGTTTTACTAGTTCGGGCTCCTCTACGTAATATAGCAAGAAGCTGGAGAGATGTTCTATACACGTGTTAGACAAAACTTTATCTTATGCTAAGAAAATATATGGAATCGGATCACCCTAGTTTTAAATTCCGGCTACGCCACTGGTGACATAATAAGTGCGTGGTAGCTAGCTAGAGCCAAGAGGTGGTCAACGCAACAGAGAATATCAAGATTTTCATACGTCTTTCGAGAGCATGACTCATGCTTCTGACCGAATCTAATCTGGCCTCTGACTAATCTTTGCCTTCTCTTGGAGTCTTCTTTTACACGAAAACCAGGCGTAGTCCACCTACTTGCGTCTATATAAGGCCTTGTGGTTTTCGGTGAACTAAAGCAAAACCTTGGCAAGCACTCGCCGGAGAAGACATATGGTTACCAGCCATCATAGAGAAACCTAACAGTGTACTCCTACCAATTGAAAAGCAAGATGAGCAAGATGCTTCCCGTCGCAGCAGCGCTCCTTTTGTTCTACGCCGCCGTGGCCCTGCTCGGAGCTGCAGCCAGCCAAGCGGCGGTGGTCGAGCACACCTTTGTTGTGAGTAAAAAATGCATGCCTTCTGTTCGATCGGGCAACCGAGATATATAATACTTTTCATGTTCAAGATTAATATCTAAATAATGAAAATCCGGAATAATTCTTGATGAGTACCTTTAGCATGCGCACCTCTCCACATCATTTCTCTTATTCCATTTTCATTGTTATAGCATCTGCAAGAAACTCTTTATATGTTTCTTCAATTGGATATCTAAATATAGATATCATCTCTTCTGAATTTTTTGCTAGCTGAATATGAAGAGTGAGGACGTCCCTCTAGACTATGCACAACATATAGAAAAGATAGTAGAGAGTAAAAGATATAGAACATGATTTTTACTCAAATGACTCTCTCCAAATGATGATTTAGAGAGTAGAATTTACAAAAAGACTCTTGGAGATGCTCTTATTATTGTGCCTGCATGTGGACAAAACAGAGCCGCCGTTTGCATTTGTTTCTTTGCACTGGCTACTACGAGAATAGGCAAAACAAATTACAATACGGAGTAGTACGTAAAGAAAATTTTCAATTGAAAATAGCACTAAAACATTTTTGGGTATAGTAGGTTGTCTTGTCTTGTAACCTCTTGAAAATCTACTTCTTGGCGATGGTATATATATATAGTTCGGTTCTGTTCCATCCAAATCAAGATATATTACTTTAATTAGCATGGTTTCCATAAAAAGAGTTGTGCGCATCTTTCCATCTGAAATGATGATAACTAACCCGGTACGGTGCAACTGCTTAATAATTACAGGTAAAGCAAGTGTATATGCGACACCTTTGCAATGATACTCTGGCCACCGTGGTCAACGGTCAGTTTCCAGGACCACCGGTAGAGGCTACGGAAGGGGACACTGTGATTGTACACCTCGTCAACGAGTCACCCTTTGAAATAACAATTCACTGGTACGTACTTATACATATATACTATACAAATCCCTATTGCAAAGTTCCTTTTTGTTCTTTTTTTTTTCTGAAGCAGTTCCTTTTGGATAAAAAGCATAATATATAGCTTGAACTTAGCATGCTAATAAAAATATGACAAGTAATAAAATCAAACATGATAGTCAAAATCTAGACAGAGGAAGAAAACTATGGATATAATTGAAAAACATACATATAGGGCAATCGATATAAGTATAGACTAATAACCAGATTTGGGCATAACTCCAGGTCAGAAAATGAACAGAGAAAGATATCTCAAAAATAGTATAAGTAATTTTTCATCATTATTAGTCACAGTACAATACGCGAGGATTTAAGCTAATTACAAGCCGCCTCTCCTTGACGTTGGAACGAAACCAAAGAAATTGGCAGCAGGCCGGGCCTCCTTTGTTGTGGTCAAAAGCTATAGCTTGCTTTCAGATTTCCCAGCAGCAAGCTAGCCAGAATGTATGGCGAGGCTTCTGTTTCGCGCTTTGGCGTGTAGGGATTAATTACCGCAATGCTCGACCACCACTGATGGTACTTAGCTTGGTGGCCAATGCAAGCCGATGGCGTATCTTCCAGTATGCCAAACCAGGAGTCATATATGTTGCTTTCTGAAACTCTTCGGAATTTGGATATAGCGACATTGCACCAATAGACGCCGAGGCGTCTCTGGACCAGCATATGCATATGCATGCGCGGCTGAGTCCTCTTCGGTTTCGTCATCCATCATATAATATATAGCCCATAGGTAGATAGCAGAAATTTTCTGCTGTCAACGACGATGATAGCAGAGACTAGCTACAGTAATAATAATCATCTTTCTATGGACTGATATGCTTCATTCTGCGTTGCATTAATTTGTATACATAAATAGTTGTATTATCATATATAATCTGGAATAATGTTGGATACTTGATCGATACAGGCATGGCGTAAAGCAGCGACTAACGTGCTGGGCGGATGGCGCCGGAATGGTAACACAGTGCCCAATCCAGCCAAACTCCACATTCACCTACCGCTTCAAGGTGGACGGGCAGGAGGGCACGCTGTGGTGGCACTCGCACGTCTCCATCCTCCGGGCAACCCTGCATGGCATCATCATCATCCGACCAAAGTCCGGCTCCTACCCATTCAAGAATCAGCCTCACATGGATGTTCCTATCATCATAAGTACGTAATTGATTGATTAACATATCTCTCTGTTCCTTTTCATCTGTTGTCGTTATGATATATGCGTGCGGGTCAAAGTTTGACTAGGTTTCATTGGTAGAAAAATATCACCAACATTTATATATCTCTCTAGCTAAAAATTGACCTTAGCTTGCTTGCATTCAGGTGAATGGTGGCAGAGAGATTTGATGAAAGTGGACAGGAACTTCTCCAATGGGGGCTCATTCAGTGATAACCCCGCTGGCGCCACCATCAATGGAAAACTTGGTGATCAATACAACTGCTCAGGTATACACATATATATACTTTGGCATCAGTCCAACAAGTCCTTATGAAAATTAATTTGCCAGACATAATAATAATTAAAATAACGCAGGCGTCGTAGAAGACAACTTCGTTCTGAACGTGGAGCGTGGCAAGACGTACCTGCTCCGGCTAGTGAACGGAGCCCTCTTCTCCGAGTACTACTTCAAGGTGGCCGGCCACAAGTTCACGGTGGTCGGCGCCGACGCCAACTACATCAAGCCGTACACCACCGACGTGGTGGCCATCGCGCCCGGCGAGACGTTCGACGTCCTCATGGTCGCCGACGCGCCCCCGTGCCGCTACTACATGGCCACGATAGCCAACCAGCCGCCGGCGCCGGACCCGCAAATCCCGGTGTTCGTGTCCAGAGGCATAGTGCAGTACACGGACATCCCGGACAGGTGCAGAGACCAGCCGCCGGCGATGCCGGAGATGCCCGACCAGCACGACACGCTCACCACGTTCTACTTCCACGGCAACCTGTCCGGCCTGCCCACCCACCCGCTGCTGCCGCAGCTCCGGGGCCGCGTCGACGACCACCTCTTCATCTCGCTCGGCAAGGGCACCATCTGCCCAGGCGGCAAGCCATCCTGCAAGAGGGGCGACAGCGACGAGCCCATCGAGGTGGCCTACATGAACAACGTCTCCTTCCACCTCCCCGACAAGACGATGTCGCTGCTGGAGGCGTGGAAGTACGGGCACGGCGGCAACGACGTGCCGGCGGTGCAGGAGCTGCCGACCAGGCCACCGCGCGTGTTCAACTTCACCGACCCGGCGCTGATCCCGATCGGCCCCGGTGTGCCGCTGGACAAGCTGGAGGCCACGCGGAAGGCCACCACGGTGCGGCGGTTCAGGCACAACGCCACGGTGGAGGTGGTGTTCCAGAGCACGGCCACGATGCAGAGCGACTCCAACCCGATGCACCTCCACGGCCACGACTTCTTCGTGCTCGCGCAGGGCCACGGCAACTACGACCCGGCCAAGCACGTCAGGACCTACAACCTGGTGGACCCGCTGCTCAAGAACACGGTGCAGGTGCCCAGGCTTGGGTGGGCGGTCGTCCGCTTCGTCGCCGACAACCCCGGGGCGTGGTTCATGCATTGCCACTTCGAGTTCCACATCGCCATGGGCATGGCCACCGTGTTCGAGGTGGACAACGGAGCCACGCCGGAAGACACGCTGCCCCCGCCGCCGGAGGATCTTCCAAAGTGCATAGTACACAAGAAGGAATAATAAGACAATTAATACACGGAAGTGTTTTATATTCGAGGAAGTTTGCAGAAGACGGACATTTTATATTTGGAAAGAAAAGAAGATCCACGCTACGGTTGGTTAAGGCATCTTGCATCGGAGAAATACTGTTGTATTAATTACCTTATTTTTGAGTAATTCTTGTGACGACACACAAGGCAGTCCGTCTAAATTTGAATAAATCGATTATTGTATTCTGTTCTTATTTCTTAATGAACACGAGAAATTAAATATAAGAGTTGTGAGTTTGCATGTATATATGACAACTAGTAAACGATTCTCTTGGTGGTGTTGATTTTTTTCACTGGCGGTTCATAAAGAACACATGTCTCTAGTATAAACGGCTTTACATTGGCGGTTTTACTACAAGAGCTGCTAGTGTTAATACTGTATTATTTACACTGGCGATTTTGTTACAAAACTGCTAGTGTTATATTTTCATTACCCTGGAAAATACGATATATTTCTTTCTTTTTCTCTACATTGACAATTTTGTGAAAGAATTCAGAATTTATATATATATATCACCTTTGAGAAGTCAGGTTTCATGTGATACTCACCCTGGAAAATACGATATATTTCTTTCTTTTTCTCTACATTGACAATTTTGTGAAAGAATTCAGAATTTATATATATATATATCACCTTTGAGAAGTCAGGTTTCATGTGATACTCATATTCCAACAACTTAAAAATCTCTGATTGAATCTCTGCCTTTCTAGTAAGTTGTTCCTGAACTATATCACCAATTACTTTTAAGTCTTCTGAAAGCTCTATTTTAGATTGACATTCCTTCCTTTTTCCTTTTATTATTATCCAAACTGTTAAAACCCTGGCCTTTGAAAAAAAAAAACTAAAAGCCTTAAGCTTCGATTGGATTCTATCAAAAGTTGTCATAGCCCTGACAGGCTTATCCCAAATTAATAATCTTACACGTTTAAAGAATTTAGGATCCTTAAGCCCGAATAGCTCAAATCTGAATTCTAGATGTTTTATTGTTGCACTGTCCCAGTACGTGTCAACAATAATTGGGTTGTGATCAGATATATGCCTAAAAATGTTGATTGCTCTTGCCAAAGGAAACAAACGACCCTCCCATATTCCCTGGTTGTTAGAACTCTATATCCATCTTTTCAAGAGTATAGGACAAGTTTGATTATTATTCCATGTTTACTTACCATGAATGGTGAAAAATTCTCTAAGTTCATGAGTTTGGATAATAGAATAAAAGAGGTCTGACTTCTTGTGAGCAGCTATCCATTTATTTTTATCACTATCACGCTGAATTCTTCAAGCATGCATGGACACAGTCAAACAGGGCATTCTGTTTCAGAAGAGGTAAAAACATTATATGATAGTTCTAAAAAGATAAAAAATTATGTCACCTACAGATATTCAATCAAATACCATTTACATGACTCTGAAATAGTATATCATCTTCATGTGCAATTTGACAGCATCAAAGTGCCTTGGTGTTGACATTCCCATTTGCCACCAATCTCCATTAGCACAATACCTTCTCTGATGCTTGCTAAATTTATCCTAGAATTTGGCAGAGAGGAATGGGAGGGCGATGGGTGTCAGCTTATGGATCGGCAATTCTAGTGGTCCCAGTCATTGTTGGTGCCTGTGGCATCATGAGCATTGGCTACAACATCTCTTGGAATGGAAACAAAATAGCGATCAAGGAGGACAAACAAATGAAATGGCGCAACCCCCAACAATTGGCCTTTCCTATAACAATGTGCCTATAACGCACAACCGCACTCCTTATAAAAAAAGAAGTGGTTAGGATAAAAATAATATTAATATAAATATTTTTTTTTGCATTAACTCCTTGTTGCCGGAGGCCTCCATCACTGCCCACAATTGGCCCTAATTCACACCGCCCTCCAATCCACTAACCGAGGAGGCCGCTCACCACTCACCACTCACCTCTATCCACCCACACCTGACCCCACATGACTCTAGCGACACACCATCACAAGCCTCTTCTGACACCAACTCAAACTACTTCAAATCTCAACCCCCTCATGCCGCCTCTTCAACTACCGATGAATTGGCCTCCTTGCACTTCACTTTATATATAGTCCCTAACCACGAGGTCACTAGCCCTAGCATGCTTAAATTTGGAGGAGGACAACCTACCTCATGAGGCGCCAATCGTTTACATCTGGAGTGCATGGATATGAGGTGAGGTTGTTGGGGGTGGGGAGGAGCAGGGCAGTGAAAACATCATGTTGCAAGCTGTCATTGATAGGACGCGAATATAAGGTTGAGCCATCACCGTATAATTTGTTTGATTCCTATCTAATAGCGGCAAAGATATTAGGCACGACAACTAACACATGCATATGTGGTAGGTAGCCACAACAAAAATATTACAATATAAATGCATATGGTTAATTTGGCAAACAAGTTTATGTAATTAAACAACATACTATAATTCACATATACAATATATATAGGTTCACGATAATATTGTACCAAACTCCAATCTGCTTCTTGCAATACAACCATCAGAACTCGACCAAGCAGATGCTATATACCTAGGTATGCATAACATCATGTCCTAGATTACTAAGGTCAAACGACACACATATACCACACATACAATGGTATGATGTATATACTAGTACAGCATACACACATAGTTATTACGGAAATATATAGACCATGCATTATTTGACAAAAAAATGCAGATATAGATAAACATGCATATTTATGCAAATTCATGTCTTGCCTCCACCCTTAATGTTTTCTTCTTCACTACTTGTACTTCCATGTGCCATCCATCTCTATGGTTGTGGTCAAGGACCTTGGGCCCGTCACAGACATCATCGATGAGATCTCAGTGGCATTATCCTGCTCATCCTTCTGCAACACAATCGAGGACGGACTACTCTCTGACACTACAACATCAAAGCCACCAGCGCCAGCTGCTCCCATGTCCATTTGCGCAACTGCTGCTCCCAAGCCCATCTGGCCAGCTGTAGCCCCCATGGCCACCATCTCGTGGTAGAAGTTCATCTGTGGTAGCGCAACTACCGATTGCCGAATAGGGCGTTGTTGATCTGATGCCCGTCGACGCCACCGACACTTGCAACAGGCGGCATCCCAACACCGACGTTAGGGTAGTAGGGGGCAATTTGGCCCGTGGCAAAATCTAGCAAGATGGGAAATTGCATCGGCATTGGCACGTGCAATGGCAACGGCATGGGGATGGCTAGGATGTTGTTATAATTTTGATTAGTCTTAGTGCCGACCATGGCCCCCTGGTACGCTGGAGTAGTCATTTTCTTGATCCCAGTGATCTTGTGGAACACACGACAGACAACCCACTCATCCTGCAAAAAAATTATTTGTAAACCATGAGCGAAATTAGATTACGGTAAGAAAATAAGGCAAGTGACATATCAATGCTTGCATCATGCCAGTGTTGTTACCACTGCCACACACCTTGGAAGAAGAATTTGAAGATTTCATTGTCGTGATGACATTGGCGGCAACGCTAGATGTTGATGCGGGTCCATAAAGCTTGCTACTGCCTTCAAGCCTATACTCATGCATCACCCAGTTGGTTTTATCGCCCCTGGGAGCCCTACCCTTGTAGAAGACGAGCGTCTTTTTCATGCCGATCAGTAGCACCACCCCATCTACAGTGTTGTAGACCTCCTTGTCCTTTCCCGTTGCTTTCCAATAACCGGCCGCTGTCGCTCGGTTTGCCCTCATCCCTGTCGGGTATTTGCGGTCCTTTTGGTAGAAGAAGTACCACTCTTTATCACCCCATTTTGCTTCCTCTGCAACATGTGAATCAAGCAACATATATTAGTCAATCACTAGCATAGCAACATGCATCCACTTCATGGATCAAACAAGAATATAATATGTATATGTATGAACAGATCGAGCCTGCTTGTTGCATACTTGGGAGGTCCCATGGCTCAATCTTGTTTAGGTCGACCTCTCCGATGGCGGTGCAGGTGAAATTCGTGTTGCACACCTTTTTTGTCAGGTAGTGGCTAACAATCTCCTTATCACTCGGGTGGAAGTGGAACCCTGGAGGTAGGTTGAGGCCACCGGCATGAACAACATTCATATCCTCTTGTTGTGGTTGCAACTGCTGCTGGTCCGCCATGGTTCTCTTGCTCCCCAACTAAGATTAGAATATCAGATCTAGGAAGCACCAAAAATCATATCAAGAAACAAGGAACAATCTCAGATCTAGGAAGCACCAAAAATCATATCAAGAAACAAGGAACAATCTCCGGACAGTACTAAAAAATGAAGCACATAAATACATGAATAAACTCTTCTGGACCTGTTGGCCAATATAGGCCTCTCGCTCGCTCACCAAGATAGATGTAGGATGATTTGTTCGGGTGCAGTACGTCGAGCACTCCAATGCAACTTAAATTGGGAGGAGGCGTGTTTGTGCAAGATGCTTCTGTCCTAACTGACTCCCGTCTTTTCCCATGATGTTTGTTTATACTAGCATTGGACTCTTGTTCTTTCCAACTATGTCATGCGCTTGTCCTCAGGCACCCGTGCTCTTTTGTTTTGTCGAGGCCTTGGCTTCTAGTGGTGACATGTGCCTATCTTCTAGAATGTCTATGTCTGTGTGCGGCATGTAGCTTGTCATGACCTCCCTCCGGTTTGTCTTCATAGGCCTATGATTCATGTGGAAGTATGCGTCCGCCGCACGCCACTCATGTATGCAGACATGCTTTAGTCGTCATCTCATCTACGTGGAGGAGGGGATGTGCGGCTGAAGATGTGCATGCATCAGCGACAGAGAGCGACTGTTGCTATATGCTACCAAGACCTTTGTAATGCAAGGCCACAGACAGGCTAGCCGGTGTGGGGTCCATGTTGTCTCACATGCAGTGCAAAGGCTTATATAGATGTGGGCATCCATTTGGGACAAGAAGGCCGGTGACGGGTCATCGTTATCTGGTGCTTATCATTACGACGTTATAGTGTCGTGTTGTTCACTACTGTATCACTTTTAAGTGCATGCAGAAACGCGTGCGTGTGCACAATGTTGTACTGATGTGATGTGTTGTCTATGACTATGTATGTATATAGACAACCTGATGTATCTATCTATTGGATGACATGAAATGTATAACATGTGTTCATTGTCACTCAAAAACCGTGCATAGATCAGTACCCAACTAACAAGTGTGCGTTCAAGCGTGATAGCTCTGGAAACCATGGTTAGTTAGCCTATAACTGAGCCAGCCAAGGGACATGCAACAATGACAGCTTGATTTATGCATGCATTGAGGGTCTACTTTTATTTTCAATTCCTTACTTTCAAAGGAATTAATTTAGTATAGCTACGTTTTGATTCATATTGACTGGTCACAACATTCATATAGATGACTATAGAGTCCTTGTCTACGTTCCATCTAGGTTGGGTTAAATGGTGTGGCATGCTAGTTTTCCCTAAGCAAGTGGCGGTAACATGCACTTGTCCATGGGTGCCATCTGAGAGGCTCCTAGTGTGTACACAGTGAATGTACATTCTTATCAATTTGCTTAGCTTGAATGGGGCTAATCCTCTTATCTTATGGATTTATGGGTGTGTCCCAACCGGAAGGAATCGAATCAAACCAACTGACACACAGGCCACCGCAGACACACTTTAGATATGGTATCAGGGAATATAACCGACATAACTCTTTTTCTTGTTCAGTCACTCGTTTCATCAGCATAGTGTAATTTCTTATTAGTATAAAAGCTATAGAAGTAATGTTTATTTATCACCATATGATAGACCACCCGCTGCTGCTGCAGCTCTGGGGCTGTGTCGGCGAGCACCTCTTCACCTCGATCGTCAAGCAAGGCACCATATCTGCCAAGGGGACAAGTTGTCCTGCAAGAGAGGAGGCGGCGACGAGGCCATCTAGGTGGCCTACATGATCAATGTCTCCTTCCTCCACGACTAAAAAATGTTTTCCATGGACACAAGGCTATTTTACTTTAGAGACATGTCAATGTATAGAGCCATCTTTTACGGTGGTCTCCAAAACGAATTGTCTCTATAGGTTGATTTCTAGAGGAGACTGTTTCTATGCTTTCAATACAAGTGGGGCCAAAGAGCCTTTAGTCTAAAAAATATAGGTGAATGTAGTTTTCAGATATGATGTCTTAACAAATACCCCTGTTTTTAGAGGTGCCTCTAGAAATCGATTTAGAGGCGACAGTATTTGCTGCCACCTCTAGAAATCGATTTTCAGTCGCCTCGAAAATAGAAGTTGCTTATTTTTGAATTTTTAAACGATCATGGATGAAGAAATGACCCAAATAAAAATTATAGATCTCAAAAAGTTATGCAACTCTATAGTTGTCAACTTTTGTACTTGAAATCATATACGCATGAAAAAGTAGGTTTGAATTTGTCACATTTGAAATTCAAAATTTTCAAACAAACTCGCATGGAGAAACAACCAAAATAAAAGTTGTAGATCTTAAAATGTTAAACGACTTTGTAGTTCACAACTTTTCATTTGAGCCATCTATCCAAAGAAAATTATGTCTGAATTTCATCACATTTCAAATTAAAATTTTTGAAACATCCTCATATAGAAAAAGGACCAAAACAAAAGTTGTAGATCTAAAAAATTTATGCAAATTTGTAATTGACAACTTTTTCTATTTGAAATCATCTATGCATGTAAAATTACATTTGAATTTGTCACATATGAAATTCATATTCTTCAAATGACCTCGAATGGAGAAACAACCAAAACAGAGGTTGTTGATCTTGAAAAGTTATAAAACTTTTTACTTGAGAACCTTTTTCATTGGTGAATTCATTTAAGGTCTCAAATTCTAATTTCGAAACCGAGTGAGGACAAAATGTGGTTGACAAATATGTCAAATAGATATAAGTATCATATAATTGGAGTGGTTAGGAGACCAAAGACGACCGCGTGAAGCCACAAATCACGGGTTGCATCCCGTGGCCACAAATTGTACGTTTTCTTGCCTGATGGGGTCTCCTCATGATTTATTCTTGTTTTTTGCCTTTTTTTGGTCTAGATTTGTGATTTCTGGACAATGATTTGTTGAGGTGCGTGGTTCGGCAAATCGATTTCTAGAGGTGGCTCCTATTCCTAGCCGCTTCTAGAATCCCATTTTTAGAGGCTAGGCACCAAGCTCTACAAATCGTTTATTTGTAAAAATGGAAAAGGAGAGGTCGTTGAGAAATCTGGATGTCGCTACTCTATAGAGACTTTCTAGCTTCCTGGTAGTGCACCACCCCGAGAAGATGTTGCTGTTGGAAGGACGGCAATAGGATGGTGTAGGAGCTGCTGATCAGGCTACCGATCATTTTCAATATATTCGGGGCTGCAAACCTAATAAATATGACACAATTGGGCATGTTTGGATCCTATGAATTGAATCTTATTCCAAGAATAAGATTCTATTAATTACTTTCTATGGGAATTAAATTGCCCAGAATTTGATTGGAATGTAGCATTCTTGTTTGGATGAAGGTAGAATCTATTTCCTAGAATCAAATTACAAAACCTGTTTGGACAAAATAACATAGAAAGGTATATTACTCTATCATACATCTTCTTGCCTCTCTTCTCAGCAAATAAGTACACCGCTCTCTCTCTCTCCTCTTTCTCATGTCTCTCTCCTCTCTCTTCTCTCCTCTCCTGTCTCTCATGTCTCTCTTCTCTCTTTCATCTCTTCTCTCTCGGACACAATAATAAACCATTAAACACCTTAACATAATAAAGAAGTAAGCATCTCACTATAAATAGCACATGTTGAGATATGCATCTCAAAATAATAAATCAGTAGCAACTCACTGCAAATAGAAATATAACATAGTCCATAATTGAAAAGACAACATCTCGCTACAAATAGCAATATAATACACTCCATAACTCAAAGACACTAGCAAATTATGACTTTCCACCACTCAGTTTTCTCCATAAATTCTAGCTAAAGAAAAGTATTGTTCCATGAACAAGACCACACATAAATTATAGCTTAAGATGTACTCGGCAAACCTATGGTGAATACTCATAAATACTCCAAATTGTCCACCTCCTCATGCAAAATTCAGAATCTTGGTACCCTATATTATAGTACACATACCAAGAGAGGGAAAAAAGCATAATACCTTCAAGATCTACTGGAGTCCCACCACACAAGATGAGGCCAGTCTTTCTCTCCGTTCGCAACCAGATCGACGGGCAACATAAGCTGACACTGCATCCACAAACCATCTCCACCAGATAAATCAAACGCTATCACAGAACCAGATCCAATCAAACAAAGAGCAAGATAGAACAAGAAGGGTCACGACGGTCTCCTTACCGACTTCCACAGCGAAGCAAAGGGCTCACGGTGGTGGCAAAGCGGCAGAATTGAAGATCGAGCGGCAGCAACGACGCTTAGGGTTTCACGGTGGTGCGAAGGCACGGGCCACGAAGGCTGCAGCAAAGGGGATCAAAGGGCACGACAAGGGTCAGCGATTCAGCAAGCTGGTACGGCAAGGACCGATCGACAGCTAGACAACGGGGCAAGGAGCCGAAGATGCCCTTGTAGAGCAGGAGACAACGAGCAGATGGGATGGGAGGTGAAGGATTGGTATGCAAGAGGCAAGAGGAGATGGGATGGGAGGTGGAGGACGGGGGCACTGGAGTCACAGGCTAGTAAACCCTAGCCGCCGCCATGGCATCATCAAGGGAGGCGAGAGGAGGGAGGTGTCGGGACTGGTCAGGGGAGAGAGATGAGTCGGGGGAGGAGACACTCATCGCCTGGAATTCTGTTTGCCATCTGAGAGGCCGAGAATTTGTCGTATGTATCCAATTCGAGCCGTGAAAACAACCAGAAAGTCCTTTTCCGATTAAGTGGACAGCCAAACAGGCCCGCTCAGGAAACTGATTCCAATTCAGCCCAATTCCATACATCCAAACAGGGTGCCATTGAAAATTTTTCCTATTCTCTCACTGTCATCGAAATTTTCGAAGTTCCCTCACTACCATCGGAATAATTTACACTTTGCTCGTTACTATTTTCGTCAAAATCTGTTAAGTTAATATGGAAATAACCATTTTGCTCCTCACATGCAAATGATGTGAAAATTAGGGAAAAATCACATCTTCATACCAACTCGTCAAGCTCTACAGTTTTCATGTAAAAATCATCATTATCCATAATTTTCATATCATTTTCTTGGGAGAGGCAAAATGGTCATTTCTAGATTAAGTTAACAACAAATTTAACGGTTTTTGATAAAAATGGCAATGATGGAAGTGTGAATTATTCTGATGACAGTGAGAGAAGATATAAAATTTCCAATGACAGTAAGGGAACTGGCTGAATAAATACTGCTAAAACAAAAATGTTGTCCGGATATCATACTCAAACATGTTCATTTGTTAAGCAACGACATCCGGCATTGGTAATGGAATGCTGTCATTTGCAGGCCGGACTATTATGATGATCAGTGCAACTTTGTACATTGGTA
Source organism: Microstegium vimineum (assembly GCA_022036555.1). Lineage (NCBI taxonomy): Eukaryota > Viridiplantae > Streptophyta > Magnoliopsida > Poales > Poaceae > Microstegium > Microstegium vimineum. Next base: position 21,905,731 of record CM039134.1, on the reverse strand, counting down.
ATGGTATATAGGGAAAGGATAACCGCAGATTTTTAATCAGTAATATTAGGAACTGATAAGTGCTTTGATCGTTATAGAAAACATCAAAGTATTTTCCCTAATTGCAGTTTAAATCTGTGCCAAAAGGGGGGCAAAATAAAGGACGGACCTAATATAACTATAGAGGTATCCTATAGGAAAATGCTGGCGTAGGATAAACAGTGTCGAAGCCGTGCTTCATGATGAACATTCCGCCCATCTTCTTGATGTGCAGTGTCGGCTCGAGCTGGAGCTTGAAGAGTACGTGCCCGTTCTTCAGGAACACCATGCCACCGTCCTCGTGAACGCCAACAATCCGAGCAGTACAGGGCGTCTTCGTTGAGTCTCTGTCGTCATCGTGTTGGTGAAGTACAAGCGCCGATGTCGTCGACGACGACCGCACAGCGCCGATGTGATCAGGGTGGCGTCTAACCGGCGGCGCCCCGCTGGGGAGCAATGCGTCGAGAAGGACTGTCCTGCGGAGCGTCCAAGAGCAAGAGGTGGTGCTGTGGCCGTCGATCTCCAGCTCCAGCGTCCACAGGCGCATGGCAGAGAGAGGCCGTCACGGAGGCGAGGCCGACCTTACAGTCGGGCGTTGTCATGAGCTGCACGTTCTGTGCGTGGACGGTCGGGACGTTCTTCGGTTCGAGGACTGTCAGGACCTGCTGGCCGCCGCCGCTGCCGGCGGTGTGCAACTCGAGGGAGAGGACGCGATCGTCGTTGAGCAGCCAGTAGACTGTGTCGCCGACCACGGCGCCGGGCTTCTCCTTGAAGGGGACGCAGCTGGAGGTCGGGGCTGCCACGGTGACCGGGTGTACCCACGAGCCCGTATCCGACGAGTAGACCGAGGCGAGGGCGATGCCGACTCGGAAGCTGTGGCTGGCGACGTCATCCTCTCCACGCAAAAGTACCGCGCCGAAGCCGGGAAGGAACGGCGGCTGCGCACGGAGTTCACGGACGTTGGTGGTTCGGGTACCAACTACCAAGTGCTCTTCAGGGGACAAGAGATCCCAGACGAGGAGGTCTTTGCCGTTTTGGAGGAGTGCCCGGCCTCGTCGGCAGTCACGGATGAGCCAGCCGCGGTTCCCCGGCGGGTGGAAACGCGAGGCAGGGATGCCGTCTGGCGGGTCGCCGGCGGGGATGATTGTGGGAAATAACGGTAGCGGTGGGTTGTTGAGGAAGACGCCATGGACGGAGGCCAGCGGAGTCGTTGGATAAAGCGGGGGTCGGTGACGAGGCTGCCCCAGTGCTTGTTGCATAAATCATGAGATTGCCCTGACCTGAGGGACCAAAATCGCTAAGATAATACCGCCCCAATCAAACCACCATAAATAAATAAATAAATAAATAAATAATGACCATAAACAGTTAAGCAAAATCCAACAATAATAAAGAATAAAGAAAATATATTTTCTTGATGGTTTTGACACTAAGTTTCTTGAAAGCTAGAGTCTCAAGAAAACTAGAACCATATCTAATTTACCAAATTAAAGCGACAACGAAACATCACAACCGACAAGTAAATAACTTTTCTTGGGGTAGTCCCCCAAAGAAATATACCAAAGTTTTTTTTAGACAAGCTTATACATTTCCGATTTCAATTTTTTTGGCAAGCCAATACAATTAACCATATTATGATCCCATTCCAAATTTTAAGATTTTCAAACACTACTCAAGATATTATTGTTTTTTCTATCTGGGTCATCAAAATATATGTTCTAGTTCCCTAACAAAAACAAATTTATTTTCTATAGCTTTTTTCAAGATGTGAGCTCAAATGAAACATTTCTTCTTATATATATTTTAATTTTTGGATGATATTTGACATGACTTATAGTTCAAAGTTGGTGTTATTTTCTAAAACCACATAGAAAATCAATTAAACCTAAAAAAATAGCAAATCACTTTTCAAAATCCTTGCAACACTGGTTAGGCTTTCTAGTTTGTGTCAAAACTTAGACCACACTTCTTTTGATCTATGTTTTAGAGTAATGTCAAATACTTACAAGCATTCCCTTGGTTGCAAACCTCCAAGAAATTTCAATAATCACCAAGAAAATGATAATTTACTTGATGATTTAGAGGCATACCCAAGAAAATACTTATTCTTCTTGACGGCTAAGAATAACACTGAAAGCAATAGTCAAAGCATTCATAAACAACGATGCAAGGAACTAGCAATGTTGTACATTGACTCTAACAGGTATGTAACACATACATGTTTGAACTCTACCTTTGACCCGAAGGATCAAGTGCAAACAGAGACCAACATTATTCTCATGTTTGTTTACAAAGCAATCCGTTCATACAAGGAACTGACAATTTTATACAGTGTATAGTAAGTATGAAATTCTTATCGTACAAAAGAGGGCCTTTCTAGACCCAGTTGTAGCTAGTGCATTACATAATCAACCAAGTAGTTGGGAGAGTTTGGTCTGGAAAGGCTTTAGCACCTCAGGCATCCATGAGCTCAAGTGAGCAAGCACACCTTCAAAATAAATAACACTTAGTTCATGTAGCTTATTTTGTTGCCATTGCTTATAATTTGCAAGCTCAGACCTTCAGTGGCAAGGAATAACTATTGATCAACAACAATTGGTGGTGAAATTTCGTATCTAACTGTCTTAAATACTCATTTTGAAGCCATGGGATGAATAAGGAATCAGTAATAGTTGTGTGCATTTTTTTTTTCTAAAAAAAACTACTAGTAAGTTGAATTTTATTACAACTATCTTGAATAGGCAAGAAAACATCAATTGCAATCATATTTCGTATAGTGATTAAAACACAACTTAAGTTCAGCGTTCAACCAATTCTATGACGATTATGAACTGACATTAGATCCGCATATCTAAAAGAATGTTCCTTCAATGCAACTGCCAAGGCATGAGGAGCTTTGAAGATGGATACTTTAACGACACCTCAAAAATGTCAATTGACTACCACTCTAGTACTTTCCTTCGATTCAAGTTGACTGAGAACAATGTTGCATTGCCAAGAAAATAGATTAGTCTTGTGTGGATTGACCAAAGCAAATACAATCATGATTTGCAGTTCCAGGCCCGCAGTTTCAGTAATGCTAGGTCACTCTTGATAACATGACATTAGACACAAATTGTGTGCTTTGTGCACATTGTGAGGATCTTACAATTTGTAGCCTCTCAAAGTTAAATCTCATGGGATTTGTTAGAAAAATTATAATATCCTACAATTCACAGGATGATAAAAAATATATGGCTTTTGGATTAGTTTACTCTAATTATCATTCTAACAATAGCAGTTATAGTGTTTAGTCGAGAGACACATAATGATGGTGTTGGCTAGGCACCAAACATGACAGAGTGAAGGAGTGAGAAAGTAAGAGAGCCCAACTAGTGATTACCCAAGCCATCCTCTCCCCTTTAATAGCAGATGTGGGAAAGTGAGGTTTTCATTGTTTCCTTGGTAAGGATTATATTTACAAAAAAAGGTCACTTGGTCTAAAAATGTGCATTGAACCTTATCTTACAAGCTCTAAGCTAAGTAATTGGACCCAAGACCACTGACGAGGGTCCTTAACAAACAATATGCCTGCAACATATGGAATGATCTCGTTTTAGTTTTAGGGTAGAATGATCATGTTGCGTGTTTGGTTGATGGATAACAATACTATCTAGTATTTGTTTCAATGGGAGACATCAAAAGTGGCATTAGAAACCTAGCTAGTGTGCCCAATTTGTTAGTCTCTCTTTTTTTCTTCCTCCATATCTCTCCCACACGACTGCTCGATCTCTTTCTCAGTGCACATTGTATTTCTTAATGCATATAGAAATAATTTGCAAGCACACAGAATTATTGTTGTAGCACTTCACCCGAAAATATTTAGGGTATTATATTTTTCACAAGGAATGGAGATACTCTTCTAGCTAGTTTGTCCAAGGACAACACAAGGATAGAATTGGTGAGAGTGGAGATATGAGTGGTGGAAGCAGTTTTTCCCAACTTTTCACTATGGCTTCCTTGAGATGTTTTTTATTGGATAAGATTTTCGAAAGAAAAGCCTATGAGAAGATCAAATTCAAGGATGGCATAGATATGCAAGTCTAGGTGAACCTTAGTTCCATCAACTTCAATTGGCACGGCCTTGACAATCCCACTACACTCAAAGATGAGTCTTGAGGAACTTTTTAAAAGTTTGTTGGTCGAGACTAGCGGCATCTTGCCCAAAAGTTTTTTCACAAGGAATTTTTACATAATGCTAGCCCCGACTATGGGATTGTACATGGCTTCTACATTAGTTCCCATTAGTGAACATGGTTTGGTTGTGGAAGGTGAAAGAATCTGAATTGCTTTGAAAGACCATTTCATTTCCATTAATCATTCCTTCGATGATTCTACCTTAGGGGAAACATTTTTTTTTGCACATTTTGTTCCAAGAGTGTTTGGAGGTATTGTCATAATCCTTGAGTTGGATAGGGAACTCCAAAGTATGAATTACTCTTTCATTCGGTGTTCATAGTTTGGATAAGGACTCATGAGTCGATCCTAAGAATGGTTAGTGTTTGGATTCGACTAATGAGAACTTCTAGAGGGTTCTAGTTTTCAAGATGAAAGAAGTGTGTCTTTATAGGAAGTTTTCAAGGAATTTCACTTGTTCCATCATTGGTTTGTGTTTAAAATGTCCTGCAGCATTCACATCTAGGCACATGTCAACTTATATGTCAATACCCGAACAAAAGAGACGCACCAACATACATTGGGTAAAGACAAGTTTGGGCTAGAGTGAATTAAAACTGAAAACATGTCCTCGGTTGCACTTATAGACTCCTCGTATTGCTAAAAGTCGAGGATCACCCTTTTAGAGAGATAATACAAGATATTAGGAAGAATGCAAGACAAAACTTGTATTTTAGCTCATCCTAATCCCTTTGTAATTTCTATGGCTTGAGTGTACCATTACTTCACCCTCTCTATGAGAGAGAAGGAGAACAATTTCCACTTTAGAGTTTCTTGTGTCATGCTAGAGATACTCAGGCATGAACACATCTCCTCGAACTCTTGCAGGTGATGGCAAGGGTTTTCGTTTTCACGCCCTAAGAAGGGTTGTGCCCAAATCATGGCTATAAAGCAAGGGTGGAGCTCGCTACCAGATGAACAGGTTGGTTTTGAAGGTAGCTCAAGGAACTCGCCCTTTGAAGCAAAAATATTATGGATTGAAGTTGGCTTTCGAGTGACAAAGATAAAAGGAATAACTATTTTGTTCTTATGAAAAATAAAATATAAAATATATGAGGACAAACTAGTTCAAAGAAAATACATCAACCCCTCCCCATCAATGACTCCAAAAATGTTTGTTCGTATTTCTTAACACATACATACATGATCCACAAGCGTACTGAATTACTGTTATAGCATTTCATCCTGAAGTATTCAAGGCATCATATTTTCCACAAAGAACATAGATATTTTTTAGCTAGTTCGTACAAAGACAACACAAGGATATAGTTGGTGAGGATAGAGATGGATTCCTACGGTTTTAGGGTCTTTGGAAAGATAACTCCCCTTATACCTTACTTCAAGCACTGGATCACACCTGGTCTGTTAAGTGATGCTGGCCTGTAGCTCTATACTGGACCGAAACATGAGGGATTATGAGGGACAGACATGGCTATCACTACCTACTGCCTACCCCTCAACCATGGCGAATGAGGCAAACAAAGGTAGCCTCTAGCCTAGACACCACATCTACTCTATCGACTACTCTAGTGTCAATCAAGGATATCCATATCTATTAGGTGGAGAAGGGGGAAATAATCCTGGCATATTCCATGATTCCTTCCATATTTGTAGGAAAACCAATGGCCAACACATTTAATGTATCACCAAACCCCATGCAACCGTCATTGGAGAGGCGATACGAGGCAACCTATGAAATATAGGCCTGAGATGTGCCTGTAGGAATGCAGGCACACTAGGGGTGTGGTTGCACCCTGGTGGAGCCATCTTGGCCCAATCTTCGTTTGGTTTGCCTCTGGGATGTATGGGACATGCATACAAAGTTTGGTGCCATTTGGAGAAGGATTGGTTTGGGTTCTCAACATTTTTCTCCTTATGACTGGGCCCTAATTTACCTAGTAAGTGGGTCTTCTCCTCTTGGGCTCATGTTAGATGATATTTATGCTTTGTTTCGCTATGGATTCCTAGCCTTTTTCATATATTTCCATAAATGTCCTCCTGCAAATGGTCAACACCAAAACTTGTGGAATTCGTTAGTTATAAACCCTAACTCTAAGTTTGGTGTTCTTTTGAGTGGATTTTACATGAGTATTCGCAGTTATAAAAAGGTGTTAAGGTCCACTAATAGTGCGGTCACACCTCCACTGCACCGGAGTTAGAAGGCGGTGCTCACCCCCAACCACCCCACGGACGTGTGCTGGAGCCGAATTGACGCTCGCCCACACAGTCACACATCGTAGCCAGGGGCAGCACTCGCCCTTCTCGCAGTCTGCCAGGGCCATGAGTCGATCTCACTAGGATACATGTTTGTACGTTGGGGTGAATACAGAGCTCGTCGAGCCATGCCACACTCACTAGGTTCGGTGGCGTTACCAAAACTCACTCCTATTCTCTATCGATGCTTGTGCTCCTCATGCACGCGCATAGAGCGCTTGTCCCATCTAGAACGACCCTAACAATGAATTTTTGGGGGTGAATTGAGCCCAGATCTAAAGGATATATTAACTAGTGGATGTTCCCATCTCTAGTTGACTTTGAACTAAATACCAAGCCAAGGTGAGATATCCCACCTAAGATCATCCCACCTTGGAACCAAACACTACCTAAGTTTTCTCATGGTGAACATGTCAATTACATTAAAACATTGGAGTAAATCATCCATTCGAGATGAAACAGTGTGATTGTTTGGTCCTATGAAATTGATTCAATCTCACGTTCAAAACCTGACTAAAGCTGGGTCACGGTGGTCTCTACACAGCAGCAAATGATGAGGACCAACGGTCTATGGCAACACAAATTTGTGCAAGTCTCTACACTACACTACGTCTAAACCGATTTTTGATGTCGGTCAAAATCAGTTTTTCGCAGCGGGCAATGGCGTCCGCTGCGATGACAAGGTCACGGTAAATGGGGCGTTTACCGTGGCGGTCGCTGGTGTCCGCTGCGAAAAACCCATTAACCGCAGCGGGCAACATAAGACGTCCGCTGCGGTTAATGTTATTTACCGCAGCGGGCATATTAGGACGCCCGCAACAGTTAAACGTTTTAAAAAATAAAAAATAAAACCCAAAAACCCACCGGCGAGCCCATTCTCGAGCCCGCCGGCGAGCCCATTCTCGACCCACGCCGCCGCCGCTCAGCGCTCCGTGCTCCGTGCGCCGCCCGAGCCGGGGCCCTGCGCGCCGCCGTCCGCACGCAACGCGACCCGAGCCGGGGGCCTGCGCGCCGCCCGAGCCGTGGCCCCGCACCGTGCGACCCGCGCTGGGGCCCCGCTGCTCTGCGCGCCCGACCGCTGCTCCGCGCTCTGCGCGACCCGCGCCGCCATGCTCAGCTGCTCTACGCGCCCGGCCGCTGCTCCGCGCTGTTTCGCCGCTCTGCTACCCGCTGCTTCACACGCCGGTGAGGGAGAGAGAGGGAGTGGGAGAGGGAGAGGGAGGAAGGGAGTGGGAGAGTCGGGTCGCGTGGTGGGGAGTGGGAGGCGGGTCGGGTCGGCTGCTGGGGATGTGGAGTGGGAGGCGGCGGCTGGGGATGGGACTATGGGACTCAAACCCTAAGTGCTAGATTTATACCAGCACCCACTATGGGCCTCGCCCTGGGCCTATTGAGCCTCGGCCTTTACCGTGGCGGGCCTTATATGATGCCCGCTGCGGTAAATTGATTTACCGCAGCGGACGTCTTAACATGCCCGCTGCGGTAAATCAATTTACCGCACCAGACAAAAATGTCTGCAACGGTAAATTGAAAAAAGACCGTCACGAAAAAGCATGAGATTTTTCGCAGCGGGCAACGAAACTGTCCGCCACGAAGGGCTTTTTTGTAACGCTGCGCAAAATCGATTTTGACGTAGTGCTAGATACAAATTGCCAAGGAAAAGATTTACAAGAGGTTTGCTGTGCACATGAAAATAAAATCGGAAGTCACTTGCACTTCAATTCCAGGTCAAACGAATCACAAAGACTTCCAACAACATGCAGATTGTAACTATAAATTGTAAACTGAATGGTCTATATGTCAAACAAACGTTATGATAAAGTATCGCATCAGGTACATGAATCCATTCTTGCTTTTGTGGGCAGCTTTTGATCCTAAGCCACGTCGACGACTCTACCTATAATAACTTGTGAACAGCTGGTATGCAGATACTACACTTTTTTCTCTGAAAGAGCAGAACAAATAATTAAGAGACATGCATGCATGCAAGAAAACTGAAAACCACTAGCATTAATTAGCATATAGTAGCATAGAGAATTAGGGGCGGCGATCGATGGAAGGCACGCCGTTGTCGGCAACAGGCCACCGGTGGTCAATAGCTAGAACTGAGCATTGGACGTGTATGTGGCGCCGAACCACCATCCGGCGGGCGCGACGTTGTACGCCGTGACGACGCGGCCGTCGTCGGACCTGAGGCGGAACGAGAGGCTCTGGCCGTTGAGGTAGGCGTTGCTCTGCCAGTTGGCGCCCCAGTTGCGAGACATGGGCATCCAGTCCGTGGCGGAGCCTCTGATCCACGCCTGCGCCACGACGCCGCTGCCACCGACGTTGGCGACGGTGACCAGCTCGAAATAGCTGTGGCCCTGCACGGTGAACCTGACGCCGCCGGCCCTGCCGCGGCACGGACGCGGCGGTAGTTGACGGGCACGATCCCGGCGCGGTACACGGCGATGGCCTCCCACGCCGGCTGCGACATGTCGAAGTGGCGGCGCGGCGGGTTGCACCAGCCGCCGGCGTCGCCCGACAGCGCCCAGTTGGGCGGGCACAGGTTGGTGGCCGTCACCGTGATGGAGCTTGCGGCTCCCGCACCCCGCGGCTTGCACCACCGCGACCGGCGCGCGTCGCAGGCTATGGCGAAGCACGCGCCACACATGGCGCCGTGCTCAGCGCCGTCGAACGCGTGCCGTACCCCGCGTTGTACAGGTTGCCGTACCCGCACGCGCCGCCTGATCGATCGTCTAATTTCGTTAGCATTTGTTTCGTCGTGAATGCGAAACCATAGTCAAGTGATGTGCAGCAGAAGAGTTAGTTACCCATGGTGCCCGACGCATCGCTGCCGCCGTAGAACGTGGCGAAGGCGGGTGTCCAGTCCACTGACTCTGAGCTGCCGCCATTGACATTGACCCACCGGCGAGGAAGAAGAAGGTGCACAGGGCCAGGAGTGCGAGCGTCTTCGCCATGTCGTCGTCACTACTGATCACACTAGTGAGTACTCCGTACTTGCTGACCGATCGAGGCTGTACGACCGTCGACCGGCCGAGAGTACTTGTGTGATGAGGCAGGCAGGGTCGCCCACCTAGGACCCGTGTATATATAGGAGTACTGGACTACACTGGTGCGTGCCCGTTCTTCTTGGTAAGCAATCGCCAATCAGCTAGGCAATCATCACCACTAATGGCGCGCGTTTGAAAGAACCGCTTGATTCATGGATTCGGTTGGTTGCTAATGCTGCATGCTACACCGTCGTACCGAGAGTAGACCGGTCAGGCGAGTACCCGGCGATCGATCCATACATTTGCATGATCGGGCCGGGAAAGCGACTGTCCAGCGCGAGGATGGTTTGGCCGCGATTGACTTTTACGCGCATCCGCATGTTCACGTTAATGATTGGATTATAAACCCGGCGAAATATAAATTTGGGCGACCGCTGAATTTGCGATTCACACACACGCTCAGTAGCCGGTGTGCAATGCCGGCGGCCATGTGCCTGTCGCTCAACTCTACATTGATTACGCGCTTGCAGTACGTGTCTTCTGAAACTTTTTGCACTGATGAAAATGGAATCAGCAACTACGTCATGACCATGTCACGCTAGTAGTGTGCTTGTATCTGTATATAGCTATATATAAATGTCTATATCTATATCTACATCTATATATCTTATAATCCTAAACTTTACTAGAGATAATATCGGCATACAAGCTATCCATCACAGCATTCCACTATCAGATACAATTACTAATGAGGATGCCAGTAGTCCACTATCGGATCCATGCAACTGTTACTTAGCTGCTCTGTTTTACATTATTGCTGCTCTGTTGGTATGATATATTACAGTAGTCCGCTATGTATGATACATTTGATTAGTGGAGAACTCACCGTTCATGATCCATGCAACTGCTACATTGATGTTGGTTATCAACCACGCAAAGCACGATTAACCTTGCCTAGAAGGCTTTTCCTACGAGCGAGTCAGGAACAAGCAAGAATGTGAAGCACCATCTGATGTTACAAATAGAGATGAATTATATCAATTTGGTAAGAGGTCTGAGTCTTCAAAGGAAAGGACTAATCGACATAGTCAAAGAAGAACAAGAACGCAACAGTCGAACTCAACATTGCAACTTTGCAAGTACTATCAAGAATGTCTAATTCACGGGTAAACTAGAACCAGACAAAACCAAAACCTTAACGAGTAGGCGGCTAGGAAGCCTTGGGATGTGCATATACATGTGCCTTCTAATGGGCTTTAGGAAGATTGTTGGACGGAAGGTGCATGCGAGTACACCTGAGGGGTGTAGCCCCAAAGCGATCCTAGAGGGATTGGTCAGGGCTCATTCGATCGGGAACCTCTTATCTTGAGACTTGATATATCACTTGTTGAAATCTCGTCAACGATACACGACTCAACGGACCACATACTTGTTTCAGCGATTTCCATTAAGTCTGATGGGATTTTGAGACGGGATCACCTGTGCCATTGAAATCATATTTCCAATCGTAGGTAGAACCTCAAAAAAAGAGTCTGTATGCAACCTAGACGACTGCTCTCAGAATCTTAGGTGGACTCTACCTCGAGTTGGACCAGGCCTTGTCTTGTATCCAATGGAGTGATATCCTTATCAATTACAACCCATTAGCATACTCAATTATTATATATACGTTAACAACACACACCATTCACTAAAGTGTAGTTAGTTATCCACAACAACGTGCATCCATTTTTATGTTAATTTACAATACTTTATCCCTTCACATAAGTAATTATATATAGTCTAATTTCATTTCAAATCATCTATAATTTCTATATCAACACACAGAATATGCTTTTAGTATTCTGTCCATAAAAAATGCATTTCTCGCTCTCGAGAAGTCAAACAAATTAAAGTTCACCAAATTTAATTATATGAGAAACTAATGACACTTGTACGTTATACCAAATTAATAACATTAGATTAATTATTATCAAGTATATATTTATAATAAACCTATGTTAAGACTTCAATATTGATATTGTTTTCTATAAATTTGATCAGACTTAAAAAATTTAACTTGTCCTAAATCTAAAATTTCTTTTTTTTTGGGTGGTGTGTGTGTTCATGCCCTCATGCATAACGTTCAAATCATCGTGCCTCTGTGACCTGATGGAACTTTTGCAGCAGGATGCATGCAGACAAGGGCTGAATAATCAAGTTGTGGCATGATTTAAGGAGCCGTACCAGATATGGTACCATCCGAAACCGTCGGCAAAATAAATTCGCTTGCCACCATGCATGCGCCACAAAAATTTCTTTCCGGCCGGCCGCTCCATGGGGTATATATTCTTCCTTCTGTAGCCAGTTAGGTGAGAGCATGTGCTCTTGCGGATAACGCGCGGCTTCAAATTTCTCCAAGTACGACTTGGTTTAAGCAATCCGATCCGTTGCCAACTATCGTACGTATAGAAAATGTTAATCATGGAAGCTCGTCGACAAAATAAACCGTGTGCAGATTGCCATACATATCACAGTGAATCGAAAATTCAAATTAGCAATTGTTGGTGAGGACGAGCTAGAACTAATAAGTTTCCATTTGACAGGGCTCCTACTAACTCCAGCTTCTCTAACATATTTACTATTTTTATACTATTCGCATGAGCTGTTTTTATCTCTCATCTTCCTCCTTTCATCTTGCCCCAACCCCGCCACCCTCTCCCCCTCCTCCCTCATCTGACTCCACATGGCTCACTCCATTTTATTGCCCTTTTCCCGTAAGTATAATATGTAATTCCTTCGGGAAAAAAAGGAGGATGCATTTCTGATATAGCACAAATATAACGTGCGTTAATATAGATATAGACAAATACAAATAGTAAATTCTGAACTTCCGCAAATTTCTCCATTGATTAGACTAGTTTACAAGTCAACATTTTAATACCAACACATCGTCGTCGTGTCTGTGTTCGTTCTCCTCCCTAGTTGCCTAGTTGGCACAGTAGTTAACATCAAGAGTATGTGTAAAAGTCTGTGAACCAAGAGATGCCAACAAGCAGGGTCAAATGAATAAATATAAACATGGGTCAGACTGCTCAATAGTAAAAATCAGTCACTAAATCAACAACTGTCACGCACTACTGCGTTCGACGTGGGATTACATCATAACACAAGGACTGAACTTAATTGAGTTCTATTAATCACCAATCCAAATTGTGTAATTAAGTTGCCAGCTGCATGCGTACTCCTAAACCAAAAAAAAAAAGGTAAATCGATATAAACAGATTTTTTTTCTCTCGGGCAGACCTATTATGATCCGGTTTTCATAAAGTGGGAGCAGAAAAATGGTTTATAGCATCGTGAGGCTGCCGTGCTTTGGCCACCGATAATCGATATAAATAGATGAGGATGAATACTGATGTTACAAGATAAGCAGAGGCGCGATACAACCATGGGGCACACGTACTGAAGCCCTCCCTTGAGTCACTCGTCCTTTTCGTGGAAGGAAGAAGGGAGAAATAAAAGGAAGAAGAAAGGAGAGGAGAAACAGGAAGAAGAAAATATAATTACTTGTTTGCAGGCACATGCTGACTTGCATGCTCATAAGTTGACATTCTCACGTGTCCGAGATCGGATATTGATGACCCAAATTATTCATCTTTCTCCTGGATCCAAGTGACACCTCTGGGTTTGGAGTTCCGAATTTAAGCGGTTCCAATGGTTGCGGGCTTAGGGAGGCAGGTTGGCCCGATGGTGGTGACGGGGTTGGGGCAGAGTAAACTTCAGCGTTGGTTTTGAGTTTAGTGTCGCAACGGCAACGGAGGCAGACCCTGCTAAGGATGGGAGGCGCGGAGGGGGTGGTGAGCTTTAGCACTGGCTTTGAGTTTAGCACGACGAGAGGGGCAGCGGGGGCGGACCTACCGACAGGATGCCGTTGGGGACAGGATGAGGCTGGTGGTTGCCTGGTTGGTGGAGGAGCATGGAATGGGAACGTAGCCATATGACAAAACATAGGAAACTTGTATGAGCAGATGTTTGGATGGGTATATGAAATTCAGAGGAATAGAAATCATAGGATTGGTTTAACTAACAATGTGACAACGTGTTTTTATAGAGAAAAAACATCATCTGTTATAGGAATGCCACCTACATGTGGATCAGCGCACAAGCAAAATGATTGGTTTGATCTTTTCACAGCCATTTGCCTCGTTCCTATGCGTGACCCAGGAAACAAGAGGTTCTGGTGGATGTTTTTTTCCTATGAAAATCCTGTTAAAACATAGGATATCAACAGTATTCCTATGGATTTCCTAAGAGCCTTTCCTGTGAACCAAAGGCACCTACAATACCTATTCCTTAGGATTGCTCAATCCTTTGTTTTTCCTATGAAAACCCTTCAATCTAAAGGAGGCCTACATGTTTTTTTTAATGGAACCAAGTAACCAAAAATCTTACATGTGGGCTATTATCCTGATTTGGCCTAGATCGACCTCCCTCACGACACAGGACCTCGTGGTCTTGGCCTGCCTATTAGGGTGCGTTTGGTTGCGAGTCAAGGTGAAATGGGACGGTCCTGACTCTGTTTTATGGGATGTGATGATTCCATTTTTTGTTTGGTTAGACAGGGATGAGACCGACCTGTTTTTTGTTTGGTAGGGAGACCAAAAAATGGGATGGCTAACTGACAGATGGGACCCACTTTTTCCCCCCTTTTTTCTTTTTTTCTTTTTTTTCTCTCCTCGTCTGTTTTCCCGTATCTTCCCCAACCGCACGGAGGCCGCCCGCGCGTGACCCGTCCTCCGCCTCCTTCCCCGGCGAGCTCGTCGCAGAGCGGCGGCGGCGGGCCGGATCTCGGCCGCGACCGCGCGGCGGCAAACGGCGAGACTCCACCTCCTTCTCCGGCAAGCTCGTTCGCTTGCTCGCGAGGCAGGCGGAGCGAGCTCGTGCGGCGGCGGTGCGGGCGGAGCGATCTGGTGCGGTGACAGGCCGGAGCGGAGTCCGGCCGCTCGTGCAGGGGCGGAGCAGAGCTTGGGGCCGGAGCGAGCTCGTCCGCAGGCCTGCGCTCTTCCTCCTCTCCTTCCGTGCAATGAGCCACTCGTCCCACCTGGGTCATCCCCGTCCGTGAAAATTTTGGGAACGGAGTCGGCTCCTATCTCAGGGGAATATTCGTATGTGTCCTCGCTTTCGGAGGACTCCCAACCAAACGCCGCCCATCTCAGGTTTGTTCGGTCCTGTCCCACCTCAACCCTGCAACCAAACGCATCCTAAGTGTCGTCTAAGTCAAGGTCTTGTCCAATCCCCGGCCCGGCGGCCTCTGTCAGTCCAACACACACCACATACACGGACACACAGCACTGCTCCCCCCTGTTCTATCTATACCCCCATGGCCCTGCATGTCACGGTCAGCCCGGCGGCCACCGCACTGAGCGGAACCAAACCAGTGGGCGCACAGCGTGTCGCGCTCGGCTGCCGGCGACCGGAGGCAAGCAGTCAAGGCATCATACAAGTTACCAGGTGAGCCGAAGAAAGCGCCGACGTCGGGGTAAAGGCAGCTGTCTTTTATTCGAAAAAAAAAAAGCAGCTGTCTTTTTTTTTCACAATGATGATGATATTTACTGTTACGTTCGTTCGCCAGGAGTTTAAGTTTATATAAGCGTTTTTTTGTGCTGATTGCTCGAGAGATCGCTGGGGGGCTTCATCGTTACGTCCAGCTACTGCTACTCCACGGTCGTCGAGTAAAGCATGCCAGTCTTTTTCAGCAAAGAGAGAGAGATGCCGACGAATCCGATACTAGCTCGCACTGGAACCAGATGCATAGTATTTTATATACGAGTTCATCCCGTTGCTGGTCGATCTCCAAAGGTGACCCTACCGTTGGTGTTCTCCGTGTCCCGTTTTAACAAGACGTTGCCACTGCCACTAAAATACCTTCTTTTTTTCCAATAGGGTATCTGAGTAGCTAGGCAAGGCAAAGGAATTAACCTAACTCAACTGGTAGAGGATGAAAAGTACGATCGTCTATCCCAGCTATCTAGGTTCGGTTGGACTCATCGCTGTTAAGAATCGGCCTATGCACAAATAACGGTCTGGGTATCAACGGTACTAAGACCACATGACTTCTGGATATGGTTAGTTATCCGCTGTAGCCAATTAATCTTAGGTCCTAATTCTTCAGGAAATATAGACCAAAATCTTGGGTGTCATTTAGATATCTAAGTATTGTCTTAACTCCTTCTGGGATTAATTCTAGATTCTTCAAGAACCTTTATCTCCAATACATAATAAAACATTAAGTCTGTATTTCTAGCATAATAGGGAAAGTATTGCTAGTAGCACCAAAATACCATATAGGTTTTTAGAGAGGATACTACAATTCCAAATCTTCAGGTGGAGAACACATGATATCACAAGTATACATACGTATACTTTTGTTCATTTGAGTTCCTCTTTTCATTCTTATATCTCGGGTTTCACATGGGTCTTTATTCCTTCTAGGAAATTCATTTATTTGGTGCATTCAGACTATAACCATATATTCCTTCAAGGAAAAATCTTTAGGGGTTGATAATATTGGTACAAGATTTTGATGTTGCTCTCCATGGATTTTCAGAATCCAATAACTGCATATTTAAGTTCATGCCATTAGCCAGATTCATTACATAGCGGAACATATTTTGTAAAACTTCTGACGGAATTGGTCTCTAGTAAGACCTTTTGAACCATCGCTTTTCACCACCTTTTATTTGAATGAAGACCCATAATTATCCGAACATCAGGTTCAAGATTTTCACTTAGCGATTTTTGGTTCAACCTCAATTGCATGTTTCATTTGACCCGATACGAGAGCTTCAAGTACTCCTGACATGGACTTTATTCCGGATCCGGGTTCTCATAAAGAGACTTATCTAGCAATTATAGAGGTAAACAAGTGTACGCGCGCATTGCTAGGATTTTCATCTCCAGGATGAACCTCATCGGGAGGTAACTCACCAACTGGGTGATTTCTCTTCAGAAGAAATAGAGGAGTTCTATCAAACATAATGTGAGTTTGCTTTGTGATCATATGCTTGTGACTTAGGCCTCTAGATCTTAAATGCAGGCGTCCCCACATAATTTGATCAAATGCCGAGGTCAAGTGGATATAAAATTAATCCCGGGTATATCCACATCTACTTCGGGTAGAAGCATTATATTTTGAACAATCTTTTTCCTCCTCATAGATATAAAAATTAACTGGCATAACTCCATGTTATAGAATACATGAGTTTTTGTATTTGTGCGCTTTGATTCGTAAATATCAAGGCATTCCATAAAATGGGCAGTCATCTCCCCCCTAATGCCGAGATATTTAATAGCATACTAAAAATTCCCATTTACCAACTTCTAGTGGTAAATATATGTATGCTTTAGTGGTGATTTATTTGGGAAATATTACGCACTTCAATATTAGGGGTCGATATATGCAGTGAGCTTGGACTTTATTAATACAGTTGCATGAATACTGCATGTATTTTCTTCTACAAGAGGAGTATACTCAACTTCTAGTGAATTATAAACCATTGCTCTGCAAGTTCTTGGTTCAACAAATGCATATGCAACCTTCTTAACTTAACACATGTAGTTATTGACATAACCCATAATCTTACCATAACAATCCTTCAGGGACCAATGTTCACCAATTGTTATATAATTGACAATCAATCTCTCGATTACATATATATTGATCTTCTAGGTCATATGCATGGAAAAAAGAAACAATTAATGGTGGCATTGCGCTTTCATGTGCGTTAAGATTGGTGTGCACAAGTATGATATCAAGAATATGACATTCAACCCTGGTTGCAGAGTAGATATTTCGGATGCAGAATTACGTCATAGTCCAGCTCTTTTTTTTATTGCCCAAAAATTTGACCCAATTACTCGTACCATATAGAAAAATTGGATCATTATATTCATTGCAACATATTCATGTTTCATATTAGTTTGGATCAATTCATTGTTCAGCATGAAAAGAAGCTCCCAAAATAGAACAGATAAGACCGAGAATTTTTCATTTGTCTGGGAAATAATATTTTAATGCAAAGTCATTGACTTATGCAAAAATACTGTTCATCAAGAGAAACAACGACCAATATCCTTCTGGGATATACTCTCAACTGATAGCGCAACTTTCATAGATAAAATATATATTTAAGACATACGTAGTTATCAAGATCCAATTGACCTTTCAGAGCCTAGGATAACTACGATAATTGATTAAAATCAAAATTAGCTTCAAGTTATACTTTGACATGGGATTCATACATGTTTCCACTTTCCATCTAATAAATTAGGTGTGGTGTAACGTATACTAGACTCTAGCTAGTATATTATCGAGTAGTCACTCCACCCATATCAGCCGACTTACATTACAAATAGATAATACAATGGTTTCCCGCTATGATGCCCAATATCATTTCAGAGACTATGGGTACCTTTAATTCTGAGTTTCATGAACACTTCAGGGTTTCATAAATTTTCTTCATCGGGAAGAAGTATCATGCTTTCGCACTAACTAAAAAAAATCTCAGAATATTAATCAATTTCATATTTTTATAGCAATTTCCTGTTGCCAAGGGAATGTATTATCTATTAGCTTAAAGGCACAAAATAGGACAACACCTCATACTCGTTCTGCAGCAGAGAGACAAGGGCACACATGGTGACTTCAGGTCTTATGTTGACCCAACTAGCGTTGTAATACTATATAATCATGTTTGACAATTATACCTGTCAGGGTATTAGCTTTCCTCCAGGGAAAATACAAAATGAATCCCAAATTAAGACGTCTAACATACCAACAAGTCTTATACAATGGTTTTTCTTCAAGTTACTTCGGGTAAATAAACCAAAGCAAAAGAAAGTGCTAGAGAGAGAAAAATGATCTTTTAAATCATACGTATTTCGTTTATTTTCCATGAGTTTCCAAGCATATGTGCTTTTCTTTTTAGGGTATTTATATTGGTCTTATGATAATACTTCAAGATTATACAACCCATAGAAAACATAATCATACATACGAATATTGCAAGGACAATATCAAATCAATATGAAAATTTTTAAGAGGTTAAAACTATTTTAACACAAAATATATGTAAGCATATAAATCTAGAAAGTTCAGCTTCTAGATTATAGATTAGAAAAAACATAATATTCAAATTAATTATTACTCTAAAAGAGACACATCATGTACAAATTATAAAATATTTGCATAAAATACCACTACCATAAATATTTTTGCTATTATATTTAACTTCAGGTTTTATAATAGCAAAAATATATATATGCCATATGCTCAAACTCATAAGCAATAAACCTTCAGAACTTTTCAAACACATAAAATAGCTACATGATAGCACAACCATCTAAATTTACGTGCACCAATCATACGTGCACCAATCGTAGGCACGACAATTACCACACCACGATAAATTGATTGCATTGAACCACGATATGAGCATATCGAGGAAAGATAGTGTTGCCGCAACAGGCGACGACGAGGCTGCACCACCGTAGTGGAGAGCAAGTGCATATTGACCACTCAACGATGGTATGCGAGTAGCACAAGCGGAACAACGACAACTTTAAGCATCACGCTTCGGGTAGTGTGGTTTCAGTAGAGCGGTAGTGAGAGCAATATGTTAATTAAAAAAACTATGTAGAGCTCGATGCGGTATGTCCAACATGTATACTTGAACAAAACATGTATGGCAACACGGTTTAACAACCGAAAAAACTAATAATATGCAAAGATCTAAGAAACTATCATGTCATTATCATGACCAAGATTCATAGAGCATACCGAAAAAATTTACTAGTAGAACACATCAGGTGTTTTTATATATATAAAACTATTAGTCTTGTAGAAGATCTACTAGAAATATTAAAATCTACAGGATTTATAATATAATAAATCCAGTAGAACAATAATAGCGAAGAGACTGATAGACAAACCATGACACATTCGATGTCGTGGAAAATTCGTGCCGCGTAGGGCATATAGGCAAGGCCACAGACCTGCCTGTGCAGCGACTATTTGAAGCCGACCGAGATCGCAGCAACTGGCCAGATCGTAGCATGTTGTCGAGATGATCAAGGCTCGCTCTTGTGGCCGAGGGCAGTGGCGCATGTGCACTAGACAGTAGGCAGCGCTCCAAGATCGGCAGCAACGCCCCGGTGCATCAAGCATGGATCAAAAAATGAATTTACGAGGTTAGCCATAAATCGATCCAATGCAAATAGAGCAATACATAACAGATCTACTTCCTTATTCTTGGGAGGGAGGCATCTAATAACATTAATCTACGGGATTAAATCTAGGCATGCCCTCTCAATGAAGAAGACCTTGCCTTTTTCTTTCGTGGGAACATGAACCAGACGCAGATCGCATCCATGCACTACTTGTTGACGTGGCTCCTCAAATCTCGCTGGGAGCGTTGCCGGCCGGCCGCCAACACGAAGGCCACATGCCATCCGCGTCCGTTCCAGCGATACAGCATGAGGATCTTGTAGCACCGCCATGCTCCGGAGGCCACCAGTCATGGCAACCAGCGGGGCAGAAAACCCATGTCCGTGAGCCGAGCTCAATTAGGAGGCACGAGTCAAGGCGATGGAAAAAAATAGATTTTAAACCACGATTAGCATCATGTTCAAGATCCAAAAACATCAACTCAACAAATTAAGAACGTCTCACCCAGTTGGAAGAGCTGCTGATAACGTGTTAAGAATCGGCCTATGCACGGATCGCTAGATCCGTTTTCTCCTTCCTGATCCCAAGAAAGAGACGTGTAGAAAGACGTGTAGAAGTTGTAGATGGATCTCGTCTCCCTCTCCCAATCCTCAAGAACAACACAGAAAAGCACGCAGGAGACAATATTGTGGAACTTGTATTCTCTTTTTTTCATTATAGATGGGTACAAGTTCCTTTATATAGTCTTAACCCTTCATGGATATATTTGGTATGAGCCCATAATTATCCGTAGGGTTATTGTTTCTCAACAATCGCTACCTCAAATTTGGTCGTTGTCTATTTTTTTTCCTTAATATGAAATGAAAAAAAACACCTATTTTGTCAATAGAACGACCCACTTCTCTTGTTTGGATGAGTCAGATTCTTAATGTGTTGCTAAATATCTTAATAAATAAGTTAGCCAGTGAATAATAACGCCACATGATCCTCCTAACTAAGGATGTGTTTTGCGATGGTCCTCTGCTCCGCTTGCTCTGAGGCCAAATTAAGAGCCCTTCGGGCAGAGTCTATTTCACGACCAAAGTTAGAGCCCTTCGAACATAGCCTGTTTTCACAGCTCAGCGTCCGTACATAAAAAATGGTTCTGTCTTCTCCGTGTGGCACGTAGAAGCGCCGCTCCACTCACATTCGTATGCATGCACTGCGGCTGAAGCTAAAGACCTTCAGGCTCAGAGCCAATTTTCACATCCGAAAGCTGGAGCCCTTCGAGTGGAGCCAATTTTCATGGCTCAGCAATGGCTCCAGCTCCTCTATGTGGCACGCGGAAACGCCTCTCCTCTCACGTGTTTGATGCAACTCCTTTGGCTTCGGCACCAGAGCTGTCAGCAAAGCCATAGTTAAAATTGACACTAGACGGAACCTAACAATTTGGATATTTTACTAGCTATATCTAACAAAAATACCTAACAATTTGAAAAAGCCATAGTACTTTGAATGTGCATTTGAAGTCAATAGATCACCAAACTAGCTAGGGAACCGGCTGCCGCTCGGCTCAACGCTCTGTTTTGATCATCATCCATGACAATAACTGACCAACAAACTTGATCACAATAGATTGTGGGGCCCGCAAAACATCATCAACTAGAAAGCCAACCACCCTACTTAACCACATCACCATCGTGTCTCTTTTTTTTTTGCGACGAATTGTTAGTGGCACAACGAAGATCGCCAAACTCAACGCATCGATCGGTCATACAAAACACAAAGTTAGGTCAAAATTGTATTTGGAATTCGTGAAATTTCACATAAGTACAGTAGCATGGGAAAATCCCCGCTCTGTTTCAAACGGTCCTATTGAATGATGAACCAGAGCCATGAAGCAGTGCTCAGCTGCAGGAGAGTGCGGCGTCGATGTGGTGCCACCTGGACCACCCGCCGAAGTAGGTGTCCCAGACGCCCTCGGCCAGCCTGTCCACCCGCAGCGCCGCGAGCTCCTCCTCCAGCGCGCCGCGCCGCTGGCCGGCGACGCCGAAGCCCGCCGCGCAGGGCGCCAGCGTGCCGGCGAAGACGACCTCCTCGCCGTCCTCGTCAACGCCCCGCTTCGCGGACCTGCGCAGGAAGCATCCCACCTGGACGCCGCAGCCGCCGAGCCCGTCGCCGTACGCGCTGGCGTTGGCCTCGCCGATCACCTGCAGCAGCCCGGCCTCGGCCTTCCCCTCGCCGCCCACGAGCACGACATCCATGGCGGTGCCCTTGGCCGCGCCCCGCTCCTCGGCGGCGAACAGGCACGCCGCCGCGCAGCAGAGGGAGGTCGACGCCACGAGCGGCAGGAAGAAGACCGCGGCCCGCGGGAACGCCGCGGCGGCGCCGCAGAGGAGCAGGAGCGCCGCCACGGCGGGCGCCGTCGTCGGCGTCGTCGAAGAGGACGCGCCAGCGAGGGAACGGTGGCACGCCCGGACCAGCAGCTCTATGGCGCGGAGCTTGTCGTGGAGCGCTCTGCGCAGAGCGTCGCAGCTGGCGGCGGCGAGTCTGCGAGCAGCCATGGCTGTGCACTGTGCCTGTGCTGTGCCTTGATGGAGAGTTTGCAGGCTAACTGAGATGGTGCGGCGAATTAAGCTATAGCCGTGGGCGCATGGTTGGTTTTTGGAGGAGAACATATTCTCGCTCTCGCGATGCACACAAATGTGACATGTCGGCTCGTGTGCATGGTGGCCTAGCTTTTGCGGATGGAGGATGGGGGTGGGCGATCGGCATTCCGCACTGGACAAAGAATATTGTGACTAGTGCTCGTGTGTGTTATAGGCTTATAGCACAACACAATCGTTTTTTACCCTCTCGGATCCAAATTACAGGTTATTCCAAAAATATTGAGGAGTCAAAGCATCTTAGAAATTTAACCAAACTTATAGATAATAATATAATAATATATAATATAAACTAAATATTATTTGATCCCTCATTAATTATATTTTCATAGTATATCTATTTGATGTTATAAATATTTATATTTTTTCTATAATTTAGATCAGACTATGTTTTGATTCTCCATGATTCTTACAATGAATTATAATTTAGAATGAAAGGAGTATTTATTACAGTTTTTCTATAGTTCAGGTGCCTGAAATTTGAGACGATTTCAAGCAACACTAATATACCACCAACTAGTATAAGTTAGTCGTTAATTTTTTATTTGTTATTTGTCTTAGTGTTATAACATATTAAATTTTTATTCTTGTCCTCCTATAGAAATAATTGTAATTGTTGAATTGTCTTTGTGCCAACATTTATAAGATTTTGTCAGATTTGTAGTTTTGTCTAACATGTTTTTTATTTCTGAAACCGAAAATTGTAGACTCTGTCTACATAAATTGCAACGAACTAAAACTGTAATTTTAGTATAAAATATATATGCAATAATTGTCGCCTAAAAGAAAACTAAAATTCAAGCACCTGAAATTTAGCAAATCCCTATTTATTAAATGGGATAGGAGTACAAGGAAAGTTATAAACCACATTTTTTTAGGAAATGGGAGAGCAAAGGGCTCCTACAGAGATTTAATTAAAACAAACAGATTACAATTGAAGGAAATACAAAAAAAAGAACAGAAAGAGAGAGGGAAGAACCGCACTTATACTGGAGGAGAATTTAGCACGTCAGCCCCAGAGCTGCGAACTCTGGCCCTTAACGGGCTGTAACGGCCCATGAACTGTGTTGCAACTTGGAAGCTGCAGTGTCACTGCACTAGAAGCCTATAAAGCCTTTTAAACCGTCGGGCAGCCAGTGTGATTGTCTAGATAGTAGGGCAAGGCAAAGAAATTAACCTAACTCAACTGGTAAGGGATGAAAAGTGTGATTGTCTATCCCAACTATCTAGGTTCGGTTCGAACCATCGTTCGTTAACTCAAATTTGGTTGTCTATTTTTTTCCTTAACATGAAATAGAAAAAAGCTCCTAATGTGCTGCTATATATCTTAAAACTTTGTTAATAGAATAAACAACTTCTCTTGTTTGGACGAGTTAGGTTCCTAATGTGCTGCTATATATCTTAAAAGGACGAGTTAGGTTCCTAATATGTTGCTATATATCTTAAAAAATAAGTTAGCCAGTAAATAATAATGTCACATGGTTCTAATAACTAAGGCTAAGGAGTGCTTTGAGGCCAAATTAAGAGAATGAAGAAGTGTGCTCCTTCCATCAGCTGTAACACATGGCAGGTGACTTGATGCTGCAACATTACAAGCGATTTATTGATGCATATCTGGTCCTTCCTGTTCCTGATACGCCCGAGTCTGAGCTCCTGTATATTGAGGTCGCACAACAAATTTGCCAAGATCCTCAAGAAGCGTGCTCCTTCCATCAGCTGTAACATATGGCAGATGACTTGATGCTGCAGCATTACAAGCGATTTATTGATGCATATCTGGTTCTTCCTGTTCCTGATACGCCCGATGCTAATACGCTGAAGAATCTAGTAGACCAGACGCTAGATATGTCCATCATGTACTACCGCAAGGCCTTAGAGCATGCCCAAAGTTGTGTACTGATGGCAATGAAGCATGGCAAAGCACTCATAGTGACTTAAAGAGGAGCTCATTATGTATACCAGAAAGTGAATCAAGTCTGAGCTCCTGTATATTGAGGTCGCCGAACAGGACAACAAATTCGCCAAGATCCTCAAGAAGCTTGGAAATAAAAGGGTTCAAACTCACTCTATACTTTCAGCCACAGGAGAGTTAGCTGATGCACAGCCGCGTTCCGTGCACGCGAAGCTATTGTATCCGCACTTAGTGATTTCTCTTCTGTCATAGGGCCGTTTGAATGACCGTGGTCGTGGTCAATCACTTAGCCATGCCCTTGATGTTGTGAAGGATCTCTCAATATCAACGCCAAGATCATTGGTCGTCTCTCTAGTCCATCCAAAAACTGCTTGTTGCTCTCGGTTTCTTTGAGGACAGTGAAAAGGAATGGGCCAGGGCCCTCCAAATCGAGAAGCAATATGATCCCTGGATACATGATATCCCACTGGGATCAACAAGTGGGGACATTTATGATGACAGGATTGAAATTAAGAGGCAACAAATTGCTTGTATCATTGATACTGTGGTTAATATGGTTAAGGTGGAATTCAGTAAGTTTACTAAAGAGCAGAATAGTTGCTCTCTCTATGTTAGAATTTCTGACTTGTTGAATCAGAATGAGGTTGACCAAGAAAAGATTTCTGCTCTTATGCAGGCTATTGAGCATTACAAGTCTAGTCAGTTTTGGGTCCCGTGGAGGTGTCCAAATCCAGAGTGTGCCAGCTTTGAAATATCAGATACTAGTCATCTTCTCCGACATGTATGGTGCTCTCATTTTTGCTCTTATTCTGACACCGATGTGGAGATCGATTACAATGTTGTCAAGGGAAAATTGCTTCCAGTAAAATTTGTCCCATTTGTTGGACATCATGGAGATTTGCATTTTGCAAGACATGGTCAAGGGGATGAGTATGTCTGCATCAGAAGTATCAACTGCTTATTAAACTAGGGCCGTAACCGTAAGATGCTGCCAGTCTTGGCAAGAGAGGAGTAGAAAGATGTTATTTCTTCAAATGATGCTCTTGAATGTTTTTTGCACTGTCTGCCATCTATCAGTGAGGTATATACTTGTTATTTTTTTATTTCATTGTTTACTGTTAGTGATTATGACATCAAGGTTAATTGTAAAGGTTGTGCAATTGCAGGATGAGGATGTTAATGATGCTCCTAAAAAAGCATGGACTCAGTTAATATCCAGCTTGGTTGTTGATAGCCGAGGAGCACTCTTTGATGTTACAACTACCATCGAATGAGTATGATTAATGCTAACGCCTTAATTTGTCTGTTTTTTTGTATGCTGCTTTTCATTTACAACAGCTGTGAAATCTCATGCTATTATTAATATAATGCACTGTCCATTAATCATTTTTGTATATGCAAATAAAGGCTATGGTTGAAGAACATATCCTAAAAATGGAGGTTGATATGCCTACACTTTACTAATAGTCTTTTCTCTCTGGACTTAGTTGGAACTGTACATCTATGCTGCTATTTTATCAAATTATCCATTTAAATTGAATGTCTAACATTTTTAGTTTGTAGACTGCAGGAACAAAGGTTGGTGAAACACCCACAAATGAATTGATGCTCTATTTCAGTTTCTTGTCCCAAAATTGGAGCAAAAGTATTACATTGAATGTCATTTTAGCTCAAGATGCTCCTTCTCATGAACTCATGGCCTCAGTGAAAGCTGACATCCTCTATTTCATCTTGTTCTAGAATTTGAGCTCAGGACTTTTCACATTGATTAGGTCTTCTCATGTAGGTTCAAAAAGGAGCTCGCAGCACTATGCGTTCAAGTATGGGCACGATGCACTGCACCGCAGGTGCGCAATGGTGCTCGCTCCATCACCCGTTGAAGAGACATTTCTTGTTTTTATTGTTTAGCTTATAGAATGAAAAAAATTTATTGTGCTTTATAACATGTAATTTTGCAGCCACAAGTGGAAGGAGTCGAGAATGCATATTCCTGCTAGAAAACCCATATTAATTACATGCATGCCATTAGTATAGCTGATAACGCTATGAAAAATCGTGAACTCTAGGTTCTTCACTCCAATCTCAGTAACTCATTTTAGTTCAATTTTTTGTTCTATCATCTGAACCCACCACTCCATTCTCATTTCTAGATTTTATGTCACTTTTTGCAACTAAGTGTTGTTGGGGTTAAGTGTCATATTTGTTTAATCCGGAGTTCAACAAGATGCCGCAATGTCCTCCTTGTCTGCTAGAAAGTTATATTTTGATGAAAATACATAATTGTGTTTTGTACTTCTGTTGATAAATATCCCACTCTGCATTACTTTTATTATGTTGAGCTAAGAGCTAGATACTGCTATGGTGATCTTTGCTATTAACCTTCTTTTGTTAGCACATCCAAAATAATGGTGATTTTTAGCAAGCTGAGATGTCTCAGTTTGTGCTTATATATTATACACCGCGTGGGCTCGCCGAACGCGACGTGGTTGGAGGGGCGGCCGCGGCGGAGTGCGTCGTCGTCCATGCACGGCATGTCGTCGTGGATGAGCGACGCGGTGTGGATCATCTCGACGGCGCAAGCCACCGGAACGGCCGCGGCCGCGAGCCCGCCCACAAGCTCGCACGCGGCGATGGTCAGCGCGGGGCGCAGGCGCTTGCCGCCCGCGAGGACGGAGTAGCGCATGGACTTGGTGAGGACCTCGGGGCACGGCAGGCCCTGGCCCTGCAGGGCAAGGTCCAGCGCGTCCTGCACGGCCATGGCGTTGGCCGACAGGTAGCGCTCGAAATCGAAGCTGTTGCCACTGACGACGGTGGCGTCGTCGCCTTGCGTGTTGGCATGGGGGCCGATGGTGACTTTGGCGGCTGTGGCAGCATGGGCCGCAGTGCGGCTTCGCGGCATGGAAACGGATCGTCTCACAAGCGGCTGCAGCGAAGGGGATCTCTGAACAAGGTAGCACTTGAAGCTTTGGGCGGATGGTGCTCCGTGCTGGAGGAAGCAGGCGGATGCCAACTTGTTCATGGAGCCTTCCTGTGCTTTTGCGTGGGTATATGGAAACAAAGGAGAAAAGGTTTGGTGGTAGCTAACCTTCGGGGATGTCTGAGCACTTTAAATAGAGAACTTTGTTTTCTTGGGACAACTGTATTACACCTCTATGTCAGATGAGAAGAGGCAAGTGTGGAGTAGGGACATTTATGTCTTTTTAGCCTCCACTTACTGTTAACAACTTAACCTTTCTTTTTTTTGGCCAAACACTTATTTTTAAATAAAATAGAGTAAATGCAACCCCGATCCTTAAACTTGTGCTCATGTGTCGTCCTTGTCCTTAAACTTGCAAATTAACCGTTGAGGTCTATAAACTCATTCATCTATGTTATTTCGGTCCCTAAAGTTGTTCAGTTGTGTCATCTCGGTCTCTAAACTTACAAATCAACCATTTAGGTCCTTATAGATCCAACTCGTTTTCTCACTTTCTCGTTTCAGTTTATTGTTTCCTTTTTTTCCTTTTTCTTGTCAACATTTTTTTTTTGATTTGGCCATTTTCCCCTAAAGGTTTTCTAATCTAGGTTGAGAAGGCAGCGACATGCATCTTTTAATCTTTCTACATGTTTCTGTAGCAAGGTGAGCCCAACAAAGAGTGTAGTAGGCCAGATTCAACGTGGGGTTTCGTAGTATAATATTATTAAGATTGCCTCATCAATTTTTGTGTTGGTAAGTGTGCTAACGGATTTCATACTCATGAACTCTATGTAACTCTCTATCTCTCTCTTCATAATTAACATGCCCGCTGGGAGCGCGCTGCCCGGCCGATTTCCGCACGATAACTATGATTCACAGCGTCGCCAAGATCATCTCCAAGGTACTTGCAAGGAGACTCGCTCCGCGACTGAACGAGCTGGTGGCCAACAACCAGAATGCGTTCGTCAGAGAACGGACCAAACACGACAACTACAAATACATCCAATGTGTGGCCGCCCTAATCAAGAAGAGGAAAGTACCAATGGTGCTCCTAAAGCTGGACATCTCGAAGGCCTTCGACACGCTGTCATGGCCGTTTCTTCTCGATGTGCTGCAAGCGAGAGGTTTCGGAGCTACATGGAGATGGTGGATCACAACTTTGCTACATGGAGCACAGCATCCTCGCGGATCCTTCTCAATGGGAGGCAAGGGGAAGCAATACAGCACCGGAGAGGCGTGCGACAAGGCGATTCACTATCCCCGCTCCTCTTCATCGTGGCAATGGACGTTCTACACCGCTTATTCATCAAGGCGAGCAATGACAGAGTGCTTCGGCCTATGAAGCCTGAGGCCATCAAATACCAATGCAGTTTCTACGCAGACGATGTCATACTATTCATCTAGCCAAATCGCAATGAGGCGACGGTGGTCAAGACCATCCTCCACATCTTCGGCCAAGCCTCAGGACTACAAACCAATTTGGCCAACTGCCTGAGTTGGTCGACATCCTCGGTTGCCAGGTCCTGGAATTCCCCATCCGGTACCTTGGATTACCATTGAAAACAAAGAAAATCCCTAAGGCAGAGTTCCAAAGCATGGTGGACACAATGGTGCGCAAGCTGCTGTCGATGCATGGATCCTTGATGGCCAGAAGCGGCCGGCTGGTTTGGATCAAGTCAGTACTCAGAGCCGTCCCCATTTACACGATGATGGCAGAGAGCTTACCAACTTGGGCCCGCAATGAGATAGACAACATTTGCCGCAAATTCCTCTGGGCCGACAGGGATGAATCGGTGCGGGGGAAATGCTTGGTAGCATGGCAAACAGTCTGCAAGCCAACCGAGCTAGGTGGCTTAGGCATCAGTGACCTCAAGCTTGTCGGCTATGCCTTGCAGACGAGGTGGCTCTGGCTGCAAAAGGTCGACAACGACAGAGCGTGGAGTGAAATGTTGATCAGCACCGCGCCGGAGGTTCATGCCTTCTTCAGGGCATCCACGTTCACGGTCCTAGGTGATGGTCGAACCGCCATGTTCTGGGAAGACCGATGGCTGGACAACGAGGCCATCATGGATCATGCACCGTACCTCGCCCAGTTCATCACAGCCAGAGCAATGAAGACACTAACGGTACGAGCGGCACTGAACAACAGACGCTGGACGAGAGGATTCAGCGGAGCGCTCTCGGCAACGGCACTGGCTGAGTATCTCGAGCTCTGGGAACATTTGCAACACATCCAGCTCACAGAAGCGCCGGACCGGACTGTCTTGAAGTGGACAGCTGACGGCAAGTACACGGCAAGATCGGCCTACGCCATGATGCACACCGGGGCCACGACCTTCAACGGGCATAGGCTAATCTGGAAGACCTGGGCGCCGTTACGAGTAAAGATTTTCCTCTGGCTCGCCTTCTGCCGAAGACATTGGACAGCGGATCGCAGGGCTAGGCACAGACTCGACGCGGACGATCGCTGCTACCTATGCGATCAAGAGCTGGAGACGATCGACCACATCCTCGCCTCGTTCTCCTTCACCAGAGAGCTCTGGAACAAGATCACTCAGACGCTCAGACAGCCCACACCGCCCGCCCAGCCGACGACACGCCGGTGGTGGCGCGCACTGCGCGCGCTCTGGACCAGTACCAGGAGGGAGGGGTTCGACACCTTGTTCACCCCCGTCTCATGGCATCGTTGCTTCCGAGACGCGCCCTCCACCATGATCGACCTGCTGCAGACAATTCGGGCGGAAGCTAATCGCTGGGTGAAGGGGGGCGCAAAGGACCTGGCGGGCGGCTAGTCTCGCGACCGTTTCCCAGCTCAGCCCCAGTGCATAGTCGGTTTCAGTCTCTTCCTTTTTCTCTGTTTTAGTTTTTCTTTCAGGCAAGGTGTCTACCCTAGTCTGCTTTTCCAGTAGTGTGTTTCGCCCTCGGCGGTTGCCGTCGGGGTTTCCTGTATTTAAACTCTCTACTTCTTAATGCAGTGATACGCATACTCATGCGTATTCGACAAAAAAAAATTAACATGCCCAGCAGTGAAATTTGTTGATGTGTCACAACATTAGATGCAAATCTATCTATACCTAATAATAAAGAGACAAAATTTCAGCCTCTTTTTTCGGTCCATCTATTTTTTTTATGTTGAACTCCCTCTAACTAATGAATAATGGAGGGACTTATATATATAACCCGTGCTCATACGAGTTAGAATAGCCCTTGTCTACTATGATATAGAGTCCGGTTTCAATACATATTGGATAGTTTATTTATGTGTAATATACACAAAGTCTCGCTACGACAAGAGCTAAGCAATGAATCCATGACATGAATACGGAATCCGATTCTAACTAGAATAACGTAGATTTGTCACCACAGAGAGTCTAATAGAATTAAATAAATGACAACGTGGCTAACGCTTGAGGCCATATAATTTCAGCTACATCCGACGTGGAGTTTGAATACGAGGCCGGGCCAGCCGAACGTGACACCGCTCGGAGTCACAAACAAACCGTATCTGATTGGACATGTCGTCACACGCCGTCACGTTAGTATTCCAAGCATGCACGTTTGAGATTATCTTTACCTCATCGAATTGCACGTTTGAGATGGAGGCAACGACGAGGGGCCAGGGAGCACACAAAACAACTCTTAGATATGTTGGTTGTTCATACTATAAATATTAACTTATATTATGAAAGCCATGGTCATCATAAAATACATTAGTTTAAATTTTATTTTATAAAAAAGATAAAACATAACTGAACATATATATAATATGTGTATAGTAGTTTGTCACATGTTTAATAGTTTTTTTTTCTTCCATTGTAAACACACGGTTTTCTAAAAAAATTATTTTCCAATAGGAATCATATTCTGACATGACTCATGATAAAAGATATATAATAGAAAAGGAATAATATATATATATAAACAAAAAGAAATAGTTATGGACTCCGGGATAGAATGGCTCCGTTTCACTTAGATGTGTATGAAAAAATAGGGAAAAAACAATGAAAACATATAAGGAAATAAAAAAAGAATTAAAAAATAAAATTAATGGAATCCTTCACGAACTCTTCTGGTTTGTAGGGAAAAACAATGGCACATGTTATAGAGGAAAAGGAATAAAAATAAAAATAAATAGCATGAACTCCATCACGAACTACTTTGATTTGAGTCTAAAAAGACCACGTATAGAAAAAAAAAAGTAAAATGTGAATACATATGCAATAAATAGCATTAGACTCTATCACGAACTACTCTGATTTAAGACTCTAAAAATACCACGTATA
Organism: Microstegium vimineum; assembly: GCA_022036555.1. Taxonomy (NCBI): domain Eukaryota; kingdom Viridiplantae; phylum Streptophyta; class Magnoliopsida; order Poales; family Poaceae; genus Microstegium; species Microstegium vimineum. The sequence continues at coordinate 21,874,291 of CM039134.1, read as the reverse complement.
GAAAAAAAGTAAAATATGAATAAATATGCAATAAGTACTTTTATATGTGTTTTTCACTAACGTTCGATTTTTTTCTCCCGTTGCAACGCACATACACATTTGCTAGTAAAATTTAAATGAAACTGTCCACTAAGACGACCTTAGATTGCTTACTACCCAAGGGCAGAGCTTGGTTCAAACCAAGCAGATATGTTGCCCCTACCGAATACACTTTCCACTTGTTAAACGGTAACTGTTTTAACTGCTCATAGATGATTAAGACTCATATTAGGGCATGTACATCGTGTTTTTTTATCTCGTCTCTGTGTTGCTGTTTTTTGCAAAAAGAACCCTTGTTTGGCTTGGATATAAATTTAATGATGTAATCGAAATTTAATTTAGATTTTTAGTTTGTGAATTATAACATTTTTTTGGTTAGTTGAAATATATTATCATGTAGATCGAGGACGTGCAGTCTGGTCAGCTGCATGGGGCACGCCCACACCCACCCGCGAGCGCATACCGCACGCTGTGTAGCGTCCTTTAGGAGTAGGGTAAAGCGCGCTCGCACGCTTGGATACCGGACCCTTTAGCGTACCCGCTGTAGACATCACGATCCTGAGTACGCGTTGCAATCAGCCTAAGTCCCCCGCGCAAATCTAATTCCTTGGAATTTTGTATCCAGCCTTCCAACCTTAGCTGATCGAGTTCTTCGATTCCTTGAATGGCATCTGTTTTTCTAATGTTCGAATAAATACAAAAAATATATAAATATAAATAAATAAAATGTTGTGGCCCTTTGAAACTTTGACCCCATTTTATTTCATATCGTATAGTATCATATTATACCATACCATCATATGAAATAAAGATTCCTACGATCAAGTTAATGATACAATTCTAATTTGATTAGAAACAAATATTATTTTGAGGTATTTGTTATCGGTCTAAATAAATTTTTCTGTAGATTGTACACGTACACAAGAACAATATTGAATGAGAGCCACCACGTGGAAATTTAACACGGCTCTCCCCGTTATAATCATTAGTAGAAAGACGGTTTCTTATGACATATAGATCGATAACTTTTTGTCGACTTATTAATGAGATATTTGAATCACAAAATTTTAGGACTCTTCGAGTGAAGTCATATAATTTGATATTTAAGAGTACAACACCTGGACATACGGTCTGATTTCATTGATTTCAATTCGTATTGAGTTGTGTTTTCCGCATCTCATATGTGGTCCAGATTTATGGCACGCGCTCATACAAGTTAAAACAATCTGCATATAGAGATGATATGAAGTTTGATTTCTATTCTATTGGGTTCCACAGAAACGCATGGACATATTTGCTAGTACTACTCCGTATTAAAGAGCCAAAATTTATCTTTTTTTTCAAACTTGTACACGTCAAAATAAATAGCAAACGAACTCCAATTTGAAAAATTTGTACACCATTCGACTCTATAAATCATAAACTATTTTTAGGAATTTTTTTAGCATTTTCCATTTTTTTAAATTCAAATTTGAAATTTGGTTTGGGGCGGTTTGGGCGGTTACCGATCAAACCGGACGGTAACCGGCCCTAACCGACCGGTTACCGGTCGCAAACCGTTTGAACTACGCCGTTTGAATTCAAAATCCAAACCATTTGGTAACCGACCAGTTTGGGCGGTTACCGACGGTAACCGGCAAACCGCCGGTGGCCGGTTCCCGGTCGGCAAACGGTTAGTAAAACCCTGCCTCCGTCTCGGCCTTCGCCAGGAGCTCGCACATGTATGCACGCGCCCTGTCCATGCCAATCAGCCGAGGGTACGTGGCCTTGCCAGCGGCCGCGTCCTTGCCCACCGCCTTCCCGAGCTGCTCCGACGTGGCCGTCACGTCCAGCACGTCGTCCATCACCTGGTGCAGGAGCCCAAAGAAGTGCGCGTACCGACGGATGCGCTCGACCTCGCCGTCGCCCCCGCCCCCGACGACGGCGCCCGACACCGCTGCGGCCTCCATGAGCCGCGCCGTCTTGTGCACGTGGATGTACTCCAGTTCGGCCAAGCTCACGGAACCAGAGGGGGCTCCCTCGCTCTCCATGTCGGCGACCTGCCCCGCGGCGGTTCCGCCGACTCCAGCTGCGCTCCCGAGCTCCAGGACTGCTCGGAGCGCGCGGTCCGCGGGGACGCCAGCGTCAGCGCAGCCACGGGCGACGTGCTCGAACGCGAGCGCCAGGAGCGCGTCGCCCGCGAGCAGCGCCGTGGGCTCGCCGAACGCGACGTGGTTGGAGGGGCGGCCCCGTCGGAGCGCGGCGTCGTCCATGCATGGCATGTCGTCGTGGATGAGCGACGCGGTGTAGATCATCTCGACGGCGCAGGCCACCGGGACGGCCGCGGCCGCGGGCCCGCCCACGAGCTCACACGCGGCGATCGCCAGCGCGGGGCGGAGGCGCTTGCCGCCCGCGAGGACGGAGTAGCGCATGGACTCGCTCAGGACCTCGGGGCACGGAAGGCCCTGCAAGGCAAGGTCCAGCGCGTCGTGCACGGCCCTGGCGTTGGCCGACAAGTAGCGCTCGAAGTCGAAGCTGTTGCCACTAATGATGGCGACGTCGGCGCCTTGCGTGTTGCTGTGGGGGGCCATGGAAACGAATCGTCTCACAAGCGACTGCAGCGAAGGAGATCTCTGAACAAGGTAGGACTTGAAGCTTTGGGCGGATGGTACGCCGTGCTGGAGGAAGCAGGATGCCAACTTGTTCATGGAGCCTTGCTGTGTTTTTGCGTGGGTTTAGAGTCGTGGAGACGAACGAGAAAAGGTTTTGGGTTTTGTCTTTGTGGGTAGCTAATCTTCGAGGAAGAGCACTTTAAATGGAGATCAGCCTGTTCGGTACCTATTATTTGCAGCCGCAACCGCGCTTCTGCTCTGAATGTAAGACTGAAGATGTTGTAGAAACGATGCTACCACAGCTGCGCCTGTTTTTTTTTCTTGGCAAATCAAACATATTGGACAGGAAATGTCTCATTATTCTCAATATTAATTTTACTTTTCTTATTTATCTGATAATATTTTTTTATTAAATCTATCAGATTTTATACAACATCACTTGTATATCATATTACCATGTAAATATCACAAAATAAATTATAAAATATTACATGTATATTACGTGTTATTATCTGTTGACAAGTTTTTTTGGTACTAAATCTGTTAGATTCCATTCCTACAAAATCACTTGTATACCACCTAAACATAAAAAAACACATCATTGAATGTCACATGTATATTATATAAACATTACATTACATAAAATGTGACAGATTTGATCATATAAAATATCGACAGATAATTAGTGTCGGCAGATAGTACAACAAGGGGTTACCTAAGGTGGTAGACTCTGCGGCGGAGGTGTGTGTGACCAGGAACCAGATGGTGATATAAACACAGAGACACGAGATTTAGATAGGTTCATATCGTCAATATGACATAATACTCTATATTCTATGATTTTGACGGATTGTATGCATATGATCTGAAGGATCTCGGATATAACAAGGTGTGAGATGATGTCTCGAGGAGGTTCCCTACCCGCCTTATATAGTATAGGGTAAAGTTACAATTAAAGTATCACAGTCAATTACACCTTATATCTAGCATATCCGATCAGATTCACACTATTCTTCAAAACTCCTCCCGATCCTTGCGATGGTCGCCGAGTAGTTCCTTGTACCGTCGTCTTGTTCGCTTGGTTTATTAGTCATAAAATAGTGTTTTTCTCTCATAATAAAAATAGTCAAAAACAGCATAAGCTGACTTATTATCAGCCGCAAAAACGATCAGCTGAACAAGGCCAAGTCCTGATCATATGGCTGAACCACCTCTAGTGGTGCGGCCCATGTTCCATCTTGTGGTATCCAGGGTCTAACCCCCACAGCTAGCTAGTCTATGAGCGTCTTACATTCGCTGTCAAACGCTATCCTGAGCAAGTCGGAACAATATACCATGAAACCAACCAATCAGTTTAACTAGTCATATATCCGAGCAGTAAAACTAGTAGCCGACCAGACCCTATTCATAGCGGTACTTTTTACCGAATAGTATTTTCCCTCTCACAACAATTAATTTAAGCATCAACATAAGCTAAAATTTCAGCAAAATCAACAACATTGTAGAAATAACTTATGACCAATTTAACTGGTAATTCGAGTAAAAGAAATAACTGATGACTAGTTTAACTGGTGACTGACATTTCTCCGTATTAATTTGTAAAATTAGACTAGCTTGGGACCCATTTTTGAAAATAGATTTTGATAGAGATGTCTCGATCGAAAAGAAAGTCTCTAAAAATAAAGAATATATCTTATCGAACTGAACGTCAGTGTTTAATTATTGAAAATTAGTTTGCATCACGTGGAACACATGCGGCAGCCCAGAACATCGTCCGCGCACACGGAACCTCAATAGTTTCATCACGGCTGGTGAAGAAAGGTTTGCATATTTTAATAGGCTATATATAGGTGAATCTTTTTTATTTAATAAAGGTGAATATTTTGAGGCTGTTCATCTAGTGAAAAAGTCAATAAGAGAGAATAAGTTGATCTAATAGTGTTCTGTGAGAGAATAAGTTGATCGAATCATATTCTGTGAGAGAGAATAAACTAAAACAAACGGAAAGTAGTTCAAGCGTGTTGGCTTTTCTTCTTGTACAAAACCACCTATTGGACCTTAAATGGCTTATTATTCTCAATATTAATTCATAATGCATTTTTGTATCTATATTTATACCTATTGAACAGTCAAAATTTCATCTTTTTCCCACTTCCTAACTACATGCGGCATCACTCTTCTCTTCTCACCATCTCTAACTCATATCTATACTTTAATATCACAGTAAAGAGCTAAAATTTTAACTTTTTTTATCTATCCTCTTCTAAGAGTTTGTTTGGTTTCCAACTTCTAAAGTTTAGCCACCTCTAAAATTTATTCACCTCTCTTTTAGTCACATTTAGTCATAGTATTCGGTTGAAAGTGACTAAATGAAATTAAATAAGACTAAATTTAGGTGATTAAACTTTAGGAGAGGAAACCAAATAGGACCTTACTACTTGGGTCATCACTTTTTTCTATTCTCACTATCTCTCACTTAGTTTGGAGTTGAAAAAACCTTATTAACATTATTGCATCACTCATGACACAGCCTAGCCGGTCAAACCTATATCTATGCTACAGTATGTTGTAAGTTGTAACATGGTACACGTGCATGTGACTCACCATTCATCTTTTCTAACCTAATAACCACCTATTTAAGTTAATTCAACCTCCAATGAAATTGTCATAAGGGATCAATTCTTTGAAGCAAGTTAGTGTAAGTATCTTTAACCTTTCTACAGAGGAGCTGCGGTTCACATGAAGAGACAGCGTTCACGTTAGTGCAAGTATCTTTAACCTTTCTCTTGCATATGTTATCCATAAGGAAGGCAGTGAAAAAATGTACATGCGTTTAGTTATTTAGTCTATCGTGTGCCTCAAAAGAACTGGTGCAATTAGTGCATTTTGGTCATCCTTCTTGTGATCATAGATTATGCATTGCATTTCATTACAGGACGTGCCATACTGTTGCTCTGCTGACCGGGCTCTTAACAGTGTCCAAGCTTCAGAACGCCCTACAGAGAAACCCTGTAAGTCCTAATACCTTCTCTTCTCCCCTGCATTCATTTGCCCTTTATTATATGGCCCCATATTTAATTAGATATCCTTGATTTGATCCTAACCTATTTTGGATACATACAAAACACTAAAAAGATGCGTCCAAGAGAATTGACAGAATTATGGCATTCTTATTGTCATTGCTGCACTAAAAAGATTAGGGGTAGCCGTCTAGGAAAACTTGTAATTATGGCGCTCTTGCTGTCGGACTTAAAAACCAAGAGAATTGACATAATCATGGCATTCTTATTGTTGTTGTTGCACTAAAAATATGAGGGGTACATGTCTAGGAAAATTGACAGAATTATGGTGTTCTTATTGTTGTTGCACTAAAAAATATGAACGGTACCTGCCTAAGAGAATTGACAGAATTGTGGCATCCTCATTGTCATTATTGTTGTGCTCAGTTTCAATGACAGGAGGTATCATACTGCTGGCGTAACAAAAAATGGACTGCTCCACATTCAGCCTTTATCATGTGGCTATCTTCAAAAATTGCCAAAGACGAAGACACTTCCAGACTAAAAGGTACGCTTCCTGCACAATATGTTGCATACTCTCTTCTCAAATAAAACCATTTACCAATACATGAACCTCTCAACACCAAAAATATTATTTTAACAGCTCCTAGACGAACATACTATGGAAACTCAATTATCACATTTTCCGCAAAGAAAAACAGACCATTTTCAGCTCTACTACAGTGTGCCTAACACTGCATCTTACATAAACAGGTTCATTGGATGAAGAACCATACTTTCCCTAAGGAGCCACTACAGCAGAAGCACAGCTGATCGAGAATACTTCACCACAACGCCGGGACATGAACAACAGACCTCGAACACTAATATAAGACAATAAACAATCAGTGCTTCCTACGCAGCGGATCATGTAATAGTTAACTGTATTATACGCCCACTCTAATACTCTATGTAGATTCTACACACCCTGTGCATATGTTCCGGTGTGCTTCCAGAATTATGTACATAAAAATGTTTATAATCCTACCACAGGTAATTCCAAAATAAAAGGTACTAGAGAATGATGAACTGATAATAATAAATGTATACCCTAATAATCGTTAAAACAACATGAAATAGGGATAAATACTTTAGAACTACTACTCAGTTCTAATAGACATTTATGCAACAAGTAACAACCCGTTCTCACAATACAAAGAGGACCTTACAAAACAATTGTTAAAACCAGAAGAGGCACGATACTTTCGATTTAGTACAAACACTGATCATGCAGGCCAGCAGCCGCCCGGTGGCCATCTCTCCTTCCTTTCGCCCCTTCATCTATGGGGGTGCTCCAGCTCCATGAGCTGCGCATCGATAGGCCCAGGGATGTTGTATTTAACTGTGAAATGCTAAATCCATCTTTCTGGGATTTGGTATGATCAGCAAGGGAGCCATACAGTTCGACCATGGCCGGGGAGATACAATCTCTTCCATGATCTTGGTCTTAAAGTCAAGGATGCCAATAACAAGGCGGCACTTCAACTTCTGCTTCATAGACACCCACTTAGCGTCATCAGTGAGATAGACATTATTCGGTTTCAACTGCGGATATTCCTCAGCACTGAGACACAATGATTGGTTATGCCCAAGAAACAAGACATGATCATGTAAGCTGTTTATTTGCTCTAGCTTTCTTGATGCAATGCAAACTTTATATACTGCAATTCTACAACTTCTCTTCTCAAATGTTTCCTGGTCCACCTGCTCAGCAGGTGCTTCCTCTATCCAAACTTCTGGTCTCCGAACTAGCAACAAATCACCCCATGGAGCATCAACAATATAAATTCTCTCAAGTTCATATTTATCCTTCCTGTCCATAATTATCTTCGTTGTGACCACAGTCCCGCTGAGATCAAAGGCAATAATTTGACCAGGTAATGTTACTGCATACGATAGACCATCCCTATAGATGCAGTCATCAAAATTTGTGTGTGGTGGCAGCCATGTCCACTTCTTATCTCCTAACCTAGCAAATGAAAGTTGCCCAGCTGGATCATGGATCAACACTACAATATAGCTTCTTGCAGATGCATCATAAAATAGAAATGCCTTATTAAAGAGGTAGTCCCGCAATTTGCTTAAAGGAGGATATGTTGAAGGCGGTCCAATAACATAGCCTGACGCCGTGTGGCGCGAGAAATGATACTTAGAAAGTACACCTGTTTCATCAAAAATGGGCGTCACCTGCTCAATGGTGGTGACAGATGGGAGAGAAATCTGTTCACTAGTGACCAGATTGACAAGGTGCATCTCAGAACGCTCATCAGCAGTAACCACCCAAGTGACGATCCAATCAGGTACCTTCTGTGGATGGGTGGCTCTGGGAGAGTTAATTTGTAGGGCCTCTTTTCCGCAAGGCTGTAGAGAAATGCAATATTATCACCGGCAGATTCAGAGGTGTAGATGAGGCAAGGTGTTTGGGGCCATTTGTACAGCCCAAATCTACATATGCTGGCATACGACAAGTTCCAGGAGCAGCAGACAGAGCCCGCGCGCACTAAATCAGGTGTCTCCAGAAGAGAAAATATATCCATCAGGATTTCCTGTGGCAGCTTTGCAAAATCTCTGGCCGCAACCTCCATCAGTGGTGGTTGAAGGCATTCATCATTTCGGAGAGAGCACATATTTCTCTAGTGTATAGCTAGGTTCCATGATATCATTATCCAGCTTTTATTACTGGCACCCATTGGAGCAAAACCATGACTCTTGGAAGAATTTATTCTGCAGGAATACTTGCAAAATTTCAAATTTGAATGGAACACACAGAGGACATCTGCAGAATTCTGCGAGGCCGTTATGAAGAGTCCCCCGGCAAAACTGCATCGATAAGGAATATCGCATATCAGCCATTTATAGTGACGTGTGAGAGGATGATAAGCCAACTGAAAATAGAGTACCAAATTTCCTCCTTTTGGGGGTTGTAGAGTTTGAAGAAAAGAAAATTATCTTTTTTACTCTTCTCAGGGAAGACAGGCCACAAATCCTAAATGAATAATTAACATAATTAAGAATATTGCATCAGTAAACAATAACGACGCTAAAATAATAAGCATTCAGAAAAAGAAACAAGTACAGCACCAGCATACCATTACAGCTCCATATACAGTCTCAGTAAAGAGCTTGCATCCATTGTCAGAGTTATCTGACACCTCCCATAGCTGGCCAACCTGTGTAGAAGAAAACCAAAAATAGGACCCCCCCACACACAAAAAGAAAATAAAGTGCAACACACAAATACATTGTTTTTAATATATCATTCTTGAGTTATGTAAAATATTAAGCACAATGTAAGCAAAGTAAGTTTTCTAGTAAGCAAAGAAATTTATATCATCGAAGCATGATTATGTTTTCTGAAAATATTTATGGGTATTAAAAAGCTCACTCAGAAGAGAAACTGGTGTGACTATTTGAAATTTTACAAGCAATTAAAATCCACAAAATTACACCCGATGCATGTTAGCTGTTGGATTAAGATCCAAACACTGCCCTAAGTTCTCTTCTGGCAACGTTATCTTGCTCTCCTGCCCTGCGTTCCCCGAGTCTCCGACTGCACTCCCGCTGTCGGATCCAGATACGCCAGTACGCCACGTACCAGCTACTACCTCCTAACTCACTCTTACCACCAGCACAAGCAACCACCCTCTACTGGACCTCTGGTTCCAGCAGAGCCATTGCTGCATCACCGCAGTACCTAAACCTCCAGAAACTATGCCTCCCAACCTTTAACCTCCCAGCACCATCACGTAATCAAATGCATTTTCAGTTGACCGACATGTAGGCAATGTGAGAGTCGATACAAGTATACAACTGCTGCAAATTAGAATTCTTACTATGCCCTCTTCAAGTTTCCCCCATATAAATCCGGGAAGCCCTTGCACATCACGCCGCGGTAAGTAATGACATGTGCCCCATTCAAAAGCTGTTGTAAAAGCACATCCAAAAAAATTTGGAAAAGCTTTTGCAACTCCACTACTGTCGCTACATTGGTACATGTAGATTGGGTTCTGCAATCCCAATAAAACATTCCTCACATAGGTTGTGAGGTAGCGAGAGTCCATATAGTTGCTATCTACTTTATTTCTTATACAAGCAACTTTTGTCTCCTTTCTTGCGTGAGGCTTGACCATTCTGCAAACACAAATATCAGCCTACAATGCAGCAGAGCGTGGATCGCACACAGAGCTCAGTATGTAAAACCCAATTGCTCAGCCTGTATGTGTTGGACAGAAAAATAACACTGCATCAGTTCGTTTATCCCATAAAATTTTATTGAGATACATCTGAACACATGAAGAAAATCATGTTTTAAGTGCTACTCATTATAATAGATCAAGGGGCGGCCAGCTTGTAACAATGGTCCCGCATTGAACAAACAGCAAAACCTAAACAAACAGCAAATCGGCCAAGGGGGTCGCCAAACAATCCAACCAACAGAGTGCTCTGTGGTGTCTAGAGGTGGTAGTCGCGGCTACAAGCCTAGTAATAAGGTGAAACCAAACTGACGGGCGTGGATCTACGCTTCCGCACCGGATGTGGAGAGACGGAAAAGGAAAAAGAGATGGATGAGAGTTGGGACTTTGGGAGGCGAGCTGCGCAGCGAGAGTTCGAGACAGAGAACAAAGAGGAGACGGAAGAGTTCGAGACAGAGAAAAAAAGGAGACGGAAGGGAGGCTGCCGAGGCGCTCGCGCTCGCGCGTCCGCGTGGAGGAGCGGCGACTGGCGCGCTCGCGCGAGAAGGAGCGGCGGCGGGCGCGGGAGGAGCCGCGGCCGGGCAGGCCATGGGGCGCGTCTCCTGCGTGCGTGCGTGCGTGGGTGGACGGGGGCCGGGGGTGAGAGCAACTCCAACAACGGCACCTCACCCCATTTTTATTTTTTATTGGCCCAATAAATTTCCTCCACTCCAACACCAGAGCCCAAAAACAAAGCCCCCCAAATCGGACTTTTTTATACCAACCATTATAGGAAGTGAACTTCGATGATTTGTCATCCCCCGCAACAGAGCTCCGCTAGCTTGCCATTATGAAACATGATTCACCCTCTAGAATGTCATCCGATGACTTTTACACACTTTTCTTCCTCCTCTGCCTCTATCTCTTTTTCTTTACGTCACCAAAACTTATGGCGGGGCGCTCTTCTTCTCCGACACCAAGTGAGCAGGTAAGCAGGCTTCAAAAAAAAAGTGAGCAGGTAAGAGAGTGCCCCGGCCCACGGCCACAGCCCCACGCCAGCCCACCTCCCCACGCCCCCACGAGCAGCGCCCCAACGCACAGCATCGCCAGCATGTCGCGCTCACCATGGCCGGCCCTAGCTCGCCTTGGCCACGCGGCTACTGCGCCTCCCACCGCCTTCCCCCACGCCGGCCATGGAGTATAGCACGACAGCGATGTCCCCAAGTCCGACCATGGAGAAGCAAGTACTCAGTGTCGCGAAGCCAAAGGATTTCAAACAATGAACTCCCCCTTGTTCATTGCAGCAGCCTGGAAGAAGAGAGGCAGCGTGGAGAGGCAGCACGCCGGCGATGCTGCTCAAATTGCGTTGGGCGTGGGAGGCAGGCGCTGGGCGTGGGGAACCGGGTGAGTGTGGTGGATCTGGTCATGGGGTGGGGGGCTCGCTGTGGGTGGGGGTGCGCTGCTGTGTGGGCAGCTTGTCCACTCGCTCGTGTCGGAGAAGAAGCAGCGCTCCCCACCATCCATTTTCCCTATGTCTCGTCCACCTTTGCAGCTATAGCTCGGTGAAAAAAAATGAAAAGATACAAGGGCAGAAGAGGAAGAAAAGGGGCTAAAAGTCCTATGATGTCATTCGAGTGGGTGGATCATGTTTCATAATGACAAGTTAGCGAAACCCAGTTGCGGGATGACAAATCACCGAAACCCACCTCCCATAATGGTTGATATCCAAAAAGCTCGCTCTGGCGTGGCGAAGCAGCACGGCTAGAGCTGCTCTGGCACGGCGGTGGGGACCGAGGAGGAGGAGATCCGCCTGTGAGGGTGAGGAGGAGTACAGGCCAAGGAAACGGTCTCGCGAGGGGGCGTCGGTGACTGCGCCTTCGCTCTGCTCTGCACCAGCCGCCGCACCTCTGCTCCGCTGCGCGAGGAAGGGGCGTCGGCCACCGCACCTCCCCCCCCCCCCACCGCGCAAGGAAGGGCGTCGATCGCCGCATCTCCGCCCTGCCGCGCGAGGAAGGAGCGTTGGCCACAGCGCGAGGAAGGGGCGCCGGGCGCCACACCTCCGCCCTGTCGCGTGAGGAAGGAGCATCGGCCACCGCGTGAGGAAGAGGCGCCGGCCGCCGCACCTCCGCTCCGTCGCGGCTTATAAGACAATGGTCAATTAAAGTATTCCAACTACATAATCATAAAAACAAATGTACTACCCCTTTACCATCTCATTCTCATCTACTACATCTCTTCAATCTTCGTTGTTATTACATGGCTGATGGATCATTGACGAATATCTAGATTGATCCGACTAGCAAGGGAAGCTCATAGCCATTACATGCCTCAGCAGGTTTCCTCCTGGGTGTGCCCCCAGCTCTAGCCTTATATGTCATGCCCCTGGGTTTAGCATCCTACTGCGCACCCTCCCCTTTGCCCCCCTATGGCACGCCCTTTCGGTCTCCTACGGCGTGCCCCTAGGCCCTTGTGGTGGCGGGCAAGCCATTGGCGGTCAGGGCAATGGAGGGCAGGGCGCTACTAAGAGTCGACCAAGCGCCACAGTGGCCATTGGAAGGAAGCGGGCAGCACCAGTAGAGAAGAAGGACGAGCAGGTATTGATTTGCTTTCATTTGTTTTCTATCTTTGTCGGCAAATATCAAGTGCAATTTCAATCAGAGGCATAATGGACCATTTGCATGTAAATAACTCATTCCTATAGCTAGAGCTAGGATGTATGTCAAACAATACCACTTGCTCCACAAAACTAGAAAATAGGAGCATGTTAGTCCCAAACACCCCTTTAAGGTGCCTTCAAAGTTGTGTTTTTTTTGGCGACTTGCAAAGCACTCCCTACCGTCGATAGATGTTCTTCATTGTAGGAACATGACATATCATGGCCGGTGCGCTCTACGTGGAGCCTCTGATTATTGGAAACACATCTTGCTTGAGTGTAACATGGCGAGATGTGTGTGGGTATGGAACGCAAGGAAATCGCTGAACATGCATCCCGCGGGAGATGCAGGAGAAAAATTCGGGTGGTTGGCTAAGCTGATAGAAACAATGCCTCATGCTCATCTCATACTGGTGTTAGATGCATGGTGACATTGTGGGCAATTTGGTATGCGAAAAGGGAGGTTATCTATGAAAATATCTTTTAGAACCTGCTACCGCCCAAGCAACCAAGGCAAAGGTTCAGACCCGGAATCCTCGTTGGTATGCATGAAAGTGAATGTCGATGTAGCGATCTCTAAGAACTTGAGAAGGGCATCAGTGGCAGCTATAGCCCGAGGGGATCGCCTGTCGAGAAGGTTTGGCTTGTGACCTCACGCTGACATCCATTCCGCTGGCATCTCATTGTGTCAATTTTATCAAATGCATTGAAGGAATAGGTAGGGGTCCGCCGTATGGTAAGTTGTAAAGGAGATTAGGGGCAGGGCTCGTGAGTCCTATTTGCCATTTAATTCTTATGACTAACCCATCAATAAAAGAGAGTGTCATTTTAAGAGTAAGGTTAATAATACAGCTAGCTGCTGATTTACTTGCAGCCAATAGTTAGTCGTTCTTCATTATTAATACATGATTTACTTGTCTCTCTCATAAACTTTCTTAGTTTTTTTTGTCTAAACTGGCTGTAAGTTTATAGTCCGTTTCTCCTCTCTTTTTTCTTTTTTCTCTTCCACGTCAACATTTAGTCAGCTTACAACTTACTATTATACTTGACCTTGTTTAGATGCCTTTAAAATTTTAAAATTTTACAAGATTTACCGTCGTATCGAATTTTGGGACGCATGCATGAAGCATTGAATATAGATTCGAACTTTTTAAACCTAATTACTTTATGGTTGAAGAACAATTGACGAAAGTGACCTTTTTTTCAAAAGTTTTTGCATCTAGAGGACCGAGGTTGTTCTAAGAAAACTAGCCAAGGCATCACTTCCACGTGTTCCCGATGAGCCGGCCAGTCTCCTCAATCGCCGTCAGTCAGTGCTGTCTGTACGCCATGAACCGCGCGAGATGCCGCAGCGGCGCGGCGCGCACGACGTCGAACCCATCGAGTTCCGCCTCGGCCTTCGCCAAGAGCTCGACCATATATCCGCGCGCCCCCTCCATACCCATCAGCCGCGGGTACGTGGCCTTGCCGGCGGCCGCGTCCTTGCCCGCCGTCTTTCCGAGTTGCTCCGACGTGGCCGTCACGTCCAACACGTCGTCCACCACCTGGAGCAGGAGTCCCAAGAAGTGCGCGTACCGGCGGACGCTCTCGACCTGTCCGTCACCGCCGCCCCCGACGACGGCGCCAGACACCGCCGCGGCCTCCACGAGCCGCGCCGTCTTGTGCACGTGGATATACTCCAGCGCGGCCAGGCTCACGGAGCCGAAGGGCGCTCCCTCGCTCGCCATGTCGGCGGCCTGCCCCGCGGCGATGCCGCCGACGCCAGCTGCGCTCCCGAGCTCCACGACGGCTCGGAGCGCGCGGTCCGCGGGGACGCCGGCTCCCGCGCAGCCACGGGCGACGTGCTCGAACGCGAGCGCCAGGAGCGCGTCGCCCGCGAGCAGCGCCGTGGGCTAGCCGAACGCGACGTGGTTGGAGGCGCGGCCGCGGCGGAGCGCGTCGTTGTCCATGCACGGCATGTCGTCGTGGATGAGCGACGACGTGTGGATCATCTCGACGGCGCAGGCCACCGGGACGGCCGCGGCCGCGGGCCCGCCCACGAGCTCGCACGCGGCGATCGCCAGCGCGGCGCGGAGGCGCTTGCCGCCCGCGAGGACGGAGTAGCGCATGGACTCGCGCAGAGCCTCGGGACACTGAAGGCCCCGCAGGACAAGGTCCAGCGCGTCGTGCACGGCCCTGGCGTTGGCCGACAGGTAGCGCTCGAAGTCGAACCTGGTGCCATTGACGACGGCGACGACGTCGGCGCCTTGCGTGTTGGCGTGGTGGGGGCCGATGGCGGCGACGTCGGGGATGGTGGCTTTGGCGTCTGTGGCAACATGGTCCGTAGCGCGCCGGGGCATGGAAAGGGATCGTCTGTCAAACGACTGCAGTGAAGGGGATCTCTGGACATGGTTGGACTTGAAGCTTTGGGCGGATGGTGCTCCGTGCTGGGGGAAGCACGATGCCAACATGTTCATGGAGTTCTGCGCGGGTGTGGAGACGAAGGAGAAAAGGTTTGGGGATAGTAGCTAACCTTCAGGGATGAGTGAGCACTATAAATAGAGAACTTCGAATCCTTTCTTGCTCTCTTTTTCACTAGCAAGGTGAGCCTAACAAAGCGTGGATCAGTCCAGGCTGAAACCGGCGACGAAACAGTGTAGCACGACGACTGTTCACTCACTGTGTGTTTACTGTAGAAGTTAGCATGCCGTGGCGAGAAATCTCATCCGTTCGTTCATCGGGGAAACAGAGATTGGATAAGCAGCTGTGTGCTGGGGTCAGCTACTGTAGAACTGTAGAAGCATGCCGTGGCCCCGTGGCGATGGTGTCGTCGTGGGTCCATGCCTGTTGACGATGGTGACTGGCGTTCGGGTTACCGATTTGTTCGGGTCGAGTAATTCGGGTAATTTAAAATCGGATAATGAAAATTGTTATCCGATATTAGTCCAAAAAAAACACTACCCGTAATTTCGGGTACCCGATAATTCTGGTTCAGGTTCGGGTATTACCCAATTTACCCGAATTTATAGAAATCAACAAACTAGATAAAAATTTAGTAGCAATTTATTAATAATTTCAGCACCAAATGTATAGAATTTCAATAACAATTTACAGAGAATAATATATTATAGTCATTTGTTCAAGAAGAGAGGATTATATTTTAATAAAGTGATAAGTTCAAGTGTTCAACTAACAATACATGATAAATATAAAGATACGTACAAAACTTTGGGTAGTTCGGGTAGTTTGGGTATCGAGAGATATTACCCAAATTACCCAAACTAATTTCGGGTAATCAAAATCACTATCCGAATTTAGATCGGGTACTTCGGGTTCGGGTAATTCGGGTTCGGATAATGGGTATGGGGTATTTTGCCCAGGCTTAATGGTGACTTGCATTGGCCATTGGCGCCGGCACTGTTGTCGCGGTCTGATAGCAGCAGTATTGGCCATGCATGCCGAGAGGGAGTGGCTTGCTTGTTATACATGCATGCATGTGAATTGAACATGTGTATTGGTCATTCAGGAGCGCTCGCTCGCTGCTGGATCGAGCAGATGATCCACGTTTCCGGCATGCGTTCAAAGTTTCAAACTGCTCGATGCCGATCCCTGCGATTCGGCGGGGCTTCGGGTATACGGTCCATGGTGTTTGTCTGAACGTTGGGGTCTTTGGACGCACTACCACTCGCATGTGGAGTGAAACATGTGACCAATAGTTAGCTCCACTCGTGAACAATGTACATTACTGTCGTGGATAAAAAACAACAGATTCTTAATTACAGCACGTCATTCGTGACCGGTGCTTGAGGCCGTTATAAGAAACAGAGACCGTCGCCCTTTAGGTCGGAACTAAATAGTAGCACTGTTTATTATTCTTTCCGTTCTAAATTGTGAACCATTTTAACTTTCAATCTAAGCAGAGGTTTCGTAAGAGTTTCGTTGATGCATTGTTACCTAAACATTTATGATGACATGAAAACATTTCTAAAGAGAAAGAGAGAGAAAAAAAAGAGTTTCATATAGATGAGTCATGAAATTAAATATCTATAAAACAAAAGAATGAAAATATGTGTTGAGAGAGACTGTTTCATTCATGTTTCACTACATTCTACATTTCTAGAAACAACATTATATATAAAGCTCTTCATTGAGAATGGCTTTAGTGTACATAACTTTTGTTATGCACCTAGATATACACTATGTCTAAATGTATAATAAAAACTATAAATAAATTAAATAAAAGCCAAACAATTGGAACGGAGGGAGTACTTTTAGAGTTCAAAAGTGACGACACATACATCAACTGTTATTGTTAGGTCATTAACATATTAAGACCCTGTTTAGATCCATAGGATTAATAACTAGCTAGTAGTTAACTATTTCTTAGTCCCTAAGAATCCAAACAGACAGACTAATTGCTAATCCATTTGTATTGACTAGCTATAGGTCGACTAGTTAATCCATTAACCCACTAGTAGACTAGTTGTTAGCCCATTATATATGCATATAGGAGCTAACATAACTGCTAGTTTTTAGTCGAAATCCATTCAAACATATCCTAAAAATAATTCATAGTTTTGACTATGTTATTTCAAGACAAATTATTCACCCGATGCCTCAATTTCAAAATCATCTAAAGTTCCTAATTTTATTCACACCAATGTGACCCTAGGTGGCTATGCCTAAGACCACCTCATTTCCCATTCTCCACTACTATTGCCATGCCCGATCCTATCAAATTACAGAGCTGGAGTGAAGCTAAAACGATGAACCCTTTAATATAACTCTAATAATATGATGACGATTCTAATAAGTAGTAAGTATAATGCATAAAAATATTTTTATGAACATAATGTATACATGTTATCTTACCTTAAAAAAAATCTAACATTTACTATTGTGAAGTCATTGATGATGGCCTCAATATCAATTTTTTCTAATAATTTCTTCTCGATGTATAAATTTGCCAAGCCATTTAATATTTCTTGGGACATTAAGGACATCAAATAATCCTTCAATAATTTCAGCTTTGAAAGATTCTTTCAGCTGAGGCCAGAGTCATAGGCATAGTGAATAGGATCCGATAAGCAATAGAAATTCAATATGATTGCTGCACCATGCATATAGATTCCTAAATCCTAGATCTAAAGAAATAACAAATAAAGATTGAAGACACGAGTGAATGAGTTGTGGACACAAAAGGAAAAAACGATGCAGAGTCCTAATATGTTGTATTGTCTTTTCTTCTGAAATCTGAATAATATACCTACTTAGTACGTATTTGGGGTTGCCCCCCAAGCCTCAATGGCCCAGTTCGGCAGGCAGCTCGGAACCCCCCCCCCCCTCCCCGGGCCGGGCCTGACTATTGCTACCGACCTCCTCCTTTAAACTAGACTTGGCATAGTGCTTAAATATAGCTCAGAGTCTAGGAGCCACTAAAAACACTATAGATTTAATGATTCAAAACAAATATATTTTAGTGAGAGCAAAAGGAATAATGCTAAAACCAAAGCGAGGGAATCCATGGATTGAGAATATTGATGATTAACAAGGACATGTATACTAATTAGCATACCAACAAAACCAAAGTGAGGGTAAGTGATAAATAAATCATGAAATATGACAAGCAATACAAACATGAAAATTCATCAGCAGTTGACCTAGTTGGGAGGATTCCTAGCTAAGATCTTCTCTATTGCGATGAGACAAACCCTAACATCCAAATTACAAGAGATAAACCAAGGCTCGAATATAATCTAATTAAACCTATGTCTAGCACTTCAGGACCCTAAACCAACCTTGCAATGGAAAGGGATGAGAAGGGTGCTAGATAGTTTCAACATGGTGTTTTAATAACCTGCTCGAACATGGTGGGCTATGAAGGCCAAATAGAGTTGTCACCACCTTCAATCTACCACAATCATATATGGGCATCACACAAACCTAAGTACCCTATAGTCTAGATATCAAATCTAAGCTATATTATACTTCTCTAGTCTGAATCTTCTAGTTAGACTAGATCAAGCATTTAATATAAGCCATGAACCTATGCTAGAAACAAGATTGAATAAACAAAACTTATGCTCAGCCACACTACTAAAGTCTAGACTAGAAGGTAAAGCAAAGTGAATAGATAAGTTAGATATATGAAACTCAAGTTTTACAAGAGAAGAAATACGAGAGCTATACCAAGACTCTTGAAGACTACTTCTAGAACCCCGAGAATAGCTCCACTCAACTCTAACTTCCAACCAAACTATTCTACTTCTACATCTTAAGAGAGTAATGGAGGCTAGCCTGCTCCCCTTGTGGTGTGTGCTAAGAGTGGTGCCAACTCCTCTATTTAGGGTTTAGCAAGCAAAGGGGTTTATAGTCAAAATTAAGACAATTTGCTGGGACAACGGTTGGTCGGCCTAGGCATAGTCCAGCAACCACCCCATGCCCCCATTGTCATCCCTTCTCTATCGGTGCATTGATCAATGGCCCAAGAGATTTGTCCATGGTGGGTTCGATGCATTTGAGTACATTGCCTTTGGATGGTGGTGGGCCCAAGAGTCTATGTGCCTTCCACTTGGCTCCACCACAAGCCTTAGATCAAATCGATCTCAAATCCGTGGCTATGAGCGATAGGGACTATACTTATTTGCATTTAAGAAAGTGGGGGGCATGGAATGGTCCAAGGATGCTTGCCTGACCCCTTGTTGGGTGCAAATTCTCCATAGTTTGCACATGTGTCCCTACATTTGCATAACAATCAAAACTAATGAAATTAATTAGAAATAAGACCTATCTCTAGTTGATGAATAAGCCGTTGTCATTGTTATGGTACAACTGACGGTCATTTTAGGATCTAATGACCATCAACACTAGTCAAACTATTAATGAATTAATTTACCTAACAAAAAATTAAGAACCATATACTTAAAATAAACAAATTAAAAGAAAATAATTTCCAACAATTAATACTCTACCAACAAGAAATAGAGTTCTGGATCCAAACTTAATCCTCCTTCAAATGTTAACTAGTACTCTATATGTTCCAAATTGTAAGTCATTTTGGCTTTTCTAGGTACATAGCTCTTGCTATGCACCTAGATGTACACTATGTCTAGATAAGTAATTGAAACAATTTATCTTGAAAAGCCAAAACAACTTCCAATTTGGAATGCAGGGAGTAGAGCATAAAAATCAACACGTATTGTTCCCCTACCTAATTTACCCTAGGAACTCCAAAGATTTTATCTAATTTCATTTCTAATTCTCACAACCATGGAAAGAGAGAGAATCAAAACCTAATTAATCATGTAATCTAGCACTAAACCTTAAAAGGTTGTTTGGAATGGCATGACCTTACCTCCTAGAATTACCTCCTCTAAGGAAAACAAAAGCAAAACCTCCCTCTTAGATAACAAATTTTAGAATTGCTCTTGGAGCTCCTCCTCCTTCCTCCTCTTGACAAACAATTACGTCTTGAGTAGGAAGAAGTGGGTCTTTTATATTCTGGACCATTTACATATATTGGTTGGGAACAACACTTGCCTCCAAAAATACATTTTTAGGAGTGGTTAATGTTCCCAGCCACCTTTGGAATTACTCACCATTTCCAGAGTCAACTATAGATTGTAGCATCCTTTGGAGGCAGCTAGAACTTTCAACTGTTAGGGAATCCCAAGCGCCTCGAAATGGTTTTCCCAAAGCATTTCGGTTCATCTAGAGCCACATCTAGAAAAAAATAGACACATCTTTAAATTGTTTCTATAGTATGGGCCCATTTTAAGTGAGACATTTCTTCCTAGTGTTTCTCATGTTCATAAGCTCACCGGCAGCAACGTTGACTTCTCAGATCCATGCAGCCAATCCAGTCTTGGTTTGCTCTTTTCACCTCTTCTCTGAAGGGGTTGGAATGCTAATTTATATTATATATTAACATGTATAAATAAAAAAGTTTGTTTAAAGGTGGCTATTTATTACCTATACTTGCATGTATCTAGAAATTAATAACTTTTAGAAGTAGGTATCCAGCTGTCTCTAGAAATCAATCTCTAGAGACGCTGAAACTTAACTACATCTAGAGATACATATCTAGAGGGGCTAAAATTTGTCCGCCTATAAAAATTATTTTTTATAATTTATAAATTGGGGGGAAATATTGAAAAATCCAAGAAAATATGAATTTAAAATTATTAAATATAAAAAAAATTATGAGGCCTAAATGATTTTACATAAAAAAGTTATCAACTAGAAAGTTGTGTGTCTCTTCGAACGCGGTAACTTTCATTGAGATTATTTCTCCATCCGAGGTACTTTAAAATAAACTAAAATATTGAATTTCAAATTATGAAACCTAAAATAATTTTTTAGGTCTTAATAAAACGAATTCAAATGAAAAAGTCATTAATTAAGAAGTTATAAATTTGTTCGAGCACAATAGCTTTTACATAAAATTTGTCACCATCCGATTTGATTAAGAAAGTTGTTAATTTTACTAACTACACCCATTTTTTAGAGGCAGACTAAATTGTAAAATCTATTTTTAGAGATGGCTGAAAAGTCTAGCTATAAATGCCTCTATTTCTAAGGGCGGCTGAAAGTCTAGGCACTTCTAAAAATAACAAGCATTTTTACGTATTAATTTGTAAAATTAGGCCAGCTTGGAACACGTTTTTGAAAATAGATTTTGATAGAGATGTCTATTGAAAAGGAAGACGTCTCTAAAATAGCTTCTATGATATGATAGAGAATATAGCTTCTTTATCGAACTGAACGAACAGCGTTTAATTATTGAAAATTAGTCTGCATCACGTGGAACACATGCGGCAGCCAGAACATCATCGTCCGCGACTCCGCGCACACGGAACCTCAAAATTTTCACCACGGCTTGTGAAGAAGGAAGGTTTGCATATTTTAGTAAGCTATATATATAGGCGAATCTTTTTTATTTAGGGTCTGTTTGGGACTGCTCCACGAACTCTGCTCCACAAACTCCACTGTAGAGCAGCTCCACGAACTCCAGGTTCTCACAACTCCACTTTTTTTCTGGAGTTGTGTGCATGGAGCTGAAACCGTTTGGCTAAAAAAACGTGGAGCAGAGTTGAAAAACGTAGAGCGGAGCAATCCCAAACAGACCCTTAATAAAGGTGAATATTTCACTGTTGTGGTAATAGTAGTCCCACCTGTGGGAATTGTGGTGCGAGTCACTTGAACTCTGTGCTTTGTGCAAGGTATTTTCTTTTGTATTTTCTGTCTGACATGGCGTACTAAGAATTTTCAAACTTCAAACGTATTTCCCCGTCTTTCTTGAAATATATATCATTTTTTATTTCTCAACAAACAACTTTAACTAATTATATATTAAAAATATGAGTAGTGGTCTCTAATTTTACGCTCATGTATCATTCCGGTCTCTAAACTTACGAATCGACCATTTACATCCTCAAACTTCTTCATGTGTGTCATCTCGGTCCTTATCGACCATTGAGGTCCTCAAACTTGTCTAGTTGTGTCATTTCAGTCCCTAAACTTAATTTTGAGTGTCATCTTGGTCCAAACAGAACAATCTAAAAACCAGATATTAAAAAATAATTCATAAGTTTTTCACATGAACTTAAATGAAGACAAACTTTATATCAAAATTGTAGCTCTCGACGTGATCTTCAAC
Source organism: Microstegium vimineum (assembly GCA_022036555.1). NCBI lineage: Eukaryota > Viridiplantae > Streptophyta > Magnoliopsida > Poales > Poaceae > Microstegium > Microstegium vimineum. Next base: position 21,852,140 of record CM039134.1, on the reverse strand, counting down.
TTTGTAGTTGAATTTATTTTAAAATAAAACTATTTAGGGGCCCAAAATATTGTTGTATGTTTATAGATTTTAAAATTTAAAATTTAAAATTAAGTTTTCAAACACTAAACCACTTCAAATAGAAAACATTTCAACTAGAAAGTTGTAGATCGTCCTCTTTGGACCGAGATTAAACTCGAAATGAAGTTTAGAGGTCGGGATGACACAATTGAACAAGTTTGAGGATCTCAATGATCGATTTGCAAGTTTAAGAACCAAGATGACACACATGATCCAAGTTTGAAGACCTAATGGTCGATTTTTTTATAGTTATGGTTTAATTTAAGATGCTTTGACCCTTCAAAATTCTTGTAATTTGAATGGAGAGAGTACTTCAGAGCACACTCCTATTAGCTTTTTGCTGTTTTATTTTTTGCTTCAGAGCTGATTCAAACCTTTTGAGTTGAGTGTCCCGTTCTACTGTGTCAGCCACAGTGGCAGAGCGTGGCCCAAGAATAAGAAGACTGGGCCGAATTGGTCGGCTCCTAGTCCGTCCGATCCTTTCATGTTGCATTTAGTTGGGCTTCTTGGCCTTTTTTTAAGGGGACAGGTCTTCTTTTCCTTATAGTCTCTTTCATATATATAAATAATTTTTTTCCCTCTATATATTAACTGATGAATGGTAGAGTTTTGGTCATTACATTAAAAACGATCGGTAATCTGGACAGTGAGGTATAATTTAAATCAGATTTTAAGAGTTGAGGGGCAAGATGCCTGATTTAGAATCAAGGAGGAAAATCGAACTAGGCAAGAGGTAGAATAAAGTATTAAAAGTTATGATATTAAACTAGTATTATTAGATTTATCTAAAAACATATTTTTACGTGTTCATTTTAAGTCATAGATGTTATTATTCTTTTCTATAAAATTAGTTAAAATTAAAAAAAGTTTGACTGACATGGATTTTAGGAATTGATTCTTTCAAGGACGGAGAGAATATTTTTCTTAGGGCAGTCTCAATAGACATTTATGGTAATTTCTATCTCTCTTAAATACGGGTGCTATGTAGATAAAATATGATATGGCAGCTCATTAATAGGAAAGAGATGAAATTTGCTAGACGTCGTTTCTCGGGAGAAATCGAGTCGACTCTCTACCCGAGGCACAGAGAAACCACGGTTTCACCGTTGGGAAGAAACCGGTGGTTTCTTGCTCGCTGCATGCACCCGCCGTCGTCGCTTGCGTCACGCCGCCGTCGTCGCTCGCGTTGGCCGACCGCTGCAGCACCGCCCGCCGCTCCCGCGACGCTCGCCCGCGCTCGCCGGGCCCCCGCCCATCGCCGCTCTCTCGCTGAGAGCTCTCGCCCGCCGCTGCCGCGAGCTCCCGTCGGCACTGCTCCGCGCCGTCCGCCCGCACGCTCGCTGGCCCCGCCCGCGGCTGCTTCCGCGCGCGAGCTCCCGCCGCCGCCCGCGTGCTAGACTCAAGCACTTCCGTGTTCGTAGTTTTTGTCCGGTAGTTTTTTTTCATTTTTTTTTGCGGGTGGCCTTTTTCATCTTTTCGAGTAAGACGACGCGGCCTGCATATTGCAACTTTGTTCGTTGAAATTTTGCCGGCTCGGTTGCGTGCCTGGCTTCCTTTTCAATCCGGAGGAAAGGCAGAAAAATAAAATAAAATAAAATAAAATAAGTGTAATATTTATTACAGAAAAAACTCACACTGACCATGTAGTTTCTATGTTCAAATTTTTGCTAACGTAGTGCTCTTGGACAACATTTATGGTTTCTCTATGTTCAAATTTTTGCTGACGTGATACTCTTGCACAACGTTCATGGTTTCTACCCTAGGGAGTGCCCTTAGATCCAAATATCCATTAACCTCCTAGTCTTCTCGGAAATGAGCCGTCAAAGGGAATAAATATGCACTGAACACCGATCTTAATTTAAAGGAAAACGACTAATTTTCTTATATATAGATGTGGGTGCAAATCGATAGACGATAGCACATTATTCGGATGGCCATACACGCCAAAGTTTTATTTGCCAAAACCCGCAGGTTGGTCCAGATCGAACTACACACGCTTCGATTGGTTCAGACACTTGAGAGCTGCTAGCAAGCCTGCTGCGTGCCATCAGAGAGATGGAGCGTGCAGCCTTTGGGCGTCATGCAGCAGTTGCACCTCGCCGGGAGCTTCTCGGAGCCGGACGACGGGCAGGTCACATAGTCCACTTCAAGGCAGTACTGAGGGCAGGCGACGGCGCCCGCTATCCCCTCCTGCCCCAGCAGCGCCACACCTACGTGCAGTCACAGTTACAGTCACGCCATGTCTCAAAGACAGCATAACAAAACAATATCTGATTTATCAGTCGAAGAAACCATCAGCTCGAACAGGATGATGGTTTCTCCACCCAATAGTTGATCTATCTAATATATATGCCTTTAATCTGCGGAGTTAACAATACTGTGGATTTTAGTGCGCAGGTGACGGAGAACCTGGATGCAGCCATGCCTTCAGCCTTGAGCTGAGTCGATCTGACCACGGCAATGTGAAATGGTGTGGTTGTCTCTGCCAATGCAAGCGGCCGGCTGGTCTCTTTATATACATAGGAGGAAAAGGAAACTCTGCTACTGGCCATCTCATTTGGAATACTGCTGTGTGCTCCAGCGTCTACGTTGAAACTTGAAATGCATGCACACTTTTTCCGAATTTGAAGTCAACTAAGTCAGGCTTGAATTGTTGGTGGCCACATGCCCACCTGAGAATGATGGTGACCTTTTTGGATCTTGGACCAGAATGGGCATTGCAATGGCAACGAACTGCTGCATGTTGCAATTTGTCCACGGTTCGGCTTGGCAAAGGGAAGATATTGTTGCAAGAGCTAACGGACATTTCTTGTAACCGTACATACGGTGTCACAACTGGCCTCACAACTGAGATATAGTATACACATCGATCAATTCAGGCTAGCTTGAGAGATCTAACTCAACGATGAAGAGTTCAAAATAAAGATGGGTTAGGAGTTCTTAATTAATTACCAATTAGGAGGAAAGCGCAGGTCATGTGGAATCTGGAGGTAGCCATGCCTGCAGCAGACTGCAAGTCCTACTCCTGCTGGTCAGCCAGCTGATCACTTCTGCGTTCTGTTCATCGGCTGACCACTTTGTATGTTTATATATAGAAACGTATTGCCTTGGATTTCAGGCCAGTACTGATATGGGCACTATAGGGTCTACGTCAAAATGCACAGTTTTCGTAGTTCAAGGTCAACTAAGTCAGGCTTAAGTTGGACCAGATTGTGCCCAGGTAACATCTAGAAAAAAAACAACGCCAAAATGCACGGTATTCGTAGTTCCAAGTCAACTATATATGTCATGCTTATTAAGTTGTGGACCAGATTGTGCCAATAGGTAATATCCAGAAAAACGCTCCCAGCTGGATTAAATTTCTTGCAGTGAAACCTAGCAGTCCATCCAAATTTTGTTCTAGACTTAATGTGAGTATTCGTATTTTTCTGAAATATTTATTTAAGAAATTATTAGTGATGTATATTATTTCAGTAATAAACGACGTATGTATGTGTCAGACAACGCGCGCATGACTCAATCACGACCACCATCTGTAATGCAATCCGCAAAACGCCTCCCTATACTTCTCCACGCCACTGCCTTGGCCTCCCAAAGTAGTAGAGCTAGATAAAATTTGAGGGGTGTGGATCACTTTAGTATGAAGTATATGATTATCTAGACGAATTACAGCTGCAAACTTCATATGAATGCTCAGATATAGGTGGGCCGGGACCGTGGTATCATCCAAGCTGAGAGGAAAGTAGTCAATAGAAATATTTGCCAAATATCTTATAATACTGACTAGTGTAGTTTGTGAAGGAGCCAAAAAAAAAAGAAATAGTGAGAGAGAAGCAGAAAAATCACAATAATGCATTACGTACTGACATTGACAAAATCCTTGTTTCACGCTAAAGGGCTCCAACAACTAATGTAATTATGTAACGAGAACATTATGCTATTTTTTACTAAACATTAAACAATAGTGAAAATTCTTAAGGAAATAGCTACCTCTTTGATGATTATTCAAAATACTGAAATAAATAAAAAAAACAATCGAGTTCAACTTTAAATAATTTTTTAATGATCGGCCTTGCCGCCAAAACACGTTGGCGCCATCGTATGTTATCTAGGCCGTGTTTAGTTTTAGGCCCACGATAGGCAAGCCAAACTTTAGCAAGTCCTGAGCTATCGTTTAGTTTACGGCCCATAGTTGGCTGGCCTTAAAAAGTTGGGCCACTGCCTGCCAGCAAACAGCCCATGTTTTGCTCAAAAGGGACCAAAAGAAAAAAAAAGAAAAAATAGCGCACAGCGATACCAGGCCGCAGATTTTTCAAAAAAAAAAAGGGCCGCCCCACTTTTCCAGTGTGCATGCCAACTTCTGAGTTAACATTTTACTCAAAAATAAAATCTGATAGTTAACATGACACTGAATGGTTGGTTGAGAATTATTGAACTTCTAATGATAATATCTACTAAAGTAGTACCTGATTTACAATGTGATTTTGTTTAAGAAATAGTAGCTATTTTTTAGCTTGCTAATTTTTAGGAGGGGCTGTTGGATCCACCTGCAAATAGGTGGCTATATAGTAAGTTGAAGGTGCATAAGAATTATTACACCTATTAGCTACTCCAAACCTACTAATGGAACAGATAGTTTGTAGCCCTTCAGCAAATAATTAGTAGGTCTATTTAAATTTATTAATACTAATTTTAGCTGCTATTTTTAGTGCTAATAAATCCAAACAAATCTTAATTAGCTATCATCCGAACACGTCTAATATCACCAAATTTTGGTCATGCTGGCCATGCCCAAATTTTTGCTTGATTGATGGAGCTTGTATCTATCTAACACACATAATTTGGATGCCATATTTTTTGTGTTGTCCTTGCGGTCCATTTATTGTTCTTTTAGTGACCTACGCCCGGCCAGGGAGGGGGTGGCAGCGCGCCGCAGGTCGGGAAGAGGGTGGCCGCGGGGAAGGGATGGCTGCGTATATCTGGCATAGGGAGCTCGCGCCGCTAGTCAGGGTGGGAATGACCACACTTCGCTGGTCAGGGAAGGGGTGGCCGCACACCACTGGTGAGGAGGGGATCGACGTCATGGCCGTGCTCACCAGGGCCTGCCGCCGGTCGGATCCGCTGCTATCACGCTTGGGTGGGAGCCGCCGGGCCAGGAGGGGAGAGAGCCGCCAAATAAGTCTGAGTGCTAACGGCACGGATAATGACAATGACCGTATAACCAATTAAATTAATGGATCTGTATATTACCCTAACGATAACGAATAACGATCGCTACTGAACACGATAAGTGGTGGAAATCCCACCCGCAGGTACGGTGGAGGGCAACCGATCAGACTAGGAAGAAAAGCCATTTATATTTCAGGTGCCTATGTTTTAAGATGATTTCAGATAACATTCATGTACCACCCAAATTATTTCAGATAACAGGTACAAATAAATTATTACTCTAACGATTTGTTAGTTGTCTTTGTGTCTATGCCTAACTATAAAAACAATTGTTACTAAAAAACTATAAAAACAATTGTAAATAAATTGTCTAATGGATTTTTTTATTCTCAAATCTACGCAGGCAAAGGCCAGATCTACCCTAGGCGACGGATCTAGGATCTGCTTTCCCCTTCCTCCCCTGCTAGGCAAGCAACGATGAGGTTGGTGTGGTTGATGTGCACGTTGACAAGGTTGGTGTGGTTGATGTGCACGTTGACAGCAATGACCCCAGGCACAAGATCATGAAGGCTTCTACGGCAGACTGCAGTAACTCGACCATGCATGGCTGATGCGGCTGGTTCCAACCAAATCCATGCTCTGTGTAACACCCCTGGTGTTTAAGCACTTAACGAAAATTTGATCATGTCATCATATGCATTAAGCATCATTCACTTGATTGAGAACCTTGCTATGCATTGAACTAAAATGAGTTTAATTGGTTGAGTTGATTCAATTGTCTGAATGCTGACCATATTTTCAAATTCAAATCCAAACCCTAATTTCCAGAGGGGGGTGAATTAAACCCTAAGCATGATTTTAAAAATCTAAAAATAATTTGCATATGGTTGTTTAAGCAATGTGGTAGAGCTCAGTTTGAATTGCTTTTGTTGTGTTTACAGTTGAAACACAATTTTTCAAGTGTTATTCAAGTTTTTAGAGTAATTCAAAAGGGGGTAAATCTTTTAAAAAGGGTTTTAAATTTCAAAAATGCATTTTCATTTCTAGGCCGAATTTGAAAAAGTGTATATTGTCAAAGTTGTAGATCATGAATTTTTGAGCAACTTTGGTATTCAAAGTTTTTCATGAAAACCCTTGAAAGCTTGAGAAAATTGCAAAACAATCCCAGGGGCAGTTCAGGCATTTCACCGAACACCTGCATGTCGGTGCAGTGAGCTCGGCGCCGACACCTGGCCGGCCACCTGCCGACGCCACCGCGCGCCTCCTGCCCTCGACGAGCGTCGCGTCATGTGCGTGGCAACGCCACGGCTCCGTTGCCGTCTTCAAAACAGGACGCCGTTCACCCTTGCCTCCCTTTCCACGTCGTGCCCTCGCTCTGCTCTGCTCCGCCGCGGGAGCGCTCCGCATCGACAAGCTCCCCCGAGCTCGTTAACCACTGCCAAGCCTCCAATCCAGTCGCAAAGTCTTCGCCTCAACCTCGCACACCTTCCGCGAGAGCTGGTTGAAGCAACCGAGTCGTCATTTGTTCGGCGCGACCGTTTCTTCCTCGGCTCCGGCGAGAGCGCTGCCGCTCTGGTTCACAGTCGCACCGGCTACCCAAGAGCCACATTGTCTTTTTCTTTCTTGTTTCTTCTTCTTCGTTCGTCACTGATCCTCGAACACCTCGTCGTTTCTTCTTTGGTGGTCTACAGCTCTGGGAACGTCGACGTTGCCGCTCGGCTTCCTACTTCCGCCGGCACGGTCTCCGTCGCCAGCACCCTCTGCTTCATCTCCGGCCGAGTTAGCGAGCGCTTCGTGTTCGGGGTAAGCTCCTGGTGCTCATAGAGTAGCTGGTTGTAGCTAATTCCGAACCATAGCCGTGGTTCGTGTTCGCTCCGGCATGTCAGCGCTGCCGCGTCGGTGCTCACCGCCGTGAGAGCTCGTTAGTTGGTCTTTTCGCATCTGAGTCTTGCGCTAGCTTTGCCTAGCCTTCGTGTGTCCTTTCATGGTGTTGGTTGTTCGAGCGCATGCGTCGTTTGGCCGGCGTATGTTGCGCGGATCTCGGTCGTGCGCCATGGCCGTCGGCGAGGTCGATACGTTAGGGTTTCGCTTCGTTTTTCTTGCGCTTCACGTTGTTTGGGGGCCGCTGAGTCTGCTGGGGTGCTTGGTTTCTCCGGCGCATGTCTGTACTCGCCGGCGCATGTGCGGCCGCGCGCGAGGTGCTTCCATCGTCGCCGGTGAGGTCGATGCGAGGGTTAGAGTTGGCCGTGTCGTACCTCGTTGGGTTCGGGGCGATGTGTAGAATCCAGCGCACGAGTCGGTTGAACGTTTGGTTCACCGTTGGCGATGTGCCGCCGTGTTCTTTGGTCGCCGGCGCCGCTGCTCTGCTCTGGCTCACTGACGTGCAGGACCCAGGCGTTAGTGAGGAAATCAAAGGGTTTTCTTATTTTCTTGTTTTGAACAGTAATGCTTTTTGTTATTTTCATATGTTTATTTCTGTGCATGTATAAATTCTGTAAAAATTTGTGTATGCTCTCTGTGATGTGCAGTATTTAATAAAAATATAATATGTCCATGTCCAGTACATTTTTAATCTTGTAAAAATGCTCAAAATAATTAAGAAATGACTTTTTCATGATTTTTCATGCTCTGTATGTTGTTCCACAAATTCTGAAATTTTTTGTGTAACCTTTATACACTTATACCTTACTGTAAAAAAAGTTTGGGAATTTTTGGATAAACTGTTATACATGACTATTTATTTATTTCTTAATAAAATGATTAGAAACACTAATGACTTTAGAATTTGGATGTTTTTGGATTGTTTGATGCAAATGGTCATTGTCCAGTGACAACCATAGTATGGACCTGCATGATGTAGTGTTGTTTGCTCAGTTCTTTTAGATATAATTATTAACCTAGATAATCAAGTTAAATAGGGTTAATTAACTTGCTTTATGCTCTAGTTTAGATTAGTTTCATGAAGGTAAGTTGTACTCAAGATGTTTAATCTATTTTGTTCATCTCTTAGTACATGTTTGTGTGTTACAAAGCATCATGCCTACTATTGCAAGCATCATCTAAGCATATCATTATATCGTGTAGATTGTTCGTTGGTTGGGTTGGATAACTACCCTGGTGAAGGGGGTTTTTCTGTTGTTGAATCTGAGCCAAAACTCGTGTATCCCTCCAACCAAGGCAAGCCCTAGTGCATTCAAACCCTTCCATATATTTAAAAGGATTGCTTTAAATACACTTATGGTTATATTATTGCATTATCGTACTTTATTAAATTCCTACTTGATGCATAGCCGTATCCTTATGATAATTGAATCCTTTACCTTGATACTTGTTTAAAGATGTAAATTTTTGTTGAAATACTTAGTATGCTTAGAACTTTTATAATAAGTGATTTCCGGTCACTTACGCATAGCGTATTGCTTCGGCAAATGGTTATGTTCTTTTGAGAAAGGGATGTTGTTGGAAGTAATAATTCGGGACCGGACGGACATGGTGTTTGGGAGCCACCAGTGGTGACTGGTGAGCTGGTTCTTTCCGCCTGGGTCATTAGAAACCGTCGTTAAAGTCTGAGGGTTGTGACTTTGGAGTACTTATCATATACCTTTGTGGAAGCTGGACCTTGGCTAATCCAGTCTAAAGGACAGTTAACCCGCACTGGGAGTGAAGAGATGGCGAGAGTAGTGTGTACCCTCCAAATTCGAGGAACTGGATGGAGGTGTACTGTGCTCTCGGGTGGCGGGCCCCCGTTCTCGGATGGAGGATCCAGGGAAAAGCAGTCATATGCGTGCTTTAGTGTTGTATATGTCGTGTGATAGGGAAGTCCCAACTGGGTTTAACCGGTTCGAATCGTCGTGTTCCTCGGATATGGAAACATAACCCTATTTTTATCAACGCAGTTAATGAAACTTAAATTGGATACTTGATGAATTTCTTTTCATGGATGGTTTATTACCCTGTTATGGATCATAAATTTAGATCGGTACTCGAGTAATCTTATGAACGAATTAAATGAATTTCAATTCTTTTATAAATGCTCATTTATGCAAAATGCTTGATTCTTGCAAACAACACCTTGAATCCTTTGACTTGCATACCTTTTGTACACCAAATATTTTCTTTTGTCGGATAAGTCTTGTTGAGTACTCCGTACTCAGGGTTTGTTAACCCCCGTTGCAGATGAGGGTCCCAATCTGGTCTGTGTAGCTTCGTGCTGCATGACCATTGTTTCAGTGGAGGATGATAAGGATTAGTTGTCTTTGCTTGACTCTTGGGCAAGAGTACTCGGTTGTTTTGTCTATACTCTATCAGCAGTTTGATGTAATAATATCTTATGACACTTAAGTTATGTTTCAAAACTTATGGTTTGTAATATGACTTCAAATTTTCGCTACTTTGATGTAAATTAAATTATTGTATTACTTTTACAATGTTCGTAATGAGGAGATTCTGTTCGGAAAGAGGTGAATGACCCGCTGTAAAGTGGTGACTGTAAAGTGGTGACACCTGACGGGCTAATTAAGACTTAGATCATTTGTCTTGGATTAAATCGGATGAACATTAATCCTGACAAGTGGACCCTGTTCTTAAGAAGTTCTGTCACACTTTGGTCCTCAATGGTAGGGCCCACCTTCTATGCTTTGGGATCGTATCGGCAACATGGACTTCATGCAGGAGCTCTCCGTGTTCTCCTCAACCCCCCCACACGGAGACACGTCCTTTTACAATCAGAGGCATCTCGATTATCTGTCTCTATCTTTTTGTTGCGACGTGACACATGGAGAGCATTTAATTTTTATTGTCCTTTTTCAGTTGCTTTTTAGCATTTCTACAGAAATTGAAGTAAGAAAACATCTATCAGTGTTCGGGTCACCGATCATCGTTGATGCAGGTCCTTAGATTAATAGATTTGACACTAATAGTTGTGGAACCATTCTCTTGAGCCTATTGACAACGTCTAGGTTATATATGATTCAAGTTTATTTATCCTGAAAAATATAGGCCAATTTAATAGTCTAGAAGAGCGCCAACTGAACTATTGGAGTGCAAGAACGAGGACCTTTATTGTTTTTGTCATGACCACATCTCTTGGACCCATCGCCCCCGATGAGAATAGATAGATTAGCAGTTCCTTTTACGATATCATCCTCTGTATCTTGGGAATTCTATTCCCAGTATTGTGATTTCACATAATATATATAATATACTTCCTCCATTTCAATTTATAATTCATTTGATTTTTTCAACCCAAGTTTGACCAATCGTTTTATTTAAAAATTTTGTGTAAATATAATCAAATTTAAGTCATTCATGTAGACTATTTATTAAATAAGTAAGTTATACCAAAAGAAATGATATTTTACATGAAAATTTGAATAAGACGAGTGATCAAATTTGGAGTTGAAAAAGTCAAACGAACTATAATTTGAATGAAGAGAGGAATTATGCTGTTGTCAGAAAAAAAAACGAGGATTCGTGAGGCATGTCGCTTTGTGATGTGTTAGCGGCAGGTTACCACTAGTTACGGGTGACAATTCAGCAGTCATATTTTTGCTTTGTTTATCGCAGTTCGTGCCCGTCACTGATGACCTCACACACAAAACACACACACATGCCTCACCTATCTGGTCCCTCTGGACCTGATAGAACGTGCTGCGTAGCTTCCTCGTGCATCTTTTGTCGCGAATAGAATAGAAAAATAGGGAGCGCGTCTTGCTTGAATAGCCGCCATGGAAATTTCACAGATCTTGCCCCCATATCTTGGCCAGGAAGCAGAGGTGGCTCGCTGCGAGTTGGCGACAGGGACAAGCACAAGCTGATGACTGATGAATTGGCTTTGCATTTTTCATTCAGGATACATATATTTTTCATTCGTATGTGGGTACGGCAACGACTTCCGCCGCGAGATAATAATAGAATCTGCCTAGGCAACGACTTGGTCCCTCCTAACAATTCAGCTACACTATCTTATACCTATATTTCTAGTCTTATTAATATATTCACAATGATTTTTCTTTAGTGTGATTTATTTGACAGACTGATTATGCCAAATTTTTTAGAAAATCTTATGAATTATTTCTATAGATTGCAGATATATATCTATGAAACTGTTTACATAGATGTCAGGAGAATCGAGCACAGGGGCGAGCTCGGGGCTCTGTCCTGGCGAGCTGCGGCGCGAGGGGCCGCGCACCAACGGCGGTCCAGCCTCGGAGCGGTGGCGGAGGATGGAGCCGGGCCGAGGTGGAAGAAAATCAGTTGTTGAGGCTCAAAAACAATCGGTTGCCACTTGCCATCTATATATATAAGTAGAGACACACTCGACAGCCGTCCTACTCATCCACCGGCTCCCAAATACTAGCAGGCCTACAGGCCGGTGTCCCTTGACCTGCTGAGGCAAGACGCAACACGCAAGCTAGAGGCGGCGGTAAGCCTGCCATCATCAGCAGCAGTTAGCAATGGCGGCGGCCACGGAAGTGGGGGTGGGAGTGGGAGAAGACAAGTACCGGTCCTTCATCCACGGCGATGGCGAGCGGGACACGGTGTGGAGGTACGGCGGTCCACCCAACTACGACATGGTGAACAAGCTGTTCGAGGACGAGAGGACTCACGTGTGGGCGGAGGGTTCCCTGGAGGAGAAGGTGCAGCGGCTGCTCAAGAGCTGGGAGATGGAGCTGGTGCACAAGGTGCGTGCCGAGGACCAGAAGACGGTCAACTCGGAGAGGTACAGCGCCAGCACCAACGGGATGAGCGCGCTGACGCGGGCGGAGGTGATGGCCATCGGCGGCTACAACAACTTCCTGCGCACCACGCTTCCCCCCGAGCACCGCATCTACGACCCCGACAGCGAGACCCCCGAGTCCGCCATGGACACCTTCAAGACCGCTTTTCCGAGGGGGTTCGCCATCGAGGTGCTCGACGTCTACAGTGGCCCGCCTAAGGTCGCCTTCAAGTTCCGCCACTGGGGATACATGGAGGGGCCCTTCAAGGGACACCCACCTCACGGCCAGCGCGTCGAGTTCTTCGGCGTCTGCATCTTCCATGTACGTATGTTAGCAAGCCAGCATCATCCATCTCTGTCTCGTTCGTCGCTAGCTGCTGCATTTTTCTCACTACCCTGTCCTACCATGCATTGTGACGATGTTAGGTTGACGAGGGCATGAAGGTGGACAAGTCAGAGTACTTTTACGAGCGCGGCAACTTCCTTGCTAGCTTCTTGAGTGCTCCTGCCACTGATGGCGCGACAGCTTCAGGCTCAGGCTCAGGCTCAGGCTGCCCCGTGATGCGCGGGAACTGAACTGAATATGCCTGGAGGCCCATGACAATGGAAAACTACGCGTTGGAACATTGGGATTACCACTATATTAGCGACTTCTGAGAACCGTACCGAATCCGCTTATGTTAATGATGTAATTCCATGTAGCATTAAACATAAGTGTTTGAATAAACATGTCGACATGTCGTTGTTTCCACACATTAGCAGTTCCTACAGAAACAGAATTGTACGTTCCTGCTGGCAAAACAGTACCGGTTTGGCCACCAAACCGGCCGGTAGTAGTGGTGGTAGCAGAACTAACGTATACCGATTCAGTGGATATATATACACTCTCCATCTATTCCAAATTATAAGATATTCCATGAATCTTGAAAAGTCAAAGTATCTTAAATTTAATCAAAAAATACAAAAAAAAATTATAAAAATTTATGACATCAAATAGACATACTATAAAAATATAAAAAAAATCAATAATACTTAGTTGACATCATAAATATTATTATATTGTCATATAAATTTGATTAAACTTAAGATACTTTTACTCTCTAAGATTCTTGTGATGTCTTTATAATTTGAGATGGAGGGAGTACTATATATCACTATCAATCTATTATCTATGCTTTCAATTGGCGGTGACTCCTCAACTCATGGCACTATGCGGGTTTGTTGGATTCTTTAACTTGCTTTTGCTTTTACAAAAGTCAAAAATAAACCAAAGCGATAAAAATCCACAAATGTTTTAGTCAAGAGTTGTTTTCCCCTCTAGTACAAAACTTGAAGTGGTCCCATGCTTTTTGGGGCAAAAATAATTACCCACCTTCTATTTGTTACAAAAATGATTACCCATATGTCACTGTCACTGGTTACAAAAAATAATTACTCATTTTTGCATGTCACCTAGATCCGCTATTTCAAATAAAAAAGCTTATCAAAACACAACTATAATTAAAAAAATGCTTCCGGGCTTCTTTTGAAAGTATTGTTAAAAGAATCTCAAACAATATAGTGACTTAGTGAGAATCTAAAAAAAGTTAACTTTTGGTCACGTGTAATTCGCTGGAATCGTAGTCTCACAAGGTCTTGCATGCAACAATGTTTGGTTGGTGGGAGGTTGAAGAAGCAAATGCGGAAGCCATATACACGTGAGAGGTGAAAGAGTGAAAGTGGTGAAAGAGTGAAAAATTTCAATTTTCAATATGAGTGGATTGTTTGTGGTAATAAAATGGCCTTTTCCTCTGGATGCAAAGCAAAGTGCAACTATTTTAGGCCTAGTTCGTTTCCACAGGAATGGCCCAAAACATGGTCTGATCCACCGGATTTACATGGTCTGGTTTTATGTCAGGTCGGGCTAGAATTGGGCGTTTGGTTAGATTCGGCCTGGAACAAAACTGGGTCAATCTGCTAGGCCTTTTTTCCTCCCCCTCGGCCCAGAACGAAGCCGGACCATCATAGGTCCAGAATGAAACATGGTGGTTCTAGTGACACATCCGGATCCACTCAATCCTGGGCTGCATCTGATACTGGGCTGGATGAAATCCTGTGGTGCCGAACGAGGCCTTCAGTATAAATGAAGTGACAAAGAAAGGACAAGAGAGGAACAAGGAGAGATAAAAGCATCAGCATGTCCGGAACCGGAAGCATGCAGTATGTCATGGTTGGTCACTCACCAGTCACTAGACCGATCCATCCGGGCAGCCGCTGGTCGTCCACTGGTTCTGCATGCTCAGAGCCGCAGCTCCAAACAAAACCAAACGACCTCAGGACAGGCTGAGAGGGAGAAACCTTGCATGCGCATAGCCGGTCCGATGGAGCGAGATGAACGAGACGCGGTCGAGAAGCCTCTCTTGGTAAGGGTAGTCGGCAGCGGCGATAGCACCGCTGCCTCTTCTTCGGTTGCCGTGGTGGTCGGTTGCACCGCCATCGCCGTCACCGGGTCCTTTGAGTTCGGAATGTCGGTAAGCCCGGCCCTGCGTTTAATTCTGTGTTATGTGTTATGAACATTTGATGTTTCATTTCGGTTACTTACTACGCTGCACTCTGCAGATCGGTTACTCATCACCGACTCAGCTGGGCATCATGCGTGATCTGCACCTTTCACTAGCTGAGGTTCCCACAGCTGAGCTCGATCACTCTTGAGCATCTCGTGGTGAACTCTGCTAATAATCTGCCCATGCGCCTGCTCATCTGATGCAGTACTCTGTATTTGGCTCGATCCTGACCATCGGAGCAATGTTGGGTGCCATTGTCAGTGGATCTATAGCAGATCGAGCAGGTCGAAGAGGTGTAAGTGTTAATACCATTCCGGCATATCCTGCTAGTAGAACTGAGCTAGATGCACCAGTAAACTTCACCTTGTGCCAAAGCCAAACAGCGAGCCACAGTGTTTGTTGCATTTGTAATGTGTATATATGTTCTCCATCGGTCCACCTTTTTTCATAACTTCTTGAACATCGCGGTGCGCAGGCAATGGCCATATCAGATGTTCTCTGCGCTCTTGGGTATCTCTTGATAGGATTTTCCCAGGTTCAGCTCAACCCTCATTTTTCTCGGATGTATCTTTTAGTACTTCTTAGTTCATCTAATATTTTGTTTTTGCTTTTTTTTTACCGGTAGAATTATTGGTGGCTTGACATTGGAAGGGTGCTTATCGGATCTGGAATCGGGATTCTGTCATATGTGGTGATTACAATAACCAACTCCATGTTGCTACATTTTTATTAACGAATTTAGTTTGAATTTTGTTGTATCTGAACAGGTTCCAGTCTATATATCAGAGATAACGCCAAAGAACCTTAGAGGAGGCTTTGCAACTGTAAACCAGGTTCTTTTTTCTGTACTCAAGGGAAAGTAATACTGATTGTTCAGATAGCAGGCTATAGCAGCAGCTATAGCTGGCTATCTAAAACCTTGATCTCAAGAGAAAGAAGATAGAAACTGAACTCACTCAGTCTATGCAGTTCATGATATGCTGTGGAGGCTCGCTTGCATTTGTTCTTGGGACCTTTATCGCCTGGCGTACCTTGGCAATCGTTGGTATATTATTTTGTTTGGATGTATGTAATGTAGCTTGTTTGGGTATACCTGTCTACAGTTCCTGTAATTAAAATGGGAATACATTGTACTAGTCCATTTATATATGAAGAGCGTATGTCAGGAGCCAGTTTAGTTCACCTTTATTTTTCTAACATAACAGTATCTGCTTCAAAATATGTACATGTGAACTACCCGATATGCATACTTTTATATGCATAAATGCTAGCTTTTCTCTTGCAGGAGTGGCACCATGTCTGTTGCAGCTGGTTGGCCTTCTTTTGATACCTGAATCCCCTAGATGGTTGGTAAGTTGCCTCATTTGAAATTTTAATAATTGTTTAAAGTTTAGTTCTACTTGGATTCCCATTTGTAATTCAAAGACCACTCTTAATAGAAGAGACAAGTTTTTTTTGTGGCATTGACAAGCTTAAGAATTAAGACAGTCATTTGGTCATGGTGATCGCTCATTTGAACATTACGCAAGGGACAAGGGTCATATGCAAAGGAACATACTTTGGACTTTCAGGAATTATTACATATATATTTTTAGCAAGCCCTAATTCAGAAGCAGACATGATAATATTTGCACAGAGACCTACCGATAAAATGTAAAATTTCGCTCCTACCGATCATGGTTGTTTGCTCTAAGCTCTGTATTCATTAGCACAAGAGTATAAGTTCTTGCCTTGGGGTGAACATTGATTTAAAAAATGAAGTATTTCAGGCTAGGTTTGGACACCCAGGTGCATTTGTAGTAGCACTGCAGACGCTAAGGGGGCATGGAGCTGATATCTCTGAAGAGGCCTCAGAAATAAAAGTATGGACAGGTCAAGAGATTTAAACAATCCTTCTATTCTTTAACCATGTTCCCTTTTTAATTCTACAGTATATATCCAGGTTTTCACAGAAAAACTTCAGCTCTTACCAAACTCGAAGATGATAGATCTGTTTCAGAAGGATTACATTCGTGCTGTTACAGTGAGCATCTTAAAAATTCTGTTGTTCTACATAGATTCTGTTGTTTTCTAAAGTTGGGCTTCATGCTCAGGCTGGAGTTGGGCTTATGGCCCTTCAGCAGCTTGGGGGTGTAAATGGCATTCTCTTCTACGCCAGTCAAGTATTCGTTTCAGCCGGTAATGATATGAACAATGAGAACTTACTGCGTGAACTCACGTACACTTGTTCTGTTATCAGAAAAGAAATGTTTAACTCACGTACACTAACATTCATGGTATTACGAATCAGGTTTCTCGTCAGGAAACACAGGAACAGTCGCCATGGCAGTAGTACAGGTTTCTCCATCAAGCCCCTATCTGTGCTTCTTACTGAATTGAGGCGTCTGGGTTAGTGGTTAGAGCTTTGAATTGTTCAGGTTCCATTGGTGGGACTAGGGGTGCTTCTGATGGACAAGGCTGGAAGGAGGCCACTTCTGATGGTAACAACAAAGTTATACTTGGATTTTTTTTAAAAGGAAGTTATATTTGGAACTTGACAGTAACAATGAATGATACTATTAAAAAAATAGTTATGATCAGGAACATTTTTGAATTCCAGATCTCTGCAGCTGGGACATGCCTGGGTTGCCTACTAGTTGGGTTGTCATTCTTGTCTAAGGTTTGAATTTTTTATGATATTGAATTGATTGCCTCATCGTAAGAAGGCCAGTGATATCTCTTCTTGGAATAGGAACAGCACTGGGAAAGGGACCTGAACGTGTTGGCTTTGGCCGGACTTCTGGTACGCACTGGTGACCGTCAAGAGAGGTTTCTCCGACGCACACATAAACACACTCGGAGCTGTTTGTTCTGAAACCTTTTGTTGTTTGCAAATCAGGTTTTCATCGGATCTTTTTCACTGGGTATGGGGGGAATACCATGGGTTATAATGTCAGAGGTAAATTTTCTACCCTTACTTTATAGACACATAAGATTAGTTTCTGACCAAACCAAACCAAAACATTGAGAACCGACAGACAAGACAGAATAAAATGCTTGTTGTAGTAGTGATGAGTCTGACTACACTCATCTGTGGACATGCAGATCTTTCCTATAAACATGAAAGGGTCAGCAGGAAGCCTTGTGACCTTAGTAAATTGGCTCGGATCCTGGGTTGTCTCGTATGCCTTCAACTTTCTCCTGATATGGAGCTCTTACGGTAATTAAAATTAAGGCGGGAAGCATAAGACAATTTTGGTCAGATTTTAGTATCACCAAACAAATTTGTTCTACTCCGCAACTTTGCTGATGTATATATGTCTGTTTATTACCTTGGATGATGCAGGCACATTTTCATCTTTGCGACAATTTGCGGACTCACTGTCGTATTTGTGCATCGGTTAGTGCCAGAGACGAAAGGAAGGACCTTAGAGGAGATCCAAGCCTCCATGAACTCGTCCTTGAATTGACACCCTTCCACAAATACTAGTTTGCTTGCAGTTGCAGTTTAGCTGAAACAGTAGGTTCCCTGCATAATGTAGTTGCAGGGATTAGTATCACGGATACAATTCATTGTACACATCCAAGGAAAAAAAATATACATGACATTTTCCCCATAAAACTGTATTATAAATAGATATGATGAGATATGCATGCTGGAATTTTTTAAGCCAAGTTAGTTAAACAGAGCGAGGTGTTACATTCAGAGTAACAGGTACGTTCCCAACACGGTTTCGAAAAATTCAGGCTTTGATTCATAGTTAAGCCACCCGACAGCTTTGGAATTCGCCGGATTCAGGTTTGTTTGGAAACGACGATCCCGACCCGGTTTCGAAGATTCGAAGTCGGAGTCATCAATGCTGGCTGGATTTCGCATTCAAGAATCCATCCTTCAAGATCGGACTCGAGCCGCCGCGCGCGTACTATAAATCAAACCGGGGGTGCCCACCAACTTCCACATCCGTCTCCTTCCCAGCATATCCAGCGGCACGCGCACGAGGACGAGGACGAGCTCTCCTTCCACCACCATGTCGGCGGCGGAGGCACTAGGGCTCCCGCCGGGGTTCGCTTCGATCCCGACGGCGACGAGCTCGTCGAGTACTACCTCCTGCCGCGCGCCCTCGATCTCCCGCCCGCGGTCCCTGGGATCATCATCGAGGACAGCACGGCCACCACCAGCGCGGAGCACCCCTGGAAGCTGCTCACGCGCCACCGCCGCACCGACGACAACGAGGCCTACTACTTCGAGAGGGTGACCGGCACCGACGCCGCCGCCAAAAGCGCTCGTCAGGACCGGAGCTGCGGCGGGCGCTGGACGTGGGTGGGGCAGAAGCGCGCGCCGGACGAGGCGCTCCCCCTGCGCGGCGACGGCGATCACGTCTCGTGGGGCAAGTACTCGCTCAACCTGCAGGAGGGCCGCCGCCGCAGGGGCGGAAGCACGGGGTGGGTCCTGCACGAGTACACCGTCGCCTCGCCGCAGTGCCCGTTGCTCCCCGTAAAGCTGTGCCATGTCTCGTTCACCGGCCACGGCCAGAAGCGCCAGCGCGTGCCCGACGACGACGGCGAGGGACAAGAGCTGGAACCTCAGGCCACGCCGCCTCAGCACAAGCGCGCCGCCACCGGGTCCTCCATGGTAACAACGGCGACGGCGACGGCGATGCCAAATCAAGAACTCAGCGAGGCTTGCGCTCAGAATCAAGAACAGCAGTTCCCCATCTATGACTACGATACATCACCCATTATGCATTTCTGGAGCTCAGAAGCCGGATTTTGCCAAGAATCATCCATCATCCTGGATCCTTCGTACCCTGATGCCCAATCAAACCACCAAGAACCCTTTTCGCTGGATCAACAACTCACTCGGAATCAAGAATGTTCCACGAGCCAGTCGCAAGCTTACTATCAAGAGCAGTTCGTGAACCCCGCGGGATCATCCATTGAAGCCCATTGTGGGTGCGCTATCGGCATCAGACCTCGGATCAAGCCAAGAACCCCAGGCGTGGAATCCTCTTATTGAAGAAGAACAATTCGGTCTAGCTCAGCTTCTTGGTGCCATCAGGTCGCCACGCTACCCTCCCCCTCCGACGACAACGCCGGCCGCCTACCAGCAGCAGCACATCCAGAGCTATGCACCGGCAGCGACGGCTGATCTCCCTCTGTCAACGGATCAAGAATCCTGCACGACACAGCAATCGGATGGAAACATGGACCAATACGACGATTTCTTCAAGGGGTGGGGCGATCTCGACACCTTCTGCGACACGTCAGGCATCCAAGTGTGAAAGACTATCCTCGTCGTCGATAGCACAGTGCTATTTTTTTTTTTGGAATTCTTGTCTTCCGAACAGAAAGCAGGGGTCTTGTAATGATTGGTTCGTCCCAAAGATGTTTGATGTAAAACACAACTTCTTGCTGCCATAGGGCCGCCTTACCTCAGTAATCTAAGGATCTATGCAGCTTCATTTCTGTAACTTTAATCTATTGCTGCTTAATGAATGCCGTGTCAAGGCATGTTCGAGAAAAAAATAAACTTATGTTTTTGTCCCCTGAGACGAAAGAGATGTTATTTTTGTTTTCATCCCAGGAAATGAAATAGATTGCAAAATTTGATCTGACGCAAAATAGTGCACTCCTTCTGTCTTGGAATATAGTGCATCATGGCTTATAAAATTCGACTGAAATAAAATGCATTGTATATGGTGCCAAACTCAGATTTGACAAAGTTTGTTAAAACGCTACAATTAAAAGCTTATTAAATGGCTTTAATCTATAGGTACATGTGTCATTTACTTAAGTTGTCTTAAAATTGTTAGAATGTGCATATTACAGGATAGAGAGAGTATTAGTATACTATGATTAAAGTATGCATAATACTAAAATATCATTAAAAAAAGAGATGATTTGCAAACTAGATTTTACAAAGAGTGAAAGACTATCCTCCTCGCTTCTAAAAGAGTGAAAGCATCTAGGCCCCTAGTGTTTCGGTGATTAACGACAATGTAAAATTACTATGACTAACGTGTGTTTTGCAGAGGCAATGAGAAAGTTAGGTCATGGTAATGGATGATTGATTGGACTATCATGATATTCGTGCCCCTTATTGGAATCGTTTTGATTTTCAAAGGATTGGCGATAAGGTTGAAGATTAAACTAGGTCTAAGTGTCATTTGGAGTTAAGAGACACTTAGAGTAGTTTAGCACCTTTATTTTTTCCTTTGGCCATACTATTAAGGGGGTATTATCTAGTAGCTTGACCTAGGAGAGGCTATGTGATTAGGTGTGGTGCACACTTGTGAAAACTAGCACTAGGCAGCTTAGAAATAGTCCTTGGACCTTGTAGAGCAACTTCCATTTTGGAAGTGTGCTGTTTCAGCTCAAGAAAGAGCTCCGGACGCTAGTGTTTCCCTGGGTCCGGACCATTGGCTGTGCGTCCGGACCCTAGGGTTTGCTCTGCCTGTATTAGAGCGTCCGGACGCTGTGAATAGTGTAGGGTCCGGACTGCATATTGCTTCCGGACCTATGCAGAGAGCTCTAGAGAGAGCAGTTTGGATCTGGATGCAGTCCGGACCATAGGCAGTGTCCGGACCCCAGCAGAGAGTTCCAGAGAGCTTAAAATCAATCCGGACGCTGTCCGGAGACTTGCGTCCGGACTGCAAAGAGCGTCCGGACTGCCTGGTTTCTGCTCTGAGTTTTGTGGTCTGAGGGGGTCCGGACGCATGTGCAATGGTCCGGACCCCACCCTGTTTTGAGCGTCCGGAGTGACGCAGACAAGTGGTTTTTGTGCCTAACGGTTGGGGTTGGCTTGGGGGGTATTTATACTTCCCCATCAGCCCCTTGGCACTTCTCTTGCTCATTCCTACTGCTGACCAACACATGTGAGAGTGCAAGAAGTGCAAGAGCCCTAGTGAGAGTGTGAATTGCCATTCCATGAGTTGATTCTCACTAGTTGCTTAGAGATAGCAAGTGTGCATCCATTCAATAACTAGACTAGCCTTGGTCAAGTGAGAGTTAGTGCTTGTTACTCTTGGTGATCGACATCACCTAGACGGCTTCGCGGAGGTTCGCTTGGTGATCATCCGGTGGAGTTCATTGTGGATGACCCAAGCTTCGTTGTGATCGGTTGTGGACGATTCACCGAGTCGGAGTGGCGAAGAATCAGCCCGTAGAGAGCACTTAGTCCTTGCGCGGACTAAGGGGGAGCGATACCGTGTGCGGTGCTCCAACGAGGACTAGGAGGGAGTGTCGACTCCTCGATACCTCGGCAAAATGTCATCGTGTCAACTTGCTTACTCCCTTCTCCTTACTTATTGCAATTACTTTCAAGCATTACTTTCTGCATTACCTTTGAGTTGCTTGACTAGAATTGCATAGGACTTTACCGCTTTCATTGCCATGTCTTGCTTGTGTAGCTAGGACACACTTGGGAAAAGCACTAGGGGGTTAATTGGCTCTTGCTAGGTTTAATTCTTGCTTAGAAATTTAAAAGAGCCCAATTCACCACCCCCTCTTGGGCATCTTGATCCTTTCAATTGGTATCAAAGCCTTGTTGCTCTAAATTAGGCTTAACCGCCTAGAGCAAGATGTCCCATGGGGATGGACCGCCGCCCATCTTTGATCGAGACGACTTTCCTTATTGGAAAGTGCGTATGGAGGCTTACCTTAAAGCCTTGGACGTTGGTGCTCAAAGCCGCCACCGATGGGTTTCCTCAATTTGATGGAGAACCATTCGGTGACGAGGTCCACTATGAGAAGTGGAATGTCAAAGCCCGGAACACTCTCTTTAGGGGCATTGGCAAGGACATGTTCAACCGTGTGCGCACCTCAAAGAACGCTCACAGTTGTGGAAGAACATTTGTGCTCTTCATGAGGGCACAAAGAGTGAGCGGGAAGAGCGATATCACTTAGTTATGAATAAGATGAATGCTTTTACCATGCTTGCTCATGAAAATGCAAATGAAATATACTCACGCTTGAATGTTCTTGTAGAAGAATTGAATGCACTTGGGCTAACTCAAATGGAACCCGCCGATGTTGTGAGGAAGATTCTTTGTGTGCTTCCAATTAGCAAATATAGCCACATTGTGACGGTGTTGCATCAAGGTGATCTTTCCAACTATACACCAACTCAAGTCTTGGGAAAGATCAACGCTCATGAGATGTACATGTACATCCACAAAGAATAAGAAGCCTCATCATCCACCAAAAAGAAAGATTTGGCACTCAAATCTAGCCATGACATGGGCAAGTCAAAGGTGGTATTTGATAGCTCAAGTGAAGAAGATGATGACACAAACATTGCTCTAATGGTGAAGAAGACCACCAAGATGCTAAAGAGGCTAAACAAGAGCGGTGTCAAGTTTGATTCAAGAAAGAAGAAGTTCTTCACTAGCAACAAGAGGAAGCCATTGTCGGAAATGGATTGCTACAATTGTGGTGATCTTGGCCATCTAGCTCACCATTGTACCAAGCCCAAGAAGGACAAGTACAAGAAGAAGTACAAGAATGGCAAAGATCAAAAAGATGAGTCAAATGATGATGAGAAGAAGATTGAGAAGCCACACAAGAAGAAAGATGGTTTCAAGAAGAAGAGGTTCCAACACCAAAAGAAGAAGGATGGCAAGCATACATAGTTGGTGATTGGCTAACCGACATCGAAGACTCAAGTGATTCATCCGATGATGAAAGTGATGATGAAAGGGTGGCCGCTCTAGTCATTGGGACTTCATTGCCTCCTCCACCATCTTCGTCTCCCACCACTACATCCTCTACACACCTATGCCTCATGGCCAAGGGTGACCGGAAGGTACAATCTAAAGTAGAGAAGGATGATGATAGTGATGATAGTGGTAGTGAAAGTGAAAATGAATACCAAGCTCCTTCTTATGATGAACTCATAAAATTGCTCACTAAGTACACTAAAATTGTGAAGAAGGAACAAGCTAAAAATGAGAAGCTTGAAAAAGAAAATGATGACTTGCTTGCCAAACTTGAAGTAACATCAAATGCTAGTGATGAGCTAATAAGTGAAAACAAATCCTTATCCTCACATGCTAAGGAGCTCAAATCCTCTCTAAAAGAGATAAAAGAGAAACATGATAAGCTAGAGAGGACAACACAGGAGCTTAAAACCAAACATAACAAGCTTAAGGAAGAGTACACCGAAGTAAAGATAAACTATGATACTCTTCTTATAGCAAATGAATGTCTTGAATATGCTTTGCCTATTGTTGCTAACCCCATTGTCAAGATTGACATTGGCACTTCTTGTGATGATTTGATCATTGAGCCCATTGAGCAAGTGCCTAAGTGCAAAGGCAAGCAAGTGGTTGTGGCGGATCACTATGATGACTATATCAAGATCAAGAATGAGAATGAGAAGCTCAAGCAAGATCTTATCAAGCTCAAGTCAACCAAGTCAATAGTGATTGAAACACAAGATGAAGACTATGATGTGGCACTTGAAATTGATATGATTAGAGAAGAGAACAAGAGGCTAAAAATGAGAAGAACCATCTTGCCATTGGTATGGATAAGTTCACTAAGGGCCACAATCTTCAAAGTGAGCTCCTCATGAACACCGTCATGAAGAATGACAAGACCGATATTGGTTACAAGTCCGCTCAAGTGAAGAAGGCCAAAGCCAAAGCTAAAGCTCAATATCAACAACAAGCCAAGTACTTCTATCAAGCAAAGCCAAAGACAAAGATGAAGACATGCTTTAAGTGTGGCAAGCAAGGACACTTTGCTCATAATTGTGTGACACCACCTCCACAACCCTTGTCCAAGCACACTAGGCCATTTGCATACAATGCTCACTATATCATCAACAAGGATGTCAAGGGGAGACAACAAGTTGTGTTCTTGGGACCACCCAATAAGAATAGACCAAGGACACTTTGGGTTGCTAAGTCACTAGTAGAGAAAGCAATGGGCCCCCGTACTCAATGGGTGCCTAAACAACAAGCTTGATCTCTTGTGTGTGTAGGTGAACTACAAGACCGGTGAAAGTCATTGGGTGATAGATAGTGATTGCACTCAACACATAACCAGTGACCCCCGGATGTTCACCTCTTTGGAAGAAGATGTCAACAACCAAGACAAGATTACATTTGGGGACAATTCAAAGGGAAAGGTCAAAGGACTTGGAAAAGTGGCAATCTTAAATGATCATTCAATATCAAATGTCTTGCTAGTTGCATCATTGAGCTTCAACTTACTCTCGGTTGGTCAATTGTGTGATCTTGGCTTCCAATGCTTATTCACTCCAAATGAAGTTGTTGTGTCCAAGATTAATGATAGTCAAGTCATATTCAAAGGCTTCTGGCACAATAACCTCTACCTTGTGGATTTCTCATCAAATGATGCCAACCTCCAAACATGCTTGTTCACTAAGTCATCTCTTGGTTGGTTGTGGCATAGAAGGCTAGCTCATGTTAGAATGTCTACACTCAAGAAGCTATTGAAGAAGGAAATGGTTAGAGGCATCAAGGATGTTGTGTTTGAAAAAGATAAGCTTTGTAGTGCATGTCAAGCCGGCAAGCAAGTTGACAACACTCACCCCACAAAGCATTCATGTCAACATCAAGAGTTCTTGAGCTACTTCACATGGATTTGTTTGGACCTACCACATATGCTAGTTTGGGTGGCAACCTCTTTTGTATTGTGATAGTGGATGATTATTCAAGATACACATGGGTGTTCTTTCTTTATGACAAAGGGGAAGCTACAAGCTCTTTCAAGAAGTTTGCCAAGAGAGCACAAAATGAGTTTGATGTGGAAATCAAGAAAATAAGAAGTGACAATGGCACCGAGTTTATCAACACAAGAATTGAAGAATATTGTGATGAAGTTGGGATCAAGCATGAAGTGTCCGCTACATATACACCACAACAAAATGGAGTGGTTGAGAGGAAGAACCGGACATTGATTACACTTGCAAGAACCATGCTAGATGAGTACAACACCCCGGAGAAGTTTTGGGCCGAAGCCATCAACACCGCATGCTATGCTTCCAATAGATTGTTCATCCAAAGATTCTTGAAGAAGACACCATATGAGTTGCTTAATGGAAAGAATCCAGATGTATCATTCTTTAGGGTGTTTAGGTGCAAGGTCTACATCTACAAGAAGCGTCAACATCTAGGGAAGTTTCAAAGAAGAAGTGATATTGGCTTCCTAGTTGGTCATTCCTTGAAATCCAAAGCATACCGTGTATTTAACCAAGCCACCGGCTTAGTTAAAGAAACGTATGATTTGGAATTTGATGAGATTAATGGCTCCCAAGGAGCAAATGAAAATCTTGATGATGTAAGTGATGAACCATTGAGGGAGGCTATGAAGAACATGCCTACCGATGCAATCAACCCCAAAGAAGAAGATCAAGTGGTGGTAGAAGGTGAAGATAATACACATGCTCAACCTTCTACATCACAAGAGCCTCAAGATGATGATGACAAAGTAAGGGAAACAAATGAAGACACCTTCATCCCTCAAGCTCAAGTAGAGGCTCAATCTCAAGATGTTGATGCACCTACTCCTCCTCAAGTGGTTGATAAAAGATCCGCACCCATACTCCAATCACATCCACAAGAACTCATCATTGGAAGTCCTTCAAGGGGAGTAATGACTCGGTCCCAAAAACTTGCTTCATTTATTGAACATCACTCCTTTGTGTCTTGTGTTGAGCCTACATGTGTAGAGGAAGCGCTTGAGAATCCGGATTGGGTGAATGCCATGCATGAAGAATTGAACAACTTCACCCACAATAAAGTGTGGACTCTACAAGAAAAGCCACAAGATGCAAGAGTGATTGGAACCAAGTGGGTGTTCCGCAACAAGCAAGATGATCAAGGTCAAGTGGTTAGAAACAAGGCAAGGCTAGTTGCAAAGGGGTTCTCCCAAGTAGAAGGCTTGGATTTTGGGGAGACCTTTTCACCGGTTGCAAGACTTGAAGCCATTCGTATCCTCCTTTCATATGCATGACACCATGACATGAAACTATATCAAATGGATGTGAAAAGTGCATTCTTAAATGGCTTTATAAATGAACTAGTCTATGTCAACCAACCTCCCGGTTTTGAGGACCCTAGATATCCTAACCATGTTTATAGGTTGTCCAAGGCGCTATATGGGCTCAAGCAAGCCCCTAGAGCTTGGTATGAGCGTCTCCGGGACTTCCTCTTCAAGAAGGGATTTACTATTGGGAAGGTTGATACAACACTATTCACCAAGAAGCAAGATGGAGATATCTTCATTTGTCAAGTGTATGTTGATGATATTATCTTTGGTTCGACAAATGAAGATCATTGCAAGGAGTTTGGTGACTTGATGTCAAAGGAATTTGAGATGTCCATGATTAGAGAGCTTACTTTCTTCCTCGGGTTTCAAGTGAAGCAATTGAGAGAAGACACATTTGTATCTCAAGAGAAGTATACCAATGATGTGCTAAAGAAGTTCAATATGGAAGATTTTAAGCCAATCAAGACCCCAATGCCTACAAATGGACACCTCGACCTTGATGAGGACGGTAAACCTATTGATCAAACTCTCTACCATTCTATGATTGGTAGTTTGTTATATCTTACCGCATCTAGGCCCGACATCATGTTTAGTGTTTGTATGTGTGCTAGATTTCAAGCAAAACCTAAGGAATCACACCTAAGTGCCATAAAAAAATCCTTAGATACATAAAGCACACCCCAAGCATTGGCCTTTGGTATCCCAAAGGAGATACTTTTCAACTAGTGGGCTACTCCGATTCGGATTATGCCGGTTGCAAAGTTGATAGGAAGAGTACCTCCGGAGGTTGCCATTTGCTTGGAAGATCTCTTGTATCATGGTCATCTAAGAAACAAAATAGTGTGGCTTTGTCTACCGTGGAAGCGGAATACATAGCCGCCGGAGCTTGTTGTGCACAAATCCTATACATGAAACAAACTCTTCTAGACTATGGTGTTGAACTTAAAAGTGTACCACTTCTTTGTGACAATGAAAGTGCCGTAAAACTTGCAAACAATCCGGTTCAACACTCACGCACTAAGCACATCGATATCCGCCATCACTTTCTAAGGGACCATGTTTCAAAGAAAGATATCTCACTAGTTGGTGTAAGAAGTGAGGATCAATTGACGGATATCTTCACAAAACCTCTTGATGAAGTGACCTTTTGTAGGTTGAGAAGTGAACTCAATGTGCTTGATCTAAGTAACTTCACTAAAAGATTATCTTATGTTGGTACCTTGCATTCATTTGTAAAATATGACATGTTTCATTTATGTACGTGCATATAGGCTTGTCTAACGCGGTTAAGATAATCGCCCCAAAGCGTGTGAAGAAGCTTAATCGCGGTTCAAATTTGACAAGCAACTAGATTAAAATTCAAGTATTGCATTGCATATGCATGTTTGTTGCTTGTTCGTTCTTTTTCGGTTAAGTTTGAGCATCCTCTGAGTTCGTCCATTTTAGGGGGTGCATTCCATGCTCAAGTTGTTACTATACCCCTACTAATGGCCTTACGGTGTTCCTTGCCCTCTTTGATTGCCTATTTTTCTTAAAAAGAGAGCTAAGCCTAAGGCTAACTATTTGGAAAACCATGAGGGTTTGAGTGATGGTTCTCACACTATGTCCAACATGTGTTTAGTCGAGTCTCTTTTGTGTTGGAACTAGTGAGAGAGAGAGCAAGGGAGAGATAGAAAAAAGTTCAGCGCATTTTTGGCCTAGGATCGACCTCCGGACGCTACGTTTTGCCCTGCGTACGGACTCACTTTTGCGTCCGGATCCCCCCTCCTGCTCTCTGTTCAGCTCCGGTCGCACAGTCCGAACGCGCGTTTTCAGCCGTCCGGACCAATGCGTCTGCGTCCGGTCAGCCCCCCTTACTGTGCATCCTCCCCGCACAGTGACTCCGGTCGCTCCTGTTGCATGCTTCTGGATCTGCTTTAGCGTCCGGATAAATACAACACAGAGAGCATGTCGCTCGTTTTGGGACCCTCTGGCATCCGGTGTCGTACGACCGGACACGTTTGTGCGTCTGGAGTCCGGTCTTCAAGCGTGGTCACCCTTTCCTGCTCGCTCTCCTCTATCTCCACCTCACTCGACCGTTTTCCCCACCCCGTACGCCGACGCCGCCCGCACTCTCCGCCGCCGTCGATCTTTGCCGCCGGCTCCTCCCAGTGGGCCCGTGCGTCCCCATCCTCCCTCGCTCGCCATCCTCGCCACGCTGCGTGCCCCTCTGCTCGACGCATAGCTCCTCCTCGCGCGCCGCCGCTGCCCCCGCGCCGCCAAGCACCCCGCCCGGCCTGCTCTCTGCCGAGTAGCACCCTCCCCATTCCCCCCACCCACCCCCCCTCTAGGGTTTCTCTCTGAACCCTCGACCCCCTCCCTGCCATTACCTCCTCCACAGCAAGCCCCACCCCTCCTAGGGTTCCCCTGTTTCTACCCTCCCTAGGGTTTCTTTCTCGACTCGTCGATCGCGCGCTTTAGCCGTAGACGGTTTGCTGTTCGTGGTGTCCTCTGTCCGTGGCTGACTTGCATTGGATTCGTGCTTCGTTCCTCAGGTAGCCGGCTATTTCATTCTCACTTACCTCCATTGCTTGCTTCCATAGGCTTTTCACACCTTTAGATGACTATATTGCTTATATATATCATGTCTATCTATTTCTCTATGGCAGTCGGGTCAGGGACAGTGACAGAGCACTCGGGGTAAAGCCCGCGAGTATGGATTGAGGCAAAGCCTCTAGAGCTTGTCAGTGGCCTTGCGGGCCTCTTGCAGTTGTCAGTGGATCTCGTGTGTCAGAGACAGTGTAGTATTTCTGATTGGGCAGTGTCAGCGGAAGTGTGTTAGTTTGTCAGTGGATTTCATGGTTACACTCAGTGGTAGTGGCATTTGGGCCTCTTTCAGCATTGTTTGCTAGTTGACAGTTCAGATGGCTTGAGTGAAGAACGTCGGTGGTGGTCCCGGCGACGACGAGTCGCTTCGGCCTCGCCCTCGTGTTGATAAGGGCAAGGCTAAGGCAAAGGAGAAGGTGCCCAGCAAGAAGCAGAAGCTTTTGGACAGAGATGCTATGGCAGTGATCGTAGCAGCTGAGGCAGCCGACAGAGCAGAGAGTGGTGTTGGGCTTCGTATTGGCCCCCGCACTCGCACTCGTACTCCTACTGCCAGAGCTCAGCAGACTCGGCCTCCTCAGGCACAGGCAGTGACAGATGAGGCAGCTCAGTCTTTAGAGACAGCCGAGGCAACAGAGGCTACAGAGACAGTTCAGCAGACTCCTCCACTCAGACGTTCCACTCGTACCCACGTTGAGGTTGTTCCTCGCCCTGAGGGTCCTCGCCGCGGAGACAGAGTTCCACGAGCCGTTCCACCACCTCCGTCTCTTCACGGGCCCCTAGTGATGCCCGTGCACCTTGACCTTAGCCTGGCTACTACTCAGCAGGTCTGCAAGCTTTGGATGATTGAGCTAGAGGACTGGTGTCCAGTTGAGCGGCACTCTGACGCTCCTCCAGGTTGGTGGCACCCTCGCCACAAGGACTTCTACGATGCAGCCCGTACCATGAGGATCCAACTGCGACCCCACCGTGTGTGTCCTCTCGACTGCATCTTGGAGACCGGTGGAGAGGTGCTTCGACCTCTTCTCACGTACTTTCCCGGGCTAGCGGACCTCCTAGGCCGCTCGAGGAACTACGTCGAGCACTGGGTCAGGGAGTTCTACGCGTCCCTTTGGATAGACCCTGACCACGAGTTCCTTCAGTACACTTTCAGAGGGGAGCGCTACCGGATGTACCTGTCAGCCCTCAGAGAGCGTCTCCACCTCACCCAGTACGAGCTCAGGCTTCACCAACAGTGTTTTGGGGAGTGTGACCCTCCGCGCCGAGCTATTGGAGGCACTACACCGGCAGACGACCACGTCTCCCCGTGCTTCCGTCAGCCGTTCGGTCCCGGTGCTCGTTGGACCCCTGGTGAGTTGCTCTCTCACGTTCGTCTCCTTAACGACGTGCTGAGGCGCACTCTTCTTCCCCGCACCGGTTACTATGACGCGCTCACGAACCTCCAGCAGTACCTCCTGGCAGCTATTGTGAGGCAGACACCGTTTGATATTGTGGATTTTATTGTGTGTGAGATGGAGGACACCAAAGCAGATGGGATCGTGTCACGCAAACAGCTACCCTACGGACACTGGATCAGCTCCTTGCCCGTTCTTTCACTTTGCAGTCACCCAGCGATCAGTCGAGAGCTCGCCGATTCACCTTCAGTATTTCCGATCTACATGATGAGTGTAGTGATCGATGGTCGTCGGGGCAACAGAGCTCTCAGGAGGGTTTGTCGTGGTGTCGCGCCCAGAGAGATGGATGAGGTTGACGCCTAAGACGAGGCGATGCGTGCAGTGGCACAGGTAGAGTTAGCTGACCTTCAGAGGTAGGAGGACCTGGATCAGGGCATTGAACCAATCCCGTCTGACAGCGACGACGATGACTAGCGTCCCCACCGTCCTGCACCACCCCGTCCAACAGCAGCTCACGACGAAGAGGTCGGTCCTTCCCTTGCAGCACCTCCACCAGCACCGACTGACCCTGATCTTCTCCGTGTGCTGGACAGGCTCGACGGTGTCCTAGCAGTCGATGGTTGCCATGATGGGCCAGGTTCAGGCCCAGCAGGATCTGTTCCAGGAGCAGTTGCTGGCGACTCAGGCACAGACTTTTCACTTCATGGGATATATCTTGCAGCACACTGGCGCTCCACCTTCTCCGTTCCTTCAGAGGCCACCTCAGTTTCAGCTGGGTCCGCCTCCGTTTGGGCTGTTTCCTGGACCGTTAGCTCAGCCTTCTTTTGGACAGCGCCCAGGGCTTTCACCTCAGCCACCTCCACCTGGCGTGCCCTACTACGTCTAGCACCCGGCACCCTCGTCTTCGTACTACACAGCTCCAGTGGTCTCCACTGCTCAGTACGTGGGTCGGCCGGCTACACCTCCAGGACAGTCTCGATCAGCGACTCCCACTCTAGCTATACAGTCCTCTGGTGTACTTCAGAGTGTGAGTCCTTTAGCTTAGTTTCAGTCTCCGGTCAGACAGGTCAGCCAGTGGTTTGACTCCGTGGGGCAGACGACGCAGTTTACACCGATCACCATGGGGTTTAATCCCTACTCAGCGTCTACCGGGCTTGGTGGTACAACACGTGACCTCTCAGCTGGCTACAGTGCCCTCACCGGCCTTGCTAGTCCTACAGACTACCAGCCCTCTCCGCCGGAGCCTGCACCACAGACAGGTGGCACGTTCCCCTCTTCAGTTGCTTCGTCGGATCTTGCACCTCAGGACCTCCCTGCTACAAATGCTACTACTCCAGTGGTCCAGCCGGACCTGACTCCAGTGGCTAGTGAGCCCCAGGGACAGCCTGCCGAGCTTTCAGTGTCAGAGACACCACTTACAGTCCCTGCTCCAGAGTCAGAGGTTGCTCCTTCAGTGCCAGCACCAGCTCCAGACCTGCCTAGTACAGAGGCACCGGCACCGACAGAGTCAGTGGTTCCGGAGACTCGGCCATCAGATGCACCAGCAGAGTCAGTGGTCGTTGCTTCCGCTTCTACTTCTGTGCCACTATTCCTGATACAGATTCAGCTCCAGCCGGTCAGGACGACGGTGACTCGAGTCTAGACTTCGACTACGAGCAGTTCGACTTCCGTCCTTGTGCCCATGACCCGGTTGCTCCTCCTTCACCCGACGCTTAGTTTTTTGGTGCTTTGTCGCCAAAGGGGGAGAGAGCGAGAGTATGCTAGTGATAGGGGGAGTTGAGAGAGAGATTTGGATCTTTTGTTGTGCTTACTTCTCTCGTACTCATGCATCATGTTTGCCCCTATCTTGCATTTGCTTTTGTGTGATGATACACTTGCTTGTGACTTGTGATTTCACTCTTATATGATTATATCACATGCTTTTGATCATGATATGCTTTCCTGCTTTATTTTGTTATATATATTTGTGTTGAGCATATCTCTTGTACTTGCACTCTATTCATATCCTTAGTACATGTTGTGGCTTGGATTATTTAAGCATGTATCTTTTATTCCTTTTCACTAACCCATGCTTAGATAAGCCAAGTCACTTGAAAACCAAAATAAAACTCTCTCATCATACTCTATGGCGTATTGTCATCAATCACCAAAAAGGGGGAGATTGAAAGCATCTAGGCCCCTAGTGTTTCGGTGATTAACGACAATGCAAGATTACTATGACTAACGTGTGTTTTGCAGAGGCAATGAGAAAGTTAGTTCATGGTAATGGATGGTTGATTGGACTATCATGGTATTCGTGCCCCTTATTGGAATCGTTTCGGTTTTCAAAGGATTGGCGACAAGGTTGAAGATTAGACTAGGTCTAAGTGTCGTTTGGAATTAAGAGACACTTAGAGTAGTTTAGCACCTTTATTTTTTCCTTTGGCCGTACTATTAAGGGGGGTACTATCTAGTAGCTTGACCTAGGAGAGGCTATGTGATTAGATGTGGTGCACACTTCTGAAAACTAGCACTAGGCAGCTTAGAAATAGTCCTTGGACCTTGTAGAGCAACTTCCATTTTGGAAGTGTGCTGTTTCAGCTCAAGAAAGAGCTCCGGACGCTAGTGTTTCCCTGGGTCCGGACCATTGGCTGTGCGTCCGGACCCTAGGGTTTGCTCTGCATGTATCAGAGCGTCCGAACGCTGTGATAGTGTAGGGTCCGGACTGCATGTTGCGTCCGGACCTATGCAGAGAGCTCTAGAGAGAGCAGTTTGGATCCGGACGCAGTCCGGAGTGGTGAGTCTGGACCATAGGCAGCGTCCGGACCCCAACAGAGAGTTCCAGAGAGCTTAAAATCAATCCGGACGCTGTCCGGAGACTTGCGTCCGGACTGCAAAGAGCGTCCGGACTGCCTGGTTTCTGCTCTGAGTTTTGTGATCTGAGGGGGTCCGGACGCATGTGCAATGGTCCGGACCCCACCCTGTTTTGAGCGTCCGGAGTGACGCAGATAAGTGATTTTTGTGCCTAACGGTTGGGGGTTGGCTTGGGGGGTATTTATACTTCCCCATCAGCCCCTTGGCACTTCTCTTGCTCATTCCTACTGCTGACCAACACATGTGAGAGTGCAAGAAGTGCAAGAGCCCTAGTGAGAGTGTGAATTGCCATTCCATGAGTTGATTCTCACTAGTTGCTTAGAGATAGCAAGTGTGCATCCATTCAATAACTAGACTAGCCTTGGTCAAGTGAGAGTTAGTGCTTGTTACTCTTGGTGATCGACATCACCTAGACGGCTTCGCGGAGGTTCGCTTGGTGATCATCCGGTGGAGTTCATTGTGGATGACCCAAGCTTCGTTGTGATCGGTTGTGGACGATTCACCGAGTCGGAGTGGCGAAGAATCAGCCCGTAGAGAGCACTTAGTCCTTGCGCGGACTAAGGGGGAGCGATACCGTGTGCGGTGCTCCAACGAGGACTAGGAGGGAGTGTCGACTCCTCGATACCTCGGCAAAATGTCATCGTGTCAACTTGCTTACTCCCTTCTCCTTACTTATTGCAATTACTTTCAAGCATTACTTTCTGCATTACCTTTGAGTTGCTTGACTAGAATTGCATAGGACTTTACCGCTTTCATTGCCATGTCTTGCTTGTGTAGCTAGGACACACTTGGGAAAAGCACTAGGGGGTTAATTGGCTCTTGCTAGGTTTAATTCTTGCTTAGAAATTTAAAAGAGCCCAATTCACCCCCCCACCTCTTGGGCATCTTGATCCTTTCAAAGAGTAATTTTTTAGCCTGTATAACATAGTCAACCATCCTCGTGTAGCTACGGAGATGGTCATGAATCATGTGTCTGTTAAAGTGTTAATGTCTCCCTTAGTAGGGCTTTAACCAATGATAAATTAATGGCTTGGTTTCACCTAGTAGATAAA
This sequence comes from Microstegium vimineum, assembly GCA_022036555.1. Taxonomy (NCBI): domain Eukaryota; kingdom Viridiplantae; phylum Streptophyta; class Magnoliopsida; order Poales; family Poaceae; genus Microstegium; species Microstegium vimineum. The sequence continues at coordinate 21,817,771 of CM039134.1, read as the reverse complement.
AACTAGTTAATACTTAACTTTTCAATTAATAGCAGGGAAGTATTTAACTAGTACTCTCTTCATCCCAAATTATAAGATATTCTAAAGTATCTCAAGTTTGACCAAATAGTTGGTTATGTAACCCCCTCAACTAATAAAATCTGAGCCCTTAAAAAACTAATAATACTTAAATGACCCACTGAATAGCTTTGTAGCGATATTTTGATATGTCCTGTGACATCAATCTGAGTACTCATGCTTGCATACGAGCTGATCTATCTGTCTCTCCATTCCCTCTCCATACACATTCAAGACTTGCCTCACCCCCTAATGAGTGATATCCTATCTCCTACTTCACCTCACAACTCAGCCACATTGAGCTCATATACCACATTTCTTACTCCACTTTACGGTACTTCTTAGCAGTGGCGGAGCCATAGCTGAAAGGAAGAGCGGGCGGATCAAGCTCCATAGCAGACCTGCCTAAAAATTCTCTCGGTTCTTTTGGCTACAAATTTGCTAAGAGTGTTGATCAATTATTAAATAGAAAATTAGCTTTCATCCAATAGAGGACAAATATCCAAGATACAGAAACATTATGATTCAAGCATATAAGCGGCCTAACTAAAACCTAATCATTTGGATGCCCATGCTTGTTATGTTTGAATGAGGGTTTATTCCTAGCTAGAGAGTACAAACGTCACAGGGTAAGGACACCTAAGGCATCTGGCCTGTTCAGCTGATCGTTTTTGTGGTTGATAAGCCGACGGATGTTATTTTGGTTGTTTTATTGTGAGATAAAAACATTGTACCATGACTGATAAGCCGAGCTGATAAGCCAAGCGAACAAAGCGGATGATGTTAGGAGCTAGGTAACTTTTTCACCCTGTCATGTTGCCATGTTTGCTCCATTGCTCGGCCATAGAATCAAGTGTAAGAAAATAACTATATGCATGCATCCATGCAACTGTGTAGTAAGTGCAGTAAAGTAACATGCATGCGGTCTCATAGAGTCACAACTATCCTTTGAAAATTTACCAATGACAAGGGGGGTGAAGCCCAGGATGGCCCCAACCGGCTCGCTTGTGCTTCTTAGCAACATTGAGCTTATGCACCATGCCTACACCCTCCTCATACTTCAACTTCTTCAACATCTTTTGCCCCTCTAGCTTTCTCCTCCCACTCTTACATTCTGTTGACTTCTGGTGATGTAAAGATTGGTCACACGCCAACTAGAGCTAGATCGCCTTGGTCATGGGACCGAAGAGTGCAACTGATGACCAATATTCTTTTATAATGAACAACAACGAGGTTTATGAGCAAACCACCAGAGAATAACCAGTCGTGCTTATGTGACAAAGAATTCTTAGTTTTCGGACAAACTATAGCAAATAAATTATCGAACCTCTTGTCCAGGAGGGATCCGGTCAAGTAAAGGATGTCGTAGAGTTGCCCTAAATCGGTCAGCAAGCCTAACACACCATCATTAGTTATCAAATAAAGTGATGAACAACAACATGGGGGTTAGAAGAGATTAGGGCAAAAAGAAGTAATAGATGTAAAAAAAAGATCGACTAGATGTTGGCTTACTCAGTCAGCCATGATCCTCCAATATATATATAGAGGGTGGTAATTTTATCCTAGTAGAAAACATTTCCAAGACGTAATTTCAAGTTTCCTACGAGTCTAAAATAGTTTGTATTGGAATTGAAAAGGTTAGATTAGAACAGGGGTTTTTAGGTTTTTCGAAAGTTTCGATGTATATCGGAAGTTCTAATCATTGAAACTTTTGAGATATGTCAGAACTTTCTGACTTAGGATGAACTTGGAAACCCAGCAAGTTGTTTTGGATTTTTCAGAAGTTTCGAGATGCGTTAGAACTTGTAACATTAGAGCATTTTTTTGGGTGGGTGGGGGGGGGGCATAATTTCTTCATTCAGAGTCTGAATTGGACGTTTTATATATGTTTGTTTTACTATCTGAACGAGAGGAACATAACGTTGAGGCTCATTCTATATTCTATATTTTGACAACTTCACAAAATAGATAATTTTTGTTGTCAACTTCTTTTCCATAAAATTTACCTCATGCGAGATATATTGCTCATATGGCATGATTGTCATGATACCATCCAAAGTTGATACCGAATGCTACATTACAATAGTGCTATATATGATGCTATGATGACAATATGTCGTGGTATTCGATAGCAAAGATAGAATATTTTTGTTATTTTGTTAAGAGAAATTTTAAGTCCCTCTATGGTAAATGATAGAAAAAGTGATTTAAAAAATATCTAATAACTTCTTTATTAGATAATAAAATATTATAATATCCTCTATTCTAGGTCGCTCTAGAATAGAAAAGCTTTTTTAAAAAAAAAAAAGATGTAGACAGATATGTTCGACTAGTTTCTAAATCACTACTCCCTCTGTCCTTTAACCTTTAATGTTTGTCTCTAGAAAACCATGTTTCCCTCACAAACACGCTTCCCGGACGACCCATATAAAGGGACGGAGGAAGTATTTATTAGAGAATGAGTTTAGAAAGAACTCTCGGAGATGGTCGGTTCCTGACTAAGCCCTTGTTTAGATTTATTTAAAAATCTAAAACTTTACAAGATTTTTATTCACATTAAATCTTAAGAATAACTAATTGTACAGTTTATCTATAATTTACGAGATAATTTTTTTTAGATTAATTATTTTATGGTTAGACAATAATTATTAAATACAAACGAAATACTAGAGTGTAGTTTTTCGTAAAGTTTTTGAAACTAAACAGACCGCACATGGCAAATCATGGATGGAGAATGGTCCCATATGCATTAAATTTATGGCGACTAAACTAGCCCGTAACTGCGTAATTAGCCTTTCGCTCCGATGAATGAACGAAATAAAAAAATGACGAAGAAAGGACAAGGGAAGAAAGAAACATACAAGCGTCTGCACATGTCAGTACATCGGTCACTAGTGGACTGGACCGATCCACGCTGGTCGTCGGTCGTCCTCGTCAGCTCAGCTCAGCTTGAGAAACACCAGCCGAAGCAGTGACCGCCTTCTGAGAGGGAGAACCCACCGGCCCGATGGAGCTAGAGGATCAAGAAGCGCAGAAGCCTCTCCTGGTCACTGCGGCCGGGAGAAGCGGTGATGGCTGTCACTTAGCTGCGCCCGGCGCCGCCTCCTCCTCCTCTTCGATTGCGGTGGTGGTCGCCAGCACCGCCGTCGCCGTCGCCGGATCCTTCGAGTTCGGCATCTCGGTAATCAAACCTGCTTCCTCTGTAGTGTCTTCTACAGCATGCGTCAAATTTCCTGCTGTATGGAGTAGATAACCAAGCTAGAAGATAATTAAGACCCAAGAACTGGTGGTATATTCTGGCAAGTGGCAAATCGTCAGAACTTGCTTGCCCAGCCAATTTAATTTCGAGTTCTTGCATCCTGCAGGTGGGCTACTCGTCTCCTTCTCAGCCTGGCATCATGCGTGACCTCAACCTCTCCTTAGCAGAGGTACCCTCCTGTAAGGCTGTAAAAGATTTGACAGAAAAGGACACGAGATCCTGTTCATCCGCAACTGACACAAATCTTGCTCAGATGCACGAGTTCCTGATCCGCAACTGACACAAATCTTGCTCTTATGCAGTACTCTGTCTTTGGCTCCATACTAACCATTGGAGCAATGCTAGGAGCTATTGTCAGTGGTACCCTGGCAGACCGAGTTGGTCGAAGAAGCGTTAGTGTTAAATCCAATTTTCTCTTTGAAAATAGTTCCCATAATATGCACCTAGGGTTACACAAGAAAGGAAATCATTTGTTCACTTTCCACTGGGCAGTGGACATTGACTGGCACAATATGGCCTAACTTTTCTTGTTTGCTGCCACATGCAGGCAATGGCGATATCAGATCTTCTCTGCATTCTTGGATATCTCTTGATAACATTTTCCCAGGTCTTCCCCTCTGTCTCTGTATTACTGTATTTCTACACTATTGGTGGGCCATCAACTTTTGAGAAATGCCTTCTTCTTAGTTCACTTAATCCAATAGTGTGACTTTTGTAGAATTTCTGGTGGCTTGACATTGGAAGGTTCTCAATTGGATGTGGAATTGGCCTTCTTTCATATGTGGTGATTATAATAACCTGCTCCATCTTGTTATCTTTTTCAAACGGATTTCGTCTGAATCTTGTAGTATCTGAACAGGTTCCAGTCTATATATCAGAGATAACACCAAAGAATCTTAGAGGAGGTTTCGCAACTGTAAACCAGGTATTGTGCTCGATCAAGGGAGAGTTCATTGCTGGATGTTCAGAGCTTTATCTTAACAAAACAACTTCCCTATTTATGCAGTTTATGATATGTTGTGGGGCGTCACTTGCTTATGTTCTGGGAACTTTTATCACCTGGCGGACTTTGGCAATCATTGGTAAAAACAAGTACCGGGTGCATGTGCATCATTCTACCACTTCCTAAAAAAAATAGCATAGATTATAGGTATGCATTAATGAGGAGCATTGCACCATTTTTAGCTGACCCCTTTTTCCTTAACTATATCTACTTCAAAATTCATGCACAAGGGTACCAAGAGATTCAATGCATGTCATTGTATACAAGATTTTAACTTTCCTATTGCAGGAGTGGCACCATGTTTGCTGCAATTGGTTGGCCTTCTTGTGACTCCTGAGTCCCCAAGATGGCTGGTTCGTAGCTTTATTTGAAGTACTAATACTTGATGATTTTTTTAGTTACATAATCATTAAGTTTAGAACACTTCCCTTATTAGATGACATTGACAAACTAAAATCATAATTTTCTTAATAATTTACACTCATGTGAACATCATACAAGGACCATAAATAAGGAAGCAGATTTTGGAATTTTGCATATAAATTTTAGCTTTTGGACTAAATTTAGAAGCAGTTATGATAAGATCTGCATGTGGATCCAACAATGAAAAAGGGTAAAATCATATCCTGTTCTGACCATATATCATTAGATGGAACAGAACCCACAACTTCATAGCTTGGAAGTCAGAACAATGCTTAAGAAAAATTATGTATGCTGTATCTCAGGCTAGGTTCGGCCACCCAGGTGCATTTGAGGCAGCATTACAGAAGCTAAGGGGAAAGGGAACTGATATCTCTGACGAAGCAACAGAAATCAAAGTATGGAGTGCTTGACAGATTGAGAATAATAATAAAAAAGCATTCAACTTAATCATGCATGAAAGAACCCTCTTGATAAGTCCCTAATATTAGTATTCAGGATTTTACAGAAAAACTTCAGGAATTACCAAAGTCGAAGTTGTTGGATCTGTTTCAGAAGGATTATATTCGTGCTGTTACAGTAAGTATCTTTAACATTCCTTTCTTTCTATTAGGACATGTCTCTCTTGTTGTTTCGTGATGGATCAGGTCTGTGTTCAGGTTGGAGTAGGGTTAATGGTCCTTCAACAGTTTGGGGGAGTGAATGCCATTTGCTTTTATGCCAGTGAAATATTTGTTTCAGCCGGTAATGAAGAATGGCTTATTTCCTTAACTCACATAAACTTGTTTTGGTCCTAAGAAGATATTTTTTTACAATGGATCGCCCTTGATTGATATACTAGTTACTAAGTACTCATGCTACAAATCAGGTTTTTCATCAGGAAATACTGGAATGCTCGCTATGGTTGCTGTTCAGGTCTCCTCAACAAGACTCTAGTCTACTTATGTGCTTTTTACTGAATGTATGTAGGTGTATAATTTGAGTTCTGATCTGCAGATTCCAATGACAGGACTAGGAGTACTTCTAATGGACAAAGCTGGACGGAGACCACTTTTGATGGTAGAGAAAAAATGTTCTCCTGATAATAATGAATTATAACCACTGTGATAATATGTATCCTACAATATTTCAGGTATCTGCAGCTGGAACCTGCCTGGGTTGCCTACTAGTTGGTTTGTCATTCTTAGCTAAGGTCTGGTTTCATTTTCATCCTGATAAGAAGACCGGCAACTTCCTATTCGTCAGAACGATAAGTGTTAATTTTTTCTTTGTGGAACAGGAACATCACTGGGGAAAGGACCTGAACTTAGTGCTGGCTTTGGCAGGCATTCTGGTACATTACTATTTATTGTCTATTTTCCTGTAATATCTTCATAGAGGTCATCTCTCTCTCTCCCGCTCTTTCGCTTGCGTGCGCGCACACAGACAAACTGTTGTTCTGACGATTTTTATCAATTGTAAATCAGATTTTCGGTGGATCTTTTTCACTGGGTATGGGTGGAATACCATGGGTTATAATGTCAGAGGTACCTTCCTTGCCATAAGTGAAGACAAAGGATATTACTGTCCAAAACAAAATTTTGAGAACAGGCAGATTCAAAGTGTACTTGAATTGGACATGCAGATCTTTCCCATAAACATGAAAGGAGTAGCAGGAAGCCTTGTGACACTGGTCAGCTGGCTTGGCTCATGGATCGTCTCGTATGCATTCAACTTCCTCCTGGTGTGGAACTCCTACGGTAAGCCAAGGAGCACCAAGTGGAATAGAATTTTGGTCAGAGTGTAGCATACCAGCATCGGCATAAACATCGATGCCGGCAGTTTCATGACTCTGCAGCAATTTCTGATGATATATATTTATGTGTGGCTTGGCATATATCGGAATGCAGGCACATTCTTCATCTTTGCAAGCATCTGTGGGCTCACAGTTGTGTTTGTGGAGCGGCTAGTGCCGGAAACCAAAGGAAGAACCCTAGAGGAGATCCAAGCCTCCATGAACTCATCCTTAACGCCCCCCTTTCAAACATGATTTGCTGGTCTAGTTTACATAGCCAGATACCTGGATGGGATGCTAGCATGTATAAAACTTTAGTGGTTGTGTGGTTATTGTTTGTACACATACAAGTTTTATATCATATTTTCTCAATAAGATATGCAGCGCAATATATGTTTCTCTTCTTCTTCTTCTTCTTCTTCTTCTTCTTCTTAACAAAGAGGAGACGGAAGAGTTTGAGACAGAGAAAAAAAGGAGACGGAAGGGAGGCTGCCGAGGCGCTCGCGCTCGCGCGTCCGCGTGGAGGAGCGGCGACTGGTGCGCTCGCGCGAGAAGGAGCGGCGGCGGGCGCGGGAGGAGCCACGGCCGGGCAGGCGATGGGGCGCGTCTCCTGCGTGCGTGCGTGCGTGGGTGGACGGGGGCCGGGGGTGAGAGCAACTCCAGCAACGGCACCTCACCCCATTTTTATTTTTTATTGGCCCAATAAATTTCCTCCACTCCAACACCAGAGCCCCAAAACAAAGCCCCCCAAAACGGACTTTTTTATATCAACTATTATAGGAAGTGAACTTCGATGATTTGTCATCCCGCAACAGAGTTCCGCTAGCTTGCCATTATGAAACATGATTCACCCTCTAGAATGTCATCCGATGACTTTTACACACTTTTCTTCCTCTTCTACCTCTATCTCTTTTTCTTTACGTCACAATACTTATGGCGGGGCGCTCTTCTTCTCCGACACCAAGTGAGCAGGTAAGAGAGTGCCCCGACCCACGGCCACAGCCCCACGCCAGCCCACCTCCCCACGCCCCCACGAGCAGTGCCCCAACGCACAACATCGCCAGCATGTCGCGCTCACCATGGCCGGCCCTAGCTTGCCTTGGCCACGTGACTACTGCGCCTCCCACCGCCTTCCCCCACGCCGGCCATGGAGTATAGCACGACAGCGATGTCCCCAAGTCCGACCATGGAGAAGCAAGTACTCAGTGTCGCGAAGCCAAAGGATTTCAAACAATGAACTCCCCTTGTTCATTGCAGCAGCCTGGAAGAAGAGAGGCGGCGTGGAGAGGCAGCACGTCGGCGACGCTGCTCAAATTGCGTTGGGCGTGGGAGGCAGGCGCTGGGCGTGGGGAACCGGGTGAGTGTGGTGGATCTGGTCATGGGGTGGGGGGCTCGCCGTGGGTGGGGGTGCGCTGCTGTGTGGGCAGCTTGTCCACTCGCTTGTGTCGGAGAAGAAGCAGCGCTCACCATCATCCATTTTCCCTCTGTCTCGTCCACCTCTGCAGCTATAGCTCGGTGAAAAAAAATGAAAATATACAAGGGCAGAAGAGGAAGAAACGGGTCTAAAAGTTCTCTGATGTCATTCGAGTGGGTGGATCATGTTTCATAATGACAAGTTAGCGAAACCCAGTTGCGGGATGACAAATCACCGAAACCCACCTCCCATAATGGTTGATATCCAAAAAGCTCGCTCTGGCGTGGCGAAGCAGCACGGCTAGAGCTGCTCTGGCACGGCGGCGGGGACCGAGGAGGAGTACCGGCCAAGGAAACGGTCTCGCGAGGGGGCGTCGGTGACTGCGCCTTTGCTCTGCTCTGCGCCGGCCACCGCACCTCCACCCCGCCGCGCGAGGAAGGAGCGTCGGCCACCGCGCGAGGAAGGGGCGCCGATCGCCGCATCTCCGCCCCGCCGCGCGAGGAAGGAGCGCCGGCCACAACGCGAGGAAGGGGCGCCGGGCGCCGCACCTCCGCCCTGTCGCGCGAGGAAGGAGCATCGGCCACCGCGTGAGGAAGAGGTGCCGGCTGCCGCACCTCCGCTCCGCCGCGGCTTATAAGACCATGGTCAATTAAAGTATTCCAACTACATAATCATAAAAACAAATGTACTACCCCTTTACCATCTCATTCCCATCTACTACATCTCTTCATTCTTCGTTGCTATTACATGGCTGATGGATCATTGACAAATATCTAGATTGATCCGGCTAGCAAGGGAAGCTCATAGCCATTACATGCCTCAGCAAGTTTCCTCCTGGGCGTGCCCCCAGCTCTAGCCTTATATGTCATGCCCCTGGGTCTGGCATCCTACCACGCGCCCTCCCCTTTGCCCCCCTATGGCACGCCCTTTCGGTCTCCTACGGCGTGCCCCTAGGCCCTTGTGGTGGCGGGCAAGCCATTGGCGGTCAGGGCAATGGAGGGCAGGGCACTACTAAGAGTCGACCAAGCGCCACAGTGGCCATTGGAAGGAAGCGGGAAGCACCAGTAGAGAAGAAGGACGAGCAGGTATTGATTTGCTTTCATTTGTTTTCTATCTTTGTCGGCAAATATCAAGTGCAACTTCAATCAGGGGCATAATGGACCATTTGCATGTAAATAACTCATTCCTATAGCTAGAGGTAGGATGTATGTCAAACAATACCACTTGCTCCACAAAACTCCATGATAGAGCTGCTCCATGGTGGAGTTCGTGTATCAAAACTAGAAAAATAGGAGCGTGTTAGTCCCAAACACCCCTTTAAGGTGCTTTCAAAGTTGTGTTTTTTTTGGCGACTTGCAAAGCACTCCCTACCGTCGATGGATGTTCTTCACTGTAGGAACATGACATATCATGGCCGGTGCGTTCTACGTGGAGCCTCTGATTATTGGAAACACATCTTGCTTGAGTGTAACATGGCGAGATGTGTGTGGGTATTGGAACGCAAGGAAATCGCTGAACATGCATCCCGCGGGAGATACAGGAGAAAAATTCGGGTGGTTGGCTAAGCTGATAGAAACAATGCCTCATGCTCATCTCATACTGTTGTTAGATGCATGGTGACATTGTGGGCAATTTGGTATGCGAAAAGGGAGGTTATCTATGAAAATATCTTTTAGAGCCTGCTACCGCCCAAGCAACCAAGGCAAAGGTTCAGACCCGGAATCCTCGTTGGTATGCATGAAAGTGAATGTCGATGTAGCGATCTCTAAGAACTTGAGAAGGGCATCAGTGGCAGCTATAGCCCGAGGGGATCGCCTGTCGAGAAGGTTTGGCTTGTGACCTCACGCTGACATCCATTCCGCAGGCATCTCATTGTGCCAATTTTATCAAATGCATTGAAGGATCAGGTAGGGGTCCGTCGTATGGTAAGTTGTAAAGGAGATTAGGGGCAGGGCTCGTGAGTCCTATTTGTCATTTAATTCTTATGACTAACCCATCAATAAAAGAGAGTGTCATTTTAAGAGTAAGGCTAATAATACAGCTAGCTGCTGATTTACTTGCAGCCAATAGTTAGTCGTTCTTCATTATTAATACAGGATTTACTTGTCTCTCTCATAAACTTTCAGTTTTTTTTTGCCTGAGCTGGCTGTAAGCTTATAGCCTGTTTCTCCTCTCTTTTTTCTCTTTTCTCCTCCACGTCAACATTTAGTCAGCTTACAACTTACTATTATACTTGACCTTGTTTAGATGCCTTTAAAATTCTAAAATTTTACAAGATTTACCGTCGTATCGAATTTTGGGACGCATGCATGAACCATTGAATATAGATTCGAACTTTTTAAACCTAATTACTTTATGGTTGAAGAACAATTGACGAAAGTGACTTTTTTTCAAAAGTTTTTGTATCTAGAGGACCGAGGTTGTTCTAAGAAAACTAGCCAAGGCATCACTTCCACGTGTTCCCGATGAGCCGGCCAGTCTCCTCAATCGTCGTCAGTTAGTGTTGTTTGTACGCCATGAACCGCGCGAGATGCCGCAGCGGTGCGGCGCGCGCGACGTCGAACCCGTCGAGTTCCGCCTCGGCCTTCGCCAAGAGCTCGACCATATATCCGCGCGCCCCCTCCATACCCATCAGCCGCGGGTACGTGGCCTTGCCGGCGGCCGCGTCCTTGCCCGCCATCTTTCCGAGTTGCTCCGATGTGGCCGTCACATCCAACACGTCGTCCACCACCTGGAGCAGGAGTCCCAAGAAGTGCGCGTACCGGCGGACGCTCTCGACCTGGCCGTCACTGCCGCCCCCGACGACGGCGCTAGACACCGCCACGGCCTCCACGAGCCGCGCCGTCTTGTGCACGTGGATGTACTCCAGCGCGGCCAGGCTTCTTCTGCTTCTTCTGCTTCTTCTTCTTCTGCTGCTTCTTCTGCTTCTGCTTCTGCTTCTTCTTCTGCTTCTGCTTCTTCTTCTTCTTCTCCTTCTTCTCCTATTCCTTCTTCTCCTTCTTCTTCTTCTCCTCTTCTCCTTCTTCTTCTTCTCCTTGTCCTCCTTCTCCTTCTCCTTCTCCTTCTCCTCCTTCTCTTGCTTCTCCTTCTCCTTCTACTTCTCCTTCTCCTTCTCCTCCTTCTTCTTCTCCTCCTTCTCCTCCTCCTTCTCCTTCTCCTCCTCCTTCTCCTTCTTCTCCTTCTCCTTCTCCCCCTCCTCCTCCTCCTCCTTCTTCTTCTCCTTCTTCTCCTTCTCCTTCTCCTTCTTCTCCTTCTTCTTCTCCTTCTTCTCCTTCTTCTCATGCTTGGAGCTCATCAGAGTCGTCTTCCTAAACCAACAAATAGAATTCATACAAAATAGAATTTCACAGCCACTCAATGCAGATCACATCCAACCTTTGGCTGCCTTGTTCGGTCACCCGGTTCGGAGGCCCTAGTGTCCTGGTTCTCAGGGCTGGTTTTTTTCTTTTTGCCAGGTCGTGTATGTCTGTTTTTTCTGATGATTCCATCCAGTCTCCTGGAATGTGAGGGGTTTAAATTCCATGGCCCATCAAGATTCTGTTCGGGATTTTGTTGATTCCATTCGAGCTGATATTGTGTGTTTATACAAGAGACAAAGATGGCTGCTGTTGTTGTCAAAAAAAAGATGGCTGCTGTTTCCCGGCAGCTGTTGCTTTCTTAGTTCACATTTTGACAACTTCATTGAGCTCCCGGTGGAAGGAGCAAGTGGGTGGGATTCTTGTGGCTTGGCGCCATGGTGTTGGCCCTAGAGACCAATTTTTTTTAGTAAGATCTACTTAATCCCCCTAGCTATTGGTGGTTGTTTACTTCACCACCCATTTTTAGAACTAGGTATTCTATTATTTTATTTTATTTTTTAGAACCATCTAAATAGCTCTCGAGGTGATTTCATTGTACGTGGATGGCAACGTATAGTAGCGGTGAGCCAGCAAATAGTAGAAAAAAAGTTTACATAACCTCCCAACATATTAAGGATTAACTATATAACCCTGCAACAATAAAACTCGATATTATGACCTTTAAAGCATTTAATAACATTAGAATGATTCATCAAATGATTTTATAGAGTTGTTTTGGCTAGCTCATATATTTCCTCCTTATTCCCTGTGTCATGGCATTTTGGTAGGTTATATTCATCAATATTACTTTTTCGCAAACGAACAATATTTTTCTCTTATAATAAATCAGCATAAACTAAATTTTAGTAAAACAATATCTATCCTACCCTCTCGCACATCTTAAGTCCTTGTGGCTTTCTCCTTCTACTATAGTACATTCTCTTGACATTTTTTCCTATTATAAAAACAGTCCAAAGTTGTGAAAGACCGAATGCTACATTTCAACAGTGCCACGGTGGCAACCTTCCGTGGTAGATTCCCTAGCAAAGATGGAAAGTTTTTTTTTTTGGCTGTCCCCGTCGGCATTAAAGTTATGGCGACTAAACGAGCCCGATTAGCCAATCAGCCTTTCGCTCCGATGAATGCACGAAATAAACAATGACAATGAACACTGGCCAGTGAGGAAAGAAACGGACAATCGTCTGCAGATGTCGGTAGTACAACGGTCACTGGTGGACTGACTGGACTGAACCACGTGCACGCAGGTCGCCGGACGCCGGTCGCCCTCATCAGCACAGCTCGAAAAACACCAGCCGAGGGGACACCGACCGCCGACAGAGAGAGAGAGAGGGAGAACCCTGGCTGCTAAGATGGAGCACGAGGAAATGACGTCGTCATCATCATGAGCTGGAGTATTTGGACAGTTAGAAATGATGTCATTTTCAGAGGAATCCCAGCAACCATCCAACGATGTTCAGACACTTTCGAGCACTGCTTTGGTTTACTCCTTTGGAGAGCCAAGAAGAAGTATTTTCCTGCAACTGAGTCATGGCTAGCTCAATCTCTGTAATTGCTTTGATTTTCTTTGTTTCCTGAACTTTTGTGGTCTCTTTTGTGTTCTCTTGTTTTCTCTAGTAACTTGCTTGGTTACTCTTAATATATTTTCTCCCTGCTGCTCTTTCAAAAAAACAAAGGTGGAGCACGAGGATCAAGAAGCGCAGAAGCCTCTCCTGGTCACCACGCCCGGGAGAAGCGGTGATGGCTGTCACTTAGCTGCGCCCGGCGCCGCCTCGTCCTCCTCTTCGATTGCGGTGGTGATCGCCAGCACCGCCGTCGCCGTCGCCGGATCCTTCGAGTTCGGCATCTCGGTAATCAAGCCCTTCCTCTGTAGTGTCTGCAGTAGATAATCAATTAAAACCCAAAAACTGGTTTATATTTATTTAGATTCTGGCAAATGGTCAGCACTTGCTTGCTGGGCCAAGTTGATTTCGAGTTCTTGCATCCTGTAGGTGGGCTACTCGTCGCCTTCTCAGTCTGGCATCATGCATGATCTCAACCTCTCCTTAGCCGAGGTATCCTCCTCCTGTAAAGCTGTAAAAGATTCGACAGAAAAGGATGCAGGGTCCTGCTCATCTCCAACTGACACTTATCTTGCCCGTATGCAGTACTCTTTCTTTGGCTCAATACTAACCATTGGAGCAATGCTAGGAGCTATTGTCAGTGGTGCTGTGGCAGACCGAATTGGTCGAAGATGTGTTAGTGCTAATTAATACTGTAACACCCATTTTTTTTCTCTGAAAATAGTTCCAATAATGTGCTCCAGCACATGAACGGAAATCACTTGTTCGCTTTCCACTGGGCAGTGGACATTGACTGGCTCAATATCGCCTCATTTTCTTGTATGCTGCCACATGCAGGCAATGGCGATATCAGATCTTCTCTGCATTCTTGGATATCTCTTGATAACATTTTCCCAGGTCTTCCACTCTGTCTCTGTATTACTGTATTTCTACATTATTAGTGAGCCATCAACTTTTGAGAAATGCCTTCTTCTTAGTTCACTTAATTCAATAGTGTGACTTTTGTAGAATTTCTGGTGGCTTGACATTGGAAGGTTCTCAATTGGATGTGGAATTGGCCTTCTGTCATATGTGGTGATTATAATAACCTACTCTGTCGTGTTGTCTTTTTCAAACGGATTTGGTTTGAATCTTGTAGCATCTCAACAGGTTCCAGTCTATATATCAGAGATAACACCCAAGAATCTTAGAGGAGGATTCACATCTGTAAACCAGGTACTGTGCCCGGTCAAGGGAGAGTTCATCACTGGATGTCCAGAGGCCAGAGCTTTATCTTAACAAAACAACAACCCTTTTTATGCAGTTCATGGTATGTTGTGGGGCATCACTTGCTTATGTTCTCGGAACTTTTATCACCTGGCGGACTTTGGCAATCATTGGTAAGCAAAAAAAAAAAAAAAGAGCATAGATTATAGGTATGCATTAATGAGGGCAGATATTGCACCAATTTCAGCTGACCCCTTCTTTCTTAACTATAACTACTTTAAAATTCTTGCACAAGGGTACCGATAGACTCAAATGCATGTCCTTGTATACAGATTTTTAACTTTCATGTTGTAGGGGTGGCACCATGTTTGCTGCAATTGGCTGGCCTTCTTCTGATTCCTGAGTCCCCTAGATGGCTGGTTAGTAGCTTTTTTTTAAGCGCTAATACTTGGTAGTTTTCCTTCAAGTTTAGAACACTTCTCTTATTAGAAGTTTAGAACTAAAGATGACATCGACAAACTAAAATCATACATTTCTTAGTAATATCATGGAGATACACTCATGCGAATATCATACATGGATCATAAGGGATCAGATTTCGGAATTTTACACATAAAAATTTAGCTTTGAGATTGAATTTAGAAATAATTATGGTAAAATCTACATGTGGACTAAACAATGAAAAGGGGTAAAACCATCTCCTCTTGTGACCATATATCATTAGATAGGACCATATACATGCTTGACGAGGATCATGTATTGATGTATCTCAGGTTAGGTTTGGCCACCCAGGTGCATTTGAGGCAGCATTACAGAAGCTGAGGGGAAAGGGAACTGATATCTCTGACGAAGCAACAGGAATCAAAGTATGGAGTGTTTGACAGCTTGAGAGTTAAAAAAAAAACATTCAACTTATCATGCATTAAAGAAAGCTCCTGGTAATTCTCTAATATTAGTATTCAGGATTTTACAGAAAAACTTGAGGAATTACCGAAGTTGAAGATGTTGGATCTGTTTCAGAAGGATTATATTCGTCCTGTTACAGTAAGTATCTTTAACATTCCTTTCTTCCTATTAGCACATGTCTCTCTTGTTGTTTCGTGATGGATCAAGTCTGCGTTCAGGTTGGAGTAGGGTTAATGGTCCTTCAACAGTTTGGGGGATCGAATGCCATTAGCTTTTATGCCAGTGAAATATTTGTTTCAGCGGGTAATGTTGTTTTGGTCCTGAGAAGAGGTTTTTTATTTCAATGGATCGCCCTTGAATACTATACTAAGTTACTAAGTACTCATATATAAATCAGGTTTCTCTTCAGGAAATATAGGAATGCTCGCCATGGTTGCTGTTCAGGTTTCTTCAACAAGACCCTAGTATACTCATGTGCTTCTTACTGAATGTAGGTGTATAATTTGAGTTCTTCTGATCTGCAGATTCCGATGACGGGACTAGGAGTACTTCTAGTGGACAAAGCTGGACGGAGGCCACTTTTGATGGTAAACAAAAGATATATTCAGAGTTCTCCTGATATATTCAGAGTTAATAATTTATCTAGTAATAATGACACAGTGATAAATATGTATTGTACAATATTTCAGGTATCTGCAGCTGGAACATGCCTGGGTTGCCTACTAGTGAGTTTGTCATTCTTAGCTAAGGTCTGGAGTGATTTCATCCTAATAGGAAGTTCAACAACTTGCCATTCGAGTGTTAATTTTTCTTCTTCCCGTAACAGGAACATCACTGGGGAAAGGACCTGAACTTAGTGCTGGCTTTGGCAGGCATTCTGGTACATTACTTTTTTTTTTTGGTCTATTTTCCTGTGTTGCCTTCAGAGGGGTTTCTCTCTCCCGTTCTTCCACTCTTTTTTTTTCTTTTTTTTTGCAATTCTCCCATTGTTCCACTCAACACACAAACTATTGTTGATTTATGACAATTGCAAACCAGATTTTCGATGGATCTTTTTCACTGGGTATTGGGGGAGTACCATGGGTTATAATGTCAGAGGTACCTTTTCCTTGCCATAAGTAAAGACAAAGGATGATATTACTGTCCAAAACAAATTATTGAGAAAATTGAACATACAGATCTTCCCCATAAACATGAAAGGGGCAGCAGGAAGCCTTGTGACACTCGTCAACTGGTTTAGCTCGTGGATCGTCTCGTACGCCTTCAACTTCCTCCTGGCGTGGAACTCCTTCGGTGAGTAAGTGAAGGCGCAGCACCAAACCAAATGGAATAGAATTTTGACTCTGATGATAGTATTTTTGTATGGCTTGGACGGAATGCAGGCACATTCTTCATCCTTGCAAGCATTTGTGGGCTCACAGTTTTGTTTGCGGAGCGGCTAGTGCCGGAAACCAAAGGAAGAACCCTAGAGGAGATCCAAGCCTCCATGAACTCATCCTTGACGTCCCCTTCCACATATGATTTGCTTTGTCTATATATAGTTTACACAACCAAATACACCTGGATGGGATTGAGATGCTAAGCATAGCATGCATATAAATAAAAATTCCGTGGTTACGTGGTTCATTGTTTGTACACATACACGTTTGTATATCATATTTTTCTCAACAATATGGAGTGTAACACTCGATATTTCTCTCTCTGCTGCTTCTTTTTCATTTGCCTCGTGCTGCTTCTTTTCTTTTCTCAAAAATATACAGTGTAATACTCCCTCTGTATTAAATTATAAATCATTTTAAAATCTTGAAGAGTCAAAAGATTTCAAATTTGACCAAATATAAAAAAACACAAAGATTTATAACATGAAATAGGTATACTATTAAAATGTAACTAATAAACAATCTAATGATACTTAATTAATATCATAAATATTATTACTTTATATATAAATCTAGTTAAACTTAAAAAAATACTAAGTAAGATTATTATAATGACTTTTAACACGAGACGGAGGGAGACTACCAGTTGACGAGTGACAGGACCTTGAGTATGGTCCCTACCAAAAAAAATATTGATGGGTGAGTTGTTTTTTTAGATAAAGGATATATTCAATATCCGGCCTCTACATCAAAGAATGTACACAACTAATTATTACAATGTCTTTATTATCAAACAGAGAAAGTCAGAGTCTTAAACATAGACTAGGGCATTAGGGTAAACAATATAAATGTTTTCATCCTTTATTCGAAATCTCTAAAGCAATCATCTCTAATTTTTTGCTTATCAACGAGAGTGTGTCCTTGGCTTTCTCATCACACTGCAGCTGGGCCCAGAAGTGTAACCAATACGCTCCCCTAAAAATAACCTGCATAATAGAGTTAGTTCTCAATTTGTTAAAAATAACATCATTCCGGCATCGCCAGATAACCCAACACATGACAGTCATCCCAACCCAGATCAAACCTTTAATCCTCTTATGCTGATTAATAAGCCAGTTGCCAAACATATGGCTGATAGATCTTGGTTGGTTCAAATTACTAAGAAAAAAGATAATCCTCCAAATCATTTTAGCAAAGGGACAGTCAAGGAATAAGTGTTGGATAGTCTCATTACTATTACATCAGATAGATTTCTGGCTCTCTTTCTAGTTCTTCCTAGCGAGGTTGTATTTGGTTAGGACGACACCCCTTTGTAAGAACCAAAGAAAGGTATTAATTTTTAGAGGAATTTTTATCTTCCAGATCTTTCTATGAAGAAAAGGTAGTTGTGTATCCATAAGGTAGAGATACATAGAGCGAAACGAAAAAACCCCGGATTTGGTTAAGTTCCACTTTAAAGTAATCTGAACCTTCCACCAATTCAATATTAGAGATCCGTGCTACTAAATTAAGCCACTCTATAAGTTTGTTATCCACCAGAGCCCTCCTAAAAGAGATGTTTAGAGGACTTGAGGCCATCACTTTCGCTACAATTGCATGAGGATCACGCACTATATTATATAAGGAAGGATAATTAACTTTTAGAGGCTTATCTCCTACCCATATATCATCCTAGAACCTCGTATTGGTCCCATCTTTGATATCAAAGGAACCTTTATCCAAACTCATATTTGATATGCATGAGGCCTCTCCAAAAATGGGAATCATTAGGTTTGGTTGTCACTTGAGTAAGAGTTTTTTATCTTAGGTATTTATTCCTTAACATGGACTGCCACATACCGTCCGTGTTGAGTAAATTAACCACCCATTTGGCCAATAAGCATTTATTTTGAAATTTTAGGTCTAGGATGCCTAGACCCCCTTGGTCCTTAGGACGACATAAGATGTCCCATCTGGCAAGTCTATATATGTTTGTCTAATGATCCTTGCTAGAAGAACCTTGACCTGAAATGATCAAGGCTTTTTAGGACTCCCTTAGGAATATCAAAAAAGGACATCATGAACATAGGTAGACTGCTTAAAATATAATTAAGCAGAACTAATCTTTCCCCATAGGACAGGTATTTTGCTTTCCAGCAAGAGTTTTTGTTGAAAACGTTCTTCAACCTTCCTCCATTCAGAATTCAGGAGTTGTCTATGGTGCATTGGAATCCCTAAATATATGAAGGGGTATTCTCCTGCATTACAACCAAAGAGAGTAGTATAAAATGGTTTCATCTCTTTAGCTGCACCATAGCAAAAGATTTCACTCTTGTGGAAATTGATCTTAAGCCCCGACAATTGTTCAAAAGCACAGAGCAAAAGTTTTAGATTCTTTGCTTGCTCCGGATCATGATCAATAAAGATAATGGTGCCATCTGCATATTATAAAATTGATAGACCATCATCAATAAGGTGAGGGACGACTCCTCTTATCTGACCATTGTTTTTTGCTCTATTAATGAGAAGAGCTAGCATATACGCAACAATGTTAAATAAGATAGGCGACATCTTAGACCACATTTGGTTTGGAAGTAGGGGCCGACATCGTCATTAACTTTAATCCCCACGCTTCCCCCCTTGACCATACTTTCAACCCACCTACACCATTTGGAAGAGAAACCTTTCATACTTAAGGTTTATTGTATGAAAGACCACTTTACCTTATCATATGCCTTCTCAAAATCGATTTTGAAAATGATGCCATCTCTTTTGTTGGTATGCAACTCATGGATGGTTTCGTGTAGGATAACGACTCCTTCCATGATATTTCTGCCCGGCATAAAGGCGGTCTGCATTAGACTCACCACTGTTTTAGCTACCTTATTCAACCTGTTTGTGCCCACTTTCGTGAATATTTTAAAACTAACATTGAGGACACAAATTGGTCTATGTTGCTGAATTTTGGTGGCATTTTGAATTTTTGGAATTAAAGTAATAATTCCAAAATTCAGACTATATATGTAGATCAGTAAAGAGAGATAGAAGATCATCCTTGATCACCCCCAAAAGACCTGATAGAATTCCGCAGGGAATCCATCAGGACCTGAAGCCTTATTATGCTCCATTTGGAACACTGCTTCCTTCACCTCAGATTCAGTGAAAGGACAAATGAGGATATCATTTTCCTCAGGGGATACTTGTGGAATATCTGAAATTTGATCTTCCATTAGTGTGATCTCCGAATTTTCTAGAGGCCCAAAAAGGTCTTTATAATATTTAGTAATATGGCTCTTGAGACGATCATCGCCAACAACAACACCTTGATCATCTTCAAGTTTATAGATCTGTTGCTTGCAGTGTTTCCCATTAGCCACTAGATGAAAGAACCTAGTGTTGGCATCACCCTCTAAAAGGGTCTTGACTTTGGCTCTCTCATACCACTTTAGTTCTCTTCCCTCAGAATACAAACTAACCGCTCTTTTAGATAATATTTAAGATTAATTTCTTGATCAGATAAGGATGCATTCTCTGATTTTTTATCAAGATTCTCTAAAAGAGCTACCAGAGTCTTCTTCTCTTTTCTGTAGGACCCTGCTGTGTGTTTAGCCTAGCCTCTTAGATGTTGTCTGAGTCTACGGATCTTAAACTGCCAACGTTCAAGAGGAGTCGACCCTGAAGTTTGAGATTGCCAGATATTTACAACCATATCATAAAAGTCATCCCGGATAAACCAACCTTTCTCAAATTTGAAAGGTCGGTTTTGGGTCTGGTGAGTCGACGCTCCTGTGCTCAGCATAAGGGGAGTGTGGTCAGATATGTTCCTATCTCTAGGTTCGACCGTTGTCAATGAGAATTGATCTTCTCATTCCGTACTTATGAGAATTCTATGTAACTTCTCGAAAGTTGGATTATCCCCCGACCCAGCCCAAGTATATTGGTGGCCAGACATCACAATCTCCTTAAGATGTAGAGACTCGATGACAGCATTAAAGAGATTTGGCCATTTAGGGTTGAAGTCCCCTGAGCTCTTATCCTCTGGAGCCCTCATGATATTGAAATCCCCTCCTATCACATACAGGAGGGATTCTTTAGAACAAGTGTTGGCTAGCTCTGAGAGGAATGCACTCTTATTTTGATATTGTGTTGGTCCATATACGGAATATAGCACAAATTTGAAGCCATTTGTTTTGCATCTAAGGGTAAATTTAACATAGAAATCTCCCTCACTAATGGCTCCAATATCGAAAACATTCATGTCGACACCAAGAAGGATGCCTCATGATCTACCATGGGGCACCATTGTATGCCAAAGGAAGTCATGTCCAGCACACAGATTTTTGAGGACATGATCCGGGAAAGAATCATTTCCAGTTTTAGAGAGAGCAATAAAATTAATTTGCTCTTCTTTAACTAATTCAGCCAAGAATTTGTGTTTAGCCAAGTTTGCTAGACCTCTGCTATTCCAGAAAACTCCTTTCATTTTAGAATAATTTTGGAGGGGAGACTTTGGATTTTTGAGGAGTCTGCTTTTGTTTGTATTTTTGACATTATTATATTTTTTCTTACGACAGAGAGGAGAGAGATCTATGATTTGATCATACTGGTGATACTTGGCAACAACAGAGGCTGGCGTGCCGCGTGCACTCTTGGATGATGCAACTCCAGCATGGCCCTCGGCCTCGAGTGGCCGGAGTTGGCGGCACTGCTCGTCCTCCCCGCAATCGTCTCCCCGGCCGACCTACTAGCATCCTACCGTGCCACAGGAGTAGGACAACGTGGTTCTTGTAGCCGCCCGGTCTCTCTCGTCGTCGCCCGCTTCCTCACCGCACTTCGTCTCCCTCTTCGTCATTGGCAACCTCCGACCCTGCTCCGTCCTGGTCGCCCGCTGCTCCGTCCTCATCTTCCTCATCATCGCTCGCTGCTCCGTCATCATCTTCCTCGTCATCGCCCGCTACCCCGCCCTCTTCCGCGGCAGTCATGACCACTTCAAGCCGATGGCGTCCCTTAGGGTCTAGCTGAAGTCTCTCCTAGAAGCTGGAACTGTACAATCGGGCACAGGAGAAGGGTGATAAGCAGGAAGCACAACAAGCAGTCCTATATGGGTCATGGATTTGGCAACGAAGGAGGGTGCTCACGGAAATCT
Source organism: Microstegium vimineum (assembly GCA_022036555.1). NCBI lineage: Eukaryota > Viridiplantae > Streptophyta > Magnoliopsida > Poales > Poaceae > Microstegium > Microstegium vimineum. The sequence goes on along the minus strand of CM039134.1, from coordinate 21,796,310 downwards.
TTGCTTCCGACCAGTCGGACACGTACATTGCGCCGACCCCCTCTCCGCTCCCACGAACGCGGCCCATCTGTTTCATGCACGACGGACGGGCCCATCTATTCCGTTAGGCTTCATTTCTGCGAGCTTGGTCGAGTCGGCACGCCAACACTCCCTGACGTATGCGAAGGCGGCCCACCGGAGCAGTGCAGGTTGCGGTCCATGCAGTCTTGACGGAGTACGGAGTAAACAGACAAACAAGGTGAGTTTATCTTTTCTTTTTCTTTTTCTTTTTCTTTTTTCTATTTATTTTTCCTTTTCATTTTCTCTATTATTTTATTATTTTTTATTTATTTTCATAGTTTGTTTCGTTTTCTTATTTATTTATTTTTAATTTTTTTCTCTACTACATGGCCTTTTATTCTTCCATTCACTTTTAAATATTTATTTTAATGTTTTTCTTTTCTCTAATTAATTATTTTTTTTTTTTATATTCTTTGGTAGTGTTTTTCTTTTCTTCTATTTATTTCTCTTTCTCTTGTTCATGTATATTTTTCACTTTGGTTTTCATTTTTCATTTATATTTTGCTTTATTTTAAATTGATTATTTTACTAGTTTTATATATGTGATGTTCATGTAGTATACATGTGATTTTCTATGATATATTTTGTGATGTTTGCGGGTATAAATATGACGTATTTGTAATGTTCAATAGTATATATTAATGTTTTAGGATATATTTTGTGATGTTCGATACCATTTTTTTCTTTTTATTTGTCTTTAGTTTTTTTCATTAATTTTATTATTTTTTATATTTTATGATACATGTGATGTCAATTTAGTATACATGTTATGTTATAGCTATATTTTGTGATCGGTATAGTGTTACTGTGATGTTCTATAATGTACTACCTTCGTCCCTAAAAGAATATATTTATAGAAACCGTATCGGTTAAGATAGTTCATGTTTGACCAACTTTATATTAGATTATATTAGCATTTATGTATCTAAACAATTTAAATGAAAATATATTCTCTAACTAATCTAATAATTATTTTATATATTGGTACTTTAAAAAAATAGTCAAAGTTCGATGTGTTTGACTTCTGAAAAAGCGAGAATTGCATTCTTCCATGGATTGAGGTAGTATTTGTGATGTGTAGTAGCATACATCGATGTTCTAGAATATATTTTGTGATGTTCGGCTATATTTTTCTTCTTAATTTCTTCACTAATTTTATTATTACTTTTAATTTTTTATGATTTTTTGTGATGTTCATGTAGTAACATATGATGTTCTATGCTATATTTGGTAATGTTCGTGTGGTGTTAAAGTGATGTTCTATGATGTAAGTCAAAGTTCAATGTGTTTGACTTCTAAAAAAACAGGAATTGCATTCGAGGGATGGAGATAGTATTTGTGATGTTTAATAGCATACATGATATATTTTGCGATGTTCGGCTACATTTTTCTTCTTATTTTCTTCACTAATTTTCTTATTACTTTTAAAAAATTTATCATATTTTGTGATGTTTATGTAGTATACATATGATGTTCTATGTTATATTTTGTAATGTTCATATAGTGTTAAAGTGATGTTCTACGATGTATTTGTAATGTTCAATAACATACATTGATATTTTAGGATACAATTGTAATGTTTGGTAGCAGTTTCCTTCTTTTTATTTGACTTTTTTCACGTTTTGCTTGTTTTTTTTATATATTTTCATGGTACACATGCAATGTTCTGTGATATTACACGATGTTTTATGATTATTTTATGATGTTCAAGTAGTACCTATGTGATGTCTATCTGTTTTTTTTTATTTTTGTAATATATTTTTTCTTGTACTTATTTATTTGTTATTATTATTCATTTCATTTTCCCTTCATATTTCTATTTGTTTCATTTGTTCAACTACATGAGTTTTCTCTTCGTCTTCTCTATTTTTTGATTTGTTTCCTATTGCTTGGCCTTTTTCTATGTTTCATTCATGAAATGTAATGTTTCATATTTTAATATAGAATATTATTCCTGTCACATATACCTTTCTATTAGATTTTGAATGATCGGATATATTTAATAAATAAAGTATTTAACTCACAAACATCTATATAGTCTGAGATGGTCTTGTGGTGGAGAGTGACTAATTTAAAATAATATAGGTATATAGGTACTGTGTTCGAATCATGGCATGGACCTTTTTTGTATTTTATTATTCCTCTTTTATATACTCTATAAGCATTTACCTACTTCCCTCTGCTGCCATCAACTGTAACCTAGCAGGTGAATTGAGGGAGTTGGAGAGAGCCAGGGAGTTGGAGAGAGCCAGATCCAGGAGGGAGAGATACTTTCAGCAAAGAGAGAGCTCATTGTGTATACCAGAAAGCAAATCGAGCCGAACAGGACAACAAATTCGTCAAGATCCTCAAGAAGCTTAGAACAAGATCCTCAAGAAGGCAAACTCACTCTGTACTTTCAGCCACAGCAAAGTTGGCTGATGCGCAGCCGCGTTCTGTGCGCGCAAAGCTACTGTATGCGCACTTAGTGATTTCTCTTCTCTCATCGAGCCGTTTGAATGACTATTTCTCTTCTGTCATCGAGCCGTTTGAATGACTGTGGCTGTGGTCAGTCACTTAGCCATGCCCTTGATGTTGTGAAGGATCTCTCAATATCACCACCAAGATCATTGGTCGTCTCTCTAGTCCATCTGAAACTACTTGTTGCTCTCGGTTTTTTTAGGACAGTGAAAAGGAATGCGCCAGGCCCTCCAAATCGAGAAGCCAGCTGATCCCTGGATACATGATATCCCACTGGGATCAACCAGTGGGGACATTTATGATGACATGATTGAGATTAAGAGGCAACAAATTGCATGTATCTTTGATATTGTGGTTAATATGGTTAAGGTGGAATTCATAAGCTTACTGAAGAGCAGAAGAATTGCTCTCTCTATGTTAGAATTTCTGACTTGTTGAATCATAATGAGGTTGACCTAGAAAAGATTTCTTCTTTTATGCAGGCTATTGAGCGTTACAAGTCTAGTTAGTCTTGGGTCCCGTGGAGGTGTCTAGATCCAGAGTGTGCCGGCTTTAAAATAGCAGACAATAGTCGTCTTCTCTGACATGTATGGTGCTCTCATTTTAGCTTTTATTCTAACACTGATGTGGAGATCGATTACAATGTTGTCAAGGGAAAATTGCTTCGAGTAAAATTTGTCTCATTTGCTACACATCATAAAGATTTGCATTGAGACAGTCAAGGGGATGAGTATGTTTGTATCAGAAGTATCAACTGCTTATTCAACTGTGTCTGTAACCATAAGATGTTGTCGGTCTTGGCAGGAGAGGAGCAAAAAAGATGTTATTTCTCCAAATGATGCTCTGGAATGTTTTTTCACTGTCTGGCATCTGTCGGTGAGGTATATACTTGTTCTTTTTTCTTATTTCATTGTTTACTGTTAGCGATTTTGACATCAAAGTTCATTGTAAAGGTTGTGCAATTACAGGATGGAGATGTTAATGATGCTCTTGAAAAAACCTGGACTCAACTCAGTTACTATTCAGCTTGACTATTGACAGCCAAGGGGCACTCTTTGATGTTATAGGTACCATCAAATGGGTATGATTAATGCTAACGTCTTTGTCTAATCTATATGCTGCTTATATCTATACCTAATAATAAAGAGACAAAATTTCTCTCCCCTATTTTTTTGGGTGTGTCCATTCTTTTGGATCTGTCTCTCTATCTAACTACCGAACAATATCTAACCCGTACTCATATAAGTTTGATACAGTATCCAGTTCTTAACCCGTACTCATACAAGTTTGATACGAAGTCGAGTTCTAAACCGTATTGTGTCGCCTTTGTCTGATATGTATGCTACTTATATATTATACATGTGTGCTATGATTTTGTATCACTAAAAATCATAGCGACATAGGATGTTGATAGTGCTACTTGTGCCGCCGTCCTCCTTTTTTCAATTAAAAATTTGCTTTGGTCACATCACGTTAGGCCAATCTCAATGAAAGTGTTGTTCTAGGGCCTAAACCCTACAACACCAGGTAGTTGCTCAAACTATCGTAAACACGAAAGGAAACGAAAGGCAGAGAAGTGAATGCTTGGAATGGTGGAATAAGAAGATTCAGAAGTGATCCTCTAGGCCTCCCCCTCCCCTATTTATATTAGCCTGGAGTCATTACAAGTACTACAATGCCCTTCCAACTACTACTCATTACAAGTAAAATAATGCCCTTACAACTACTCTAAACAAGGCATCTTCATCATCCGGAGGGCTATCCTGTACATGAAACCAGCCCGGTCCCACGCGCCTTCCATTTGCCCGTCCGTCTCGTCGTACGAAGACAAGCAGCTGAAAGCCCAAGTTTGGTTTTGGTTAATTGATGAAACATATGGACTAACCCTTGTGCTAAGTGTTTGATCTAGCTAGGGTAATCCACCTTGACACATGAAGCTAGAAGGATGACAATGGTGCATTGATCAGGTGCTTCATGAACTAAGGAAAAAAAGAAAGAGAAAAACAAAAATGGGTTCAAGGCAAAGGTATATCATAGGGTCATTTTTGGTTTAGTGATCAAGACACTATAGAGAGTGTGATCACATTTAGGATAGATAGTCGTACTATCAAGAAGGGAAAACTCGTTTCGATTGCGGTTATCATGTGCCACTAGGTTTGCATTGCATTCAAATAAAATGAACCTACGTGACATAAAACATGAAACAAATCCAAGATAATTCAATGAAAAGGCTAACACAGGAGAACAAGTGATGGATCACAAGGTGTTAGCACATGGAAGCTTAGAGAAGAAGAGGCAGCTCGTTTTGGAACTCAGAAGAGCTCCGGACGCAGGGTCCGGACACAGGCAAGATGTCGTCCGGACCATTAGATATGCGACCGGAGGCATACCCTAGCCTCGGCCTCTCTGGACAGGAGGTCCTAACCCTGTTGATAGTCCGGACGAGAAGCTCCGGACGCACTGCAGAATTTATCCGGACGCTGAGTACTGTCCGGACACCAGAGTCCGGACGTTGTCCGAGCGAGAAAGAGCTCTCGGGGAGCTCTCTGCTGGACTCCGGACCCAAGGCGATGAAGGTCCGGATGCGTCCTGTTTCCCGTGTCCGGAGGCGACGTGGCGGCTCCCAGTGAAGGCGCGAACGACGAAATTCAAACAGCAGGCAGTCCGGACGAAGGCGCTTTGGTCCGGACCCCAGGTTTCGCGCGTCCGAACACCGCGTCTGGAGTCAGAGACAGAGACTCTGCAGCTCGGCTGATGATGGGTCCGGACGCCATCTATGGTCCGGACCCCCTATACAGACTGCGTCCGGAGTCACTCAGAAAGCAAAGGGAAGAGGAGAAAACGGCTAGCTCGGTTTGGGAAGCTATATAATTGGTTTGGCCGGCTCCTAGGGCACTCTCTTGCACCTCTCATTCATTCTTACTCTTTGTGCTTGCTTGAGATGGCCCCCAACTCATCTCTCTTTGCTTTGTTTGCTAATTCATGAGAGTTTGAGTGAACCAAGTGCTTGATTATTGCATTGCATCTTAGTGGCACTTGGTCATCGTTATCGCCGCGGGATTTCTTGTTATTCTTGGTGTTTGCCAACACCTAAACGGCTTGACGATTGTGGAGAAGCTTCGGCACGTGTTGGTGATTGTTCGTGGCCGGCTTCATCAATTGTTAGAGGGCTTGTACCCACCTCGACTGAGCGTCAAAGGGTAACTCTAGTGGATTGCTCATGTCATTGAGTTACTCTCATTTGGGTGGATTCTTGTGACGCCCGGGTGAAAGGTCCTTGTGTGATTTTGGTAATTGAGTGAAAACCTAGGTGAACTAATATGTGTTTAAGTGATATATACACAGGAGATTAGTTCACAGATGATTATGAGATGAAGGAGCTTAATTGCACATGAGACACGACATGGAGTCATGTGATCAAGGTGGAGAAGATCAAGATGAGGCTTGGCTTGATGGACCGGTTGCAAGTGTGAAGGGCAAGTGAGTGATGCTTGGCGCCGATGGACCGATGCAACGGTGAAGAGCAAGTGAGGTGAAGATCGATGAACCAATACGGTCACATGATGATATGAAGTGGATCATATCATTTGATGATAGGTTGGTGCATGTGTTGCATCAACATTGGAGAAGGAGATGGAATGGAATGCGCAAGGCAAAGATATAACCTATAGGGCATTTCATTTCACCGGTCATTTGGTGTGTACAGAAGTATATGACCGGGTTTAGGATAGATAGCCGTACTATCAAGAGAGGCAAACTTGTTTGCATATCGGTTATCTAGTGCCACATTGAGCGATCTAACTTTGCGATGTATTAGGATCGAGTGACGCGGTGGGAGCAAGTGAAAATGCTTTGAAAATGATTGTGAAAATACTAACACGCATGCACAAGGTGGTGTTCACATTTGTGTTGGCACTTGGGAAAGCAAGGAAGAAGTGCGGAGGAGTCTCGGCTGAAAATCGAGCTCCGGACGCAAGGGCCAAGGGGGTTCGGACCATTGGAGAGAGGGTCCAGAACCAAACCCTAGGTCTTGGCCTGGCTGTGAGGTCCGGATGCAAGGGCTTGGGCGGTCCAGACCAATCGTTTTGCGTCCGGTCGCCCACCCCCTGTCTGTGTTGTGCTGACTCAGAGGGTCCGGACGCTAAGTTGAGTCCGGACGGTGAGCTCCGGACTCGCGTTCCGGAGGTTTTCAGCTCTCGAGGAGCTCTCTGCTGGAGTCCGAACGCATGTGCACGATGGTCCGGAGTGGACTCCGGACGCGTCCGGAGGACGCGTGGCAGCGATCGGCACAGGGCGCCAACGGGAAGTTTCAAACAGCTGGGAGTCCGGACGCGCGTGCGTTAGTCTGGACACCTCGTGCATGAGCGTCCGGAGGTGGCGCAGGAAGCCCATTGAGTGGGCAAAACTGCTAGTTTCGTGGGTGTGGCTATTTATAGCCCTTGGTCGGCCTCTTGGGCTGGTTGAGCACCTTTGGCATGTGTTGCCCATAGTGTGCTTGGTTTGGAAGCCCTCTAACTCACTCATACTTGATAGTGTTCATCCGATTGAGTGAGAGAGTGATCTCTAGTGCGTTGCTTTGAGAGATAGCTTCGTGTGGCACTAGGTGATCGTGTTGCAAGCTCGTGGTGCTTGTTACTCTTGGAGGTTGCCACCTCCTAGACGGCTTGGTGACTTGAGGCTCCGTCGAAGCACGCAAGAAGATTGTGCGGCGCTCCGGAGAAGTGCTTGTGAGGGGTGTTGTGCTCGCCCCGCGGGAGATCGCGAAGAGCAACTCTAGTTGAGCGTGTCATTGAGTTACCCTCACTTGTGGGTAGATTCTTGCGGCGCCCGAGTGAGTGGGCTAGGCTTGTGAATGCCTATTAGCCGCCGAATCACCAAGTGAGTGGTCGACACAACGGGAACTAGCTTGGTGGCAACCAAGTGAACCTCGGGAGAAAAATCACCGTATCAACCTTGTTCATCACCTTGGTGGTTTGCATTCTCCAAATCACTAGCTTGTATTTACTTTCATATACTTGTACTAGTGAGTAGATGTTGCTCTTGTAACTAGTTTAGCTTGTGTGGCTTGCCTAATTACCTTCTACCTTGTGTAGCTTAGAAGTAGCTCTTGAGTGGCTAATTGGCTTGTGTAGCCTTGTTAGTCACATTGCTTAGTTTGTGTAGCTAAGTAAGTTGAGCTCTCTAGTTGACTTGTGTAGTCTTGCTAGAGAGCATTGCTAGTGAGCTTAGGTGCTTTATGCTTTGCTTACTAGTATGTGTAGGAGCTCCCTTTGTGCTTAGAGTATTAGTTGCTTAGGTTTGAGTGACCTTGCAACCTAGACTTGTTTAGGTGAGCTCTCTCTAGCTTGGCACCTTAGTGAGCCCAATTAGGATAATTTGCTAGGTGCTAAAGTTATAGATAGAGGGGTGTAGTTTTGGCTAGACCGATAATTTTAATTCCGCATTTGTTTCGGTTTGCCGCTGCGCGTAAGTTTTTAGAAAAGACTATTCACCCCCCCTAGTCCGTCATCTCGACCCTACACCGGGTAGTGGGCTAGGCTTGTGATTGCCTATTAGCCACCGAATCACCATTTGAGTAGTCGACACAACGGGGACTAGCTTGGTGACAACCAAGTGAACCTCGGGAGAAAATCTTTGTATCATATATTGTCTCCCGGCTACTCTTGGTGTTTATATTGTGATTGGTTCTTATATTGGTATTCTTCCATCACAAGGCATCGGTATAACAATCACCCTCTTACTATCATTTATATTCCTTCATATCTTGTTTAGTTAGCTTGCTAGTTAGTTTCTCTTGTTAGTTGTTCTTGCTAGTTTGAACTAAGTGCCGTAGGTTTTTGCTATTGTGTGATAGGCACTTAGTTAACTAGAATTGTTTGGATAGGTGGCTTTGCATCCCTAAGTAGAGCTAAAGTAAAAGCTTCGCTTAAGTGTTATTCTAATCTTTGCTTTAGTGATTTGTAAAATTTTTATTAGACTATTCACCCCTCCTCTAGCCATCTAGAACCTTTTAGCAGCCCCCTTGTGAGCAGACGCTCCAGACCTGCACAGAAAGCACATGGACACCGTTTCTAGAGAGGCTGTCGCTTAGTTGAAAGCATTTTCGAGCAAAAACGATTGCTTGCTTCCGGTTCTACGCCGCAAGGTGGGAGTGCTTTTGCCCGAAAAGGCTACCCGATGCCGGACGGGCGACAATGGTTCGTACGCTAGGCTCCGACATGTGGCCGTGCTCCCGATCGGAAATGCTTCCGATCGAATGCACTTTCGCTCAAGGAAACCCCTTTCGCCCAAGCGGTCATGTTTGTTGTCCCCAATGTGCAGCACTGCTTTCGGTCGGTAGTACTTTTGATCGAAAACACAATCACCCGAACGATTACAGCATTTGATCGAAAGTCACTTTCTATCGTGAGACACTCGTCGAGAACGCCTTCGGGCGGATGCGGGGCCCCTACAAACTGGGTACCATCCCCACATTAGCCCCTTACCGTCGATCCGTACGCCGGAGTCGGTCAACGGTGCTCATAACGAGGCCTACACGCCGCTCAAGGTTGGCGAGAAGCTTGTTGTTGATTTTCCACACCTTTGGGCGTTCTCGACGACATTGATGTGCTCGCTATGTTCCCATATTCAAGTATATATATATATATATATATATATATATATATATATATATATATATATATATATATATATACACGTGCACACGCGTTCACATATAGTTTACAGAACAAAATACAGTTTAAAAGAACAAAGGACGAGCAGAATTAACTTTCTCATGATTTGCTTGTCTATCTCTATATAGTTTACAGAACCAAATACACCTGGATGGGATTGGGATGCTAGCATAGCATGCATATAAATAAAGATTCCGTGGTTACGTGGTACATTGTTTGTACACATACAAGTTTGTATATCATATTTTTCTCAACATTATGGAGTGTAACACTAGATATTTCTCTCTCTGTTGCTTCTTTTTCATTTGCCTTGTGCTGCTTCTTTTTTTTCTCAATAATATGCAGTGTAAAAACAAGTTTGCATGGACGCTGAGTGTGGTCCCTATACCAACAATTAGTGACGGGTGACTAGTGGCAACGACAAACAAGAGATAAGGCTCTTGGTCTCTTGGCAACAGCAGAGGCTGGCGTGCCGCGTGCACACTTGGACGATGCAGCTCCAGCATGGCCGCCCTCGGCCTCGAGTGGCCGGAGCTGGCGGCGCTGCTCGTCCTCCCCGCAATCGTCTCCCCGGCCGACCTACTAGTAGCCTCCCGTGCCGCGGGAGCAGGACGACGGCTCTGGTTCTGGTAGCCGCAACGACAAGAGAAGGCGCGAAGACGACGACGGCGACGGCGGCGGACGTGGTGAGGGAGTTCTACGACGGCGTGAACCGGCGAGACCTGGCGGCGGTGGAGCCGCTCATCGCGGAGGGCTGCGTGTATGAGGACCTGGTGTTCCCGCGCCCCTTCGTGGGGCGGGACCGCATCATCGGCTTCTTCCGCGAGTTCATGGGGACCATCAGCCCCGACCTCCAGTTCGTCATCGACGACATCTCCTCCGATGACTCCGCCGCCGTCGGGGTCACCTGGCACCTAGGTACGTCTGCTTCGTCACTAGCTCGATCGCCACGAGTTCGTCTCACTGTCATGCGATGCAATGCTAGCTAGTGGTGGTGCGGATCAGTCATCTGTGGTTGCGGCTAATTTGATTTTGGTGGGAATGGGGACGGTGCAGAGTGGAGGGGGAGGCCGTTCCCCTTCAGCAGGGGGTGCAGCTTCTACCGCTTGCTCGGCTCCGACTCGGACTCGGACTCGGAGCAGCAGCCGCTGCAGATTGTGTACGAACAACAGCTTCAGCAATCTGCTCTCCTCTCATTTTGTAGTACTGAAGCTGAATTGTTCAGCCACCCAACGTCTAGATTCAAATCCGTACTGTGATATTGACATGATCCATCTTTCGATCAGGTATGGTCGAGACTGCGTGGAGCCTGCCGCCAAGCCCGGGGATTTGGCACTGGTACGTAAAACTCGGTCATTGCAATTCTGCAATTGTTTGACAGTTTGCGGCTGCAATTCTGCAACTGCATCGCTCAGCTTGTGTATTCGATCAGTAGTATAGGAGTAGGTATCAAGTATCATGGTGGCGCGAGGCATGAAAGTTCTCACTGCAGGTAATCATTAGGGGAGTGACATGGATCCTTGAACGATTTCCAAGCCTTGCAAGCAAGCTTTGATGACCTCACGAACACGTACAACCGCGAAGACGCCGAACAAGACAGTAGCTACAGGCTAAGAAGCTACGCAACTTGCTCAACAGTCCAGCGAGAGCAAGCGTGTATAATGTTGAGCAGTACTCACCGCATTCCAAATTATAGAACACGTGTTTGCATTTTTAGATGCATTATTTTATTAATGTATCTAGCTAAGTGCATATATTTTAGAAAAATACAAACAAGTACCTAGTACGTCTAGTTGGTTCGAGTGACTTTAGTAGCAATTCTTAAATTAGAGATTTTTTTCGACCTGTGTGGGACGGTTACCTTCTTTTTTTTTTTCTACTTTTGTCTCACTCGTTTATGTATTTATGTGAGTATGAGAATAGGCCAGAAAGGGATAGTGGATTTCCCATCTGTTTTTATGGGATTCCATTTTCATCCGGCATAAATTCATGTTTACCAGATTATAAGACATCTCAAAAATTTTGGAGAGTCAAAGTATCTCAAATTTAATTAAACTTGTATGATAATGTAATAACATTTATGATATTAACTAAGTATTATTAGATTATTTATTAATTATATTTTTATAGTACGTCTATTTAATATCATAAATTTTTATACATTTTTCTATAATTTTTTGTCAAACTTAAGATGGTTTGACTCTCCAAGATTCTTAGAATGTCTTATAATTTCATATATATAGAGGGAGTATTTTACATATGTGTGAGGCTTTTGTGGAAGTGTTTCCTACGGTCTTATTAAGTACATCTACCATGGTGCAATGTGCCGAACTAGCCTAGGCCAAGATTTGAGGTATTAGATGATTTTTTAAGGATGAACTAGCTATATTGTTCTCTAGTGATCACAAGACGGATTATGGTTGAGGTTCAATCAATCAAGATCAGAGAAGAAGCAAAGTGGTTGGTCTTGGGGTTGGATTGCTTTCTTGACTAAACCCCTAATGCAAGACCACCATAAATTACCCACCTCTACAATTACAAAAAAAAAAAGAACAACACAGTAACCTGACTAAGCCATTATGAAATATCATATAAAGTAACCATAAATTTCTATCTAATTATTAAATGTTATTACAACATATTGGCATATAATAGCCTTTTAAATCTGCAACTAAATTTCCACTTTTGCTATTATAAATAATACTAAAATATCAGCTCAAAACTATACATGAATTGCAAGTATTTTAACAAAAAAATGTTTAAATAACCATTATTTACTCATATATTGTTTCTAAACCCAATTCTATGAATAGAAATGTGTTAGAAAAGGTTTAGGTAAACATACATGTTGTGCTATCATTCAAATCAAGTACTCATATATATATATATATATATATATATATATATATATATATATATATATATATATAAGTTACTACTTAAGGACTAATATAAGGATGATACAAATAGATTATTTAAAATTATAATGATACCCCAAAAGTTACTACACACATACTTATAAGAAAATTTTCGAACATCTTGAGAAGTGAGATAAGTTAATACAAACCAAACTAGGTGCCTATATCTTCATAGGTTTCCTTAGAGTAAACAGTGAATATAAGATTTAAATATAACATCCCCTTAAAATTAGCATCGCTAGCCCATTCTATGTCTCACTACCATTGATCTTGAGCGGGTTGGTGCGGGTTTGAATAACCGCTTATGCCATATTTGTACTTAGAAATGCAATTTATAACCTCAAACCTTTGCTTTTAATAATATAAGAGAGTTAATAAAAGATACAATAAACATAAAGTTTTCAACTTAAATTGAGAATAAAACAATAGGTACCAACTAATAAGATAAAATGTTAAAAAATGAAAATCTAGATTCATGATGTAATGGGATATGGATTTCAATAAAGAGTCATCATAAACTGAATCCAAGCTTTCAACTAAATGCATATTGTCGATACTCAAAGGTGTCATGGATAGAAAACCTATTAAAAAAACTTAATCGGCGCGGTCAAAAATGATTAACCGAGGTGGTTAAAGGCAACCGCCTCCATTGAAAGATCACGGTTAATCTGGCCTTTACAGAGGCGGTTGACCTACTATAGATGAGGTTGTTACCCTAAGACGACCGCCTCATGTCCCACCCGGTTTTAAGAACAACAACAGATATACACTATATGTGAGCCTATGAAATCAAATCTCACATATAGCCACAAATTTAGGTAGTATCAAAAGACAATACTTAAATACATAACATATAAGGTCAAAGGATAACCTTAACATAACAAACATCGAAAAGATGACTCTGAACTTCGGGTGAAGACTCCAATTCCATGGGGACCAACTGACTAGTTGATCACAAGCCTACACTACTACAAGATTTATTTTCCGTGGCGGTCAAAAATGATTAACCGTGGCGGTTTTTTCCAACCAATGGTCACGGTTAATAGTGGCATTAACCGTGGCGGTTAACTTATAGCAACTGCCACGGTTAATATTTTCCAGTAACAAAAAAATATATTTTATAAATTTTAAATTAGATTTCAAAACATTTTCTCATATTCAAGCACAGATAATATTACACAGAAAATGTTCATACATGGAATAAACAGATGTATTACATGAATATTAACCGTGGCAATTAACTTCTCAGCTTCTCTTGTAAGTACTAGCTAAACATTTACTACCCAAACAACTTCTCCAAATACTTGGCATCAACATAAAGCGAGTACTAGCTAAACATTTACTACCAGCAGCAAAGAGAAGCACCAGCAGCAGCCTCACCATTGTCACTGCAACCACACATCTACCTTGGCTCGAGTGGTAGGAAGACACATGCAGTTTACTGAAACAAGGAATATGCATACATGTTTATTTCAACTTGAAAGCCAAAATACATTTTACATACTTAAGTTCAAACATAACTTTAGACTTAAGTTCAGAATTACATGGGTTTATTTAGAATTGCTTTTCTCAAGAATTACATGGGTTTATTTAGAATTGCTTTTACATAACTTCAGACTTAAGTCCGATAGCTTTTCTCAAGAATGGCTGCTTGCACCTTGTGATATATGAGTGGACCTGTCAAACATTTTACTGCTAAGGTATACATAATTGCATCTCTTAGTATATGATATGGACCAGTCAAAAAACATATATATTAAGTCATATGATATATGCTACGAACAAATATCTTGCCCTCTGAGATATATGATCAATGATAGGGCCTTGATTAGAACTGGACATATATATATACTCTTGAGAGAAGAAGGAACCTTTAGGGTAGCATGCTGAAGAAGAGGTTTGAACCCTTAGCCTTCTTTGGAGCAGAACCACTTGTAGCACACAGTGACGCTGAAAAAAAAGAGACTAGATGAAGAAGCATGCAACAATAACAATCATGAAGTTAGTTGCCCATGCATGGAACATTATGCAAAGAAATAGCCTATAATTAACTTCTGCATATTTAACTCCTGTTAAGTACAGACATCTTATCCAACATTCAGAGCAAAGGCAAACGTTGTACTGAGAAGGTCTGAGAAGATGGATAAAGCAAACACAAGGGCCTCATATTGGTGATTCTTGCAGAAACTGAGTTACCTGAGTTACTGGTACAAGATGGCAGATGACATGATTCTAGAAACCTTGATGTGCTCAAGACAGAAAGATGCATCCAATTCAAGAGGTGGCAAACCAAAGGCATTCCGTTTAAGTCTCCTAATTTTACAGCAATGGAGAATATATATTTACCAAGCTAAGCCTCCACAAACATGAAGGAGACAATGGAGAATATATATTTACCAAGCTAAGCCTCCACAAACATTGCTTCACCAAAATGTAGACAATCAAATAATGTTGCCACTGACTAAATGCGAAGAAAATGGTATGGCTATTGTTAGTATTTACAGCAATATAACAGTGTGTATTTCCCTTTACCTTATCTTCTACTTTCTCATCGACATAGGTCTAGACGGTATCAAGATGAAGCTTCTCAAGCTTAATCCATTCGTCGAGTCTTCTATTGACTGTGAGTTCAAATCAATTTAAGATATATGAATTTACAATTATCAGAACCGACTGCAGTTAAGATAAGAGACCGACCTTAGGTCCAACTAGAATTACCATAAGAAGTTTGTGACCTTAGCTGCAGTGTATGCAATGGCAGGAGTGGTAAACATACAGTGGTTGGGGTGAGTTGTAACATCCTAAAAACTCTTCCTAGTCTAATTGGCAAACATGTTTTACTTCTATTTTGTGATCTCAGCTGCAGACTATAAATCTCAGAAAACATAATTTAGTATTTGCATAGACATGTGAAACTTTAGTTCATATAAATTTATAGTATTGACTAAAAGGAGAGACACCAAGATAAGTCAAAATGCATATAAATTAAAATATGTGTATTCAAATCCACGTCATGTTTCCCAGACATATCAATTGCATCTACACTAAATACTAAACAAATAAGACATAGAGACACATTAGTTCCAAATATGCCTTATCTCTGAAAAATCTGAGATCACCAACCAGATTCGAGTGATGGACGCGTGCAAAAAACAATAAAGCATTCCTAACCTTTCATTTAATTTAAAAAATAATAGAAAAATTGATGTTTGGAAGCCTAGAAATTTCAGCAAACCTCAAGTAACAGACCTCACGCAAAATAAAAAATGTGAAGTTCATGAGATGCCAAAGCTAGCATTGTTACGTCCGCATCCTGCAATAGTAGTCAGTGTGTAAAAGAGCAAAAAAAAAAGATATCAATTAGAAAATCAGTGACGGGAAAATGGGGAAAAAATATAGTTCCATATCAAGGACACGACCTGAAGGAGGACGGGCGGGGGAGGAGCGCGGGGTCACGGGGATCCGGAGCCGGTGAAGACGCCGCGGGCGGGGACGAAGGCGACGCGGACGGGCGGGGCGTCGCGGGATCCGGAGCCGCTGAAGGCGCCGCGGGCGTGCGGGCTCCGCGGAAGCCGGGGAAGCGGGAGGGCTGCGATGGGCTGTTAGTGGAGGGACCGAGGGAGCCGGGTGAATCGAAGGCCGCGCGGCGCGCGTGGAGTAGCGAGGGAGGACCGGGATCTCCGGTCTCCGCGCCGGAGCCAGAGGACGCCCGCCGGGGGAGGCCGGAAGCGGGGGTGGAAGGCGGTCTCCATCGGGGGAGGGCGGAAACACGCGCGGGCCGCCGCCGGGATGGGGCTGGGGCACCGCGTGCGTCGGAGCGCCGGGTCACGCCGGGAGGCGAGGTGAGTGCGTGAAGCCGGGCGGGGGCGTGCGTGCGGGCGAGGGATTTGGCATGCCGGGTGGACGAAAACTAACCGCGGCGGTCGCTTTACACCGACCGTCAGGGTTAATCAATTAACCATGGCGGTTCTGGCCCCTGTCGGCTTGGCTTCTGGAAACCAATTAATCGTGACGATTAATCGTGACGGTTAATAGGTTTAACCACATCGGTTAAGATTTCCAAAAGTGCTATGCAAAATAAATTCTGTAGTAGTGTTATCTCTTCCAACTCTTATAATTTGATATCCATCCGAGATTTTTATCCAAATATTGAAAATAAAGCAAGCGTAAGTACATGTCGTACATAGCAATTATAATATGGAGTTCATGAGGCTCAAAAATGATAAACACAGGTTTAACTGCGGTAGCTTTTAATAAGTCATAGTTTTAGCAGTGAAGTTGCATCAAGTTGAACATAAGCTCAAATAACCACATGATCAAGATATAATGCCTATATGAACAATTAACAATAATCAATAACATATAACAATTGATGAGTTATAACATAAGGACATCACACAGTAAGGAGTCCCAGCCGATCTTGACCGTGAGCACGGCTATCATGATAGTTTTAACTCTGCGCAGAGGTGTACATCCTTACCCACAAGTCGTGAATTGCCTTTTCGCCCGAGGTAGCTAATCTCCTAACCCACTTCCAAGGTAGGCCGACAGGGTTCACTAAGAGACCGTTCACATGTTCCACTAATAGGTAGCAACCCACTACAAGTTTTCTCGACGAGACGTAAGAACTGGTGGCCGCAAAACCACCAGTTCACAGATTTGGTGGTTTGGGCCGCAAAACCACTGGTGGTCAGTTTACAAGTTTGGGCCTCAAAACCCAGGCGAAGCGTCCGAGGAAGCGGGGATTGCATGTGGTTGAATCATGGAGGTTGCGTCGAGGCAATGACAAGTCCAGACAAGAAGCGGGGTCGTCTCATCAAAGATGACGAGAAGGTTCGGGGGAGTTGGACTGTAGTGTCTCAAGAATAGGTAGTTCTTTCATGTATGAGGGGGCTATTTGGAAATGTCCAATAGACATCAATAAGAGAGGATGAATGGGTATCCTCATCCACACCTCTTGCATTTCTCCCTCCCACATATTTTCCTAGGTTTCCTCTCACTAGAGCTCTTGCTTGAGGTCCATGATTTCTCTCGTGTAAGAATTGAGATTTGTACTGAGGAAAGGAGGTTGTAACCTCCTTGTCTCCTCTGGGAGTCGTTTGTGAAATTGCTTGTGTTTGCGTTCATCGCTTTTTGCAATTTTGTTCTCCGATTCTTTCTTTCGATCTCTCTCTGTGGTTGCTTGTTATGCGATCTATTTGTCAGAGAAATTGCTACAACCCCTTGTGAGATAAACCACTGAAGGATTCGTGTTGGTTTGGGGCGAGCAAAGAGATCAATCACTTTTTCGTTGTGGTTCGTTTTCACTCCGTTTCTCGGTTTTCTTTTGACTCCAAAATTGTGAGGGTAGGAAGATCAAGATCTTCATGGAGTAGAGTCACATCTACCTTAGAACCCCCCCCCCCCAAGTTTGGATTCAATCGGAGTTGAATCGACCAAATTCCGGCGATTTTCAGGTGATCCTCGTAGTTTTCGGGGGCTTCGAACGCTAGCACCGGACACTCACCTAAGCACCGGACGCGTCCGGTGTACTATTTCTGTGTGTAAGTCATACCAGACGCTGGCACCAGACGCACACGTCCCCATGGGTTAGAGTCCGGTGGATTAACTGTTCATCGCTTGTGCGTGAGCACTCCTTGGAGCTCTCTGTTTTTGCACCGGACTCACCGTCAGTGGCAGGCCCAGGATTTTTAGGCCGTGTATTCAAAATATAAAGAGGTGCTAAAAATTTCTTCATCAGATGTATTTATCTTTAGTTTTTTCTTCTTTTCAATACACATATGTATATATACGCAATATCTATAAATTTTCTTGCAAAAAATTTGGGTATTCAGCTGAATACCCTTGCATATAGCTAGGCCCGCCCCTGCTCACCGCACCAGACGTAGCTGTCCGCTGAGCCAGCATCCGGTGGTGAGTTGTGTGCACCGGACGCGTCCGACGTCCAATGAGGCAGCGTCCGGTGTTGTGCAGTGCGTGTTGTTTCGATCGGTCCTTCCTCGTCTGGACTTTGAATCAAGTTCTTTTTGTTGCGTTGGATTCATATTCACGCAACGGATTTGATGAAGTACTCTTGAGACCAATTCTCACAAGTATTTTTGCTTGAGTTCTTGTCTCTTTTCCCTAGGGAAGAACTCTGTTTTCGGTGTTTTGGATTCAAGTCCTCCACTATCAGTGAGCTTTCGTTTCTCTGGTTTTGTATGAATCTCCCTCGCTTTGCTCGGGAGAGGTTGAGTACCCACAACTGAGTTTGTGTTTGGGAAAGAGTGGCCCGAATATTTCATTGAGAAATTTGAGGCTCTCATTCACGCCCCTCTAGTCGCCGTTTTGGTCCTTCAAGGGTTGTAGTGCCGATCTCCAATGTTACGCCGAGAACGGAAGCACCAGAACCAGCGGGAAGGAGTGGACGAAGCGAGTAGTCGGCCGCATATGGATACTCCCCAAAACTTGATTGTCGTCTTCACCCGAGCAGGTGAAACCACTTGACGAAGACGTTTCGGAGGCAATCTTCAGTTAATATATTTCGTATGGTACTAAACCATTCAATGCACATTATTTAGATCGTAGAGTTTTATTAGATTAAATGTTTAATAGGTTAAGCCTACATTATATCTAACAACGAGATCCACGTAGAAAACAACAAATAAAATGATTAATTAATCATGTGTTTACATTAAGATTCGTGTAATTTTTGAAGGAGCAAATCCCAAATACATGTTATCAATGCACATATAGGACCCCCAGATGAAGCAAAATTAAAAGCATACAAAATAATAACTACTTGAATTCATAGTTTATACAAGAAAAAAAATCATAGGATGATTTGGTTGCGCATTGTAGTATGTAGCAAGAAGCTCAAGGTTCCCATGTTGTAGTCCCATGTTGCGGAAGATGGATAAGACTGGCATTCTTGTTGCGGTTGCGGCTGCGGTTGCGGTTGCGGAGGAGTGAATACACTGGGTACACTGCAATGTATGCCAGAACAGGGATGACCAAACAGATGACATTCTTGGTGGTTTGCATGT
This sequence comes from Microstegium vimineum, assembly GCA_022036555.1. NCBI lineage: Eukaryota > Viridiplantae > Streptophyta > Magnoliopsida > Poales > Poaceae > Microstegium > Microstegium vimineum. Next base: position 21,777,173 of record CM039134.1, on the reverse strand, counting down.
CCCTATTGCTACCTGCTGCGTAGGCAGCTAGGAGGCCGAGCATGTCGAGCAAAATGGCCGTATGCATCGGCCACAGCGGCAAGTCCTTGTTATGCAGCGTGGACCGAAGTAGTAAGACGATGACTACAATGGACGCCACAAAGGAAGTGGAGTTGCTATAGAAGAAGGCGAGGTACCGGCGCTTGTTGATGTCATGGAGAACCGGGTCGCCGGCGAAGTGTGCAATGCTGTCCTCCGGCCGTCCATCCTCCGGCCATCGTCCATCCTCCGGCCATAGTCCACCGGGCGGTTTCAGGCCAGTCTGGTATGTTACACTAGCAGCGAGGATTCCGAGCAGCATCAAGTACTCACGCAGCTGGCTCCTCCTCTTTTGCTTTTCCTTGTCGTTGTTGCTGCTGCTGCTGCTGTCTCCTTGCCCTGCTTGTTGTTGGCCGGCATTGTTATCATCATCACCTCCTCCTTCCGCCGCTTCAGTACTGCTACAGAGTTTCACATCTACTTCTCGGCCTCTGCACTTCCAGTTCCTCCAATAAATGAATACCTGCGCGGTCACAAAGACGAAAAGCCCAATAGCCAGCACCAGGACGTAGATGGAGGTGCGCAAACGCCGGGAGCTCCCGGCGGTGTAGGCGCCCACGAGGCAAAACATGCCGGCCACCATGCACACGTGTAGCGCATAGCATCGTATGCCAATCTTGTACAGCGCCGGGTTCACCAGCAGCAGGATGAGGGCTACAGATGTCATGAAGCTCGCGGCGTTGCAGTAGAAGAAAGCCTTGTAACGCTTAGGGTAGTTGTCATGGAGGACCGGGTAGCCCGCGTAGTAGATGCGGCGGCCGGAGGGCTTGTCGTCGGTGATGGTCGCTGACCAGAAGCCTCCCGGCGGCGTCAGCCCAGCCTGGTAGGTCAGCGTCGCGACTAGGATCGCAAGCAGCAGCAGGACGTCACGCTTGCTGTCCATCTCTTCTTCTGCTCCTTCAGGCGGGTTGCCGGCGGCGGCGGCGGCTTTCTGGTCCAGTGTGAAGAAGAAGATGATGTGGATGACCACGTAGACGAGGACGACACCTGCCAGGGCCACCACGTAGACGGAGGTGCTCACGTCCCTGCAGCTCCCGGCGGCGTAGGCGCATATGAGGCCCAACAGGTCCAGGATCATGGCTGCCTCCAGCGTGCGGCGCTGGAGCAGGAACGTACTCTGGACCATCATGATGACCACCAAGGACGCCACGAAAGCCGCGGAGTTGCTGTAGAAGAACACCATGTAGCGTGCAGGGTCCGTCGTGAGGAGAACCGATTCGCCGATCTTGTGCCCGCCGTCTGATGGGTCGTCGTTTTGCCAGAGGCCACCCGGTGGGTCTAGTCCGGCCTGGTAAGTGATGCTTGCGGCAAGAGTTGCCAACAGCATTACAAGCTCACGAGACTTGGACGTCACTAATGACGATGACGATGTTTCTTCTTGAGTGCCACTCCTGCAGGTCCGGTAGTAGTAATTTCATATATATATATATATATATATATATATATATATATATATATATATAGTATATATAGTAGCTAGCTACAGAATAAGTTATTCTATAGCCACCTCTATTTACGATAATTTTATATACTAATTTACGATAAAGTAAATACATATTTACGATAATTGTGTTACGATAACACATGGGGATATTTACCATAATTTTATCATAAATCACACAGTAAAGAATTACTATAATCTCTCGTAAATGAGTATAGTAATTATCGTAAATCAAAGTGGCTATAGAATAGGTTATATATATATATATATATATATATATATATATATATATATATGAAATTACTACTACTGGACCTGCAGGAGTGGCACTCAAGAAGAAACATATTATGACGTGACTTATGATGGCAGATATATAATAGAAAAAGATAGGGATTTGCTAAATTTCAGGTGTCTGAATTTTAATTTTCTTTCAAGCGACGGTTATTGCATATATTTTATACTAAAATTATAATTTTAGTTCATTGCAATTTATGTAGACACAGTCTGTAATTTTTTGTTTCAGAAATAAAAAACATGTTAGACAAAACTACAAACCTGATAAAGTCTTATATATGTTGGCACAAAGACAATTTAACAATTACAATTATTTCTATAGGAAGACAAGAACAAAAATTTAATATGTTATAACACAAAGACAAATAACAAAATACAAAATTAACAACTAACTTATACTAGTTGGTGGTATATTAGTGTTGTCTAAAATCATCTTAAATTTCAGACACATGAACTATAGGAAAAGTGAATATATATATATATATATATATATATATATATATATATATATATATATATATATATATATATATGTGTGTGTGTGTGTGTGTGTGTGTGTGTGTGTGTGTGTGTGTGTGTGTGTGTGTGTGTGTGTGTGTGTGTGTGTGTAAAGGAAAAGGAATTGTTATGGACTCAGTGTGAAATCTCCCTGTTTCACTAAGATGCGCACGAAGAAATAGGAAAAAAAAGAGCAATGGAAACATATAGGAAAATAGAATAAGAATAAAAAATAGCAATAGAGTCCTTCACGAACTCTTTTGGTTTGCAGTGAAAAAATAATGACATATTTAAGAGAAAAAAATAAAAATAAAAATAAATAGCAATGAGCTCCATCACGAACTACTCTAGTTAGATACTCTGAAAAGACCACATATAGAAATAAAAAGGTAAATATGAATAAATATGCAACGATCATTTTATTTTTTTCTCCGTTTGCACGTTTGCTAGTATATAGTAATTAATCAAATACATATGTACAGATATAAATATATACCTGCTGTTGTGGTCGACGACGAATAGCCCTTGTATGTGTTTTTTAGCCGCAACCAGTGCTCGGACGATAGTATTATCTTGCCTCATTTGAATGTTTAAAGACAGCTGGAGGAGGATGCATGCGAGAACTGCGATGCCGAGGCCAATGACGTAGGCGGTGTTGTCACGCTCCCTGGGGCTGCCTGCAACGTAGGCCCCCACAAGGCCCAGGAGCGCTACGGCGACGAGCACGTAGAGAGTGACAAAGCGCGTGGAGACCCGCTTGGTGAGCTTCTTGTCCATGAGCAGCATGATGATGATGAGGGAGACGACGAACGCGGTGGTGTTGCAGACGAAGAAGGCCTGGTACCGCCTGGGGTGGTGGTCCTTGAGCACCGGCTGGCTCAGGTGGTGCCCCTGTGGCACGGTGACGGTGTTTCCCCAGAAGCCACCCGGCGGGTTCAGCCCGGCCACGTACGTCACTGCCACCGCGAAGGTGGTGAGGAGCATCAGGGTCTCATGCATTTCTTCACGCCGGCTGCTGCTGCTGGTGGTAGTGGTGGTGGTGGTAGGGCCGACGACGTCATCGTCGTCGTCGTCGTCGTCGTCGTCGTCCGCAGCAGCTGCTTTCTTTTTCTGCTTGTTATTGTTAGTATTGTCTTGTTGTCGTTGCCTGATGATGATGGGCTTGGACTTGGAGACGGCAAATGCAACGAGCGCAGGCATGATGTAGGCGAAGACGCTGGACATGAGCAGCAGGGAGTAGACGGTGGTGAACCTGTCCCTGCAGCTCCCGGCGGCGTAGGCTCCCATGAGAGCGAGCAGGTCGAGCAGCATGACCAGGCGCAGCAGCACGGCGGCGGGGCCCTGGCTCCTCTCCTTGTCCAGGGCGAGGACGAGGAGGCACACCACGAGCGACGCCGTGAACGCCGTGGCGTTGCAGTAGTAGAACACCAGGTAGCGCCGGTGCTGGGTGTCCGGGAGGATGGGGTCGCCCACGGGGTGGCCCTGCTCCGTGTCCTGCCACACGCCCCCCGGCAGGTTCAGCCCCGCGGCGTACGTCACCGTCGCCACCAGGGTGGCCAGCACCAGGAGGTACTTCTTCAGCTGGTACTCGGTGGATTGCTGCGGTGCGGCGGCTGCATTTTTCGCTCCTCGTCGGCCTCCTTCAGACCCGCTCGCCATTTCGATCGATATGATAATCTCTCCTCCCTCAGAGCGCTGGGTGCTCGGCTCAGCTCATGTATCTATCAAATTTTTATATATAGAGAGAGAAAGAGAGACAGAGACCAGTGGAGGAGGTTGCTCAGCACAGCACAGCACAGCACCGCACAACATCCTTTGCGCTGTGCGCGTATCAGTAGTTTTGGCATGGCGTGATGCGATCGCAGCCTAGATGCTGGCTCATCCTATATATTTTGTTCGTGTTACTTTATTCCCATCTTGTTGTCGTCTTTTTCTGTATGTAATTCGAGCTTGAACGTTCAAGTAACCGATGTTCTCACGCAAAGGTTTAGATTCTTCGTGTCTCTGCATATATGGTGTGTTTGGTTGGGTGACTAACTCCTAGCCAGGCTCTGTGAAGCCACCCTCGAATTGTTTGGTTGCCTGTTTGTATGCTCAAACCAGGCTCCACGGAGCCACCAATCACCCCTAGTCTGGCTCCAGTAAAACGCAAGAGTTGGTCGTTCTTTGGGAGCCAGGCTTGGCTAAGCCCGCAGCTAGATTCTCCTCACCGCCCGTTCCTCTTTCTCGCCTCTGATCCTCTGCTTGACCCTCCCGCACCGTCTCCGATCACCTCCCCACCGGCCGGCTGTGCTCCAACGAGCTGCTCGACCCATGCACGCGAGATTCGTTGTTGCTCTGCTCTGCTCCTCCTCTCGTGCTCTCCGACGAGGCACCATGCGAGCACTAGTTCTCCGACAAGGTCGGGCTGCTAGCCACTCGAGCGTCACGTGCCGTTTACCGGAGCACGACCCCCGCGGCGTCGAGTGGATTGGGCGGGCGAGAATCAGTGGGGTGAGGTTGTGGGCAGCGAGAGCAAGGGCAAGAGGATGAGGATGCAGGTTGGGGCTTGGATGGTCGCGGTGCTGTAGGTGGAGGTAGAGCTCTCCCGGAGATGGAGTCCATGAGAAGGTCATTCAGGTAGAGAAACTCGCTCAAGTGCTGAAGTCCGACATCCATCTCAATGTGACTAGTGAATCGTTGTTGAGGATCAGAGAAGCATTGGCGACCTTCGTCGCTCTGCTCCTAGTCGCAAATTCTGCAACACAGGTGTGCGCGTCGTGCTCGCATCTCAGGTGCTTCAGTGCTTGCTAGTGCCTCCTGCTGCTGCGCAGGCACCCACCAACTGTTCAACGAAATTTATCAAAGGAGGTGAATTTACCGATCAAAAGAAGAGGTGACTCTATGCAAAGCAAACCAGCCAACCAAACACACATTATGCTAGCCAGGCTTAGAAAATACACACAACCAAACAACTGGGTATTGGCTTGGTGGGAGCAAGCTAAGACTACTCAGGCTTGGATTCTAGCCAGGCTAGAAATAGGCCAGGAAACCAAACACACCCATATATGCTTCTATTTTCAGTAACTTATATTCTTCCTTCACATATATACGTACTTATTAGCCTGTCACAATTTTCCTCCTACGATATATTGAGCTTCGAATGTGAACTCTACATATCGTTCATCCTCACCCTAGGTATCCGGTACTACCGAACCGATCGGTTCGGTTTCTCGGTACTCATCCAAATTTGGTTCCTGACAAACTCGATACCGATCGGTTCCTGAAAATACTCGGTAGCGACGAACTTCGGTATCGGTACTTTCGGTTCGGTTCCGGTATTTACCGAAATTACCGAACAAGGCAAATCAGCACGTGTACGCAGTACCATGGTGACTGGCAAGAAACCGAGGAAGGGAACTGGTAGTGTGTAGGCGAAGGAGAACTTGAAGAGGAAGGAGGCGGAGCTTGGCGAGCTCGGGGCGCAGTCGGTGTGCGGCCGGCGAAGAATCCGGCGGCACGGTGGCGTGGTGGAGACGGCTTGTGCGGTCGCGGTGGAGGGCTGGTCCGTGGCTCACATCACGGGCGGAGGAGGCACGACGAGGTTGTGCTGCCCTGCTGGTCTGCTGCGACGGAGATGGCTTGCCATGCAGGAGCAGTCGAGCAGAGCAGGAGCACCGAGGCCGTGAGCCAGAGGCGTGGAGCCGCGGAGGAGCGCCAAAGCATAGAAATAGCCCCCTCAAAGGAACTAGCCTTTCTACTAGAATCACATTGCTAATGCTAAGATCATTGGAGATAGCAATCTTTCCAAGCCCTTTCACCTTGCCTTTGCCATTGTCACCAAATGTGATACTATCAAAGCCATGAGCACTATCTTGGTTGATTGAGTTGAACATCCTTCCATCACCAGTCATGTGTTGAGTGCACCCACTATCAAGCACCCAATGCCTCCCTCCGGCTTTGTAATTGACCTACAAGAGAGATCAATTCTTTTTAGGTACCCAAACTTGCTTGGGTCCTCCAAGGTTAGTTACCAAGGATTTTGGTACCCAAATGGACTTCTTAGTAGTCATCCATGGTGCACCAACAAACTTGGCATGAACACCATTAGTACCCTTGGAAAGAACATAGAATGAATCAACTCTCATAGAGGATACACTTCCTTGTGGCTTCTTGTTCTTGCATTAATGCTTATTGTGACCAACTTGCTTGCAACTCTTGCAATAGCTACCGGTGTTCTTCACAAAACTCGTTTTGTGAGGAGCAAAGGCGGCCTTGCCTATCTTGGGGGTATATCCCAATCCCTCTTTGTAGAGAGATGCTCTTTGACTACCCAAGCACATAAGCAAGCGGTCCTCACCTCCATAATCCTTAGCTAAGGAGTGATTGAGCTTAGTAACCTCCTTCTTGAGGGTTTCATTTTCCACCACAAGTGAGGCATCACAAGTAGAGCCATCACTAGTAGATGAAGTAGTAGTGGTAGTGCTACAAGAGGGGTTAGTGGGAGCAACAATGATAGGAGTATAGAAAGATTCATCAAGAATATCACAAGTAACTCCCATGTCACATGTTTGAGCAATCTCCTTCTTACGTTGGTCAAGGAGGGAGGAATGAGCTCTTTCAAGCTTAGTGTGAGACTTCACTAGCTTCTCATGGGCTTCCATTAGCCTCTCATGAGATGCTACGGCCTCATCAAGGTTTTGCTCAAGAGCCATATTGGTCTTGCGCAATTCCTTGCATTCTTTCCTCTTCTTGTCAATGTATTCCTTAGCTTGCTCAAGCATGTTCATGAGTTCCTCCTTTGAGGGCTCCTCACTATCACTATCACTCTCACTCTCATTCTCATCATGAGAAAGTAACTTAGTGGACTTAGCCATGAAGCATGATGATGGAGTGTCAAATAGAGAGATCTTGTCCCTCATTGCAATGCTTGCAAAAGCCTTCTTCTTGGTAGTGGTCTTCTTCTCTTGATCATCATCATCACATGAAGAAGAATCACTATCCCAAGTGACAATATGAGAGTAGCCCTTCTTCTTCTTGTCAAATGTGGGCTTCTTCTCTTTCTTGCCTTTCTTCTTCACATCTTCTTCCTTGTTGTCCCGGTAAGCATCTTCGGTCATCACATCTCCCAAGACTTAATTGGGTGTCACGGTGTTCAAACCACCTCTCACAATCAAGGTCACAAGAGTGTCAAACCGAGGAGGAAGACACCTCAAGAACTTGTGAGAGAAGTCCTTATCCTCAACCTTTGTAACACCCCAGGTGTTAATCTCTTAATTAAAATTTGATCATGTCATCATATGCATTAAGCATCATTCATTTGTTTGAGAACCTGGATATGCATTGAACTAAAATGAGTTTACTTGTCTATGTTTGATCAATGGTTTGAATGCAGGTCATCTTTTCAAATTCTCAAAATTTAAAATTTGGAATCCAAACCCTTTTCCTAGAGGGGGTGGATTAAACCCTAAATATGATTTTCAAAATCTATAAAGTTTTTGCCTATGGTTGTTTAAGCAAAGTTGTAGATCTTAAAGTTTTGAACATCTTTCGTGTTCAAAGTTTTTCCTGAAAACCCCTGGAAGCTTGAGCATTTTTGCAAAATAGCCACAGAGTCAGTTCTGTCCTTTTTCCGAGCAGTTGCATGGCGGGGTCGATCTCGACGGTGCCCGACGCCGACACCTGTCCTTGGACTCCCGTCTTGTCGAGTGTACGTGGCGAAATCGCGGAACCCATTGCCGTCTTTAAAAGCGGGACGTCGTTCTCTCTGTTTCCCTTTCCACGCCACTGCTCCACTCTTCTCCATCGCTCTGCTCTGCTTCGTCTCCGCCGAGCGCTCCACCTCCATTGACGAACTCGTCCGAGCTCGTTAGCTGCTGCCAATCACTCAATCTTTCGTCATTGTCTTCGCTTGGACCTTGCGCATCCTCGGAGTGAGTTTGTTGAAGCCTTCGAGTCTGCATTCGTTCAGCGCGGATCCGTCTTCTTCAGCTCCGACGCGACCGCCGCTGCTCTGGTCAGTCCTCGACCAGGCTACGCGGGAGCCGCATTGACTTTGTATCTTGTGTTTCTTGCTCCTTGCTCATCTCAGAATCTTGTTGGGTTCTCCGTTTTGCAAATGGTGGACCACAGCTCTGGGAACATCTTCGTGCCGCGCAGTTCTTCGTCTCCGCCGGCACGCTCTCCATCGACGGTCGTCTCTCCTTCATCTCCGGCCACACTTGCTAGTGCTTCGTGACCAGGGTGAGCTCCTCGACCTCTCCTCTCTACTCGGTTACATTTGAATCGAGCCTTCGAGCTCTGTCCTCGAGCATCGCCGTTGTTCTTGTTCGGCGCGGCGGTGTGTTCGTCGTCTAATCGTTGTAGTTGATCTTTTTGAAGTCCAAGTCTTGCGCTAGCCTCGTCTAGCCGATCTGAGTCTGTTTCGAGGGGTAGTTGCCCTCGAGCGCGTGCGTGTTGTCTTCGGCGCGTCGCGCAGATCTCCGTCGGCCGCCAGCGCCGTCGTCGAGGGGGTTGCTTTTAGCTTTGTGTTCGTTTGGCTTGCGCTTCGCGTTGTTTGGGGTCCGCTTAGCTTGCTGGAGTTGTTGGTTGTGTCGATCGAGGTCTGATCGAGGCCTAGCGTCTCTGCTCGAGGCTAGCTCCTTTGATCGAGGCCTGTATCCGTTCTGCATATGTGCGGTCGAGCTTGGTTCACCGCCATTGTCGTCGGCGAGGTCTCCTGAGTAGGTGTTAGTCCAGTTGTTGTTGGGCGTCTTGCTCACGGTTGTTCTCTGAGTCGTGATCGAAGCCTAGCCTCTCTGATCGAGGGTCGATCGAGGCCTAGTTTCTCCGATCGAGGTCTCTCTTCTTCGATCGAGGCCTGCGCTCGACGGTGCGCGATCGGTCGAGCCCCGTCCGATCGTCAGCACCCTCGATGAGGTGTCTCTGAAGGTTTGTTTGGGTCGTGGCGCACCTCGTTGGGCTCGGCTCGGCGAGCCGAAGCATGTTCGAGGGGTAGCCGTTCGGTTTGGTCACCGACGGCGACTCGCCGTCGTGTTTTGTGGTTCTCGACGCCGCTCGAGCATCTGTGCCGCTAGCGGGCAGGTCACAACCGTCAGTAGGTTTGTGCAAAGTTTTCCTGTTCCTATTTAGATCAGTTTGTTTTTAATACTATAAACATGTCCTAGTTAAGTATAAAATGTTTAGAAACCCTAATACCTTTAGACTTTGAGTGATTTTGGTTTGTTTGATACATATGGTCATTGTCCAGTGACAAACACAAGTTGGACATGCTCGATGTAATGTTGCTTGCTCAGTTCTTTTGGATGTAAGTGTTAACTTAGATAATCAAGATAAATAGGGTCTAATTAGTTTGCTTTCTAACCTAGTGTTGCTTTCCTTCATGAAGGGAAGTTGTACTCAAGGTGTAATCTGTTTTAGTCTTCTCTTATGAGCTTGTTTGTTTAAGTTGAGCATCATGTTTACTATTCAAGCATCATCTGAAACATGTCATTATATCGTATAGATTGTTCGTTGGTTGGGTTGGATACCTCCAGTGAAGGGGTTTTCTCTCTCGAATCTGAGCCCGAGTTCGTTTATCCCTCCAACCAAGGCAAGCCCCGGTGCATTCAAACATTTCCTTGTATTTAAAATGATTGCTTTAAATACACTTATGTTTATATTATTGCATTACGGTACTTTATTAAATTCCTACTTGATGCATAGCCTTACCTTGAATTATTTATTCCTGTACCTTGATACTGTTTTAAAAGTACGAATGTTGCTTCATGCTGCTTAGCAATGCTTAGACCGATAGAGTCAGATGATTTCCTGTCATCTGCGAGAATAGGTGATAACTTGATTGCTTCCTCAATGGTTCTGTTTCTGAGAAGAATAGCGGATTGCTGCGGCAAATGGCTATGTCTTCTTGATGGAAGTAATAATCTGAGACGGGGCGGACACGGTGTTGGAGAGCCACCAGATGTGGATATCTGGTGAGCGGGTTCTTTCCGCCTGTGTCGATTAGGAACCGTCCGTTGATGCATGACTAGGGTTGTGACTTTGGAGTACTTATCACATACTCCGGGAAGCTGGACTCTGGCTATTCTCGCTTGAAGAACGGTTAACCCGCACTGGGAGTGGAGAGATGGCGAGAGTAGTGTGTACCCTCCAAGTTAGCGAACTGGATGGAGGTGTACTGTGCTCTCGGGTGGCGGAACCCCGGTCTTGGCGAGAGGATCCAGGGAAAGGTAGTCATATGCGTGCTTTAAGCGGTTGTATATGTCGTGTGATAGGGAAGCCCCAGCTGGGATAAACCGGTTCGAATCGTCGTGTTCCTAGGATATGGAAACATGACCCTGTTTTCTTCTTCGTAGTAATACACTTAAACTGGATACTTGTTGGATCCCCTTGTGGATGGTTATTACCTTGTTATCGATCATACATCTAGGTCGATACTTGAGTAATCTTATGGATAACATAAATGATTTCAATTCTTTTTATAAATGCTCATTTATGCAAAATACTTGATTCTTGCAAACCACACCTTGAATCCTATGACTTGCATACTGTTTTGTCCACCAAATACTTTTCTTTGTCGGATAAGTCTTGTGGAGTACTCCCGTACTCAGGGTTTGTTAACCCCTATTGCAGATGAGGATCACAACCCAGTTTGTGTGGCTTCTTGCTGTATGACCGTGGTCAGTGTAGATGAAGAGGAAGAATGAACTGTCTTTGCTTGACTCTTGGGCAAGAGTAACTCGGTTATCTGTTCTTTCGCTATCAGCAGCTTGATATAATCTTATTGTATGACACTAAGTTATGTTTCAAAACTTATGGTTTGTAATATGACTTTAAATTTCCGCTACTTTGATGTAATATAAAAATTTCGTATTACTTCTGTCATGATTGTAATAAGGTGATCCTATTCAGAAAGAGGTGGATGACCCGCTGCAAAGTGGCGACACCTGATGGGCTAATTAAGATTTGGATCATCTGTTGGGATTAAGTTGGTTAATCCTGGCAAGTGGGCCCTATCTTAAGAGGTTCTGTCACAACCTTCTCACCAAGATCCATGAGATCATTGACTAGCACTTGGAGCCTATGAAACATCTCCGACACATTTTCATCATCCTTCATCTTGAAGCTTGCAAACTTCTCCTTGAGAATGTATGCCTTGGCACCCTTGACGGCTTGAGTGCCTTCAAATGATTCTTCAAGCTTCTTTCAAGCCTCATGAGCACTCTCTACATTATTGATTTGCTCAAAGACCTTCTCATCAAGAGCCTCATGGATGGCACTAAGAGCAATATCATTGTGTTGAAGCTTCTCTTCTTCGGCCGGGGTGGGAGCTTCCTCATTTGCAACCTCAAACTTCTTGTCCACCACAAGCCACACCTTCCGGCTAATTGACTTGATATGAGCAGTCATCTTGACTTTCCAATAGCCATAGTTTGAGTCATCAAACTTGGGTGGTTTCTTCATGTTGTTGATATGAGCCATGATCACACCGTAGGTTGTTAAGCCTCAAATCAACGGTGTACTAGCTTTGATACCACTTGAAAGGTCCGATTGCAAGGCTAGAGGGGGGGGGGTGAATAGCCTAAATTCAAATCCTAAACAATTCTCAACAAGTTAGATTACAAGGAAGCGAAGCGAGGCTAGCACTAGCACACTAAGGGATGTGAAGCCTCCTAACCACAATTGCTATCCTAATATAGCTCTAAGCTCACACAATGCCTACTCAATTCTAGTAGCCCTCTAGGCACAACCTAATATACTAAGACAAGTATGAAGAAGATAATGCGAAGATAGGAGGGTGATTATACCGCCGTGTAGAGGTAGAGATCCAATCAATGGATGAACACTGAGATAGCCAATCAATCACAATTGGGAGACAAGGTTGACACTTGATTTTTCTCCCAAGGTTCACTAGTTTTCCATCTAGCTACGTCCTCGTTGTGTCGGCTCACTCACTTGGAGGTTCACGCGCTAATTGGCATCACACGCCAAACCTGTCACCGGGTGCCGCACAACCAACACAAGAGAGGGCACTCAACGACACGCGCAATCCACTAGAGTTACCTTTGCGATCTCCCGCGGGGAAGACACAAGAACCCCTCACAATCACCACTTGTGGTCGACGAAGCACAATCACCAAGCTTCTCGAATCCACACCGCTTGCTCCAACCGTCTAGGTGATGGCAATCACCAAGAGTAACAAGAAACTAGCAGCGGTATCAACTCTCAAGTGCCACTAAGATGAATCACTTCATGCAATGCACTTGATGCACTCAAATCTCTCAAATGGATGATTAATCAAGTGTGAGATGAGTGGGAGTGTGTGTCACAAGATCACAAGAGTATACAATAGCCAAAGGTGCAAGGGGGGCTCATTGAACCTTCCACACATCCTTAAATAATCCCCTCAAAGGACTAGCTGTTATGCACTTGGGCTGCTGAAAAACGTGACCGTCGGACCACTTTCCATCACCGTCGGACCATAGCGCCTGGTCCGACGCTTTGGTCCAACGCCTTCTGCGTCTGCCACGCGTCCTCTGTCTTTTGAAAATTTACCGTTGGCGCGCGTCTCTAAGCACCATCGGACCACCTTCATTGGTCCGGAGGCTTGGTCCGACGCCTTGATCAGCCTTCAGCCAACCTCAACAGGGAGCACCCTTGCTCCGGACTCGACCGTCGGACTGGTCCACCGGACCATGCCACCTGGTCCGACGCCTCCACGAGTCTTGAAGTTTTTCACGCAGGGAGCACCTGAGCTTCGGACCTCACCGTCGGACTGGTCCACCGGACCATGCATTCTGGTTCGGAGGTCACTTTGACTTTTGTTCTGCCTTTGACTGAGCCACCGAACCATTCGCCTATGGTCCGGAGCCTCAACTGTGCACTGGTCCAACGCTTCTCTACCTGAGGGCCAGTGCTGGGAACAATCGTCGGACCACCTCCTATGGTCCGGAGCTCCCATGCACCACTGGTCCGACGCTTCAGTCTTGCTCAAAATTCATCTCTGATTTCTCCCCTTGATCTCATGTGCCACCACCAAGTGTTTCACTGACTTGTACATGTGTGTTGGCATATTTTATCAAGTTTTACAAGGGTTGCTCATTAGGATTAGATGCAATGCATGTAATGAACTCCTAATGGCACTTGATAGGTGTAACCACTAACTATTTCCCCTCTTAATAGTACGGTTATCTATCCTAAATATGATCACACCCACTAGGTGTCTTGATCACCAAAATGGAAAAGCCCTAGCTTATACCTTTGCCTTGAATAGCTTAAGGACTCCTCTTCTCTTCTTCTCCAAGTGTGAGCTTCTAATAGCTTTCTCCTAGCTTCCATCCTTGCTCCATCACTTGTTCACCTTCACTTAGCCTTAGTGTACTAAACCTACTCAAACACTTAGAGATAGGTTAGTACTTAGGTTTCATCAATTATCCAAAACACTTAGAGTTCTCTCACCACTGTATTGACTAATTCAAAACTAAATTACCACTTGGCATGACACACATGTATTGACATCTAAAATCACCATAAATATATCTAAAAAAGACATTGTCATTTAAAAAATCACCACAAATATTATAAAAAAAGACATGCATATGTAACATTCAAGTGCACAACTTGCCATAAAGATACTCACATATCAGCAAGTGCCAAGACTGCAGCTCATGCCAAGTTCTTCGACACAATAGAAGTTCAAGGCTTATACATAATAGTTTGAAGCCTTTCAAGGCTTATACATAATCTATACCTAATAATAAAGAGGCAAAATTTCTCTCCTCCATTTTTTTTGGTCCGGCTCCCCTAATCCGATTCGTATACGTATTAAATTCTGTTACAACACACGGGCATGTTTACCGGACAAACTATAAAGTCAGATTTCTACACGTATTGAGTTCTGTTGCAACGGCACAGGCACATTTGCTAGTAGTTTTTAAAAGGTCATGGTAATTTTTTTTCAATAGAGACATATAAGTCCGCAGGTGATAAGTTTAATTATTGTAACTGGATAGAGATTATAGGGTATCTATATGCCTAGTGTTAGTCCATGAACAATGGGGAAAAACTTGGAAGTTAATATAAGACTATAAGTTGTTTTTTATTAGTTATAGAAATTAAACATTAACATATAATGCTCATATCTCATAAGATTCTAGACCTAAATGGAAACACGAGTTGATAAACCAATGAATCATTAACGGTGTTATAGATGATATTGGGTTTTTAGAAATTGACAGCATTTACTATGTATGACTTTTCTCCTGTAAAAATATGCTTATCATTTCCGAGTGGCGGGAGAATTGATTCTCATTCAAATCAACATTTTGCACTCTACTTTACATAGGCACAGCAGACAAATGTAATGGAGAGTTGGAGACAAAGCAAGCAACGACATTGGAGCTACGTACCAATATCATTCACAAAGTACACGGCTCACCAACCTGGCCACACTGCATCCATCCAAGCAAGTCACTATTAGAACTAAGTTATTGCTACTATGCAAGAATCCGTGAGTCGTCGTTAACCACCACCTGTATGCATTTGCATCCCCTGTGTTTTCAGCTGTTTCTACCAGCTTTCTGAACCATTTCCCTGTGACAAAGAAGCTATCCGAGATCCATCCATCAACGGTTCACGAGCTATCGGTTCAACTTCCAACCCACCACGCCTAGCTAGCTGTTGGGAGTAGTAACTCTCTAGCGATCGATCGAGCCAACTATAAATACCCGATCGATCGTGATGACAGCATGCACGTCTAGCAGTCGACGATCGATCGAGGTTGTTGTTCAGAGGTTGCACTGGCTAGCTGGGCGCCGGTACGGTAGTCGCCGGAGAGGAGCTAGCTAGATGGACGGCTACGGGAGGCTGGCGCTCGCCGTGGCGGCGGTGGCAGCGGTAGTGGCGAGCACGAGCGGGGCGGCCGCGTGGGGCTGGCAGCAGCCGCTGGCACCGTGCATGTACGTCTTCGGCGACTCGCTGGTGGACAACGGCAACAACAACGACATCCTGAGCCTGGCCCGTGCCAACTACCGCCCCTACGGCATCGACTTCCACGAGGGCCCCCCCGGGCGCTTCACCAACGGCCGCACCATGGTCGACTTCCTCTCCGACATGCTCCGCCTCCGCCCGCCGCTCCTCCCGCCCTACGCCACGGCGAGCCCGGAGGACCTCCCCCGCGGCGTCAACTTCGCGTCGGGGGCCTCCGGCATCCTCCCCGAGACAGGAAACAACCTGGTCAGTATATAGCTAGCTCTAGCTGATGATCAAGATCTTGCTTTTGTGGTTACGTTGTGGCGATGGCCGATGGCGATGACAATGGTGTGGTGGCAATGGCAGGGTGGGCACTACCCGTTGTCGGAGCAGGTGGAGCACTTCCGCGCGGCGGTGAGCGACATGGCGAACACGTCGGAGTTCCGCAGCAACGCCAGCAAGGTGGCGGCGCACCTGGGGCGCTGCATCTTCTACGTCGGCATGGGCAGCAACGACTATCTCAACAACTACTTCATGCCGGACTACTACGACACCGCGCGCAGGTACAGCCCGCGCGACTACGCCGCGCTCCTCCTCCAGGGCTACTCCACGCAGCTCACCCAGCTGTACGGCCTCGGCGCCCGCAAGTTCGTCGTCGCCGGCGTCGGCCAGATCGGGTGCATCCCGTACGAGCTCGCGAGGATGGACGACGACAACCGCCCGTCGTCGTCTGGGCCTAGTAGTAATCATAATCACTCCGCCACCGTTGCTAGCCAAGACATTTCCATATCCATTGGCTTCGGTGGCGGTGCTGGCGTCGGCCGCGGTGGTGGCGGTGGCGGGGGAGGCGGCGGCCGCGGCGGTGGCGGGAGAACACGGTCGATGCCATTTCCATTCAGCGGCAGCGGCAGCGGCAACGCAAACCCAGCGCCTGACAACGCCGGCGGCAGCGGGTGCAACGAGACGATCAACAGCGCGATCGACATCTACAACAGGGGGCTTCTGGCCATGGTGAAGCGTTTCAACCGCGGCGGCGGGGGCAAGTTCGTGTTCCTCGACACCGTGCAGTGCGGCAAGGACGTGGTGGCGAACGCCGCGTCGCACGGGTTCACGGTGCTCGACCGCGGTTGCTGCGGCGTCGGCCGGAACAACGGCCAGATCACGTGCCTGCCCCTGCAGCGGCCCTGCGACGACCGGAGCAAGTACTTGTTCTGGGACGCCTTCCACCCCACGGAGGCGGTCCACAGGATCTACGCCGCCAAGGCCTTCAGCTCCGACTCCACCGCCGAAGCGTACCCCATCAACGTCAGCCAGCTCGCCGCCATTTGAACAAACAAACACTAGTGTCATCCGCTCCGGAATCCTGATCGATTCATTTTCATCATGTAATTTAAATTAACTGTATTTAATTATGTTATCTCAGAAGCATGAGCAACGTATCAGTATGACTGTATGACATTATTATTGTTGAACTGGCCATGCGCCGATTATCAAGCATATAATAAACTGTACATAAATACCAAGCGCGCACATAAGCTACAGAAATGGATAGCTAGCGTGCAAGTGCAATGCATTCTCGTGTTTTAATGACAACGTGGATCAGCTGGCATTGCTTCTAGTCATCGGTCATCAGCCTCTGCATCATCAGCTCTACCACGGCAGGAGCATCGACGGTGACAGCGATCTTCACGGTGGGCATGCCACTCCAGGCTGTAATCTCTGCGTACCTGCAAAAACACACTCGGGGGTTCAGTGCATCAGACTGAATTCTACCTCATTCTACTGTATGCCATGCAAAAGTGAACTCGACAGGCGTTAGGACTTAAGAATGAATAGAATTCACAAGTACTTCTACGCTAGAGCACAATAAGATTAGGAGGGAATCACTTCATTTCAAATTCTACTGCTACTGTTTCAGCGACTTGGCTTTCTGACAGACAGAGAGAGAGAGAGAGAGAGTGGCCTAACCTTTTCTTGGTGTTATCGAAAACAGTAAGGCCCTTTGTGATTCCAACCGTCTGTACCCTCACAACACCTTCTGTGTAAGTCAGTAGCGATGGATTCACAGCAGCAATAAGCGTTGTTGGGTCATGAAGATACACTCCTGTAAGCAGTTCAATGTGAAGTCAAGTCACAAGGTTGCACGGCTTCTGATCTCTCCCTGTTACAAGTACTTTGACTGACAGAACCATTTTGACTTCCTTCGAAGATACTAATAATGTATACAAACCTTTTATGAAGTAGGCTTCCTTGTGGTAATCAAAATAAACGTCCATTATCTTGCATAAGTAGCGGGCATATTTGCTATCACACTGCTCAAGCTTCTCCCGGTCAGCATCTGCAATAAAAGGGGATGTGTGTCAAAGCACCAAGGAAATTGTGTTGTAATGCATGGCAGGTTGGGCCACTTCCAAATAGCCTACAATTCGAATCGTTCCAAATCTTGATTACTTATCATTGGGATAAATTTGATCTAATCCACTAGCAAAGCAATTACAATTCACATCATACTGCAGAAGAACAGAAGATCAATGTACAGTGCACCATGCCGGTAAAATTGGTCTTTCAATACGGTAATATTGCGAGGGACATTACCTTTATCAATGCATTGTAATTGACTAATGAGAGGTAGGTTATACGAGAAGAATTATATCAGTACATGCAAAATTGTGAACCACAAATGTAATAACGCAACAAGTTGTAGCTGTTTTGAGCTCTGCTTATGTGATGGTCATAGTGGAGTAAGATGGAATTAGAAGGTACATGTAGCATGTTAGATCCATTATGCTTGTACTTGTATAGTTGTATGTTCTGATACTCATTAATCTGAACTTCTTGATGCAGCATGCATCCTGAGCAGAAAGAATGTAACCCTTAAATGCAACAGAATTACCAGATAGAACTACTTGATGGGTTACATTTAGTCCCACGGCCAAAATATCAGCACCGCAGGTGAACACAATATCTGCAGCGTCAGGATCCCCAAAGATCTGTGAATAAACACGAACCCATTATTGATGACTCAAGCAAAGTGATGCACTGTTTAAGCATCACCCAATGTAGAGGGAAGTTTAGTTTTCTCTGAATTCATTAGGGAGCCATGATGGTACAGCTCCAATTTAAAAAGTGCTACTGTAGCATTGTCTCGATCGTGCTACTGTAGTTATTATTAGTTACATAATAACTAAGGACTGCAGTGTATATCAGAGAAATTAAGAGAGAACCCTCACATTTGCCTCAGCTGCAGGGTTCACATTTCCATTGACTGAATACGCACCGCCAAGAATAATAATCTGCCCTATCTTCTTCGGGAATGAAGGGTCAAGCTCGACTGCCTGGGTAACCAGAGATTGCCAAAAAAGACAAGCTAGATCACAAGAGATACACGCGAGAGGTGCACCCAATGTATGTACTGTATTGGTTAACCAAAGCGAAGGAGAGGTGAGGAGAGGAGAGAGCAGACCAGAGCAAGGTTTGTAAGTGGGCCGAGGGCGACGACAGTAACTTCTCCAGGGTACAGATTTGCCTGCTCAACCAGGAAGGCAGCAGCCGACTGATCTATAGGCTTGGTAGTCGGTGGAGGGAAGTCCTGGTTTCCCAGGCCGTCTGAACCGTGAACGAAGCTTGCGATCCTCAGCTTGGTGACTTTCTGTGCTCCGTGTACAGGGGGTAAAAAATGGAAATGAACAGTGATTCAGATGACACAATAAACGAACAAACAAACAGCCTCGTTAAAAGCTGCTAATCAGCACGTAGGATCCTCTTGATGGTGGTCCCTCAACTGTTTGTGGATTGGCTAGATCACTGTAATTGTTTGAACTTTTTTTTCTGTTTGATGAGAGCTGCAAACGTTGACAATTGAACATCGGAGATTCAGCAGCGTGGAAACAGGAACAAAGAGATGCTGACAGCTACCTTGATCGTTACGTGGGATCCCTCTGCCACGGGGATGTCGGTCCTTCCAACAGCCTCCAACTGAAGCACGCACACGGCACATCAGATATTCAGATGCAAATGTGAGCGGCGGAACAGGCCAACAACAGGGTTGGGGGGAAGAGACGAAGGCGGCACCAGCAGCGTACCAGGTGGAGCGCGTTGCGCGTGGCGAGGGCGGTGTGGACGTTGCCGAAGGTAGTGGTGAGGCCCAGCACCTCCAGCTCCGGCGACCGCAGTGCCACGAAGATGGCCATCGCGTCATCTGCTCCGTCGAAACAGTGGCTCGGTTAGTGGACTGCGATCCGAACGCAAACAAGAAGAAGGAGCAGTATCGATCTACAGCCAAGACGACGATCGCAATTGCAAGGATGGGTACCTACCAATTCCGGGGTCGGTGTCGATGATTACCTTCTTCTTCGTCGCCCCCTCGACCGCCGCCATGGATGCCACACAGATTTCGATCCCACCCGGTTACCCAAGCGGAACAACCCAATTCAACCCGACAAATGCTACAGCCTGCAGAAGGGAGAGGGTTGGAACTTGGAAGCCTGGGAACTGGAAGGGGGTTGTGTGTTCGTGTCCCTACGAATCTGGATAGGATCCCTAGTGGAACACGGGACTTGTTTGGAGTAAAAATAGGATGGAACAAAGAACATACGCTGACGGTGACAGGCTGAGTAGCAGTACTACTACTAGGAGAAGCCAAGCGGTGGGTGCACCACACTGCCCGCGCGACCATAAACAATTCTGGCCATGATCGCTCCAAGCAGATTTGCCTCCAAAGAAAAGGCTGTCACTTTTTTGTCCAAAAAGTCTTGGGGGGCAAGAGGACACAATCATCCTATGGCATCATGTCAGGTTGGCCATTTTAAAAGGCCATTAAGCTCTATGTAAAACAAAGTGTAGGCTAGGATGACAGCCTAGCTAATCAGTCCATTATGGGCGTTGGGTCGGTTGGTGATAGCATTAGTGTCTGTTGTTGGCACAGCTTAACTTTACTCGCCATGTTCACTTGGCTTATCAGTCTCACAGAAAAACAGCCAAAACAGCATTAGTTATTGCTTATCAGCCAAAAACAGCCAAACGAACAGGTTAACTGGTAATACTATTGTTTTTAAAATAGCTTTATAACTAATTTTCGACATAAAGTTAAGCTGATTGGCAAAAACTTGCCAATAGTTTCACGCATGGATGGCAAAGAAAAATGAAGGAAAAAACTGAGATAAGCTACTTTTCAATTTTTTCAACTCATATCTTTATGAAAGATGAAGAGAAAAACAACTTTACCTATAAAACTGTTTTGAAAATAAGTGTTTGGAAGAAAAAAAAAGACAACTCGCAAAAGCTCCCCTTAGTATTGCAATTTGTTGTGGTTTTGTTTGCCTCGTTAGAAAAATATACACTCCCTTCGTCTTAAAATATTTGTGGCTTTCGCTTCTCAAGAACAACTTTGATAAAAATATATATTACAAATATTAATATTTATGGTATATAATTAGTATCATTGAAAAGATATTTGAATCTAGTGTTTTTAATAAATTTATTTGGAGATACAAAAGTTACATTTATTTTTCTATAAATCGAGTTTAACATGTGATACGGAAACAAAAATCGATAGTAATTTCAGACATAGGGAGTATAGTGTTTTGTGTGTGATTGAATTCTGCGCAAATGATGAGATTATGTCTTAGGTCGCAGAGTAGGTATAGGAGGAAAACATGAATAAGTGGATATGTAGGATTTGACCCGATTGTAGGATGCAGCTGGACTTGCTTTGAAGATAGTGTTATCTTACATATGTGATGTGTAGGTAACCAAATAGGGATGAAGTGCATATCGAACTGTCTCGTATGCACCCTCACAACACACTCAAGTTAGACTTTGGGTAGGTTTCTCTTTAATCTCATATGGGTTTACTTGAGCACTAGATACTTAATTCTCATCAGGTTGTATCCCTCTTGACAGTATGCAATACATATGAACTCAAGTTTAATTGGAAAATGAAACTCAAATCACTTAAGCTTCAAGTCTTCACATATGCTATTTCTTTTTATTTTATGTTCACAAGAGTTGGAGCTAATGTCTTCATCACCTTGAGTAATGCCAATTTGAAGATGAAAAATAATCTATTTTAACACATACGAATTCACCTTATGGTTTCAATTCACTGCAATTGGAATCCATTTCATGAAACCCATTTTCACTTTCTTGATTTGACAAGCAAGCTTCTAGACAAGATCATCACTCATACCAACTTCTCCAAATTCTACTAAGGATGAAAAGAAATTCTACAACATATAAACCTTTATAATAATTATATTTACATTATTGTCTTCTGCTTGAACTAGATTATTTCCAGGAGCTTTCTTCTCAACACTATATGATTTTAATTGTCACCTTATCACAATGTGAAATATTCCTCTTGTTTGACATCTTGTTAAGCCTTTGATACATTAAATGAAGCATAACTCAAATGTGTATTTGATACCATCAAATTATTGCTCAACACTTGCAAACTTGTAAGACCTGTGTTCACATTGTCATTCAATTTATCAAAATCTACTAGAGGGTTAGATGTACCTTGAATAAGATGTACCACCAAGCCCGAGGGGCTACTACTATAAATTCTTATAGAAGAAGAAAAAATGCAACAAGAAGGAGAAGTTCCAAGAGAAGACGACTTCTATATTTATAAGTGGTGCAAAGTTGGAGTGAGCAAGGATGGCTGAGAAAGTGCATCTAATTTTATTTTCCTTGCCCTCTTTATTATGTTTAATTCATCAGATCCACCTAAGGCTTCCAAAATCATTACTGATTTTGTGCTTGTGGTACTTGAATTCAAGTACAACCTATTTTACCTTAACAGCTTTGTTTGGTTCGGGGTAATTGAAAGCAGGGAATGAAAATTTAGAAATAGGAGTTTAAAAATCTTAAGTTTTGTTTCGTGGGAATGAGAGTTTTGATGGGAAGGGGAAGGAGAGTTTAGATGGTCAACTCCCACTAACGAATTCCATGGGAGGAGTGGGAATTGTGTTCTTAATAAAAGAAAAATAGATTCTGACCATCCATCGTGATTTGCCTTTTTAATTTATATCTCAAAACCTTCACACCAAACGGGGGATATGAATTCCCTCTTCAATTCACTTTCTTATTTTCCTCCACAAACTAAACAAGGGATTGGGACTAAAAGTCAATTTCCCATCTTAATTCACCTCTATCAACGGCCACACCACTAATTCCCATGCCTCTTTCTACGATGGTGTTTGGTTGGTTAGCGGGTAACGCAAATGGTAAAGGAAACAGGTCACGCGAGGAATACGTGGGGGGTCATGATTCCCGTGATTTGTTTGGTTCCATAAATAGTAAGGGAAACCAATTACGACAACAGCGCGTAATCAGATAAGACTCGCCGAGGGGCGGTATCATCGGTGGATAGTCCGTTATTTGATTGCGGGATATCTGATAACGGACATGTATGAACCAAGCAGTCGTATCAATATCGTATCCCCCTCCGCAATCTGATTTCGATACATTGTCCGGAACCAAACAGTTCGTACGTAGTTGCCAAACGCACTAATATATATAGTAGATATTATGCATTTCAAAAGAATAGGGATTCAAATTGGCTATATTTGCATGTTACTTGAACGATTTGGCCTTCCTAAGGATTCCAGAAAAGAATAGGGACTTGAAACCACATGAAGTTGTGTCCCAATCAAATCATGGTTGGAGCATATGAAGTTGTGTCTTGAAACGGGGACGGGTTCCCCGCGGGGATTAATTCCCCGCTCGGGGACGGGAATGGGGGAAAATCTAGCCCCGACGGCTTTGACGGGGACAGGGACGGGGAGAAATTTGTCCCCGCGGGGACGGGGATGGGGACTCATCCCCCGATGAAAAAATCCCCGTTGCCATCTTTACATGTGCTGCATTGAAATTTCAAGTTGCTTCACAGAGCAAGCATTCACGCTCAATAATCCTTTTATCGACGTGAATTCAAATTCAAATGCATGTGAAAGATGGGGCAAAAAAAATCACATATACAAATTTAGATGCTCATGTATGCTCCATGACATGTTTAGAACATATATGGGCGTGACAGAAAGCACAGCTAATTGCTCGGCACTACAATATGGTTAGGGCCTTATTAGTGGGGAGACGAACTAGCAAACGCCAGCAACTTTGTTCTTTTAGTGAAAGCTCAGAACGGGTCTGCTTCTTTTGAGTGTACATCCAATCAATTTTTTTTTTGTGCGAGCATATATCCAATCAAGTACTCCTACAAGTATCATCAACTACTCTACTCAGTGAATATTTCGGCTCTGTTTGGATCCTAGGACTAAAGCTAGTTTGGGCTAGTTTGCACTCAACTAGCCCAAAAGTATTCAAACAATTGAGCTAGTTGCAACTAGCCCATATTAAAAAATTAGCTCCCCAAAGAGATGATTATTTGGACAGTTGGAGGTAGCTGTGGTGGAATGTGGGACCCACCTCATATGCAACTAAAAAAAAATATTATAACTAACAAACCAAACATCCAAATAAAATTCTGATTATACCATTGAATTCGTTACAATAAATACTTTAAAATAAAATCTCATATGGATATATTTAGATGATTTCTAAAAATAATTTATTATCAAACTAGGGCCTTCATCTTAGGAAAACTGAACCCTGCTCAAGGTAGAAGCGGTGGCAGGACATACTTGGATAACCTTTTGCACTTTGTTAATTTGGAAGGCTAGGTCAAGAAAAGAGTTGAACAAAATCACGTTATCGGGGCATGGCTATGGCGCATGTGACTCGCATTTGGAAATGTCGCTCCAAAAGCCAAACACGTGAAGCGTGCTGGACTGCTGGCCCGCCTGCCTAATCAAGCAGCCCGTGCGGCATTGCCCCTCCAATAATTCACAATCAACGATCGCATTCCGACTCGCCGTCACTGGCATCAATCTATTGGAAATTTGGAACAAATATCCTGAACTCAAGTCTCGTCCTCGTCCTCATCCTCATCGGAGCAAAGCAGAGCACAGCACACCAAACTACCAAAGCAGAGTCGGGGAGGGAGGGGGGTCGATCGATTCGAGTACAAGCAGGGCCCCGATGGCAGCGACGACGGCGACGAACCGGCGGGTGATCCTCAAGGAGTACGTGGAGGGGTACCCTCGCGAGGAGCACATGGAGCTGGTCTCGGGCGCCGAGGTGCCCCTCCGCCTGACGGGCGCGGAGCCGGCGGGGTCCGTCCTCGTCCGGAACCTCTACCTCTCCTGTGACCCGTACATGCGGCCCAAGATGTCGCGGCCGCTGCGGGAGTCGTACACGGCCGCGTTCGTGCCGGGCGACGCCATCACGGGCTACGGCGTGGCGCGCGTGCTCGACTCCTCCGACCCGCGCCTCGCGCCGGGGGACCTCGTCTGGGGCATCACAGGCTGGGAGGACTACAGCGTCGTCACGCCACCCGTCACCAAATTCCTCTCCAAGATCTCTCACCACGGCGACGGCGACGGCAACGGCGGCGTGCCGCTGTCCTACTACACCGGCATCCTCGGCATGCCAGGGCTCACCGCGTACGTGGGCTTCCACGAGATCTGCGCGCCGAAGAAAGGCGAGACCGTGTTCGTGTCCGCCGCGTCGGGCGCCGTCGGGCAGCTGGTGGGCCAGTTCGCGAGGCTCGCCGGGTGCCACGTCGTCGGCAGCGCCGGGTCCAAGGAGAAGGTGGAGCTGCTCCGGACCAGGTTCGGCTTCCACGACGCCTTCAACTACAAGGAGGAGCCCGACCTCGGCGCCGCGCTCAAACGCTGCTTCCCCGACGGCATCGACATCTACTTCGAGAACGTCGGGGGAGCCATGCTCGACGCCGTCCTGCTCAACATGCGCGTCCACGGCCGCGTCGCCGTCTGCGGCCTCATCTCGCAGTACAACCTGGCGGACGGGGACAAGGACGCCGTGCGCAACCTCAGCGCCGTCATCAGCAAGCGACTCCGGCTGCAGGGGTTCATCGAGCCTGACCACAAGCACCTCTACCCGCAGTACGAGGAGTGGGTGCTGCCCTACATCAGGGACGGCACCCTCGCCTACGTCGAGGACGTCGCCGAGGGGCTCGAGAGCGCGCCCAAGGCGCTCATCGGACTCTTCCACGGACGCAACGTCGGAAAGCAGCTCGTCCGTGTCGCCGACGACGAGTCCGCGGCGTGAAACCGGCAGTAAAATTCGATTGGACCAGCCGATCGATGTGTCACTACTGCTTGCTCTGTTTTCAGTTTTCCTTATCTTCTGATGATGAATAAATAGTTGTGGCAATAGATGCTTTTGTTTGAAAAAAAAACATATGTGCCGCATTTGAACAATTTGGGAGAGATGATTGCAGGAAAGATGGGGATTTGGCGGTGGGCGTTTGAACTTTGTCGATTGATATATAAAGCGGAGCACGCGTAGTCGTAGATTCCATTCAGAAACGTTTATAAAACCGTTAGTGCTCTCCAGTTCCACAGTGTGCACGATGGAGTGTGATGACCATCGTTTTGAATTGATCGAAAATAGAGTGCTCCTTAAGCTATTGTAGCCCATGGTAAACCTTGAGTCTCCTTGTCAAAAGGAAAATTAAGCTCCTAATTCTGAGCAAAGTTGCTCCCTTAGAGCATCTCCAGCCATACGCCCTAAATCAAGGCCCCTACATTTTTATTTGGGAGGTAGCTTGTAAATTTTGAGAATCAAATTCAAAGTCCAACTCCAGCCATAGTCCTTAATTTGGGGGAGAGAAATAGGAGGGTCTCATTCCTGAGGACCCAAAACTAAATTTTGAGGGCCCTCCTAAAATGGGAGCCCAAATAGGAGGTGCATTGGAGTGAATTTTTTTGACCAAGTCCTTAGATCTAGAATAGGGGTCTGTTTAGGGGTTCCACTGGAGTTGCTCTTATGTGATGTATATTATAGTCAACTAGTATATTTACCTGTGCTAACGCAACGGGTAATATTACATTTAAAATTATATCTTTCAAATTTGAAGTGATTAATTAAGTTTCAATCAAAAAATTTATTACTATGGCTCCACGAAAATTAATGCGAAATTATCTACCTTAGTAGAAGAGAAATAAGCTCAACTAACAAGTGAGAAAGGAAAAAGATCGTTATCATATAGTTTCAATTCATTACATGGTTTTGGTAAGTTAATAATTAGATAGAAACAAATTTGATGATCTATGACATCTTTATTTGCAACCATCACATTCGATCTCGATGCCACAATCAATAACCTTCGGTATAGGCAGCCTAGCAGGTAAAAACCCACAGAAAATTCCACTCTGTGGATGGATCAGAAAAGAAAAGGTTTAATATATTTTGGAATATCAATGAGCATGCAATGAATATCTGAAAATATTCTGTCTAGGAAGATATTTACTATGATGAGAATATAGAACCTTGGAATATTTCTTGAGATCATTTGTTTTGCGATTGTGAGTATATCGCTCGTCAGTATTAGGAATAGAATACGTGGTGCCGCGCGACCTTGAATTAGCCTCCAGATATTGTTGAGGCAGGGCGACGACTTCTGATAGATCGTCTCCCTGTTCAAAGATTAAATCTTTTTTTTCATTAATTAATAAAAAAATGATCAATCAATCAAACAAAAAAAGAATCAAACGTATGGAATATGTGGTGCTGCGCGACCTTGAATTAGCCTCCTGATATTGTTGAGGCAGGGCGACAACTTCTGGCCGATCATCTCCCTGTTCAAAGATTAAATCTTTTTTTCATCAATCAATCAAAAAAAAAAAGAATCAAACGAATGGAATATGTGGTGCCGCGCGATCTTGAATTAGCCTCCGGATATTGTTGAGGCAGGGCGACGTGTCTCAATCTGAAGGAGCCTCGATTGGATCAATCGTTGAAGGAGCCTCGGATCGGATGCAACGGCTGCGTCTCTCACGGACGGATTACGTGGCCGCGCGAGCTGACCGGGAGCCGCCGTAGTGTGCGCGTGCGTGATCTTTGACCGGTAGCCGCCGTGCGTCTGCAATACATGGGAGCCGCCGTGCGTCAGCAATACAGGCTGCGTCTCTCACGCCGTGTTCTCGTGCGGGCGTCAACGGGAGCCGGCGTGCTCTCGTGCGTGCGTGACCGGGACCCCGTTATTTCGCGGGATTGGACGCCGTACTGGTGAGGAAAAAACATGAATAATCAAGACAATTCGAGGATTCGAACTTTGGTCGCAGCTTGCGTGTGGTGGGAGCGTGAGAGGGTGGGAGAGTGAGAAGCGGTTTCTAACTTTTTAATCTCAGCCGTTACATCCGTAGCAGACGTGTTGTGAGTCGTTGATCTTGAAGGAGGGAAATGGCCTGGAGAAATTTTTAATTATAGTAGAGATTGATCCATAGTGTTTCTAACTCATATGAGAAGTAAAATAAAAAAAAATATGCTCAATTCCACTAAAAAATCCCTTTCATAAAAAACGTTTCTTTTGTCAATGATTGGCGGACATTAAAGATGGATGTATCTAAGGCAATTAGATCTTGCCAAAGAAGGCTTCATAGAGTCAGTGTGTTGTGTGAACAAAATTCTTATAGAATGGTTTGGTCAATATTATTTTTTAGATTATCAATGTAATAAGAGCAAACTTCATAGAAAAAAAAACACTTCTCCCTTACTACCTCAGCTCCAAATTGTAATTGTTTTGATTTTTCTAAATATAAATACACAATTCAGGGCTTGTTTGACAGCGTTTTTCCTGTTTGACAGGGTTCCAAGACGGCTCCCCCTCTTTTAAATGAGCCCTGCCAAATAAATCTTCGTATAGTATTTAGAAAAGCTAAAACAATTTATAGTTTCGAATGGAGGAAGTATATTAATTCTTCCCTGACGTATCTGGTGCCCAGTTACAGCATATAGCAACCAAATTGGGTAATTGGTAATGCTTCTACACAATATATGTCTTTTTCCCGTTCTCGATCTTTGGTTTTCCAGCAACAAATAGTTCCTGTGATATATGGTTCTCACACATGAATGAATTATACACAATCTATGCAAGTATATATATGTACCGAACTTGACAACGATATCATGGCCTCATCCTTCTTCTCTCTATAACTGAACGACGGGGACTCCACAACCGCTCGATGCCCACAGGTTAGTTCGTTTTGATCAAAGATTTCCACTCTCAGGACGCAAGTGGGAGGAGCGAGGACCCCGGGACGAGGTTGTCACTCACTTGTGTGGGCTAAGAAATCGCCGTCCGGATACAATGAACCGACGAGAAGCGGATAGAAAAAAAAAACAGAAATCGCCACAAAAAAAAACACTAGCTTAACCTATGAGGACTTTGTGAAAGAAACACAGAAAGGTACCCCTGATGGAAAACCGGGAAACCATAAAAGATGAAAACGGAGTAAACGAAGCAGATAATAAATGACTTTTTTCCACAAAAAAAAAGGTTCGAACAGCTGGGAAGTTATCCTTTTGCGAAAATATGTGCAGAGAATGGGGCTCTGATCAAGTTTATATATACCATTACCGACCGACAGCTGAATAATTTAGATTCCGAGATTTGCTGACAAACAGCCGTCTCCTCTCAATTTTTTCGGTTCCAGAAAGATACGAGCTGGAATGGGGCCCACCAGCCTGTGCTGGGGATATTTGTGCTTGGCCGGTCGTTAGCCCAAAGGGCCATTTGACTTGACCCCAAAACGAAACACTGCAGCCAGCCACTCGGCCCACTCCGCAACTCTTCTCTTCAGCGATCGATCCACCCCCTGTGCAGCAGCAGCTACCACTACCAGCCTAGTACTCGTGTAGCCCCCCGAAGCCACGGCGGAGTCACGCGCACCTTTACCGCACGCCGAGAAGGATGGCGTCGTGGTCGTCGCCCTCATCCGCCGCCGGCGCCTCGGGCGCCCGATTCGGCCCCTTCCCGAGCCGAGCGCAGCGGCTCGTGCCGTGTCCGTCGCTCTCCCGCGGAGCCCCGCCCTCGACGCTCGTCCTCAGGCCCCACCCGGACGGCCGTGGCCATGGCCTCCTCGCGCACACCGGCTCCTCTCCCTCCTCGCGGTGCCGCGCCGTCGCCGCCGAGTTCGAGGGCCTTAACATCGCCGACAACGTCACCCAGGTCACAATCAGTCTTGAACGCCTGTCCTACCGTTGGTTCATGGTCCATTCCTTCGTTTTCCTAGCATAATAAATATTTGCTTCACTCAGTTAGCTGCTTGGGTGTTGGGATTAGATCTGTTAGAACTTAAGAGCAGGCAGTGAACTGCGAGGATCCAGTTGTTTTTGCTGGTGGCGCTTCTTCGATCAATAGATGCCACAGACCGTAGCAATGGAGGGGGTGGGTGCATCAACATTTTGTTCTGACGATTGACTGTCCAATCGCAGCTCATCGGCAAGACACCAATGGTGTATCTCAACAACGTCGTCAAGGGCTCTGTCGCCAATGTCGCTGCTAAGCTTGAGATTATGGAGCCCTGTTGTAGCGTCAAGGACAGGTATCCTTTGACTTCCTCTCCCTTCCACTGGCAGAGAGATTGTCCTTTTTGGTTATAGCTAAATACTTCCAAACACATTTGGTTTCAGGATAGGGTACAGTATGATAAACGATGCTGAAGAGAAGGGCTTGATTACTCCTGGAAAGGTGATTTGTATGCATAGGCACATTTTGGCTTCATTCGCATATTTCCTTGCTTATTAGTTATCCTGATATGAGTACAATTGTCAAAATAATGTATACTCATCACTGAAACAAGAGTACTGTCCAAATAATTTATACTCATTCTGCCTTTCCTTGTACTCTGGATGACTCGTTTCCCTGCCCCATGTTTCTGCTCAGAGTGTTTTGGTGGAAGCAACAAGTGGAAATACAGGCATTGGCCTTGCCTTTATTGCTGCTTCCAAAGGATATAAGTTGATATTAACAATGCCTTCATCAATGAGCATGGAGAGAAGAGTCCTACTCAGAGCTTTTGGTGCCGAACTTGTCCTTACTGATGCTGCAAAAGGGATGAAAGGGGCCGTAGATAAGGCTACAGAGATTTTATAACAAGACACCCAATTCTTACATGCTTCAACAGTTTGATAACCCTGCCAACCCTAAGGTAATGGAGAGAACCGGACGTGTGGCTCTACCTATATGTGCACTCTGTTTTTAACCTACCTGCCCATTGTTTGTCTTCATTTGTTTTCAAACAGGTACACTATGAGACTACTGGCCCAGAGATCTGGGAGGATTCAAAGGGGAAGGTGGATATATTCATTGGTGGAATTGGAACAGGGGGGACAATATCTGGTGCTGGCCGTTTCCTAAAGGAGAAAAATCCTGGAATTAAGGTTTCTTTACATTTCACTCAACAAAATCTCCTTTGTTATATGTGCTTTGTAGTCCTTCTCATTATATATGGTCACCTGTATTTAGGTTATTGGTATTGAGCCTTCTGAAAGTAACATACTCTCCGGTGGAAAACCTGGTATGTTTGTGAGTATTGCCTTTTGTACCTGTCAAAGTTTTCGTTCTTTTCTTACAAGTTGTACTCCCTCCGTCTGTGAATAGAACACGTAACCACTTTTCTGTTTAGTCCGAGAATAGAAGGCGGCCAAGTCTTGGCACCTGTTCGCGTGCGCATGCAACATTTAGTGCTGGGTCGCCAATCTCCTCCGTGCCTGTTCACGCGCGGATGCAACATTGCTTTTGCGCGGAAGAACGAATGGGCTGGCAGTTGCTGCATGGATGCATGCGCAACATCTAATTAATTAGACGTGGAGTCGTAGCGCTCTCCTCGGAAGTCACAATAATTAACTCGCTTATTGGTCTCTGTGATAAAGGAGTTGCGTCTTCTATTAACGGACAGAAGGAGTAACTGTTATCCACTTTTGTAGGTCCACATAAGATTCAGGGAATTGGCGCAGGATTTGTTCCAAGGAACTTGGATAGCGATATTCTTGATGAAGTAATTGAGGTATGAGCTTAAACTAGTGTCATATTTGTTGAGTTTGTTGAGTATAATCTGACATTTTTAACACATATAAGAATGAAACAAAGCCAATTGTCTGTCAAAATCAACTTATCTGTTTCTGTTATTGCACTATATCTTCATATGCCATAGAACAGTATTTACTGAAGTATATTCGCCTAAGCTACATAGCTACATTGGTATGTTTTTTTCCTTTAGGGTACAATCCTATCATTTCACTCTTGTACAGAAGAGTTGTGTGGATTATTACAGTTACAGGGTTATGTTTGTTCCTCTTTATTTCTAGTACTTTATGCCTTACTGTTTATGTTGCAGATATCAAGTGATGAAGCTGTTGAGACAGCAAAACAGTTGGCTGTTCAGGAAGGATTACTGGTATCATAATTTGAAATATTGCTTCTCTTTGTATTATGCCTAGGACATTGTTTTGACATATCATTGCTTTTTGAGACATCGTCCCTGATTTGCAAGCATTCATATTCTTAGCGCTGGCAGATCATGAGACAAGACAAGCCTGCTAATGTCCTCCTTTTTCCCCCTTGTGTTTCTATTTAAGTGCATGCACTCAGCTTCTTAAATATGTGGATAGAATCAATTTGTGGGCACCATTTTTTAGCTTTACCTTATGTATTTATTAAAAAAATAGTGTTTTTAGTGGCTAACTTGTTCAAACCTGATATTTTGTTCTTAAGACCATAGGATTCTCCTCTCAATTTTCACTGTTATATTAAAAGTAAACACAAAGTAGAACAGTTGGAATTGACTAGCAAGATCTGTGGCAGTATATGAACTTAGGAACTAACAAAGCCATCGTCAAGTAATGTCGCGCTTGGTAGTTTTGTTTGATCTACAGCCAAGAGCATCAATTTTAATTTTGAAAAGAAACTGAGCAATCGTCAAGTAACGTCATGCTTGGTAGTTTTGTTTGATCTACAGCCATGAGCATCAATTTTAATAATGAAAAGAAACTGAGAATACTTGTGCCATATAAAGATGAGTGGATACTGTGTAGGTTGGAATCTCCTCTGGAGCAGCCGCAGCCGCTGCCATAAAGGTTGCAAAAAGGCCGGAAAATGCTGGAAAGTTGATAGTGGCAAGTGCAGAAATGCCATCTCTTCTATAACCCTTTTGTGAATACTGTTACATTACATGAAGTATGGATGTTGACACCTAGATTATTAATTTATATTCTCACGTTGTTTTGGTTCAGGTTATTTTTCCGAGTTTTGGCGAGAGGTACCTTTCAACTGTCCTCTATCAGTCCATAAGAGAAGAATGCGAGAACATGCAGCCTGAGCCATGAGGGAGCCGTCACTTTAAACAGCAATAAATGTTTCTGGAATAAGATGCGTGGCCAGCATCAGTGTCACAGTGTGCTCCACTTGGTATCATTTGGCCATGCTCACGCCATCCTTTTGCCTCTATGACCGGAACTAAACAGGCGTGTGAGAAATATCCATGACTCTCCCAACTGCTCTCTTTTAGCAAAATGATAACACTCTTAATTGTCTATACTATTCAAGCTGATTTGATTGGTAATTGTAAACATCCTGTCCTTGAATCTTTGAAGTCAAACAAAGTCAGTTGGCTGAGTCAGCTGGATATGATATACTGTATAGTACATTTTTGTGTGTGTGTGTCGCTATCACAACATCATTTATCTCAAGCAAGTGTCAAATGATGGAAGGATGATGTATTGCAGCCTTATGCATCTGAATGTTGGCATATGGCAAGCGCGACAAAGCGTGACAGAAGGGAACAGCTAGTGTGCAATCGTGTGCATATCCATTTCTGCGCAGTTTCCCCCCCTGTGATAATGACATGGAGGATGAACTACTGAAGTGTCGTTTCTTCTGCCGAATGATGTAACGTGAAAAAAAAATCAGAATGTTATGGGTATGCCTTTACACGGCTGAGATGCAACACATGTGAAGTCTTTTATGTGAGCTTGGAAATATGTCCGATCCGGATACTCATGGTGCTTGGATTTCTGTTGTTTTACCATGTCTATATTAATTAATATATATTGTATATAAATAGCCCATTGAATTTTGTTTTGCACATACATTCTTGTTCGTGGCATGGGTCAAAAGTCATAACAAAATCCGAGTAGTATCTGAGTATTGCTACCTCACCAAGCTTTCTGCGTTTATGTGTTCAATTTGCTGTGTGTAGTCATGTACTCATGGCAAAGTGTAGGAGAGAACAGACGGATTAACGCGCTAAGAACGTGCAGCTTGTTATTAACACATTAGCAACGAGAGAAATTACCATAGAAAGTCAGAATTGAGCGCGGCGTGCAGACAATTGCAAAGCATATATGACTAGGCCAATCATCTTAGGAAAGGTGTCATAGACATTAAATACAGTGTCACTCTAATAAAAATAGCAATTTGCAGCAATATAAAAGAGAGTTTTAGGAAGATGAAAACAACCCAGCGATGATTCTCAACCATTGGAAAAGCAGATAAAATGTACATTGAGCCACTTGTTTCCGCCTTGATCCCATGCAGCTTGTGCCTACTTCTCAGTGCGGATTTGTGGCTACTTTTATGATATCATGAAGAAACGAAGTGTCTCAGTGTGAATTTTATGGAATCTGTGGATACTCTTATCGTAGAAACCGGAATAGACAACATAGGAAAGCATTGTAGGCCAGTTATCTATTCCGGAATTTCACAACCAAACAAATTAATTATTACGTGATGCAGTATTAGAGTGAATGATTACATATAGAAATAGCCGAACCAAACGACACCTTAGATGTAGAGAGGTGGAGGTAGGTTTTGATGCTCTAACCTACGACTTCAAATTACCGAACCAAACAACACCTTAGAGGGGGTGGACCTTAGGCCGCACCCAACGCACCACGTTGTGCTGCTGCCCCAAGTTCTATGTTTGCTTCCAGCAGCTATATCATCGCTGATGGTGGTTTCGCAAGCTCTGACACTCTTGTAGAAGAATCAACTGCTTCATTTGACCAACAGCAGAAGCAGCAACCAGGAGTACGTTGTGGCAAGGAATGTTATGAGATGATGTGACTTTCTCTAAAAAGTAAGTATGGGTAAATAGGAAAGAAAAGAGTTGTGGGATCAAGATAAAAGTAAAATCAGTTTCTACGTGAATTGTAACTTTTAGTTGAGGCCAATGTTTACTAATGATTGCATTGGTGCTGCCCTTAGAGGGGGTGGTGAGTTCCCCACGGGCTCCTTGAGCCACCCCCACGCCGGCAGTCCGGTTTGAAAACCTTGGGCACCGAGAGGCCCCTTAGCAGCCTTCCTAGTGAAAAAAAAAGATGTAAGAGGTGGAAGTAAGTTTTGGTGCTCTATCCTTTGGCTTGGATGAAGGTGCAACGCACGCGGAGGTGTGTCGAACACGGTCGAGTCTTTGAAAACAAAAATTAAACCGTCCCAGCAGCGACAGCTAGAATGGCAAGTGAACCACGCGCACGGGTTCGGACGGACCCAGCCAGACCAAACTGGCCGAACCCGTACCATACGTGCTGTGTGGATCTGTTCATCATGACAAAAAGCCCCCCTACACCCACTGACCTCTGCACCGTTGTTATGACGTGTACCTAGGGATAAAACCGGAATTCGGCAACTCCGAGGGGACTCACTCGACTTGACGCGGCGCGAGAGGGTTTGGTTTGTTTTCCCCTCCGTCCTCTCTCTCTCTCTCTCTCTCTCTCTCTCTTTTGCCCCCCCCCCCCCCCCCCCCCCGACCCCGCGATTCTATTCTAGTACTACGCCGCTAAAACCAGTCGTGCGGCATCGTCGGCGACCTTGCCGCCGGCGACGCGGTTATTACACAACTAACCGCGGGGGACTTTGGAGCTACAGCCTTCTCCTGTGGCTTGTTGGGGTGGGGTGGGGAGGTATCCCCGTCCGTCCTCTCTTCGTCGCTGCCCTCTGCTGCGACTGGACTGGCGTGGAGTGGAGATCCATCCACCCGCACTTGCCACGATCTCTTCCTTCCCGTGCCGGTAACCGCCCACACCCCGGAGGTTGCTTGGACGGATTGCTCTGGGGACTGGCTTTCTCGCAGCCTAATCTAAATCTTCCTCTCTCTCTCTCTCACCCATTCAGTTGGCTGCGGATTTTGCTTGCTTTGGTGCCGCCGCCCGGCGACCCCAATCCTGGTCGGGCTTGATTTGGCTCGCCTTCGTGTTTCAGCGCTCAAGATCAGTTTAGCCGGCGCGGTTTGGTTTGGTTGTCCGAAGGCTTCTAGTTAGAGTTCAAGAGGGACCCCCATGCCCCAAGTGAAGTCCGGCTACGATGGCGCCGGCGGGGACTACATTAAGTGGATGTGTGGCGCCGGCGGTCGCTCGGGCGGCGCCATGGCCAACCTCCAGCGCGGCGTCGGCTCCCTCGTTCGTGACATCGGCGAGCCCTGCCTCAAGCCCTCCCCAGTTAAGGTTTGCTATTGGCCCTTATAGTAAAGGCACTTCTGCTGTTTAATACTCCTATACATGGATTGTTTGATAGGTGTTGATACTCCATGCCAGTGCCAGTGCCAATGCGAATGTATCTGTTGCTCCCTTGTCAGACACCCCAACCGGTGCCACTACACCGCTTGTGTGATGATCATTCTCGGCAAGGAGTGGATTGGTCACATTCCCTTAATGGCAATAATCACATTTTGCATAGCAATAGCTCAATGTTACTATTTGGTAATTACTGTGCATGGTGTAGATGCCGCCTAGAGTAGAAGAGTTTACAGTCTTCTTTTTGTGGTTGAGTTAATGCGCGTATTGCCTATATTTAGTATTTTTCGATGACACTATTGAGACAACGCGCGTTGTTTACTATAGCATTTGTGCTGCTTGTAGAGCCACTGATCACTTGTAAAGTTTATTGTGGCATAAGATCCGTGCCAGGGTAAAATCTTTCCTAAATTCTCATTGCTATTTCGGACGCTATAAATTCTCTCCCATTCATCTGTAACCCTAAATAGACTGTTGTGTGGACAATGATGCACTCCCTTCGTCCCTTTATTAAGTGTCGTATGTTAGTATGAATTGCAATTTTTCAAGGAGGGCAAATCCTGAACACAGCTCCTAATCTGGAATCAGAAAACTGAGGATGACAACACTATTCACCATCCAGTTAAATAATAACCTAGTGAACTACAAACCATGATAAAAGAATGGTCGCATCAATTTGGCTACAAGAGTACATGAAACTATTAGCATGTAGCAACACATTTCACTTCATATTAATGTCTCTCCTGCACTATTGACAACTTTTTTCTTCTATCTGCAACTGTACAGGGAAACCGAATGCTCAAACCAGAAAGATGGCACGCGTGTTTTGACAGTGAGGGGAAGGCTATATGTTTCCGTAAAGCCCTTAAATTCATCGTCTTAGGAGTGAGTTACTATATACTTATTATTTCAGGAACTTCTCTTTTCATGTTCTTTTTGTTGTTTTCGGCCTGCAAGCTTCAGACTCGCATACTAGTATCAGCTCTGGTATAGCTGGGGGCATTTTTTTGCTTTCTCTGGGTCATTCGGTCAACTCAAAACTAATTTAATTGAACTAATCTGGCTTTAAAGGCAAGGAAATGGGAACATGGGATATAATTGAACTAATAAATTGACTCAAATCTACCCATTGGTGTTGCCACTTGCATCAGCTGATTTTTGTTATCAGCAAAAGGATCAATTATGAAAAATACATTAAATGTCCATGTAATAAGTTCTGTCTCCATTAATGATGTGCAGGGTGTAGATCCTTCTATTCGAGCGGAAGTTTGGGAATTTCTTATTGGCTGCTATGCCTTAAGTAGCACGTCGGAACATAGGGGAAAACTAAGAGCTGCTCGAAGGTTTGAAGTTTTTCTTTTCTTTTTCGTAATATGATGTTTGCATTTTATTTTCTAAAAAGAATCATGTGGGAGGCATCAGTTTGGTTACTTTTATATTGGTTAGTAAACTGCTTTAGCCAAAATTCCCTAGTCTTTTCATTTTTATGTTCACCTATATATGAAACATAAGCTTTAGTGCCAGTGTTCACCTTACATTTACAGTTAGCACAGAACATAGAAACTGTTGTAAAAATGATGTGTCACCATGCTTCCATGGTCTCTGGATTAAGTCTTGACCCTTTGAACTGGTTTCCAAGATAGTTCCTTTTTGCACATATTTCTCCTTCCATTTTCCTTAATACTACCCCCTTGCACACTCTTTAGGGGATAAAGTGGTTTTGTCGATCCACCCTATTTGTTTTCTTGAAACTGTATGACTTCTCTGACCCATTTGGTGTAACTCCCTTAACTCTATTTTGCCCATATTCTTTGCTATTTTACTAATGTTTTCAGAACACTTCCCTTTCTCTCGGCTCCACTTTTTATTAGCATTATTGATTTTAACCTTGGAGACTAGTGTTTTCCTTTGTGGTTCTACATCTGTATGCATTATTAGAAGTCTTGAAGGCTCTA
The DNA here is from genome assembly GCA_022036555.1 of Microstegium vimineum. NCBI lineage: Eukaryota > Viridiplantae > Streptophyta > Magnoliopsida > Poales > Poaceae > Microstegium > Microstegium vimineum. The sequence continues at coordinate 21,739,583 of CM039134.1, read as the reverse complement.
ACTTTATGCCTTTCCCCCCTTCCTATCTAGGGAGAAATATCATTATTTAATTAAGCAATGCCAAAGCATGCATACAAGCATTGGTACAGGTGAGCTTGCATATGCTGTTGGATCAAAGCTGATGGATGTCAGGACCTTGCCCAAAGAAACTGAAGGTGGAGAAGTCAGCACAAGTCAGCAATCTGCACATCAAGCGCATTGCAGTTTAGCAGAAAACTCAAATTTGATTTATGGTTCTGGTGGCACAACTCAGCCTGAGAAAAGGAAAATTTGTAGTAAATCAGCTGAAACAGTTGGTTTCAATGAACATAATGATAGCTCTAGATATTCTGGAGATTATGATGACATTGGTGAACCAAGGTATGACAGTGAGGCCTTCATTGATTTCCCTTCCCTAACTGGTACAAACTTGTTCGCAAATGGTGATGGGGATAGCAATGGAGTCGAAGAAAATCATTGCAGTTTCTTGGTTCCTGAAGATAGGGTAAGGCCCCGTGATGAACGCATGCACAGCTTCCAGATCAATAATAACATAGATCTCATAATAGAGTCAAATACATTCTCCAATGATATATTTCGACCTAGCAGCAGTGACTCAGCCATCTTTCACTCAGATGCGTACAAGCAGGACAGATGGTTAGACGACACTGGCTATAGTAATGACATTATAGATTCCATGAGGATATCTGATGCACCAGAAGCAGATTTAGTTGATGGAACCAAATCAAATGGTTCCATAGCCGACAAAGATAGAGTCTCTGAATGGCTTTGGACACTGCATCGAATTGGTATGTTTATATTCTTATTCGCACAATTGAAGTGGTCTCTTCTGATTGTATTCTAATTAGGGATAAAAAAAACTTTTGATGCAGTGGTTGATGTGGTGAGAACAGATAGCCACCTTGATTTCTATGGTGAATCAAGGAATATGGCTAGAATGTCTGATATACTTGCTGTTTATGCATGGGTTGATCCTTCCACTGGATACTGTCAAGGTTTGCATATTTCGAGGAGCCTTATTTTGTACTCCCTAGTCCGTTCATCCCAAATTATAAGACATTCCAAGAATCTTGGAAAGTCAAAGCATCTCAAGTTTGACCAATAATTATAGAGAAAATTATAAAGATTTATGATATCAAATAGACATACTATGAAAATATAATTGATAAAGAATCTAATGATACTTAGTTAGCATCGTAAATGTTATTATATTTCCAAGATTCTTGGGATGCCTTATAATTTGGGATGGAGGAAGTACTATCATTTGATTTCTTGGCGTATCTGAAATTCTGAATACATTGAATTATAGGTATGAGTGATCTGCTGTTCAACAATCCTTTTGGTGTTGTCTATAATAACGATGGAATTGTATAGCGGATGTTATATGGTGCTTTGAGTGTAATTCCAGATGGAGGAATGGGTATAAGCTTGCAAGCTTGGGACATGAACTACAGATATGTCAAATTATTTGTACATTAGTCAGTCATATGGTGTAAATCCTTCTTTCTGCTATTTCGGATGCTGAGGCGACCAAGCTGTCTTTGAAGCAATTCACGATGTGGGAGGTCTGGAATCTGACAGATATCTGTCTTATTTGACATTTTGTACAGTGCAAATTTGAGTATCTGAAAGACATTCATTTTGCTTTTCGGATGCTTAAATTTCAGTTAGTACGAAGAGCTGTACTTTGAGAAATTTCTACTTTTACTGTGGAAGTCTACTTAAATAATTAGTTTATTTGAATTTTTGTGAATTTGTTATGTTAACAATGAGTATTCTTGAATTAGACATAGAATTGGGATGCTTAATTTTTGATAAAATTCAGAGGCTAAATAGAAAGTAAATAGAACAGCTTGTGAGATTAAGTAAAATTTATCTTGAATCTAAAGAAGAATTGTATGTGAACATTTTTAGATAATCTTATAGTAGAAATCTGTAGATAATGTTCAATATGTGGTGCTGATGTGAAACTGAATGTATCAGAACTCTAGAACCATTCTGTGGATCATATGGCTATCAATCTGAAGTCAAAGAAGTGCATCAGGCCAACAGTTCCACAAGAAGAAAACCCAAGACCAGGAAATCCCATCGTAGAAATGGTGAAATATGTGGAGCTTGGCACCCTGGAATGAAATCCAGTACAAGAAACAATCTCTGTGGATTATCAGGTGCTACAATATGGGCAAGGCCTCAGCAGATGCCACATCCAAGTGCAAATGTGCTAGCAAAGAGTGGAGATTATGAACTGCCTATATTCTGTGTGGCGGCAATCTTGATAATCAATCGCCACAAGATAATAAGAGGGACTCGCTCAATAGATGATGCGATCAAGGCAAGTTCCAACTGCTAATTTATTCCATTTTATTTGAATTATTGCCTCTATTAATGGTTAGTTATTGTAATTTATTTTCATGGGTTTTCTTTAGATGTTCAATGATAATGTGCTCAAAATAAATGTAAAAAGATGCGTACACTTGGCCATCAAGCTGAGGAAGAAGTACTTGTACAAGGTAATTTCTTTTTTTTATTATTATATGTACACATTTAGTAGCTTTTCATTCGTTTAGTTTCTTTCTTCTAAACATCTGTGCTGTCCGCTTTAAGGTTGGTTTCTGAGTGTTCTACCTTCATCTTTGATTTCAAGCGCAGTCATTGAAAGGAGGCTCTAGTGATGATAAAGAAAGTTGAAGAGTCTGCATTTCCCTTGTAGAAAAAAAAAATAGATAGTTCTCCATCATGCATTGCTATCTAGGTGTGGTGGAGCAGTACTGACCTGAAGTCTGGTACATCTCCAAGATCCGGCATTATTGAGGATTGCAAGGTACGCTGTGCATCCTCTCACGTTGTGCGTTAATTTACAGGTAGACTGGATGGCTAGGCAATGGTTCTGCTATACGACTTATCTTGTAGGTGGGAATATATGGCAGATGGTTGACGTATCTGTTGTTGTCTTGTTTCAGGAAATCTGTACATATTATACATGAAAACAACAGATGAAGCTGTGGAAGTATATAAAGAAAAGAAACCAAGTCCACCGAATGGCTGTATTTCTGGTCTTGACATTGTTTTTATTGTTCCCCATTTGGCAGGGTCCCATGTTCTCAATGCTTGTATTTATCGATCTCGAGGTTTGAGTCGGGTGTAAGCCTGTTCATGGCATGCCAACCACACCTAATAAGAATGAAAAGAAAGCGGTAGAATTGTACACAATATGAACGGAGCAATGCATTCTTTGGAGCAAATGCGTCACCCTGTTCGTTTAAACTTAACAGTCATGATATAGTGATTTTATATCTGATGAGTTGGCCGTCCTTGTTGCAACGCATTGTTGCTTTGTCACAGACCCGAGTATGATGGTGCTTTTGCAACCTTTTATCTGTATATAAACTCTTATGTGAAAATGAGCATGTGGCATGCGATCCTATCGATGTTTCAAACACAACTGAGTGCCGAATTGCGATTTTGATTGAGGGAGATGTGCACAGAAGTGGGTCGGATTCTAAAACTGATGCCGGAAAATAAGTTGAGCATCGCGAACTGTTTTTTGAGAAACAGTTTAGCATCGCGAAGTGACTGTCTCGACTCGAGCTCAGTCATCCACAGAATTTGTTATTCGCGTTCTTCCGGCCCAAGGCCCAAAGCCTTCTATTACCCCTAGGCACGTCCGCTCTCTCGGTATGCTAAGCCTGCGGCGCTCGCGCTCTTTCCTCTTCTGCCCTGCAGACATCGCCGCCAGCCGCCGGCCCGCCGCCACTGAACCTCCTTCGGCGGACTCACAGCCGTCGCCATCGACGGGTTGCCTCACCTGAGGGGGGCGGTGATCAGTGGTCGGTGGAGGCCACCCTAATCGGAAAAGGAGAGTCCGGCGAGCAGCCCGACGACCGCTCGCCCTCGCCAAGGTGAGCCCCGGCCGTAACTCACCTGGAAGCTTGAGCTAGCCGGATTAGTTTATGGGTCTCCGACTCTTCCCTGCGGCCGCGGCATGTGTAGCAGCCGCCCGCCTGCCTTCGCACCGGCGATGAGCTCCTGCCATGGCCCTAGTCGTGGCCCAGCTTATTTAGGAACAGCTCTTCAGTTTGGCCCAACAATGAACAGCCCATGAGGAGAACAGGGCAGACCACGGAGGCTCCATCTCACGCTGGTTTTCACGCGCCGCTGGCGGCTCTTCCGCCTCCGGCCTCCCACTCGCCCGCTTCTTTCACGCGCCGCCGCTCCCGTCTCCCGATTGCATCTCGTACTCGTAGTCGCGTAGGCGCCGTCGCAGCAGCCTGCAGCACCAGCCCGCTCACAGCTCGCCGCCCCCGCCCTCACCCCTCGGCTGGTGCCGGTTCCCGGTCCGCTGCGCCGCCACCCCTACGCTTCACGCTGTGCCTGTGCCTGCGGGAGCTAGCCCGAAGCCCCGTGTTTCTGAGGGAGAACAGCAAACAATTAGGTCCAGCCTCCTCTGCCATCTCAAGGTGCAGAAGAGACAGCAAGGACTAGCACTAGGTATTTATTTTCAAAGGCTCCATGTTATTTCCATGAGATATATATATATATATATATATATATATATATATATATATATATATATATATATATATATATATTCAAATAGATTATGGTGTAGCTAACGGCCTTTCTTGACCGGAATTTGTTTATTCAAATAGATTATGGTGTAGCTAACGGCATTTCGCGATCGGAATTTGTTTAGTCAACTATAATATAGCGAACGGCATTTCGCGATTGAAATTTATATAGTTAAATAGACTATGACGTAGCTAACGGCATTTGGTCACTGGAATTTGGCCCTAGTCTTAACTAAATCCTAGGTCCGCTATGTTGGCACTTGCACCCAATGTCCAGGTGAGCAGCATCTGCTCTCCTCTCCTCTGCTCTAAGGTAGAAAAAGAGCTTGAGCTCTCTACCTGCGGTGGCTGAAACTGAGCACTAGAAGGTGGCAAAGAAGCTGCCTATTCCATTGCAATTGAGCAAGTTATATACACAATACATTACTACCTACTCCTTACACCTAAGGTACATGGCTGATCTAAGTCATTTCTACTTCTAGTATCAGCCTTCTAGAAGCTGATGTTCTTCTAGCTACTATTACTGTACCTAGAACAGTAACAATGGAGTGATCTATTGTCAACTCCTATACCTTGATCAGCAGGGCTGACCGAAAAAAAAAGTAAGGGTGATCAGTAGGAGTTTAAGTCTTACACGCCGCTGCCGACAGGCAGTAGCACTGGTGCATTGTTGCAGCCTCCAGCCGACGACGCACGCCACCCTCGCCACACACGTTCCGGGGATCCCGTTTGCACACCGGCACGAGAGCGAAACAGCCCGAGGCGAGCCCCAGAAAAGTCAATTACCCCTTCAGTTTAGCCCAGCTGCAACCCATACGAAAGACGTTCTCCTCCAGCCCAGCCCAGACCGGCCCAGCTGTTCCACACCTAACAGAGGCAGGCATTGGACTCCCCGACTCCCGAGCGAGTAGCGACGACGGCGCCTGCGCTGCGCCTCCGTCTTCCGTGGCGGCGCCCCTACCCCTCGAACCCGTCCGGACAACCTCGCCTCCTCGGCTAGCCACCTAGTCCCCGTGCCCGCCAGTGTTCACTGCCCAGCAGGCGCCCAGCCGCCCCCTGCAGGCTGCGGCATAGCCCTTCTGCCCTTGCCCGGTTGCCTCCCCAGCTGCTGCACAGTGAGCAAGACGTACAGTGAGTATTTTTTTTTTTACTGATTCGTGATTACTATCATTGCATCGGCACATCGTATTTTTAGTTGATGAGTGCCAATTGTTATTTTCTAAAATTTGCATTGTAATATCTCATACCGTAGGGTACATATATGATCCCACGGCTTCTTTATTTGGTCCACGAATGTTGTTCTACACGTTGCTAACATTTTCAATCGATGCCATTAATTGTGCTCTTCATTAATCGAATAAATCAATTGCTAGAGTTGTCTTAAGTTATTTTTTTTAAAAAAAAAATGATCGAGTTTATAGAAAAGAACGCTAAGATTTATGAAACCAAAAGTATCATTAATACATTTTTATAATGTGCTCATTTGGTGCCATAAACATTTGTGCTCTTTAGTATAAATTTAGGGAAATGTAAAAAACAGCTTTACCTTAAGACAACTCTAGGAATTGATTTATTCAGAGACAGATGTAGTATATCTTAGTTTGACTGTAGTAAGATTAGATTTCTTTTATTTAACTGAACGTCCCTTCCCTCATTTCTGGGTCCAACGCTGCCTGCCCACAGTAAATCGACAGTGAGTCAGCTGCAAGTCAGCGACGAGTTTCTTCCCTATTCCTTCTCTCGTCGCCCCCTCTCCCCTACAGTGTTTGGCTTATTGGAAATCTGGAAAAGTGCAAAGCAGCACAGTTTCAGGAACGCACACAATTTTAATGTTCCTACTACGTTGCTAGTGCTACTGCTTTTAGAATTTTAGTATTCCTCATTCTTTTTTTTAAAAAAAAAGATTAAAATCTATTGCTGTCCTGGCCTTTTTTTTGAGAAAATCATGTATCCACATATCTTCATCTTTCTGATAACAGTACCTATATATGTATCCATCCTACATAGGTGAATACTGGTTGGTTTTGTTTCAACTCTGAAGTCTCAAGTGATTTTACTGTTTTCTTTTGTTTTGTGCAACAGGCAAGCTTTGTTTATTTCCATTCAGTTCGTTGTAGTGTGGAGATCAAACTAGCCAAAGGCAGCCCAAATTTGGGGATTTTTCAAGTGAATCCCCTGTATAGAGATAGTTCGAAGATGATGAACCAGCACAGAGAGGAGGATGCCTTGAGAGGTCAAGCAGTCAAAAACCAGAAGGTGCTGACCCTCCTTTGCATCTTGGTATTATCGTGTGCTACATATATCTAATCCTATCAAAATTCTTACATTTGTTTGATTTATGCTCCCTCAAGGCGATATGGGACAAGACCCTGGAAATGAGATTCTTGCTGCAGAAGGCATTTTCCACTTCCAACAAGTTGCCCCAGGTTGTAGCAAGCATATCCCTGGGTCCTTCTTAATTGTTCCCCTTTTGATGCAGGATTGTGCTAAGTTGAATTCTAAACTCCAGTTTGTTCTCTATTTTGCTGTTGCAGGAACCCATCAGAACAAGGTTTTGCAATCATGATAAGCTGATAGAGCAAGCCTATGATGATCTGTTGAGTTCGTCGAAGAAGACTTTGAGCAGCATGATGGAGCTGCAGGAGGTTCAGTTAGTTGCCCATATTGTTTTCCATTCACTCCTTTGATTTTCCTCAATATGATTGAATGTTTCTTTTGCGGACAATGATTGAAATGTTTCTCATTGTACTTCAACCTCTAAAACTACCTATAGGCTTTGCTCGAGAGTAATCAGGCTACAAAGGGTGCCAATGGTAATCCTATTCTTCATACTGCTCTTATTCTACTGTAAAAACTATGACATGCCATATATAGTTCATAACACAAATTACTTTATGCCAGAAATTCCTTCTGCCTCAGATGGAAACAATGACGAGTGGTCAGAAGTACAGAGATTGCAGACAAGGTAAATTTTGCATTAGAAATAACTAACCAACCATCAGTGCTTAAAAAAAAACTCGACCAGGGCGAGGAACATCCCCTGAGTTTGTTCTTAAGAAGGTTGTGGCAGCCTTCGAACCTTAGCTGGTGACTGGGTCACGGGGTTTCACCGATGCTCGGACTTCAACGGTCTAATCAGTATAACTTAGGAGAAGCTGGCTAGCTCTTGAAAAACACTGCAGTGCACTAAGCATTTGTTTATTTATCATAGCTGCTTACACCCCTATGGTTTCAAGTAACTACTTGCTTACTTGTGATAATCACTTGAATATGAGTACTCGAAATGCTTATCAGGTCTCGGCAATTGCATTTCTTTTATGCGTACTGATGTCTGCTCTAGCTTCCTAATAGAGTTTGTTTTTATTTTTTATACAGAAACCACTCTGAGATAGGCACAAATTTAATAAAAGTAGCAGCTAAGTTACTAAAAACAGCCATGCAAAAAATAAAAAAAATTGGAACTTGTATATTCATTTTATTAAATATCTCTATGATTTGGCGATAGATTCTGTTTCCATCCTGCCTGTAGCCTGTAGGTCGTTATATGAGTCTCAGCCATCAAATTGCAGTGCCAGTTGTCACAAATCCGGTTTCATATGAAGGTATTGGCTGTGCAACAAGTTAATTGCTGCTCTTTGCCCAATAAGTTATACAATTGGGTCAGAGGTTGCATCCAAGGTATATACTTGTTGGTATGCCTTTCTTTGCCAAGCCTGGTAGCAGAAAAGGCATGTAATAAATACCTTGCTTGATAATTAGAATACAAAGTAACTTAAGTGTAAAGAATAATAGTTGATGGAATCCTTTTTTTTAAAAAAAAAAAATCTCACTTAACTCCTTATGTTTGAAGTAGATGGGAAGATATGCTAGTTATTCACATAAGAACTGCTAATAGAGTAATGTGACATCTTTTATTAAGGGTGCTTGGAATTATTAAGTGTCTTGACCTATTTCTTACAGTCTCTAAAAAGCATGAAGGTGATCTTATGTGAATTTTGCATTGTGCTAACATCCTTCTAGAAAGCTGGTTCCGCAACATTGGATTCAATGATTTGCAAATATATGATGTAGCACACGTGAAGAAAGAAACTACAATTAGATCTAAGGATACATTGCCATAACATGAAGATTCTGAGAGTTACATGGATGCTCTAGAGCTTTCATCTTGCATATGCTCATATGCTGCTCGGTGTTGGTTATTTGTTTTATGTGCTCATACAAAATGAACTCTGAGTGTGGTAAATTATTTGTGTACAGGATAACAACATTCAGAAATACTGAGATAGATAAATGGCATAGGAAAATACAGGTGACAACAGGTGCTGCTGCACTTAAAGGAAAGCTACATGCATTTAATCAGGTTGCCTGAATACTTATTTAGCTACTTTGTGTAATTTGTTACTGTTTAAGAAGTGAAAATCTAAAGCTCAATTTTCCCCTTGTATGAGAACAGAACATTAGTGACCAAGTTGCTGGTTACATGAGAGATCCAAGCCGGATGATTAGCAGGATGTACTTGACCAACTCTGCTGTTAGTGTATTTGGAAAGGTATTTTAGATGCATTTATCATAAAGGACCACCAGTGATATTTGTGCACGGTGCACCTGCCTAACTAAAGTCTTGCCATTCATATTTCAGGATGCGGGAGAACCTGGAACAGCTGAGGAGGTTTGAGCATCTACTACATTGTTCTCTTGAAAATATTTCAAACCTTATTTGGTCTACTGAAGTGTAATAGCCTGTAGTCAGTTGAAGCTCAATTCTTTTACTGAGATGAATTTCCCTCTTTTTACCATTACCTTAGTTATTTATCTGCCACACTAACATTGATATCAGAATGCTTTTATTTACACAATTAGACGATATAATGCGGACTACACTTTCTGGTCTTATTTCATCGTCTTTGCTGTAACTTAGGGGCACACTATGGAAGGTGATCCTGAACTTATTGACGATTCTGAGTTTTATCAACAACTTCTCAAGGAGTTCCTTGAGTCTTGTGATAGAGGGGCATCAGGTCAGTTCATTTTCAGCTATTGCACTATTTTTTTACACACATAGGCCTTCCCCAGCAGTAGGCAATAAATTATCAGATATTTACCTACCGTAAGCATATATCTCAGCTAGCCTTGGTTATCCAGATCACCTAAAAACCTGTTGCAGTTTGAATTTAGCTCAAATTTCTATCTTTTGAAAAATGCATTAAATTTATCTGCATCTTTGGATATATATCTCAAGGTGCATAGTGAAACCTGGTTCATCTAACAGAAGATACATGTTTCAACAATAATGAAATTTCATTTGTATATTCATAATCTTTTACCATTATAAGATTTGTAAGAAATGTATGTGTTTCTACTTTCGCCTTCAGCTTCCATCAAATATCATTTATTGTATGCAGAGTCGGCATTTTATGCTCTAAAAAAGCAGCAGGTTAAGAAGAGAAAGCTTGTCGATCGTCGCGCTTCAAAGAGCAGAAAGATACGGTGCGATCTCTATCCTCTGTTGTTTGCCGACGTTTGAAAATTTTCCAATAACTTTCCTTCTGGTAATTGTGCTCATTTCTGTTATGTGATTTTTTTTTCAGGTATAATGTCCATGAGAAGGTTACTAATTTCATGGCCCCAGAGCCCATGGTTCTTCCTCCAATGGCTCCGAAGTTGTTTGAGAATTTATTTGGGAAAGGCAGCTACTAAAACTTGGATTCAGATTTCACATTGCTCGGTGCAGCTTTTTTGTAATTCTATAAATTGCAGTATGTATGATGTCCCTAGACTTGAGACTATGGAGTTGGAAGTTTTGATGGCCTCATCAGTTTTGTGCGTACACAAGCAGATGTAAAGCCTAGTTCACCGATTAAATGATACTTCGATTTGGGCCTGATGAGTGCGCCATGGATCGGTGAGACCGTGAGAGGGAGGGAGGGAGCATCATCATCTTCTAGAAATCTTATCTTATGATCGTACAAGCCGTGCACAGAGGCACGATCTCTGGCGATCAACGGCGTTGACGAACTCAGGCGAGATCGCACACACGAACATACGTATATATACTAGAGGAGTTTTGGTGCTTTCACTGTTATTCGTACTGCGTCAGCCAGCACCTGAAGCTTGATGAACAGGCAGCTCACCGGAGCTTCCTGAGTTTGACCTGCGCGCCGTGCTCTGGCTGCAGCAAGACGACGGGGAACGGCGCGTGCGAGTAGGACGGGGAGAGCTCGAACTCGAACTTCCCCAGGATCATGGCGATCCCTATCTTGGCCTCCAGCAGCGCGAAGGTCTGGCCGATGCAGGTCCGAGGCCCCCAGCCGAACGGGAAGAACGCCGGCGTGTCCCCGCCGGACGACGACGCCCTGGCGACCCCCTCCGCGAACCTCTCCGGCCTGAACTCGTCGGCGTCCGGCCCCCACACGTCCTTGTCGTGGTGGATGCTCAGCAGCGGCAGCATCAGCATCACGCCCGCCGGGTACCTGACGCCGCCGAGCTCCATCGGCTTGTATGTCCGCCGGTGCAACGCCGGCAGCGGCGTGTAGAGCCGCAGCACCTCGTACAGCACCATGGTCACCTTGCAATTCAACAAAGAGTGCGATTCCGACGATCACGATTACCCATCACATTCCACAAAAATGAATGAATTCAGTTCAGAGCCTGCTATATATGCAGAAACTAATGAATTGAGAGGTGTTAGTTACGATTTTGAGCCGGCTGAGGCCGTCGTAGTCCGGCGCTGCTGCGCAGGTGGCGCCGCCGAAGACGCGGAGCACCTCCTCCCTGGCACGGTGCTGCCACTCCTGGTGCATAGAGAGCAGCAGCACGGTCCACGTGAGCAGCACCGACGTGGTCTCCATGCCGGCGAAGTAGAACAGCTTGCACTCTCCGATGACGTCGTCGGTGGACATGCCGCCGCCGCCGGAGCTCGTCCGTCCTTGTCCCCTAAACTGCTGCTCCATGTTGAAGTTGGAGTTGGACTCCAGAAGCAGGCCGAGAAGGTCGTCGCTCGTCGCCTCCTTCCCTGCTGCTCTCAGCGACGCCTCCCTCGTCGCGATCATCCCTCTCAGGATCCGGTTCATCCGCCGGTTCACCCTAGTAGGCAGCATCCTAAATAAAATTGCAATCCACAATTCTGTAGTAAGTACATCAATTCCATCGCCGTGTGGTGTGGGTAGCAAATTCAATTCAAATGTGGTTTGATCATTCAGAGCTAGAGGAGCACAGACGACTGACATGTATCCAGGGATGTGTATCTTGTTGGCGACGAGCATGGCGAGGCGCACCTGCTCCCCCTGGAGCTCAAAGATCCTCCTGCCTTGCAGATAGCTGCTGCCGAAGGCGACGCGGGAGATGACGTCCCCGGTCAGCCTCTGCATCTCCGGCCAGACGTCCACCTCGCGTGGCTCGCCGTCGGCGTCGGCCACCAAACCCTCCCATCTGCTCACCATGTCGGCGCAGCACGATGCGAAGGCCGGCAGCATGCGCTGCATTATATATATATATGTGCAAGAGAGAGAATCGACTGATGAGTGATGAATGTCATGATGATGACGTGATGCATGCATGCATGAGATCGAATATATATTCGAATGAGAAGGATCGAGACCTTGAGCTTGTCGAGATGGAAGGCCGGGTTGATGATCCTCCGGTGCTTTGCCCATTTGGTACCCTGGTGGGTGCTCACGCCGTAGTGCAGCAGCCGCGTGAGCTGCCCGAAACCGGGCTTCTCGAAGTGGCCGAACTTGTTGGACAGCACCTGCCGCACCAGCTCCGGCTCCGTGATCATCACCCGCGGCGTCGGCCCAGACCAGGTCATCGAGTTCTTGCCTGCATGCCGGCCCATCAGTAAGGCGCTAGCCTTTAATCCTTTGCATTATTATTACTGAAGACTGATGATGACAGTTTAGTATACGTGGAGACTGGAGGGTGGAGTCATATCATTCGTTGTTCATGGCGTGGTAAGACCGGCGAGCTAGTAAGAAAGGTAGACTGACAGTTACAGTCAACGACGCGACAATAGACACAGACAGAGAGAGAAGGGTTACCGTGCTCGTTCATGGCGTGGTGGACGAGCGGCATGGCCCTGGGCACGACGGCGTGGCAGCCCGGGGGCAGGGGCGGCCTCGACCTGGCCTCGCGGGCGAGCCGGTCGGACAGCGCCGCGTCGCCGGCCAGCGAGCGGTACGCCGTGCCACGGATGCCCTGCGCGCGCAGCGCCCGTTCCAGGCGCCGCGGCCTCAGCCACGCCCACTCCGCCGCGCGCGCGGCGCACCACGCGACGAAGACGGCGAGGACCGCCGCCGCGGCCTTCCACGGGGAAGGAGGCTCGCCGATCAATCCCACTAGCACGCTCGTCGCCATGGCTTGGGTAGCCGCCACTGAAAAAGAAAAACTGAGCTCGTGACTTTGGAGGGGAGACCGAACGGCACGACTGAGAGTGAGAGCAGCTCTAGTGCAGTGAAAAGTCGAATCGGAAGAAAGAGTAGTGTTCCATTTGTGCACTGCAGCCATCGAACTCAATTGAAAGATTCTTGTGTTCCACTTTCCAGTTTGGTTCGAACGAAGAGAGTAAACACTACACAGAAATAATCACTCTGTTTTTGAATAAATTAATTCATAAAATCTATACCAGTTAATTTTTTTTAACTTTAACTAATGATTTTATAAAAAAAACATAACGTCTATAACATAACATAATAAAAATAAACAACACGTAAAAATAAAGATAAATTGCGACAGACAATTTATATATTTATTAACAGCACCAGCCAGGACTGATCGGTGATCGGAAAAACAACCACCAAGCACGTGTATCGCAACAATCCAAATCGACGTACGGGATAATACCGTATGTAAAGGGAATGGAGACATGGATCGATGGAGTCACACACATACAACTTTCAGTTTATTCATTCACAGACGACGTCGCACTTGGGTGTTTCCCTCCTTTTCCTCCTTTGCCACCTTTTCCTCCTTTGGGTCCTTTGGCACTTGGTGGTTCTTCCTTGGGCGCCTCTTCTGCGGCTTCACCTTCTTCGTTCAATTCTCTGAAGGCAACGCGAGGGTTGTTGGAATGGGACTGGGCCTGCAAGCTGCTGCCCCCGACGCCGGCCTTGGCCGCCGCAGCATCAGCAGGTGCAGCAGCAGGAGAGCTGCGACGGCCGTCTTGAGCTTGAGCGCGGCACCACCAGACGACGCCATCGCCGCTCCGCTCTCTCTCTCTCTCTCTTGGCCACCTTAATTAATTAGCTTGCAGAGACAAACAAGCAAGCTCTCTCAAACTGATGATGAGATGATCTGTCTGTCTGCTGCTTAACTAATGAATTGGCTTTGCGAATTGTGAGGTGATGACAGCACACGTACTCCTATTTATACACACACGTACAGGCTGGCCGGGAGACGTGGACAAGTCGATCGATGTAGGATTAGATTAGATTAATTGCTCGTGCCCCGCATTTCGATCACATTATCGATCTACAGCAGTTCTTGGTGCGGCCGCACAACGAATGAGATCGATCACGCTAGCTGGTTGCCGAATCAAAAATACGATTATTGGGATAGATTATACAATTGTGGTTTTCCCCCCTCAGTGCGACTTTACTGTGTCTATCTATTGACATGATGACAGGAGGGCGTGGAGTCTCCCTGCAGCGCGTCACGACGACCGACAGTGACAGCAGCTCTAGTGCAGTGAAAAGTCGAATCGTGAAAAGAAGGAGAAAGACTGAAAGAGTAGTGTTCCATTTGTACACTGCATGCAGCCATCGAACTCAGATGGAAGATTCTTGTTTTCCACTTTCTAGTTTGGTTGGATCGGACAGAGGAAACAATACGCAGAATTGCTCCACGAGAATGATTGAATAAAAGCATGTTTGGTAGGAATTCTCAAACTTCACAAAGCATGACGGCATGGGCATGATCTATCTATCGCATTGTAGGTGGTATGTACACGAGGAGAGAGGAACTCGCTACTTCGTATGAGTTATACATCGCCCTTCTATGTACGTAACACCAAACAAATGTCCATGTGTCCTCACTGTGATTCCATGTAATGCTTTGTTTGGGTGTAGTCATACTCTCATCAATCCACATGTTTTAGAGTGAATTGGAATGAAATTTAACCTAAATTTCATCTCAATCCACCACAGCACATGTGAATTAAAGTGATTCTAACAACACTTAAAAATGCCTAAGCTCATGTATCCACCTTAATCCATATGTGTTACACAAAGTCACTGTAATATATATGGATTGGGATGGATACATGGGTATACAAATAAGACACACATGTCCATCAAACGCTAGTAGTGTTTTCGACATCCGCAACATAGAAGGACCCAATATATGTGAACAAAGTACAACACTAAACCCTAACCACTTAAAGTATCATCATTTTTGTGGAATTTGTTAGTTCTAATTTTGTGCAAGAGCATGGAGCACCACTCCAATGGCCTTTGGTCATAGCTAGCTAGAGCAAATAGTACCGAGAGATGTGAGGAAGAGCTTGGGGAAGTGCCGGGATTGTCGGTGTGTTCCCAACTTATACCTTGGCGAGCACCTTTACCTCAACGGGTTCTTCAATCCTAGGGAAGAGAACCAGACATTACTTGTTGATCAAGGTTGCACAGTTGAAGTGCCAATGAGATGAAGCCTGAGGTGAGCTTGAAGAACACCCTTTCTAAAACTGACCCATTGTATGTAGGCTCAAACACGGAGTTTGACTGTCCTATCAATTCGAGAGTCTATGTACTTCACACTAGAGTAGGAGAAAGCTACTACTAACTCTTCCCTCAAAACGTAGGAGAAACGTGCTCACGGTCGTTTAGGATCCTTCTATCGAGGAGGGGATGTGGGTTAGGTCACGCTCTAAGTAGCCATAGATTTGTCAAAATGTTGAATAGAATAAAAAATACCAAAGTTGTTTGACACTTGCAATTGCTACCCTACCCTGTATGATGACTTTGGAATATGTATAACCTGGTAAGTTGTAGTTGTGATAGAGAAGTAAACGATAATGTAGCAAACTATGCTTGCCTAAGCTGCGGCATGGCAATGGTTAGCCTCTTGATCTTCGTTCATGAACCAAACATACCCACGAAAGCAAGGTTGCATTACGTGATTCCAAATACCTTTAGGGCACCTCTAGTGTGTAGATCGAATCGAACTGACAAAATTGTTAACATGAGATATGGTTCGATAGATGTAGTGTTTGGTTCGGTTGGTGTCTTGGTGAGCCTCCGTTTTTAGATTAGAAAATGAAAATGTTTCAGCTTTCTCTCATTTGTTGGCAGAGCAAAGTACTAGCTTCAGACCTCCATGCAAAGAGCTGCTATGCTCTTTCATTTTTTCTGTTCAACGTGGTTCGAACCGTCTGCAACCTCCGAATCAAAGAAAGATTATGTATGGTTAGACTCCTCCGGTGTACGAATCGAACCATACTCCTCCCATGGTTCGGTTTTGACTTACACTGGAGCTGCTCTTAAGACCTGTTTGTAACGTAGAATTTTTCTTCTTCTATTCCTAGAATTCTTGTGTGAAATCAAATAAATTCTTGTAAAACTCCATGCGTTTGAAACAAGCTCTTTTTTGGCTGTTGTCTTTGGGAATTTCATGTGTCAAAATACTAGAGATTTCAGTATTCATCTGAAATTTCTATAGAATTTGCAAAGGCAAAAAGAGCTGAAACTCTACTGTTGTACATCCATATCCCTCACAAAACTGCTAGTACATTCAAATAGCTTAGCTTCATATCGGATCCTACCTGTCAACAACTTTTTTCACTAATAAAAATGAAAATAAACAAAGGAGGAGGTTGAGCTGGCTGACAACGGCTCGTAGCTGCTCTGAGATCGTGTATTATTTTACAGTATGTTTTGTTGAGTTTAGCAAGCTGTCTCAAACTTACTTTGCTGAAGGAACCTGGTGGAGTCTTCTTCTCTTCTCTGTCCGTTCGCCCCACCAGCCTCAGCCTCCAGCCAGCCGGCGGAGAAAAGCAGGGGGTTGGACCCTCGGAGCTTGCACCTGGCAGCCCAGAGCACAGCAAAGCAAAGCACCCGATTCGATTCCTCGGACCCCGGCTGTTCCATCCCCATATCCATGTCTTCCTTGCTTGACCAATCTTGATTGCCCGCCCCGCCTCTGCTCCTTTCCCTCTTCTCCTGGTTTCTCGTCCTTTCCGGCGGTACGGTTGGAGGACCAGAAGCTGATGTGATTGACCCATCGCGATACCTCCAGCGGTCCAGCCTAAGGCTCCAGCACGGCAGTTGGTTGAGTCACCGTCCGCCATTCCGTTAGCAGCTACCGCGCCAGCAGCAGAAGAGAAAGGCCGGCGCTTTCTTCAGCCATGGCGTGCTCGGCGGCGCACATGTTCGTCTACAACGCCACCCTCTGCGCCTGCGACCCCGGGTACTACCTCTTCACCAACTCCACCGGCGGTGGCGGCAACGGAAGCAGCACCAGCGCCAGCACCAGCTGCGTGTCATTGCCCCGCGGCGGCGACGGGTTCGGCGACTGGCAGGTCGGGTCCGTGGGCGCGTCCAGGAACCAGACCTTCTACTTCCTCACCCCGGTCCTCTCCCTCGACGTCGTCCGCCGCCTCACCCAGTCCCAGGCCGTCCTCCTCTGGGTCGCCCTCGCCACGCTGCTCTCCTGGTTCGCCTTCTGCGCCGCCGCCAGGTTCGCCGGCCACGACCCCGCCCGCCACAAGAAGCTCTTCGGCGCCCGGTTCTGGGTCAGCCGCCTCGACTGCATCTTCGACAACAACCACTATGCGGTCTGTGCACTTTAAAACCTATCTTACTGATTTCCTTCCATTCTTCTCATATTTTTCATCGCATGAATCCTATCTCTAATCAATTTCTTTCGACTCTAGTGAACCATTAAGCTTGCAATTTCACTCGTTCCCCTCCCTCCTCTCTGCTGATGCTTATTCTTTCCGGTACCCAAAACACCCAGTTGTAGGTTAGCTTCCCCGTTCGGAATTCCCCGTTTCGCTTGGTTTGCTTCACCGCCGCGTTTCGGATTATAAAATCCATCTGTGATTGCTTCGCCACTTTGTACACGCGTTTTTTACGCCTTGGGTTGCTTCGTTTCCATGGCACTGCTGTCCTTGGATTTCTTGGAATTTCCCTTCCTTTCTGGGTCAACTTGACCCCATCTCGTCTTGCCTTTGACGTTCATGTCTGTGAATATGACCCTGTTTTACCTTTCTTCGTACCATACGTGCATTACATTACATTACAGTACATGAAAATGAAAATATCCTGCCAGTTGAATGAACAAAGACCCACGTAATCCTGTCGTAATCGAACATGATCACATCAAACGGGACATTAATTTGCCCATGTCCCATAAAACCCCTATCTTCTTTTCTTCACTGAAAGTTGCATTGCATTGTTGTACCCTCTTCAAATCCAGAATGATCAGCAAGTACTGAGGAAAAGAAAAACAGAGCTGGGCGGCATGTTCTCGGTGGCTACCTTGATACTCTTCCTTGGATTAGTCACAGTGTAAGCAACCTTATTATATATTATTCTCTGTATGTATTGGAATTAGCTGCTACATTAGTAAAGCTCATGGATTACTCTCTGCTTGATTATCGCAGTCAGCTGTATCAAGCCATCAAAAGGCATAACGCCCAAGTACATCGAGTGAAACCAGCTAATGCTCCGGATTTGCTGGATTTTGTGAACGATCTTGAGTTTCATATAACCACTGTCTCAAGCATGTCTTGCGCCCAAGTAGTGGCACCTTCTACAATAGCAATGGGAACTCCTGGGTTTATGGACTTCAGGGTGCTTCCTCTGTCAACACTCTTCACCTACAGTTGCCAGAACACGAGCCAGGGGCCATCAATTACACTGAAGTGCAATGGCTGCCGAATCCCTCCGAGAGACCACTATGTATCCTGGCAGTTTGTTGACCTGCCAAGGCAACCGGCTGCCGCTGTTGGCTTCCAGTTTAACTTGTCTGCGAAGGAACATGGAGATGATAAGGATATGAGCTTTGTGAGCGGTACTTTAAGCTCTGACAATTACTTTGATGCCAGGCTGAAAACATTCAGAGGGCCTGATTCTAATGTGCTCAAAATTCAATTATTTCCTCAAATATACAACAACCTTCGTGGCTTGAAGCTCTTGCAGCCACTTGTTCAGGACTTTACTCAAGGTTCTACCTTATCAGATTTGAGCAGCTTGAATGCTTCCTTGCAGAACCCTAGAGATGGAGTGATAAATACTACACTCTTCATAAGTTACCTTTCTGACTATATCGTGGAGATCAGCAATGAAAATGTGCTTGGCCCAGGTGAGCATCTCATGAAACCAAGCAAAGTTATGTTGGTTCCAGTCTATGGAGCAGCAAAGCTTTTATTTTCTCATCGACCACTTACATATAATGATATCAATATAATTACACATATCATATTACTAAGATGCAGTTTGGTTCCCCTGACTGGTAATATAAATAGTAAAGGAAACAAATCACGGGGGGAGTGGCAGGAGGATCTTAATTCCTTGATCTGTTTGGTTGCACACAGTAATGGGAACATATCACGAGAGCAGCGGCGTAAGGTGATACATTTCGCGGAGGGGCGATATTGGCTGTGAATGGATCAATATCTGATTGTGGCGTATCTCATAATGGACTAGGATGAAACAAACAGCCATATCGCAATCGGATTGCCGCTGTAATCTGATTACGTTACATTTTGCCAAACCAAATATCACCTAATACCCATGAGTAGTGTCATTTAAATAGATAAACATTTAGACACTTAGACTTCAGAGAGACTGGATTGTTTAGATTTATTCCCTCCATCCCAAATTATAAGACATTCTAAGAATCTTGGAGAGTGAAAGCATCTCAAGTTTGACCAAAATTATAGAGAAAATTATAAAGATTTATGATATCAAATATGTATATTATGAAAATATAATTGATGAAGAATCTAATGATACTTAGTTGACATCACAAATGTTATTATATT
Source organism: Microstegium vimineum (assembly GCA_022036555.1). Classification (NCBI taxonomy): domain Eukaryota; kingdom Viridiplantae; phylum Streptophyta; class Magnoliopsida; order Poales; family Poaceae; genus Microstegium; species Microstegium vimineum. The sequence goes on along the minus strand of CM039134.1, from coordinate 21,720,038 downwards.
ATCATATAAGTTTAGTCAAACTTGAAATACTCTGACTTTCCAAGATTCTTGGAATGCCTTATAATTTGGGATGGAGCAAGTAGATCATAAAATGTGACGTGGATTTACTGTTTCATGTATTTAGTTCATATGCTTATAGTGAAGCATTCAGGAAATTTCATTCCAAATTGTTATCGGTCTCACTTAGTCAGCAATAATGCATAGCTTTCTGAGATTAACTCAATCAAGAACCTGGTACAACTCATCTTGCATTGTTGCTCCAGTTCTGAAAATATTTAATCCAGAAGCATATTTTAGGTCCTTTTGGTAGGTTGATTTCCTGTGTGCATGAAAATTAAAACAACCAAAAAGCATAAATGAAGCAATAGACCACACCTTTGTGACTCCACAGTTAAATACTTGTTTTCTGATCCTGTGGGCCCATATGATAATGTTGTCTCAAGTGCCCAATAGAATTCACTACAAGTCATATGAGTTACGAAATTGGACTTGAGCTAATAATCTGTGTACTTCCACTTTACATTTCTCACATCTAACGGTAGTTTTATCTGCAGTCAGTATACTTGCAAGTATTGGTGGCCTGTATGCCTTCAGTGTAGCAATTTTTCTCTGCCTCATGGCTCAAGTAAGTCCTTTTACCTGTATTGTGTTTAAGTTATGTCTATACTTTGTCATCGTTTTCATATGTGAAACTCTTTCTACTGTCATGTTACATGTTAGACTAAAACTTCAATATTTTTTTGTGAACAAAAGCCTGAAACTTCAATATCTGATTGCTTTAAATCCCATTTTACCATTTACTGGTCCACTTCAGATTCATCAATACAACTATTTGGTATTGTCATTCACGGTCACTATGCGAAACTTCTGACCGTTGGTGACACTGAAACTAAAGAATTGCCATGTAATCTATTCATTAGCATGTACACTGATTTAGTGTGGAACTGCTTGTGTAATTAACAAGTTTACTTTTCAGTGTGAAGGCAGGATAAAGAAGCTCCGAGACGAGGATACCAGAATGCTCAAAATTCTGAGCAAACAACGTGCACAGCGAAATTGGAACAAGGTAAAAGCACATCTTGATCCAAAGATGAGTACCATATCCATCCTTATGTCTCCTTGATCAATAAGCTCTACTGATTTCACTGCTAACAGGTTCGGAAGTTTGTCATGTACACATGGGGTCCAAGCAACCTGGATCCAACAGATAGAAGTGGCAAGTGGCCTGAAGGCTCAGTGATGGATTCCCTCCATGGATCCTTCCACAAGAGAAGAAAACCAATTAGAAGAGGAGCCTCAAATGGGAGCAAACCTAATAGGCCTGCTGACATGGTATATTATTTCTTGTTCTTCAGCAGATCTTCACATATCTGATATTTAGTGTTGTAGAATATGTTTATACCATAATATGTACTTTGTGCAACTTAGGATGTTTGATTATTCATCCATTTTATTTGCTAACTACTGCTTGTGCTATACTTGTTTTAAATTCCTGACAATAATTTTTGTGCAATGGTACCACACCAGGCAGTTGAAATTGAAAGAGTTGGGGAGATACAGCAGCCAAGCAGTTCTAGGTAGCCTTGATGGATGGAGGTGTTGGACATGATGGTTCATTGTAATGTTTAGTATCTTCAACTCATATGCACAGCTCTTCGTGCATAGATAAATCCTTTCAATTTTATTAATTTGCGTAATCCTGAATGAGACCTTTTATGCTGCTGCAGCACTTGTGACCACGATGGACTGTTGCAACACGACTATACTCCCGGAGTGGAGCTGTCTATATGAGAGTGTAGGACTGTAGGTAGAGGCAATTGGCTAAAATTGTGCAGGTTCAGTTTGAAGGGTCGTAGCAACAGGTTCTGTTTGAAAGGTCAGTTGCTGATGATCAGCATGTAACCGGCATGATGAGAGGTGGGGAGTTCCATTGCTGGTTTAAGCTGGAGCTGGCTGCTTCTGAAGTCGGGTCAGGTGTTTATCTGTGTTACCTCTTTTTGATTTCATTTCATGAGAAGGATTGGTATTCTTTCCTTGAATTGTACATGGTGGTACTCATGAATGAATTTGATTGGAGCCTGTTCATTTCCACCTCCTTTGATGCCAAATTTCAACTTGGAAATGAGGAAGAAACGAGGAAAGACTGCTATTATTTTTGGGAAAGTTTGCTACACGGCATGCATAATGATGTTAGTTTTGCTGGAGATATATATATATATATTTTTTAAAAAAATCTATAATACCGAACATTTTGCTGGTGGACTCTAAACCGTCTCTAGTAGCATTTTTTTTACAAAATTATAGTATCCACCAGCAAATTACTTTTTTTTTTTTGCCTCGCAGCAGAACAACTTCGTTTTGCTGTTTGCTGTAGCAAATTTTCCTTTGTTCTTTGTATCACTGTATGCAATGAATAATCTACTGTTTTTTTTCCTTCTTTTGTGCATGACTGTATGTTGATGCGCTTATGTACTTTAGCTCCAGATTTTGCAGCTTAATGGCTCGATTTGACACTGATAAATGTTATTATCACTCAATTTCCGTTTAGAGATGATAAAATGGCTCTGATTGTTTCAACTAATCAGCTATATTTTGGCTGTGCTGCAGTTACAAGATCAAAAGTGCAGAATACCGTAGCATAGTGCAAATAGCGCGATATTGCTTTTTCTGTAGTTTATCACTCTTCATCGTGATCGGGCCGAATATCCGTTCCTTTTACTCTAGGAGTATAATTATTGTACATCCATCATATTCTTTTACTTAATAAAACATTAAACTGGGGTCAAATGAATATGAATGCTGATAGTAGCGTGTGAATATTTTAAATAATTAAATGAGTGTTAAGTAAATTGACGTTTGGAGATGTCTTTCTAAAGCCTTTACTTGTATTTGAGTATTTGTTTTCATGATTTTTTTTCTTAGTTAAATATTTTCGTGCATAATGGCTTAATAATTTTCGTGTTTTCGACATTGGTAATGAAGTAACATTATGTTTGTGCCGGATGTTTTTGTTGTCCAGTATATTGCATGTGGATCCGTTTTGTCATAGCTACGGTCGAGCTGAAATGATATCCTTTTTCTTCTTTTTTTGCAAATGTTACATGGAAGTCACTTCTTCACAGTACATGTCACAATTTGTTTTTTTTTTTGCGACGGTCACAATTTAGTTCTTGTTCATACTTCATAGAACTTTTTTCATGCACCGCGCTTTGTTTTGGCGCCAATCGGATTATTGCGAAGAAACAGAACGATGTATATGAACGAAAGGAGTTAGGAAAGCCCAGACCATTTAGGATGGCTTGTTTTCGCAAAAAAAAAAAGATAGAATGGGCCCAAAGGAGTAAGGACCGAAACCCGATCCGCTTATGACCGTCTAGCAGATGAACGGACAGCCGTCGGATCAGAAACCCTAGCCCTGGAGGCTCTCCCCTATTAAAACCCACCTCGCACCCCGCGAGCGGAGCCTTCCCAGGGTTTCGTAGCTCCCAGCCGCCGCCGCTTCCGCCTCGCCACGCGCAGCCGCACCCGCCGCAGCACCTCTCTCTTTCTCTCGATCTCAGCCATGGCGGAGGTGGTGGAGCAGCAGCAGGACGTGGTGAAGCTCTTCAACCGCTGGACCTTCGATGATGTCCAGGTACGCGAATGGCTCTTCACATCTCTGCTTGGATTCGTTAGCCTGTGCTGCTAGCAGTGGATTGAGCTTGAATGGAAAATCTACAGGTGAACGACATCTCCCTGAACGACTACCTGGCGGTGTCGGCGACGAAGCACGCGACGTTCCTGCCCCACACCGCGGGCCGCTACTCCAAGAAGCGGTTCCGCAAGGCGCAGTGCCCCATCGTCGAGCGCCTCACCAACTCCCTCATGATGCACGGGCGCAACAACGGCAAGAAGGTCATGGCCGTCCGCATCATCAAGCACACCCTGGAGATCATCCACCTCCTCACTGACGCCAACCCTATCCAGGTTGTCGTGGATGCGATTATCAACAGGTACTGTCTTGCTCCCCTGTTGTCACTCACAATTCTGTGTATTCTACCTGTCAGTCTAATAACCTCTTAGACTTAATATAGGTCAACCCCCTTTGGAACGTGGGGAATTTTTTTTGTGAATCCTGAATTTTTCCTGTGTAATTGTACTGATTCCTATGAAATTCATGTATAGTTCCTTCCTCCCGAATGGGAGAGTGTTCTTTGATAGGGCTATGATATCAAATCTATAAATTAGTTCTGTTCTGGTTCTAGCTACTCTTATACATCCGATAGCATGATCGCGTGCAAATGCTCAGCTGTCGAAATTTGAAATGAATGTCATCTGCAGTTCTTCATTATATCAGATTGTGCTGTTGTACATGTTAGGTCTTTGAACCGTTTGACTCATAGTTGATTAATATGGTCAAGCAATGTATTGTTTCCAATTCCAATCAAAATGTGAATTTATTGTCTGGTGTATTATCTAAGAGTACTTTTATGCGTTTTTGTGTCCATGGTTTGTGTTCACAGCTCGTTAATTGTTATTTTTATATCAAGAATGCTCCATTTAGTTGGTTACACCGTGCAACCAAAATGTTGTGCTCTGAGAAGTCTAACTATTGCTCAGATTATTGTTAGTACGTGTTGTCTCGAGATGTCAAACTGACGTGATGTGCTGCTATTTTCTTGCAGTGGGCCTCGTGAGGATGCCACCCGTATTGGTTCTGCTGGTGTTGTGAGGAGGCAGGCTGTTGATATCTCACCCCTCAGGAGGGTTAACCAGGCCATCTACCTCCTCACCACTGGTGCCAGGGAGAGTGCTTTCAGGAACATCAAGACCATTGCTGAGTGCCTTGCAGATGAGTTGATCAATGCTGCCAAGGGCTCTTCCAACAGGTATGTGTTGTCTGGCTACATTTGGGTTGTTTCTTTCCTATCTGTAAGTGTTTTGAGTCATTTGATGCTATATGAAATTGTGCTCATTCATGGCAAATCTTGTTACAGCTATGCCATCAAGAAGAAGGACGAGATTGAGCGTGTTGCAAAGGCCAACCGTTGAGTGGAGCTTGTATCCTGGTGCACCTGCACTGGAACTATTATGCCACTGGAAGTCGTATTAGTTTTTGTTTTTACCAATGTTTAGACTTTTTTGAGACCTATATGTGATGTTTCCTGGTTTCAGTGGACTTGAAAATTACTGAGAAATGTTGTTTGGGGCAGAAATGCCAGGTTTCTGTTTTATCGAACCCCAGCTGTTTTGTCATTTTCTTATTCATATTGTTTGTATTATGCCTGCACACTCATGATTCTGCTTTTGAATTGTGGGTGCTGCTAAGCTGTTCGCTAGCCATGTTGCCAATGTAGTTTTTGTGGGAGGTAGACACCACCGGTTCTATGCTTTCTGTCCAGCGGTTCAGTCTATTGATGATATTGGTCAAGGCTCAAACTTGAACTCATTTCTAGAACCCAGTTTTTCAATGAAAATATTGAGCAGTATTTCTTTTAAAATATTACAATCTATATACTCCCTCTTCCAAAATAGATTTTTAAACTTTGATCAATTATATATAAAATAATAATAATATTTATAATTTATAATTAATATTATTAGCTAGATCGTTGTGTAGTTTCATAATAAATTTATTTGAAGATTGGAGATATAAATGTTTATGTATTTTTTACAAACTTATCTAAAGTTGAAAGTTTGACCAACGCGCTTGTCATCTATTAGGATGGAGTGAGGTAGGCTCAATCAAGTGTTATAAAATCATTCTTCCCACACTACCATTATCATTATTGCCTGTGAAATTGTATCTTGAAATCGTGTTGTGCAGCAATAATTGACATTTGGTAGTCATTTTCTGTGATGCAGGCAGCTTGACATCATTGTCATTGCATTTTTTTTTGTACATAATGTCTTTTATTTCTGTTCTTGATATTTATTTATCTTATAGAAAACTAGTTCAGTGCTGTCGTTTATGGCCTTCATTCTGTTCTTGATATTTATATTTGTGTTCTTAAAAAGTTAATTGACACTCGTATATTTGCTTGTGTTTCGTGATCATTAAAATCTGATGTGCTTCCAAACAATTCAACCGGGCCTGGGAATTCATGCCATATAGGCACAATTTTTGTTGACTAGCCATATAAGTTTTATTGATGAAAGCTAAGCAGCACTTGTTGATACAGGCATAATTATTGCTCAATAGTTTCATCTATGGGTGCAGTACTGGTGTCTCACTTGTATCAACAAAACTTTGGTTGATTATATGTCATATTCGTTTGAATTTCGTGTGTTTGCTATAGCTTAGCTTCACGAGGAAAACAACTTTAGGTCTAAAAACATCTTTATTAATATAGCTTAGCTTCATCAGTAAAACAACTTTAGATCCAAAAGCATCTTTATTGAATTGTTTGACAAAACAACTTTAGTTTCAACTAATAGTGAAAAAATATAGAATGATGATAATACCCGTCTTTTCCTTTTTTTATCATTTTTTCTTTTCTCCTCCGACCCTTATCTGGCACCGTCGCGTGAGCCTTCTTTCATGCAGCGCCGCCGCCCGCGTACCACCTGCCCTGCGTCCGGCGGGCCTCACTTGTGTTATCGCCCTCGTCGCCTCGCGTTGAGTCACAGTGGCCTCGCCCGCTCAGGCTCGTCCTCCGGTGACCTCGCCTGCGCCGCATGGAGACCCGGCGGACTTGCTCACCCCGAGTCCAGGCCTTGCCCGCGCTGGCTCGTCCTCTTGCCTCACCTATGCCGCTTGCCCGCCCTGAGTCGAGCTCCGGTGGCGGCACGCTCGCCAACAGCCTCGCGTCGCTCCCGTGCCTCAGCCACTGTCGAGCCCCTTCCCTCCCCTCCCCTCCCCTCCCCGGTCTCCCGTAGCTGGGAGCAGATGTGCCCATGGCCACGCTTGGCCCCACCTGTGTCACAACAAGCTGGTTAAAGATGGAATTTTCAACTTCCCCATCTAAATTTTTGGCTCGTGAGAGCGCGATTTCCGGCAATTGTGACATGAAGTTGTTTGCCTTGAACCATTTGGCAGAGAAGTCACAAAACAACTTCGTCAGGCTGCCTCAAAATCCCTATCAAACGACCCCCTATAATCTAATCACAACATATATGGTAAGGTCCTGGTTGGCTAAGTAAAATCCATTATGGATAAGAAGAAATTTCTAGTATAATTTTTGTCATGAACGGTCTAAAATAAAATATTAAAGGAAAGAAACAAGTATCTAGATTTTTTTATATGCATATAAGTTGTTAAGCAGTAGTTATTCTTTATTCATTAGAGTTAGTAAAAATGTATTTTTTCTAGTAAAAATCCTAAGACCTAGTAGTCTGTAATTATTATTGATTTCTATGATTTTTCTTGGCCTATCTTACTTTGAGGGTAAATTCCTAAATGTTTGAATTGTGTAATCTCCTATTATGGAGATAGGTAACGAACTCCAAGCAAATTCTCTCTTCTATGTTAGTGTTGTCGTTACCTCTCCAATATTTTGCATGCCACCCATCTCGTCGTCCTATTGGCAGAGCCTTTTACATGTGTCCTTGACCCTTGTCTTCTTCATCCGTTTTGAGTGCTCCTCTTCCTCCTCATTGGACTTCTTTCTAAGGGCCTGTTGCATGTGCCCTTGACCCTTGTCTTCCTCATCCCTTTTGAGTGCTCCTCTTCCTCCTCATTGGACTTCTTTCTAAGAGCCTGTTTGGCAAGACTTCGGTTCTGGCTCTGGCTCCTCTGGAGGAGCCCTACCAAACGCTTTCTTGGAGGAGTTATTTTCAGAAGAAAAAAAATAGAGGAGTCGGATCTGTTTCGGATGAGCCACAAATTGTCGCCATCATCCTCTCTGCAGCAACCCAGACAAACCTCCTTGATGAGATCACACGTCTTGTGGTGCCAAATTGAAGTTGGCCATGGTGAGGGTCATCCACCGCAGTCACCAAAGTGGATCCTATATATCCTTCCTCTCTAACTGCTCCACCCCACCGCATGGACAAGGTTGTTGACCACCATAGTATTGGGCCCAATCCCAACAAGGTCACAACTTTCATTAGGGGATACCGCTCCTTAACCCCCTTCAACTCTGCTACTATTGTCTTTCCCTTACCCAATTGGTTCCACGAGATGAACATAATGTCCTTGAGAATGGTGGATGGACTTACTAGGATGATTGATGAAGTCAACTCGCCATCCACATCTTCAACTTTAGGGTCTTGCTTGAGATTTTGGTGTCCAACACCTATAGATATTGTCCCTTCCTTCTAGTACCTCCAGTGGCAGAGACAGAGCCAGGGGCATGACCCCCCTAACAGATGCAATATTTTTTTATTAGTATAATCTAAAAAAATATTTGTATTTGGTGACAAAATATAACAAAAAAATGTTCTATATACATAACAAAGTGTGCCATTATCATTTTCAAGAAGTTAAATATTTTCAACTTTAACTAAATATATACAAGAAAGTATTGATGTTTATAATACATAATTAGTATCATTTATCATTAGATAGATCATTCAATATATTTTTTATAACAGGCTTATTTAGATCTTGAGACCAACCTAAATTTCATAGCAACATTTTTTATAGGATGGAGAGAGTATAGATAATAAAATTATATAAAACATAACTAGTGGGACACCCTGTGTCAAGCTTTGCATTAGGATCATCATTAGCAACTAAACATAAGCATTGCATTGCATTCATGTTTACTTATGTCATCATTTCATACGTGTTTATTTATATCTTTCACACTAGAATTGGATATGTGTTTTGTGCTCTAAATCTTGATTAACATGTTTAGCTAAGTTTGTTACATCTATGAAAAAGAGTAGAGTGTTTTTATTGTTAATCACCCTACCTAATTAAGCTTAGTATAATTATTAAGAATAAAAGTATTTCTTTTTCTTAAAATGACCTATTTAGTTTTAAACCTAGAACCTTCTAAATTAATGGTTTTTAGAAAATATGACCTACATGAAAAATGTAGAGAATATTATTCTGAACAACTTTGATTTAAGTTTCAAAACTTAGTTTTAAGTTTTTGAAACTGTTTTGAATCATTTTCAGTTTGAAACAAATAAAAGAAAAATGGAAAAAGGAAGCAGAGCTGGAATGGACCGAGTCGACCCATTCAGCCCGCTCAGCCTTGCGCCGGCCCACGGACACCGCGCCTGCATGCGCGCTCCCGCTCACGCGCCCCACACGTGCGACGCACGCGCAACGCACGCACGCGCACCAGCGCCCGGCACAGGCCGCGCAGTACGCCGGCAGCAGCGCCGCGTGGCGCGTTGCCTCTGCCCGTACGCCGTCGACCGCCACTCGCCAAGGCCGCACGCTGACACCCTGTGCCGAACACCTGCTCGCCTACTCCCCGCCTCTGACCGCGCTGAAAGCCGCACCACGCGCCGTGCCATCGCCTCGTCGTCGCGTCCCCATTACCGCGCCGCAGCAAACGCCACCGACCGACTTCCTACCTTGTCTCGCTCGCGATCGAGTGCGAATCCGCCTTAACGGCGCGTCGACCAAGTTGCGCTCTGCCCCGCGCGCTGCCGCCTCTGCCCCGCGCGCCGCAGACGCGCTGCGTCACTGCCACCGCCGCGCCATTGCATCCCGGCCCCCACCGGCCATGCCGGTCGGCCACGACTGTGACAGAACCGTCCAAATTATAAGAGATCAAGTGCCAAAGTAGCTGACTTAACTACCACTTAAAACACTTGAGCCCATATAATCCCGGTAGTCCGAAAATCTCGAAAGATTTCTACAATCAAGGATCGCGTACACTCAGGTATGCACATTCGAACGAGCCACAAACAAACCGAAAATAATTAAAGTACGAAATAAGTTATTACAACACTTTGTTCCAAATAAAAGTAGTACTTACGCCCATGATGTCACGTCCAACAACAGCAAAAGATGAGCTCGTAGAAGACCTTGCCCAAGGCCTACTCCTCTTCTCCTTCGACAGGATAGAAACAGTGCTTACAATAGCCGAAGTATACTTGGCCATCTGCAACAAACGGGATAAGCCCTGAGTACGGGAATGTACTCAGCTAGATTTACCCGTCTCTGAAAATAAAGACTCCAAGGATATGCAAGGCTATTTATGTGGATCTGGGTAAACTTGCTTTTTGCGGAAAAGCGAACAAGATGAAACTAAAGATTATAGACCAACCATTTTCCATCCTATTATGATTATCTCTAGGTTTGCACCTGTACTAGAGCACTCACTTGATCTAATCAAACAATATAATAACATATATCCAATTCCTTTATCAACATTTTAGTAGAACCATTACGATGTCACATGAAGTTGTACCGTGGTGAAGCTCAGCATAATCCCCCATATCCAGTGGGGGCGGCAATTCGAATCGATATACACCAGCTGGTAAGATTACCTTTAACACACGCCCACACTTTCCTCGTCGGGTCAGCGTTAGGTTACCGCTCAACAAAGTCCAGGTGGTAAACGACGCGGGCTCGCATTGGTCCACCCAATTGTAGAAATCAGTTGGCCACCACGGGGCAGATCGTATCTACAAACTAGAGGGTGCTCACAGCAGATTGAGCGCCGGCCCGGAGAGTGTTTACTCAGCTTCGGGGTCGATACTCACAACGGCCCCTATGTGAAAGGGCGCATTCAAAGATATAAGAGGGCCACCATCGTGTACAAACCTATACGATCCAACGGACGGACTGCCCCCAAGTCTTGACCACTTGGTGCACTTGCCTTCCAGTCGACCGTATTTTATTACTACCATTGGTTCTTTCCACGATAGCAAATATAGGCAACCGTGATAGTATTACCCCTAAGGGATAATACGAAACATAAAATAAAAGGTAACCATTTATTCTAAGCAGGCTAAGCGGTTGCTTTTACTTTTATTAACAGGGTAACAAAGTAGGTAAAACAATAATCAAGGAAGGTAATGCATCAATTTGGGATTCAAACAACTTCTGTCACCTAATGCATCACAGTATAAAATACTCAAGTAGATTAATTGTAAATACTAGGAGGCTTAAGAATGCTCCGGGGCTTGCCTTGAACAAAGGTGGAGGGTTGGTGGTCAGGGAACTCAGGAAGGTTAGTGTCGAGCTCGTGGTACTCCTCGTTTAGCTCCTGTATCTCCTGGACTTCTGTCTCTGTGGGCTCCTGATGTTCCTCCACGGATCCTGAATGATTGCAATGCATAAATAAATAACTGAATTGCAATGCATAAATAAATAACTGAATAGTGCAGGGATGATGCTGGCACAAGGTTTAGCACACTAAAAGAGATCCTAAGCATAGGACCAAAGAACTACCACAAAGCCACTTAGAACTAGAGCTACTAGCTAGCAGGGTAAAACATGCTATAACTTATTCTTAACAGAAGCTATGCCTAAAACATATTTATCAAGAAAGTTCCATGATTTAAACATGCACAAAACTAACACAGGAATTATAATCTAAGAAAACAGCAGAAACATATATTAACTTTATTATATGCAGAAACAACTAAATTAAACATTAGTACTGAAGACATTCTCCAAAAACATTTATATATAAAAAGACGACAGACAGATCATAACATAAAGAATTTAACAACATGGATTTCACCAAACTCTAGCTATAAATTAACAGGCATGACACAATTTATAAGAATAGGAAACCATTTCGGAAACGGGCTCGAGACACGCAGAGGCGCGCGGGGCGACTGACAGGCGAGACCCTCGATTACTCGAGGTCCATCTACCGTCGAGCAGGAAACAGAGAACGGTGCTAGTCGGTGTGTTCTCGCTGACAGTGAGGTCTCCGGCGGTGGGGTTGGTTGTGCTAGGCTCGGGATGGCGACGCGCATCCACTGGTGGTGTTGGTTGAACTGTTGCGACCGTGAAAAGGGGTCGACGGCGTGCGGTGGCGGTGCAGCACGACGGTGCGACACGGCGAGGTGATCACCGGCGATGCAAGGCTCGGCGCAAGGTCGCGTGAGCATCGTGGTGATGTGGTGAGTGCGGCTCGAGGGCTAGTTGAGCTGGAGAGGCTCTGTGGAAAACTGACCACGTGCAAGCTCCGCGGCGGCGGCAATGGCGCACGGCCAACGGTGCTGTGATGACACAGGTCGAACTGAAGCTAGGGAAAGGCGTTCTCACCTCGGCTAACTCCGGTGAAGCTTCCACGAAGATGGAGGCGTCGGAGGCGAGACGGTGAGGGATGAACACGGTTGATCAGTGCGGTGGCGACTCGAGACCAAGGAACGGCGAAGGCGTTCCGACGACTAGAGTGCTTGGCTGGGGAAGAAGAGGCGAGCAGCGCGTGTGCGGGGCGAAGGCGAAATCTAAAGCGAGATGAATCGAACATAGAAGCTTGGATGGTGGTGTATTTGAGAAGGGGGTGCTGGCGATGCTCGGAGCTCTCGGCGCGAAGAAGGCAGAGCAATGCGAGCGAGTGAGCGAGTGAGGATGAGTGCGGACAAGTGTGGGAAGTGGAGGAGGTATAGGCGCTCCTCTTTGTACGGTCATGGCCGACCGGCGCGGCTAGTGGGGTCGTGACGTGATGGTGCGGCGGTGGCAGCGGCGCTGGCGTGTTTGCGGCAAGCGGCGCAGAGCAAGACTTGGTCGACGCGTCGTTAGCGCGGATTCGCGCTGGATTGCGAAAGTGACGAGGCGGGGCGCTGATCAGACGCGGCACTGCGGCGGCGTTACTGTGAAACGACGGCGCGGCGCGCGGCAGGGCGGCTGGCAGGTCTGCGGCGGCTAAGCAGGGCGTCAGCGGCGGTGCAGCGATGCAAGCTCGGTCCTAGCGCCGTTAGCGCGGGCGCGAGTGCGGATGCGACTGTGACAGCGCGAGCGGCGACAGCGACGTCGGTGCAGTGCCGCAGCGGCGGCGATGGCGTGTTCCACTTCCGCGGTCAGGCATCGTTGGCCACGCGGCAGACGACGCCGACGTACGGTTCAGCCGCGGTCGGGTGAGTGTGTGCGGTCGTGCGCGGCACATGCGTGCGGGCGAGCGCGCGGGAGAGGGGTCGATATCGAGGGGAGGGGTCGACTGGTGATCGAGCCTCCGACTCGGTCGAGCCTCCTGTGCGGGATCGTTCGATCGAGCCCTATCCGTCACTTCGAGGGGTCGAAGTCGAGGGGGGGGGGTCGATTGACCGGCTGATCGAGCCTCTGGCCCGGGGTCGTTCGATCGACCCTCGGTCCGTCCCTTTTTATCGAGCGGGGGTCGAGGCCGAACGACGCTCGACCTATTCCGGTTTTGATTTCCTTTTTCCCATTTCTTTTACTTGGTAAAACTAAACAGGGTAACAAACATAAACAAACCATACTTTACCCTAAGCAAAGCAAGGTTTTACTAAACAGGTTGATCACAAGATTAAGCACAAAACACCTATTCATTCTAGTTTCAAAACATATAAACACTCACATGAAATGATAAAATATGCAAAAATGCAATGAGATGTTGTACTTAGTGACTAATAATGATCCTAATGCAAGCTTGACACAGGGTGTCACAACGACCGTGCCAGAGGGAACGCCTACACCCCCTCTCCCTCTCGCAACCGCAAGCACGCACGCTCACTCACTCGCTCGCTCGCTCTGCTCCGCACTCGCTGCACCGAGAACCCAGAGCACCGTGAACACCCCCTTCTTCGCCACGCCACCACCCGAGCTCCTCTGCTCGATCCACCGTGCACACCGCTCCGTCGTCACCTTGCACACGCCCCGCTCGCCCTTGCAGCACCAGCCGAGCACTTCCCACGCCGGAACGCCATCGTCGTTCCTCGGATCGCAGTCGCCACAGCAAGAACCGCGCCGTGTTCAGACCTCTCTCGACCTCCTCCGCTACTTCCATCTCCGTGGAAGCACCGCTGCAGGTAGTAGAGGTGAGAACACCCTTCTTCTCGCTCTATCTCGCCCTGAAACACCATGGCGCTGTCCACCGTGTGCCATTGCCGCCGTTGCAGAGCTCACACGTGGCCGGACTTCCTCAGAGCCTCTACGGTTCAAACAACCCCCGTCCTGCACTCACCACACCACCGTGGTGCTCACGCACCCGCTCGCCGAGCCACACAACGTCGGTGAGAACCTCACCGCGTCGCACCGCCACCACCACGCCGCCGACTCGCTACAAGGTCGCGCTAGCCCAACCAACCACCCCAGTCGCTTCGCGCCATCACCACGAGCCCAACGCATCCACCCTCGACGTCGACGAGCTCACCGCCGGCGAGAACGCGCCGGTCAGCGCCGCACTCTGCTTGCTGCTCGCCGACAGGTGGACCCGAGTTGACCACGGGCCCCGCCTGTCAGCCGCTCCACGCACGCTAGTGCACATGGGACGAGCCCAACACTGTTCTTCTTGGGCCCAATCCGGAAATGCATTTCCTTTTATTCATTTTCAGTAATTATATCTATGCTTGTTTATTTTATATCTGGAGTTTGATAAATCCAAAAGTGATGAAATAAATTGTGTTAGTCTCTGTAAATGTATATCTTTCTGTTAAAATTATAAAAGTAATTTTTGGAGAAAGTCTTCAGTACTAATGTTTAAATAATCATTTTCTGTATTTATCCAAGTTAAATGTGTTCCGGCATGTTTTCACCAAATAAAAATGTGAGGTTTTTATGCTAGCTCTGTTATCCTGTGTAGAAGCTAGGAAAAATATCTTATGCCATGTTTCTGTGTAGAATTTATTTGTTATCTATTAAAATGTGTTTCTGTTGATTTCTTAGATAAACCCCTGTGGTAAATTTATGCTTAGATAAATTATGAAATTTTTTGAGTAGTCTCTGTATGTCTTGCCCTATCTAGGAAAAATATAAAATGTGGTATGTTTTATGACAGAAAAGATACTTGTAGTTCAAATGTCCTTTTCTAGGGTTTTCTTTGGAAAATCATATAGAAAATAATCTGGTAGTGCTGATCATGGAATTTGCTTGATAAATATGTTTCTAAGCAAGGAACCTATTAAAAATAAGTTATAGTATGTTTCACCCTATTAGCCAGTAGGTCTAGTTCTAAGTGTTTTTTCTGCATTTAAGTTCATCTTTTTGTATCTGCTAGTTGGTAGCTTTGCTACGGTGAATTTTATGCAGTAGTATCCTTTCAGCATGCTCTGTCCTCTGTAATTTTTATAGATTTTTCTGAGCAATTTATAATAGGCTTGCTGTGTAAAGTGGAACTAGAATGAATATTAGGTTAACTCTATAAGCAATCTTGGGTGTTTTAAATTCTTGCTCAAGCATCATCCCTGCACCATCATGTTTATTTATATGCATTGCAACCATTCAGGATCAGTAAAGGAACACCAGGTGTCACTTTCAGAAGTAGAAGTCCAGGAGGTGCAGGAGCTGAACGAGGAGTTACCAGAGCCAGAAACTAACCTCCCCGAGTGCCCTGACCACCAGCCCTCAACCTTCACTCAAGGCAAGCCCCGGAGCATCTTTAAGCCTCCCAGTATTTACAATTAATCTATTTGAGTATTTTATACTGTGATTCATTAGATGATAGGAGTTGACTGAATCCTAATTGTTGCATTACCTTCCTTGATTATTGTTTTACCTATCTTGTTAACCTGTTAAATAAAAGTAAAAGCAACCTGAAAGGATCAAGATGCCCAAGAGGGGGGGGTGAATTGGGCTCTTTTTAATTTCTAAGCAAGAATTAAACCTATAAAGAGCCAATTAACCCTGTCCTAGCTAGTAAGCGGTAGCAAGTCAATAGAAAGCGAAAACTCCCTATACAATTCTAGTATGAATTGAAAGACAAGTGCGGAAAGTAATGCAGTATGAAAGAGCTAGGGAAAGAGATGCTTGACACAGCGATATTTTGCCGAGGTATCGAGGAGTCGACACTCCCCCCTAGTCCTCGTTGGAGCACCTCGCAAGGTATAGCTCCCCCTCAATCCCGCGCAAGGGATGAGTGCTCTCTACGGGCTGATTCTTTGCCACTCCGGCTCGGTGAATCGCCCACAACCGATCACACACGTCGATGGAGAAGGGCCGCCGACAATCCTCCGGCGATCACCTTCCTCCGAGCACCACCGGACCGTCTAGGTGATGTCGATCACCAAGAGTAACAAGCCTCGATCTTCGCTTGACTCACTCAAGCTTCACAACTAGAGGATGCACACTTGAACTCTTGGATGAACTAGAGGAGAGGAAGGATGGATTCGCGAATCATTCTCTCTCTCTAGGGCTCTTGCTCTCTTCCCCACCTTCTCAACAAACTCAGCAACTCAAATGAGCAAAGACAAGGTGGGAGAGAAATGGGAGGGGCTATAAATAGACCCTCAGAATACTACCTCGGGCTGGCATTTTAAGTTGGCGACGGACGCTCTGTCGACTAGGCGACGGACGGTCCGTCGCATGCCCCAACGGCTAGTTCTGTTCATAGTTTGGGCGACGGACGCTCCGACGTCTAGGCGACGGACGCTCCGACGCCCTGCCCAACGGCTAGTTCTGACACACTGTTCCCAGTGACGGACGCTACGTCACTGGGGCGACGGATGCTCATCCCAACGTCCGACGCTTCACGCTGGCTCGGGCTGAAAAACACCCTCTCTTGAAGGTCGACGGACGCTCTTCCCAGCGTCCGACGCCTGGCCGACGGACAGCGTCCGTCAGACCCTGAAAAACTTAGCCAGAAAACATCTCCATTGGAAGGTCGACGGACGTTGTGGACTCAACCACCCAGCGTCCGATGCCTCTGTCCGACGCCCCCGTCAGGAGCGTCCGACGCCTAGAAAATAGTTCTAACAACTTCGTTTTTCGTCGCGATGAATATGGAAGTTGTTCTAGGCTATCTTACAGTCACCATAGGCTTGCTTAGAGCTAAGGAAGTCAAGTGTGCACCACACCTAAGTCATGAAGCTTTTCTAAGTCAAGCTACTAGTCTCAACCCCTCTTAATAGTACAGTCAAAGATAAAAAAGAGAAGCCCTATCTATTTCTAAGTGCCCTTCATCTCCTTATGGCACTTAGCCTATCATTCTAAGGTCTTCATCATGTCTCCTTGAAATCCAAAACGATATCCATCTTGGGGCTAAGTGATGACCATTAATGCTCATTCTTGATGATCACTATGGCTAAGCTACGCATAGCCTCTGCAAAACACACGTTAGCCATAATAATCTCTAATTATCGTTAATCACCGAAACCAACTAGGGCAATGATTCTTCACAACCGCTTAGCCTGCTTAGAATAAATGGTTACATTTATATTTATGTTTGTATTATCCCATGGGGTAGTACCGATCAAGGTTGGCTATATTTTGCTATCGTTGGAAAGAACCGGTGGTAGTAATGAAATACGGTCAACTGGAAGGAAGAGGCACCAAGTGGTTTAGACTTGGGGGCAGTCCGTCTGTTGGATCGTATAAGTTTGTATACGATGGTGACCCTCTTACATCTTTGAATGCACCCTTTCACATAGGGACCGTTGCGAGTATCGACCCCGAAGCCGAGTAAACACTGTCCGGGCCGACTCTCAGCCTACTTTTGGCACCCTCTAGTTTGGAGATACGACCTGCCCCGTGGTGGCCAACTGATTTCTTCAATTGGGTGGATTACACTAAGCTCGCGACGTTACTACCTGAACTTTGTTGAGCGGTAACCCAATGCATGGACCCGACGGGGAAAGTGTGGGCGTGTGTTAAAGGTAATCTTGCCAGCTGGTTGTATATCGATTCGAGTCGCCGCCTCCCACCGGATAGTGGGGGATTATGCTGAGCTTGACCACGGTACAACTCCATGTGACATCGTAATGGTTCCACTAAAATATTGATGAAGGAATTGGATATGATATTATTATATTATTTGATTAGATCAAGTGTGTGCTCTAGTACAAGTGCAAAACCTAGAGATAATGATAGGATGGAAAATGACTGCTCTCTAATCTTTAAGTATTTCATATTGTTCGCGTTTCCGCAAAAAAGCAAAGTTTATCCAGATCCACATATCTAGCCATGTATATCCTTGGAGTCTTTATTTTCAGTTAGACGAGTAAGTCTAGCTGAGTACATTCCCGTACTCAGGGTTTATCCCGTTTGTTGCAGATGGCTAAGTATACTTTGACTATTGTAAGCATTGTCTCTATCCTGTCGAAGTAGAAGAGGAGTAGGCTTTGGGCAAGGTCTTCTACGAGCTCATCTTTTGCTGTTGTCGGACATGATCTCGTTGGCGCCCCTATCTATTAATGGTATTCGTGTGGAGTAAAACTTTGGGTTCGAGTTTCAAAACAATGTTTCATTTGGCCACGGTGTGTTGTGGCGTGAGTACTACTTTATTTGGATCAAAGTGTTGTAATAACTTTATTTTCGTACTTCAAGTACGTTCGTTTTAAATTGTTGGTTCGTTCGAATGTGCATACCTGAGTTTGCGCGATCTGGGTCGGAGATACGATTGTTAGAAATCCTTCGAGATTTTCGGACTACCGGGATTATATGGGCTCAAGTGCTTTAAGTGACAGTTAAATCAGCTAATTTGATACTTGATCTCTTATAATTTGGACGGTTCTGCCATAACTAGATAATAAAATCATCCTACTGATATCTCCTAATCACTAAACCTATAGATCTTGAGATTTATGAAGTCACCATAGAGTCTCGTTTTAATGGGCATGTCACATATCTCTAGAAGAATAAGGCCTTAGTTTTTTAAAATACATATAGAAAATGTGAGCAATCGTGTCAATTTGATGAAACAACACAGACAATCACCATGAAAAACATAATCAGTTGAGCTACACTTAGTTGTTACAAGTTTTTTTTTTTCAATTGCCCTTGTGTATGATTTTTAGCTGTGCCCTGGGTAATTCTATTGGGATTTTTGAGTTAGTGCTTAGTAGTTGGTTGGGTGCATCAATGTGCTTGTAGTCTAATGACAAAGCTCACCAAGGGTAGACACAAGCCGGTGAGGGTTTTAAAACCGTGTGACATGGTCCCCATTGAAAATTGCGGAAAGAATGCCTATAGGTGTTCCCAGTGCAGGCTAATAAGTCTGATAGCCCCAGCAAAAAGCGGACTTGCTCATAGAAAAAAAAAGTTGGGGCTCTCAAAACTTACAACCAAGACAACTCTCTTGCCTGATAACTTTATATCCTTTCACTAATGCAACTACTCAGCTTTATTTGTCGTGGACCAACCAACATATGCAGCTTAATTTCTTGTTGCAACGGGCACTCCAGTATATGCCTCAGCAGATGGAGCTCTCGACTCTTCTGCAAGCTGTGATGTTTGTACTTATGGTGATGTGGCGTCGAAAAGCAGACGTGGAAGTTGAGGCACTAGTACATAGTGATGCGTTGAGGAAGGCCTTAAAAAAAGTCCATACACACTTCCTATACTTTTCATCATTATCTATACTAGTAAACAAAATTTTGTATGAGTTGACATTATATGTCTATTTTTTCTTTCCAAGTCCATGCTACTTTTGCAAAATAGTACTGTACATTCTTTTATTTAAAACATTGATTAGTATATTTTCTTTCTTGCTTTCCAAGACAAATGATCATGTTTTTCGGCCATGTGTCCTGCTCTTCCCTGCCCCACCAGGACCAGGAGTCCACAGCAGCACAAGGGATTCCGTTTTCCATCCGGTGTCCACGACTCCTTGCTGCCTCTCGCTCGTCTCGATCAGCCACCACAGCCTCATCGCATCGTGGCCGTCCATCCACTCAGCAAGGGCGCGGGACGCGCGAGTCCCGACGGAACCGAGCGGGCCGGGTCGAGTCGAGCCTGACCGTCCCGCACTGGCGCACGAACCCTAGCTAAAGTAATACTAGCCCGTCCCGGCCTGCCCCCTTCCTCTTCGTAGTCGTAGCTGCTGGATTCACCCCCGCTCTCTCCCTCGCGGGTCCCGGGCCGGCGCGGACGCACAAAGGCAAAGGCGGCGGAGGTGTGGCGCTGCAGTCCACCAGTGAGCGGCCATGGTTCTTGGCAAGGTCGCCATCGTCATCGGCTCCGGTACGCTTTTCCGACCGTCCAGCTCTCCGCTCGAAACCCCTGCCGCCCCCCTTCCCTCGCCCTGATCTTCGATTCGATGGCGGGATGGAGGCCGTGGCGCGGATTCTTGTACCCTATTCTAGGGTTCTGCCGTTTCTCCCTTGCTCTATCCCAGCGACCACGCGACGCGTGCTGTCCCTATGAGGCGGGGGTGGAGCAATCGAGCCGATTGAATTGCTACCCACTTCAGATTAATCTAGTGACCACTCTAGTGTACTGCATCGACATGGCCTCTTCAGTTAATTAGTTTGTGGGTGCTACCTGGATGCTACACAAGCTCGCAAGCACCCACCTTAGATTGAAAATCGAATACGTTCTGGTTCTGTTTTCTTATTGATTTGCAGATTGCCAATGACTAGCAGTCCCCGAATAATTGCAATTGCAATGAAGCAATAGATTGTTCATTGCCGCTAGTTTGAGTCCTTAATTGTCACACCATGTCACCGCCATGCTTCCCTCGCAGGAATCGTTGGATCAGTACTCACAGGCGGTGAGTCTGGCCTTCCCGACTTCAGAGATGCAATCTCTGGTGCTTTCAAGGTCTCATCAAACCCTTGCCCTATCTCTCTCCATGTCTCCTCTTTTAAGTCTTTAGGCATCACAGCTTCTCTCTCCCCTCCTTGCAAACAGTATCATTAATTTGATATAAGCTAGTTTTGCCTCACCACCAATTTTACATCTTGTCTTTAGTTCTTGACCAAGAGCGCAAAGCAAGGCAAGGATGGGCCGTCTACCAGCAGTCCACATACTGCTCAGTTGTTGAACCAGGTTTTTTGCATGCGAATTTCTGCCTTTCCTGCCCTTTAACACCAATTGCATGTATCCATTACTCATCAGGTCAAGTGTTTCAGGTCAATTATCTCAGAGAGGAGCTGCAAATGTTGACTAAATCAAATCATGTTACTATTGTCACTGTTGATGGTAGACCTGGTTAGTGCTTTCTGTGATTTGCTATCCTGTTTCTTACAAGTTAACCTTATACTCTGTACTGTGCTTTATCTTCGACATGCTATGATCTTTTACCTGCTGGCCTTCATCTGAAAACCGCTAAGAAAGATATAATTCTTTGTTCATCCTGTTGTTTTCCAAGGCCCTGTTTGGTTCAGCTATAGCTAATAGAAAGCTGCTAAAATCACTCTAGCTGATCCAAACAGCCCAGCTTGAACTATCCAACCACCCAGCTTATGAAATGCTATTAGCTGGCTCCCCCACCCTGCAGTTATTGCAACTAATAAAAAGTTTAGAGGATCCAAACAGGCCCTAGCTTACTAGGAATTGGTACTTGATCATAGATGTATTTTTTTTCGCAGAATGCTCGGTGGTTTATTATATTTTAATAGTAGTCAATTTTTTATCCTTTAGTTTTCAAGTAACTCCATCGACTTTTGTACCGATGATAGCAAAATTTTCATGTTGCAGGCCCTGGTGCATATGGTATAACAGCTATTGTTGTTGGAGCTATTGGCTATTTATTCATAAGATGGAAGGTACATCTTTCGTTTTTAATTTGGTGAAAGGATAATATTGCTCAGAAAGATTATTCAAATCTACATTAGATTGTACTGCAGACAGCAAGTTCTCTTTCTTAGCATTTTAGTGAATACACTAAACTGTGCAAATGCTATTCCTACTGTACCATTTGATGTTTGGCCAATGTCAATACCACCAGAGCTAACTTTATGATTACAGGGGTGGAAACTTTCTGATATGATGTTTGTGACAAAGCGTGGACTATCAGATGCTTGCAATGTAGTGGGGAAACAAGTGGATCAGGTTTCAGAAAGTGTTAATGTAAGTTCCTTCTTCCACCTTTCACTGTGGTGTTACTATTAGACCTTCAGGTTCTCTATGCGTTATCTTATGCTACCCCCTTAAAATAAGTACTAAGGTGCTATACAAATTTCTAAAAATTGTTAATTTTCTTCATTTGTTCACCCAAACTTAAACATAAACCTCATTAGATTGAAGGCTGTTTGATTAAAACATGAAAGGACCTACAATTTGCAACAGAACCGTTCTTACAATGGTCGTTTCCTATATATTATTATGATTCTATACCTGATATTTGTGTTCCTGCTGTGTCCATATACGTGGCACTTTTGACCAGTGAACTCAAGAACATAGTAAGTTGTCCATTTCACCCTCTTAATTAAACAAGCTAGTAAACTCTGGGGAATTGGCAGGCTTATACATAATAAATTTGGGGAAACGTACCTTCGAAAGGGCAAATATTTAGTGAAACTTTTGGCCAAAAGTATCAAGTATGTAGAAATAGAGTGAATATGCTTATGTACGGTTTTGTTTTTGAATTACCTATATGTGCATATACCAATCATACCTTTTAATATAGATGAATTATATATACTTTCAAGTTATTTTGACTGGAAACTGGAAAGAGGGAAAAAATTACCCAATAAGGAAAAAAAAAATTCCTAGGCGTCACCGGATATGACTCCAGTCATTAAATTAACTTATTTTGGTGGCAACATATAGGTGTTCTGACTTACTGTTGCATCCGGTAATCTACTTATGTGAAATATTTTTCATATCAGGTTGCAAAGAGACATCTTGCCGGAAGGATTGATCGTGTAGATTGTAGTTTAGATGAATGCCAAGAAATTACAGAAGCCACAAGGGAAGAGGTTTGAAGCTTACCCATATGCTTTGCTTTTATCAAGATCTGGTGTAATTTAGTGGAGACTGACAAAATTATTTCATAGGTTACACTCATCCATGGAGATCTAAGTGCCTTCCAGAAAGAAATGGAAACAGTTCATCTTGTAGTTCGTAGTTTGGTAGGTATTCCATGCTTATTTCTCCCTCTCTGTTGAAGATGAACTGATTCACTCATAGCGCTAGCGACAAAATACAAACTGATTACCTGTTGTGTTGCAGGAGACAAAGCTTGGACGTCTAGCTTATACTCAAGTAAGTAGACATTTACATAACTGGCTCATTTTTCTCCCAGCGACTCAATTATGTTTCTAATCTCATACTGAAATGTCTTAGGATCGGACAACACGAGGAATATATGACTTGTGTGAATTCACTAAAAAATTGGAACAGAGCCCGAAAGCTGATACTCGTCAGGCAAGTCAAAACATATACCTGATTCACTGCTATTGCATTTATTGTGAACATTATCATGTTGAGCCTATGACCTGTGAGAAGTTTGAACCTTGGTCCTCTTGTAATTTCCTAGGGCACAACTTTGTTTATAAACGAAAATGTAGGTGCCTATTGTTGCACAGATTTCAGAGCGACACCAACTTGATGCATATTATGGAATTTGGCAACTATCTTATTTCATTCTTGCTGTGATTTTCAGGTTACATCATCAACTCCTCGTCCTGCTATTGAATCCTCCGAGAGAATTGCTAGGGTAAAATTATTGAGATACCTTACATTTTTTTTAAAAGTTGGATCTTCACGAATCCTTTTCCTCCACAGACTGCTTCTTTGCCCCCGGCTTTGGAACCAGAGTCTCCTAGAATAGAGGCACCTAAGGTCAGTTTTGGTTTATTGTTTGAGAATACAATTGACCTGTCTCGTTCCATCTGATATAATTTGCTTTTGTAGGTTGTGCGCTCATCTACAATCATGTCAGCATCGGGACTTAGTTTGCTAGCTGGAACTACAATACCACCTAAAAGAGTAAGATACTGATCAACTAAGGTGCTTTCTGATTCAAAATCAGTTTTATTCATGGTTTGTTCTGTCTAATGATCACTGTGCACATTGATAAGGCAATTAAAGAGTTAAATGCATGAGTTGTCCTTGAACTTGGTAAGGGGTTCCACTTTGTCCATGAACTTTGAAAACACATTTTTGAGTCCTTGAACTGTTAAGTGGTGGACCACAGTGGTTGGCATGGTCCAAAAATGGACCTGTGGTGCATCATTTAACAAGTTAGGGACACACGGTGCACCACTTAACAAGTTTAGAGACCCAGAAATACAGTTTCAAAGTTTGTAATTCTAAGTGGTACCCTAGTTCAGGGGCCACTGATGCATTTAACTCATTAATATACTTGCTGTCTTTGCAATGCTGCTTACAGCAGGTAAATAATTCTGTTACATATACACGATAGATGGAACATATTAAAGACAACTGTTTGGCGCGTGCCATATATTGTGATAATATGTTTTGTCTCATTTGTTGTCACCTTGTACCTCCCTGTAGCATATTAACTTTGAACCTACTTTGGTTCTGCTTGTTGCCACATAGTGTAGTAATTTTATTTTCACTTTGCACTTTACATTCCAGTAGCAAAAATGGTAAAATCTAGTAACATTCTGAAACCAGTATATATAGGTTACAGTATTCATAACGAAGCATAATAATAGATTTAAGAAAAATGTACTGTTTGACTGTTGTCTGTTGTTGAACTTTGACTCTATCCCCTCTTCACCTAGTTGGACAACTATCATCTTTTCACAGTGTTTACTTGTCGAGACAGTGTGCTATCTGATGGTATTAATTTGCATTCATGCAGCGATATGATTAAGAGTTGCAATTTCTTTTGTTAAACTTAAACCATGATTTGCCCATACTCAGAGTTTGCAGCATAACTTATTAGTAACTCCTTACATATGCAGGATCAACCGGGTGCTTTCAGCAGAGCAAGTTCAATGAAGGAAGGATCCTCTGAGTTACCGAGTGGCGCGCAAAGTTCAGCAGAACCAAGCCCCAGGAGATCTGGTGGTTCAACCCTGTTTGGAGGGCTTGGATTTCTAAGGGGCTACACCAGCTGAGACGTATGTGCTCAGATAGGTGACTTTTTTTTTTTTCAAAGAGCCCATCAGCTGGAGCTGTATATGTAGGTAGTAGAAAACAGGGCAGTTGCCAAAAGGACGCCTCCCTTTTCCTATTTGGGAAATGCGAATTTTTGTAGGAAGTAATACCTTGCAGAGCAATGCCTCGATGCCAAGATGCACATTTTAAATTATATACTGCTAAGTTAGATGCTGGAAGAGAATTATCCTGCCCCGTGATGGGGAAGGAGGTTGTATATTGCAGTGGATTGTACTACTAGAATACATGTTTGGGAAGGAACAGTTGAATACATGTTTGATCTTCAGCGTTGTTGCAGCTGCAGGCCTCGTTGTCGATTTACTGTGCAAGCAGCAGTGGCGGAGCAAGGGAAAAAACGAAACGTCTTTGCTAGTGATCGCATTGTTTTGTCCTTCCATATCATATCACTTATTGTATCTTTCGAAACTAAACATATTTTTAGTTTCATATTGAGCAAAAAGGAGAATTAAAGCTGTTTCTTTTTTTTTTCAAAAAAAAAAAAGACCAATGGAAGCTGGGCATATCCGCTATTGAATTCCAGTCCATTCACTTCTGGGCGTTTCCCTAGGGGTTACTCTCGAAGCGGTTGATCCTGAAGTGGCCAAGCTCCACGCCGGCCTCCGTCGCGGTCCTCTCCTCGCCATAGATGGCCATCTCGGCCAGGATCCTCCCCACCGCCGGCGCCATCTTGAACCCGTGCCCTGAGAACCCAGCCCCGACCACGACGTCGTTCCCGAACTCGCCGCCGAGGAAGTCGATGACGAAGTCTTTGTCCGGCGTCATGGAGTACATGCACGACACCTGGGACACCGGCCCGCCGGCGGTGTCCACGTGGTCGGGCAGGAACTCCTCGATCCACCGGGCAACCCGGTCCGCCACGCCACCACCACCGTGCGCCCAGTCGCGGCCGTCGGGGTCGCACGGCGGGCCACCGTCGTAGTTGATCTTGATCAGGCCCGGCAGCTCCAGCGACGGCGTGCCGTACACGTGCGGGTCGCCGTAGCTGGAGAACGTCGGGAAGCCGGACTCCGCCGCGAGGTCCCGCTCGCGGCCGGGCTTGATGCGCCAGTACAGGACCATCGTGTGCAGCGGCTGGATGGGGAGGTCCACGCCGGCGATTGACCGGACCAGCTTGCTCGCCCACGCGCCTACCGTCACCACGCACTTGCCGCCGTGGAACACGGCGCCGGCGCTCGTCGTCACCACGACGCCTCCCTCCTCCTCGGGTCCCTTCCTGCGGATGCCAACGACCTCCGTCTTGTCCCTGACCACGGCGCCCTTCTTGACGGCGAGCGCCTGGAACATGGCCACGGCCTTGGTCGCGTTGAGGACGCCGCCGCCGCGCTCGCTCACGGCGGCCACCCACCCGTCGTCGTCGTCGTCGGGGACCCGGAACGCGCCTCCCCACCTCCGGGCCAGGTCTTTCTCCTCCTCCGCGCCGGCGCTCCTGATGGCGGCGAGCAGCGAGGCGTTGCTGCGCGGCCCCATGGAGAGCTGCGGCGCCGGGGTGAGCACGGTGTAGCCCGACTCGGCCTCGGCGTCGGCCCAGAGGCGGCGCGCCAGGCGGACCATCGGCGGGTACTGCGCCTTCGGGTAGGCGTCGCGGATGGTGCGGGACTCGCCGTGCGAGGAGCCCAGGTGGTGCAGCAGGTCGAAGCGCTCCAGGAGCAGCACCCGCGCGCCGCGGGACGCCGCCGCGTGCGCAGTGCAGCTGCCCATGATGCCCGCGCCCACCACGATGACGTCGAAGTCGAAACGGTGGCCGGCGGCAGAGGTCTCGGGGCCTGCGTTCGCGGCGGCCATGGCGAGCGCGAACGAGTTCGTTCGGTAGCTTCTTGACGCACGGTGAAGTGACAAGGCTGAGTGTTTGCCCACTAGCTGTGGCTGCAAGAGTGATTTATAGGCGACATGGGAATTGGTGTGCAAGTGCATCGTTGCCAAATTGTGACTTGCAATTGCAAGAGGGTCCTCCAAGTCATTATAAATAATACTTTTGCAGCAGTAGGGTTGTCTTGTGCCATTTGGGATGAAGTTTTTTTTTCCCTGAT
Source organism: Microstegium vimineum (assembly GCA_022036555.1). Taxonomy (NCBI): domain Eukaryota; kingdom Viridiplantae; phylum Streptophyta; class Magnoliopsida; order Poales; family Poaceae; genus Microstegium; species Microstegium vimineum. The sequence goes on along the minus strand of CM039134.1, from coordinate 21,693,239 downwards.
GCCGTGATTCCTACGAGAACTTATAGCTTCAATGTGAATGGCTACGAAATGCTAAATTCAAAATATATAGATCTGTATCCTCGCGAAGAAAAAGAAAACAGAAGTACATACATCGATGAGCATTGTAATTATAAACTTAGTGTCCCCATCTTTATAGCTTTCCCAATGGGTTGACTTTGGAATTGCAAATTCCGGTTATCACTTTGGAGCAATTGAAAAAAGAAAACTTTGCAGCCATATAAATGAATTTCATTTTTTCAATGTTACAGTACATTCTTGTTTTTAAAGACAAGATATGTAGAAGGACTTGTCTTAGTTGGACACCTAGACAAATGTAAAGCTTAGCAAAACACGTGTGACTATGCACCTACTTAAACTTTGTTTGACAAGGCTTCGGCTTTGGCTCCTCCTGACCTCCACAAATTCTACTCCACAAACTGTACCATAGAGCAGCTCCATAAAAACATGGAGTTTATGAAGTACATCTTAGGTGTTCTCATAACTCCACACTTTTTCCTCAAACGATGTGCTGGAGCTGAAACCGTTTAACTAAAAAACATGGAATATGGCTACGTGGAGCAGAGCGTCCCTAACACCCTTAAAGGAGTTGTTTTTCTGTAAAAAGCAGTGAAGTCGGAGCAATTTTGGAGGAGTTATAAATTGTAGCTCCTACAAAACGGCTCTGACTCTTTCGAAAGAGTCTATTAAAAAAAGTTATGCCAAACATTGATTTTTTTAGGAAAAAGAGAAAAAGTCTCCATCAACATTTTGGTAAAGAGCTCCTTAGAAATAAGAGCATAGTAAATTTTCTCTCCTACTCGTAAATTTTGACGATTCATACAAACTCTGTATCCACTCCCCGTCTAGGAGATCGTAGTAAATTGGACACATGAGTAGATTAAGAAAATATAGGGTTTTAGGTCAGTAGGTGATAAAGTGGTAAAAGACCGAGAAACTATTAAACATATTTAGTTGGTTTGAAATAGTTCAAGACAAAAAAAAACGTTTAGAGAGTTAGTATAAAAAAGTCTTGTAGAGAAACAAATCGAAGTTGCTACTTATTTTATTAACTCGCTAAATTTATCAGTTTAGCAAATTAATTATAGAATACAGCTAGAGTTGCTCTTATCTTCTTCGAAATGGTGCCATAGTGAAAGGACTAGTCATTTTTGTTAGAACACGTATCGAATATGTCCCATTTAACGCCAAAGTTAAGTTTGAGTATGAGATGTTAGCAACTGAAAACGGTGACTTTTGACCGTAATCAATCATGACAGCATTGCATCCGTGACTTTTGTAAAAGATAACGCAGTTGGCTTTATTGTTTTCTATATGAAGTTTTTAGTATCACACCAACTGATGACCAACCTTATCCCACTGTCCGGGCATGCCGTCAGTACCTTATTACCTTGCCCACTCTTCTTCGAAGCCACCAACCTTACTAGTTACTGATATTTCCCCTGTATGCATAAGCAGAATCAATTCGTGAGGCAAATAAGTAGACAAACTATAATCAAAGACATGAGAGAAACATGAAGAGTCACAGTTCATGGTTTTATATTTCGCTGATATAGTGAAAGATATAGCAGGACTAGCATTTGATATGCAAAGTTAGGATCTCGAAGATACGAGGAAGGAAACAATATTTTGTCCATTAGCTGGTTAGATGGAACAGATTAGGACACTGCCAGCCAAACTATAGTAAGAGCTGCACCAGATAAATGATGCTAATTGCCAAGTCCAACCAAGATGCCAGAATCAAATTAGACACATGATTGTGCTGTCGTTCATATTGTCGTATTGCGTGCTTAAGTCATTGCTTACGAGATGATCAAATCTCTGGACACTTATTTTTCCCAGAAAGATACCGAGATGAGGGGCACTTGTGTGGGGGATAATCGGCTCTCGTTTCCAGCAATAGTTTATTTACTAACAGCAAATTCATTCCTTCGTATCATAAGTCCTGATTTTTGGATGAAATAATATCTTTCTTTTCCAAAAAAAAAGTGGCATAAGCCATCTCATACAAATCAATGTATCATTTTTTAGGTACGATAGAGGAATGAAGCGAGAAAAAAAAGTCGTCCATATATAGATCTAATGCAGAGCCATGTATAATTTTGTTATATACACAAATCAAGAAATTATGAGTTACTATAAGACAAACTTATTACATGAAACTGCCTAACATCAATATTGGTCATGTTTGGATCATAGGGTTAGAGCTAGTTTGAGCTAGTTTGCACCTAACTACCCACCCAAAAAACTAGCTCCCAAAAAGGTGATTATTTGAGCTAGTTTGGGCTTGTTGTGATGGAACGTGAGACCCACCTCATATGCAACTACAAAAAATGTTATAACAAACCAAACATCCAAATAAAATTCTGATTACACCATTGAATTTGTTACAATAAATACTTTAAAATAAGACCCCACATATATATATTTGGATGATTTATAAAAATAATTTATTATCAAACTAGCTCAAACTAGTCTTGAATCTAAACGCCTCCTTAGCTAGAGCTAGTTTACAAACTAACTCTAACCTCTAGCTCTAGCCGAGCTAGAGTGATTCAAACAGGGTCATTTTCCCCTAAGAAGAGAAACAACAGTTTAAACCACATGGCCTAAATATCAGAGAGCAAAGAGAAACAAAGGAGATGAAGGAAATGGTCGACTAGTAGAATGACAATGGGGGAACAAGAACACATCAACCACAACTAAGACGAAGAAATAGAGATGGAAGGACAGCCGACTACAGAGGCACAAGAGGTCCTAGACATCGAACCACGACTAGGACCAACAATCTAGGGCACGAAATATTGCAAGACACTGACTGACTAAACATTAGCAGCATCTATTGAAAAGCGATTCCAAAGGGGAACTGCATGTTCAAAGCAGGATATATAACACAAATAATCTCCCCCCCGCCCCCCCCCCCCCCCCCCCCCCCCCCCCCAAAAAAAAACATTAGGTTACGCTGTAACCAAATCACTGCACCCAAGTAGCTGACTGATGCTGTATCAATCAAGCACTCAACTCAAATGAAGCGACTGCATGATAACAAGTGTACCAAAACAACCAAGACGCATGTTCTTAGCACATTCTCTACTCTTGAAGCCTTCATAGATATACTCATGGATAATTCTCGCCCAGAAACTAGGGAACTACTGTCAGGAAACCTGTGACCATAGAAAAAGTTGAAACACCGGTAACTAGTTGCCTGCTCTATCAGTGAATGCTACAACAAAGACACACTAACCGGTAATAGCTGCTGCAAGTGAAGGAACACTACAACACATACATAGGCGCCTCACCACTTCTAGCACTACAAAATTCTTCAATTCAAGGAATCCAACATCCTCACATCATGCTTCTTGCGCCTGCATCGGTGATGGCTCTTCTGCTCCCCAAAGTTATTGTCACCATTGATTTTCATTTTATTCATATCTGCAATGCAGGGGAAAAAGAACCGTAATCAGGAAAGCTTCTAGGAGCACACAAAAAAAGAGCATACATTGCACCGTAAAAATATAAATCCAAAATCCAAGAACGCTTCTGGTTGTGGTAGCTGCACAGACAAAGAGCATACATTGCAACATAAGAATATAAATCCAAAATCCAAGAACGTTTCCGTAGTGGTAGCTGCAGGAAACCAATACCATTATACAAGGGTCATGAGTTCATGATAGCATGATCACAATTGCACAACCACAAATTTTAGAAATAAAAACTATCTTCAGTTAGATGACTACAGCAAACATAAGGACTGGCCATCTACCCAAAATGGTGCAAGCTTATGACAAGTTAATCTTTGCAAATGGACAACATTTCCAATTCTGAAAGTATGGTAAAAAAAATTGCTCTTAAATCCTTAATCAAGAACTAATGTAGCAATTTTGATTTTTTGCCTACTCTAGTGTACAAGCACATTGAAGTACCAAATGCAATAAGACATTAGACATGTATGGAACAGCAGTATTTCACATCGAAAAAAAGGTGTTGCAACAAACCTTCCAAGTCATGAAAAATGCACAAATGACAATATCAGATCAGACGTTGGGCTGACAATATCAGATAAGAGTTACATATGAGGACCTGACCTCTGGGCAGGTGTGAAAGAGTTTGTTTCTTACTTGTTACCTCAAAATAAGCTAGAAGTAACGGAAAAATTAAATGTTTCCTCAAAGGGATTTCAAATTTGATTGTTATGGCTTCCCATCTATACAAGACATGGCATTATCATTCACTAGGAATCAAGAACTGGCCAAGCTACCTAGTGGCAGATCAGAAATGTAGTAAAGGGAGGGCTTAATAACGAATGGCCAAAATCTTAGTAGCATTAAACTAAATGGTACGATAGATGTAACAAGGAACACAACCAATGATACCAATCTACAATGCTCAAGCAACACTTATTAGAGCAGCTGTGGGTACAAAATTACCAAAAATATATGTTATCCAATCCCAGTTGCTCGATACATGAAATTGCTTTCTCAGCGACTTCCCAGCATTTAACCAATTCCAGAGTATATTCGAACAAAAATAGCTAAGAAAACTGAAGACTCGAGGAACATTCCCAAACCCCTAACTGATTAATTAGCCAATTCTGTTATTTTCATTAGCACTGTGCAAGGGAGGGAAGCTGCAGCTCCCAAGCCAAGTAAATTCCAGAGCTCAAGAATGAAAAATTTGGGAGGGAACAGAAGAATCATGCCACAAATAATAAAAGGATTAGCTGGTGTCCTGAGCCCCTGTCCCCGGACAATGTGTCAACTCCAGTGCATGCACCCTGCAGGCTGCAGCCGTAAAGCCAGTGGCCTGCTTGGGGCCTGGACGCTGCGGTGCTGCCCCGTAGGGTCAGTGGGGCACCGGCCACCGGACACATGGCACCTCACCTTACGGTATCTCAATGGGTGGGGTCTGGGAACAAGGGAAATGCTGGCTACAACATGAAAAACAAGCGCCTACAACGGTGAAGACAAATCGAGTCAGCAAGAGCAACACAAGCGCCTACAGCTGTGCACAAGCTGGGGCCGGGCCTCCTTAAATGGGCTAACATGTATTAAGTGCTACTCAGACCGGACCCAGGCTACAGCCGCCGCCTCCTTCTCCTCCCCACCCCCACCCCGCTCAACAACCCACCCCAAACCCCGAAAAAGGCCAGGCCCTAGAGCGAACCCTGTAACTACATACCTAGATTTTGTTCATGGATTAATGAAATTGTGCAAGAGCTCTATGTCTGTATTTGCGTCTGTCATTCTATGACTCACTTCCTTTTTGCATATGGTATCCCCACTCCATTTGGCAGCATCTAATAATTCAAAACTTAATTTGAAAGCCATATTTCGACCCGGGCGCTTTTGGGATGCTTCTAATAACCAACGAATGGCGAGTGCTCTTCCTTGTTTAGATCTTATTTCAATAGGAACTTTGCGCGTCGATCTTTTTCATTACGTCTTGTTTTTATTCCTATCTTGGGAGTTACTCTACGTATTGCCCTTCTTCAACTATGTGCTTGAACTTTGCTGTGCTGCTTGCCTGCTACCATAGCACCACCCAAGCCAGTGATCCAGACATTAATCCATCAATTTCACACAATTACCCTTTCAGATCATTGGTGCATGCATTAACTTGGTCCATTTTTTCTGAAGTTTCATGGTTTGGCAGCCTCAGTAGAGGCTGTGTTGCCAAAACTAAATAAGCAGGCAAATAGAATAAAAGAATTCATGAGGAATCAAACTGAACGCGAAACCAGGCTTATGGTACACTATTCTTTCAGATGAATCTAGCATTAACGGTACTTATTGTTATGATCCTTATATCATTTGGAGACAACCATTGCTAAGAAGATGAGGCAAAGTCAGCGTGCAGGGAGACGAGTAATTTGGGGGAATTAGATTAATTCTTCTTCATTGCCTGATTGAAAGGAGACACCATCCCATCCTTATATAGATGAGAGGAGACTTGACCCCTAAGAAACTAGCCATTAGAAATAAGGAAGTAACATTTAATCTAATCTCTTTCCTAAGGGTTCGAGCCCCAGCCTCTGCACATTTGTGCAGGAAAGGCTACGGGCTATTTCCCTTCCCCAGACCCCGCAGTGCGGGAGCCTACGGCACTGGGTACGCCCTTTTTGAAGGGCGGCCCTAGTGCAAGCGGTAGAGCTTTACCGCCTGTGACCAAGAGGTCCAGGGTTCGAGCCCCAGTCTCTGCACATTTGTGCGGGAAAGGTTGCGGGCTATTTCCCTTTCCCAGACCCCGCAGTGCGGGAGCCTACGGCATTGGGTACGCCCTTTCTTAACTCCGCCTAGGTTGGAGTGCCTTTGGCGTTCCAGCATAGCAAGTCCCAAGCCCTGGTAAAGGAGGAGGGTGTGATAGGCTTGGCGAGCCAACATTAAAACTTAGCCACTTTCATGGAAATGAGACCCAAAAGATTCCCGTTGGGGCGTAACCCTCTTAGCGACGCGCCATGCCGGAACCCGGGTATGGTGTTAAATGAGCAAGGGCCGGGTCGTCACCCCCGTGGCGCGCCGTGTCTTGATCTGGGCACGGTGTCAAGTGAGCAAGGATCGGGTCGTCGCATCCTTAGTGGCGTGCCACATCGGCGCCCGGATTTGGTGCAAAATGAGCAAGGGTCTTCACACCTCCCTCGGCGGGTGCGAAGGGTAAGGAAGCTAGTCGAACCAACCAAGATCCGTTTAGGTAGCTGGAATGTTGGGTCCCTCACGGGTAGGTTAAGAGAGCTAGTTGACACTATGGTTAGGAGGCGTGTAAATATCTTGTGCGTTCAAGAGACCAAATGGAAGGGTCAAAAGGCGAAGGAGGTGGACAATACAGGCTTCAAGCTATGGTACACAGGGACAACTTCGAGTAGAAATGGAGTCGGAGTTTTGATCGATAAGAGCCTCCAAGGTGGTGTGGTGGAGGTGAAAAGGCGAGGAGATAGGATTATCTTAGTCAAACTTGTCATTAGTGATTTAGTCTTAAACGTTATTAGTGCGTATGCTCCCCAAGTAGGCCTTGATGAGTGTGCTAAGAGGCAATTTTGGGAGGATTTGGATGGCATAGTCAGGGCTGTACCAAGTAGCGAGAAGCTCTTCATTGGAGGGGACCTTAATGGCCATGTAGGAGCATCTAGTACAGGTTACGAGGCAGCACATGGAGGTTTTGGTTTCGGAAGAAGGAACCAGGAGGGAGAGGATATCCTAGACTTTGCTACAGCTTTTGATATGATGGTAGCAAACACTTTCTTCCAAAAGCGAGAGTCCCACTTAGTGACCTTTAGTAGTGGCTTGTCCTGCAGTCAGATTGACTTTGTCCTTGCAAGAAGGGGAGATAAACGTGCTTGCGTGGATTGTAAGGTGATACCTGGGGAACGTGTGGTGTCTCAGCACAAGCTAGTGGTGGCTGACTTCCGCTTTCTGATGCAAACTTGTAGGGCTAAACAAGCCAAGATTGCAAGGACAAAGTGGTGGAATTTAGAAGGGGAGACATCAAAGGTCTTCAAGGCAAGAGTTATTGAAGAGGGCCCGTGGAAGGACGAAGGTGACGCCAACAATATGTGGGAGAAGATGGCGACATACGTTCGAAAGGTTGCTGCAGAGGTGCTAGGTGTGACCAAAGGAAGTGGATGCGCTATGAAAGACACTTGGTGGTGGAATGAGGACGTTCAAAAGGCAATTAAGGAGAAGAAGGAAGGCTATAAGAGCTTGTTCCAGGACCGGAATGCAGATAACATAGAGAAGTATAAGGTGGCAAAGAAGGCTGCAAAACGGGCAGGGGCGGAGGCAAAGGGACGTGCTTATGAAGATTTGTACAAGCGTCTTGATACGAAGGAAGGAGAAAAGGACATCTATAGGATGGCTAGGACTCGTGATAGGAAGACGAGGGACTTTACTCAAGTCAAGTGCATTAAGGATGAGAGGGAGCAACTCTTGGTGAAAGAGGATGAGATCAGACAAAGATGGCAAGAGTATTTTGACAAATTGTTCAATGGGGAGAACGAGAACTCCCCTGTTCAGTTGGACGACTCGTTTGATGACAACAACAGGCGCTTTGAGCGGAGGATCCAAGAATCGGAGGTTAGAGAAGCGTTGAAAAGGATGAAAGGGAGCAAAGCGATGGGCCCGGATGGTATCCCAATCAAGGTGTGGAGATGCCTTGGGGATATAGCTATAGTATGGCTAACCAAGATGTTCAATAATATCTTCCGATCGAACAAGATGCCTGAGGAGTGGAGAAGAAGCACTTTGGTACCAATCTACAAGAACAAGGGTGACATCCAGAGTTGTAATAACTATCGTGGGATTAAGTTGATGAGCCACACTATGAAGCTATGGGAGAGAGTCATTGAGCACCGCCTGCGAAGAAGGACACGAGTATCTACCAACCAATTTGGCTTCATGCCTGGAAGGTCAACCACAGAAGCAATCTTCTTGTTAAGACAAGTTATGGAGCGATTTCAAGAGCAGAAGAAGGACCTACATATGGTTTTCATTGACTTGGAGAAAGCTTATGACAAGATACCAAGAAATGTTATGTGGTGGGCTTTGGATAGACATAAAGTCCCAACAAAGTACGTGGCCCTCATCAAGGACATGTACAACAATGTTGTGACTAGCGTTCGAACCAATGATGGTAATACTGATTACTTCCCGATTAGAATTGGGCTTCATCAAGGGTCAGCCTTGAGCCCGTATCTCTTTGCCTTGGTAATGGACGAGATTACAAGGGACATTCAAGGGGACACCCCTTGGTGCATGCTCTTCGCCGATGATGTAGTGTTAGTTGATGAAAGCTTGGCGGGAGTAAATAGGAAACTTGAGCTGTGGCGGCAGACCCTTGAGTCTAAAGGTTTTAGACTAAGTCGGACTAAAACCGAGTATATGAAATGCGACTTTGGCACAACGGCTCAGGATGAGGGAGATGTGAGTTTGGAAGGTCAAGTCGTACCTAAAAAGGACACCTTCCGATATCTGGGATCGATGCTACAAATGGATGGAGATATTGATGCAGACGTTAGCCATAGAATCAAAGCAGGGTGGATCAAGTGGCGTCAAGCTTCTGGCATTCTATGTGACAAGAGGGTACCCCAAAAGCTAAAAGGCAAGTACTATAGGACAGCAATTAGACCTGCAATGTTGTATGGAGCCGAATGTTGGCCCACAAAGGCTCGACATGTTCAACAAATGAGTGTTGCAGAAATGCGCATGTTGCGTTGGATCTGTGGTCACACAAGAATGGACCGAGTGCGGAATGATGATATACGTGATCGCCTAGGGGTGGCACCAATTGAAGAAAAGCTTGTCCAACATCGGTTGAGATGGTTTGGTCATGTCCAGAGGAGACCGCCAGATGCACGAGTGCGCTGTGGGTGTGGAGTCCCAAGCCAAGCTAATAATATAAGGAGAGGCAGAGGAAGGCCGAAGTTGACATGGACGGAGGCGGTGAATAGGGATTTAAAAGCTTGGGATATATCTAGAGATCTGTGTTTGGATAGGATTGCCTGGAAAGCAGCTATTGAAGTGCCGGAATCATGACTTGGGTATCTTGTTGGGTTTCAACTCTAGCCTACCCCAACTTGCTTGGGACTACAGGCTTTGTTGATGTTGATGTTGATGTCTTTCCTAATCCTTATCCCTTGCCATGAGAGGCAGGTGGACAGATCCTCCGGCCACCCATAACAATTCTCCACCCATTACGAGCAGCTCATGGGCCGCAGACCTTCCTTAGGAGGACTAGACTCATGGTTAAGCCTTTTACATCTCGGCTTAGTTTTGTTATTTGAAACTAAAACGCGAAATAAAGTTGGACTCTTTATTGGTGTCATGTCCTCAATCAATGGTGAACCCTATCCTGAGGCACAAGAAGGCAGCACACTGAAACGGCTTCCATGGTGATGGTGCGCCACCTGTTGGAGGGCAGAGTTGCAACCTTTGGTGCTACTGGTTCCATTGAGGTGTCATCCCCTGCACTACAGACCGCCACACGAGGAGTTCATTAGGTAACAACATTCCTCCTGGTTCCCATGGGAATAGCCCGACAGTTGGCTTCATGTGGGCTGAAGAGTGAAGGATGTAGCAGCCCACTAGTACACCGGGCCTGCCCAACAAAACCAAGGTGGGTACCAGACTAGACAAGACAGCCGCCGCATTTTTTGGGAAAGATTGAGCCGCCGTCGGTGCTTGCCGTTGAGTTGTGCTGGTCGATCGCCACACAGGGAGGCTCCATACCCAGACCTCTACTTTCAATTGGAGCCGCATGAAGTATAGGTGAGTTCAAGCAGTGAAACATGCAGGCTGCGATTCGCCATGGCGCCAGGCTGAATTGCACGCGCATCGTCCGCAACATTCACCGGGCATGAAAACCTTGCCCTGCTGCCTGCAGGCAAACCACTCCTGCACCTCTGACGATGGCCACGTGAGGGCTCTAGGAAAGACAGCCGGACGCTGCTCCCCTCTGAAAGACTGTACCAGCCGGCACGCCAGGAGTCCACGGGCTGCTGCTGTAGGCATACTGCTGCCCAGCGTTCACGCCCCTTCCTCGTGTCGATCTAGTCGAGGAGGCGGAGGGGACCAGTGCGGAGACATGATGGAAGTCCTCCGAGATGTGATGGGACCCCTCAGCGAGGGCGCAGAAACCTTTGGTAGCAGAAGCCATGGGATTGGATCGAAACCAAAGCAATCTGATACCAGATGTTATGATCCTTAGATCATTTGGGTATAACTATTGCCACTTTGCCAGGAAGATGGCCGGGCAAAGTCGGTGTGGAGGGAGACTAGAGTAATTTTGGGGGGAATTGGATTAATTCTTCTTCATTGCCTGATTGAAAGAAGACACCATCCCATCCTTATATAGATGAGAGGAGACTTGACCCCTAAGAAATTAGCCTTTAGAAATAAGGAAATAACATCTAATCTAATCTCCTTCCAATCCTTATCCCTTGCCATGAGAGGCAGGTGGATTGACCCTCCGGCCACCCATAACACTTCTCCGCCCATTATGAGCAGCTCGCCCACGAGCTGCCACAGACCTTCCTTAGGAGGACTCAACTCATGGTTAAGCCTTTTACATTCTGGCTTAGTTTTGTTATTTGAAACTAAAACACGAAATAAAGTTGGACTCTTTATTGGTGTCGTGTCCCCAATCAATGGTGAATCCTATCCTGAGGCACAAGAAGGTAGCACACCAAAACGGCTTCCATGGTGATGGTGCGCCACCTGTTGGAGGGCAGAGTTGCAACCTTTGGTGCTACTGGTTCCATTGAGGTGTCATCCCCTGCACTACAGACCGCCACACGAGGAGTTCATTAGGTAACAACATTCCTCCTGGTTCCCATGGGAATAGCCCACTAGTACGCCGGGCCTGCCCAACAAAACCAGAGTGGGTACCAGAAGTCCAGAATAGACGAGACAGCCGCCGCAATTCTTGGCAAAGATTGAGCCGCCGTCGGTGCTTGCCGTTGAGTTGCGCTGGTCGATCGCCACACAGGGAGGCTCCATAACCGAACCTCTACTTTCAATTGGAGCTGCATGAAGTATAGGTGAGTTCGAGCAGTGAAACATGCAGGCTGCGATTCACCATGGCGCCAGGCTGAATTGCATGCGCATTGTCCGCACCATTCACCAGGCATGAACCTCGCCCTGCTGCCTGCAGGCGCACTACTGCCTGCGCCTCTGACGATGGCCACGTGAGGACTCTAGGACAGACAGCCGGACGCTGCTCCCCACGGAAAGACTGCACGTTCACGCCCCTTCTTTGTGTCAATCTAGTCGAGGAGACGGAGGGGGCCAGTGCAGAGACATGATGGAAGTCCTCCGAGATGTGATGGGCCCCCTCAGCAAGGGTGCAGAAACCATTGGTAGCAGAAGCCATGGGATTGGATAAAAACCAAAGCAATCTGATACCAGATGTTATGATCCATCCTTATATAGATGAGAGGAGAGTTCACCCCTAAGAAACTAATCTTTAGAAATAAGGAAGTAACCTGATCTAATAATCTCTTTCCTAATCCATATCCCTTGCCACGAGAGGCAGGTGGGCTGGCCCTACATCCAACCATAACACTTACCCTAAGCCAGCTCACGAAATATTACTTGCAAAAAAAAAAGTAGATGAGCTATGTCAAAAATTGAAATGTAAATGTGATTTTGAGCATATCGAAGCTAAATCTTGAAACAAATGGAAACATCGGAAAAATGCATCAACAAAAAGACGCCCAACATAAGAAATCCATACCAAAATGAACCACATCGCTGGATTACAACAACAGAATATTTGGTCAGATTGCATAAACCACTAAACCCGTTAAGAGTGTCCGTGCTACCAGTTTCAAACAGGTTTAGATTTGGCCTGATCAAAATTGCAGTAGCACATGATCAGTCTCAGATATTTTCAGGGAAAGGGATCAAAATGTGCATGCTAAGAACATACCATGTACACGCCAACCTAAACAAGAAATCATGTTTGGGAATTCATTGTTTTGTTTACATTAGTTACATTAGTCCAATCTGAAGCTCACAGATTTCAATACAAATAAAAAATAGGTGGAACATAAAAGAAGTCTAGAGATACTATACATGTACTGACATGCATATAGAAAGCATGCCCCACACCAGACCAAATTGTCTCAGGTAACACTATACTTCCTCCAGCATAAATATAAATCATTTTAGGCTTGTCCCATGTCAAGTGTTTTAGCTAAAAAATCATATAGACTGACAAAATTAAATTGCTATTACTACATGAAAAAAATACTCCCATAATATATACTCACTCCGTCCCAGAATGATAAGCATATTTTGTACAGGGAAAAGTGAAATTTTACAAACTGCGACCAACAATTAGTCAAGTTATATACAAGTTTAGGACATGAAACTTGCATTAATATATTTGCATTCAAAATTCCTCTGAAATGATATTGATTATTTAGCAAATGACAGCATATTGCAAGAGAAATTAAGGGTCAAATCAATTTTGTACAACTTTTCTCTGATCAAAATACGCTTCTCATTCCAGGACAGAGGGAGTAACCCTTTATATTTGAAACAATATTTTTTATAGATATTTCTAGTCAAAGTTCCATCTTGTAGGTCACATCAATGCCATAGAAAACAAATATTTGTGATCTTGTTATAAAAAATATATATTTGTGATCAGGAGTATAAAAAAGAATATTAATCAGGCATAGTCATTGTGTCAGTCATACAACTACAAGTATGGGGGTGGACAAATGCATTTCCCCTAAAAACTGTTTTGACTCAACTAATCCACTGCAAATATTTATGATCAGACATCAACACCAACGAACAAGACTTACGACACATCACAGGAACCAAGAACAGAAAAGCACAATTACCTAGAATTATTTGATCCCAAACAAGAAATAAACCATCCACACCAGAATCTCAATCTAGAAAGTTAATAAACGAAATTGTTCCAACAAACATATTCTAAACCAAAGTGCACAAAGTAATGCTACCAACAGTGCCGAAAGCTAAAGCAGTGACTATCCAAAGATATGAAATCAAGGACGCTTATCACCTCCAATCACCCCGCCCCAGAACAGCTGCTGCCTCCCATCCTCCTCCTCTTCGTCGATCTCATCTCCGTATCCCAGCTCCACGTCGCCACGGTACCCAGGTTCGCTTCCGTACCCAGAATCGGCGGCCGCTGCCTCCGCTGCAGCGCCGACCCCGCCACTCCCGGCACCAACCCCACCAACGGGCGCTGGGCCGAACTCCGTCGCCATCGGCGCGTCCCTCATCCGCATCTCCCCGACATCCGACGCCCACATCTCCCCGCTGGAGTCAGTGGCGCCGCCGCCACCAGCGCCGCAAGTGAAATGGAAGTCGGAGCAGGTGCCAGATCTCCGGCGGTCGCTGCTGCGGCCGGACACGGACCGCGAGCCCGCACCGCGGCGGCGCCGCTTGCGGAGCCCGAGCCACCGGAAGGATCCGCCGCTACCGCCTCCCGAGGGAGCAGGCGTCAGAGTCTCCGCATCAGGGAGGCGGGCCGAGGAGGGGGGAGCGGTGGAGCGGTCCGAGAGACAGGGCTTCTTGTGGAATAGGTGCCAGGAGGCGACGGCCTCGGCTAGGACGAGGTGCGGCGGCTGGTGCCGAAGCTGGGGGGCGCGCGGTGTCATCGGCGGCGGAGGTGGGGACGCATCGGGGTTTGGGTTGGGAAGTGGGTACGCTGGAGCGGCTGGTCTCATTTTGCCCCGGAGGGAAGGAATGTTTGAGTTTTTTTTCCTACTACTTGAAATATCTAATTGCAACAGGCCGAAAAAGATAAAGGCAACGGATCTAGTGCAAACTTAATTCCTATGCAAACTGTGCAAACTCTAATCTGGATCGCAGGATGTTGATCCAAGGGGGCGGAGAGATTAGATAATTTTGCACTTAACCGCCCGCTCTTAATCATACTTTTACAAATCCCTCCTTCCACCTCTCTCATGCGCCCCTTGGATCAACATCATGCGGTCCAGATTAGAGTTTGCACAGTTTGCACGGGAATTGAGTTTGCACTAGATCCGTTGCCAAAGATAAAATAGAAAACTTTTGCATGGGTCCAACTTTGACTCTGGTACCAATAAAGGGCTGAGTAGTTTGTCGTTCTCGCCTAATCGTTTCTAGGGTTGATAAAGCGACTGATACTGTTTCTTTATTATTTTATTATGAAGAAACCTAAAGGAGTAAGAAATAGCTTCTAAAATGCTTTGATTTCTTAAAAAAATTACTTAACATGTTAAATAGACCCTTAGAACATATTCAACTTTATCTATCTATCTTTTCATCCATCCATCTATCTATCTTTATTTCACTTTATATCTATATCTATCTATCTATATATCTATATATCTATATCGATATCTATATCTACATCCATATTTATAAATACCTGTCATCTATTAGTTTCTATCCACCTCATATCTTACTTATTGGATGCTTTTTGAAAACAAATCTAATGCAGAAAAATCATCCAACCATATGTGATATAGGTCGATCTAGATTGTTATGGTTGATATAGACATTTACAAATAGTTCTATTTGTAAGTGCAAACAAACTCTACTCTAAGTGGTTTTTGGTGAAGTTGACTATACAACTAAGGAACTAATGGTTTTGTAAATATTGACAACTAATTAATCATTATGGGTGCATGACATGTAAAAGAAGACCCTCCCCCAAAAGAACTCGAAAAGAATAGTGTGTAAGCTCAATTGGACTACTTTAAATTCATTTTATCTTTTGAATTGAGTATAGTACAAGCCATACCATAAAGGAGATATCACTCGTACGATGGGATGAACTAAGTGCTCATAAATCTATACCAATACACAAAACATGCAATCTACCATAGCCAAGAGCTTACTATTTGTATCGTTTCTGTCTCGCGCAAAACCTTCGCATGTGATGGGTGAAGCCTCCGCGTTGTGCCTGCCAACCATTTATGTGGGAGAATAGGGGTATTATTCTTCCTTCTCTCTCCCAATAAGCATCTTGCACATTCATTCACTCCAACCGATTAACATTCATTTCTCTCTCATCCATTGAAGCTTCCAACCATCAAGCTCCAAATCTTAGTGATTCCCTATGGTGATTGGCCTTGAGAGAGTCTCGAGAGACTAGACAAAATCAACCTCCCTCCCATTCAAGAATTTGGTGAAACCCTAGCCATGAGTTGTATTCATTACTCTTAGAACAAGGCTTCTAGCCACCTAGAGGTTGCCCATGTAGCATTCTTAACTTTGTGAGGTTCTCTATAAAGTTTGTATTACCTCAATTAACTTAGTGGAACCCTCAAGCTCACTACTTTGGAGGTGGTCTTGGGAAGAGGTAGGAGCTAGAAGAAACTCCACGCCTTTGTTGCTCCCTTAACAATGTGGACTTAGGCAAAAGCCTTAGGATAAGTTGAACCATGAGACTTAAGCATTCCAATCCACCTCCAACACATCGATTTGATAGATCATGTAAGTGTGTTGCCCATCTTCCAACATTTTGGGCCCCTCGGCATGCCCGCATTTACCATGCATGTCTGCCATCGCATGACTAACCCCATCAAGCCAAATTTCTTCTATAACCTATTAATACATATTCTTTTCTATCAACCATTTAGACTATTCCGAGAATATGAAGCAAACAATTCAAATAAAGGGCACTATTGCATTTGAGGTGCTACTGCTGAATTTCAAGCTAATCATTGTTGTATATGTTGATGAGTGATGCATGTCCAAATATGTGATGTAGACTTCTTATTTGGTGAACTACTACTGCATATGATACGTACAAATCTTGCTTGAAGCGTGTATCCTACATATTGTAACATAACAAACCATGTACATAACTATGTCTTACAGAGCCATTGCTTGCAACATTGCATACATAGTACACACATGTTAGTACAAAATCTCGAGCTAGGGGAGCCCATCGGGTTTGGAGTACTAACATATTTTAACCCAAAGTACGGTTCAGGGCAGGTGCAGGTTTTGTCATTGCTTTGACGTATGTAGAACTTGATGGTGAACGTGAAGACAACGATTTATACTCGTTCAGGCCGCTGAATAGCGTAATACCTTATGGCTAGTTTGGCATGATACCATGTGTTGGATTGTTGTGTATGATATGTTGTACAAGGGGGGTGCTCCTGCCTCTCTTTATATAGTCAAGAGGGTAGCCATGCATGGTGAGTCCTAGTCCTAGTCGGCTACAACAAAAGAGTTCTAGTTCTATTATTGAAGCTAACCTTCCTAGAGTCCCACTAGGTTGGTCCTTGATATCCTGAAGTGCATGCCACCCTGTCTCGTGTTCTCAAGCAGACCATGGGTCAATATAATCCCATGGTGGGTAGTCGGCCCCATGGGAAACCCTTAGGATCCTAATCTATCAAACCCTGGAGCTATTTCATGGTTGATCTTGGAAGCCATCTTGAATCTCCTACACTTGATCGAGTATAGAATCAAGCAACATCCAAGTACCTTTTAGAGAGAAACCATGAAGTGTTGTTAAAAGCTTTGGATGATGTGTGCTTTCTAGCAAAGCACACTCACTGAGTGTAGTGTTGATGATTGTTAACATTTCTTAGCGTCACACTAAAAATAGAGATAAATTCCCATCCTTAACAAGGCGCTAGAAATGCTGCAGACACCTTCTAACATCACTATACACTAAGTTGTCATCCCTAGCATGATATCAGAAAATGTTGAAATAATCTACACTTGACAGTTCATAAAATAATTCTATAGAATATATCTGCAAGCGCACAAATAATTCTCCTATTGTAGCATTTCACCCAGTGAGATTCTCCAAGTATCATTGATTTGTTTATGCCAAAAGAAAAACTTTCAATCTATTGCAGGAATTAAACATGGGTAGAAAAGGAAACCTAAATGCATATGATTTTGACTATAAATGTGCAGACCTAAGATAAACCAACCTCTCTAATGCTTTAGCAGGGGTAAGTCATGTCAAGATAAATAAATATGATAATAAAAGTATAAGATAAATGGTATTCCAGAGATAGAAAATAGAGACTCGCTAATAATATAGTCAGGCAACTCGAGATTTGGCTAGAGTAAAAGACTCCTAAGTAATTACCAAATAAAAAGGAACTAAGAACACCCTAACTACATACTCTCATCTATAGCAAAACTAACTCAGAAAACATCATAAGGAGCATCAACTAGGGAGGCTATTAAGATGGAACCGTCACCTCCGTCGCGACCACGTGAGACTTCCTCATGTGTTTGGTTTTGAGTAATTGATGAAAGCTACCTAAGTACTAGCCTTGGATCTCTAAGTGCGAATCATGAGATAGGTTGGTACATGTCATGTGATGGAGCTATTGGATCAAAGGTGATGATGACAAGGCTCTAGCATGGTGGTGCAAAAGGAAAGTGGAAAAGGATTCTGTAACACCCCAGGTGTTAATTTCCAGATAATCAAAATTAGGTTCTCTTTTAAACTTTGTTTTTGGATCAAACCCTGATTTCAATTTCTAAGTCTTGGGAAAACTGCAGCAAGTTGCCTTCTTGTGATGATTTTCTTGTGCAATTTCTTGAGGTAACTCTTTTGGATTATTTTATATGAGTGAAGTACTATTCATGATAGAGACAATGAATCCAGTTTCACACTATTTGGACCTCGTTTGGATCCTCAAAAGCAATTTCAAAAACAACAAAAGTTAACTTTTAATTAGGCTCTGAACTTCAATTTCAAGTATCAAACTTTGGGAATTAATATCTCTTTAACCAGTCCGAATTTGACTGAAGTTCTTCAATGAAAGATGATCTATTCGTATTGCTCTACAACATGGTGCAATCGGTTGATCAAATCGACAAACAGTTTTGAATTTGGAAGCAATTAAAGTCAGTGGCATTCTTGTAAATATTTCTAAAATTTTGGACATTTTCTTGGGGCTGGATCGGCCATGGACACCTGGCTCGTGCGTGTCTCTTCCCGGTCGCCCGCGCTCGCTCCCCTCGGTGCGTGTCCTCTGCGGTGGCCGGTGGGGAGGGGAAATGAGGAGGCCGGTCTCCTCCCTGTCTCTCTCGGTCTCTCATTCTCCCTCTGCTCTTCCTCTCTCTCGGTTCCTCTCCCTCCCTCTCGGTTCCCGACGGTAGGAGGCCGACGCCCAGCTCTGCTCGGCCTCCACTCCATCGCCCCCTCCCTATTTGTTCTGTTGCTGCTCAAATCCTTCCCCTCCTCTTCGCTGTTGATTGATCCTACTCACTCCCTCCTCCCTTTGGTTGTCTCCATTGAATCAATCGTAAGAAGAACGCTCTAATCCTTGATCCCCATGAAATTCTTCCGGCAAAATCAAGAACTAGGGGTATGGTTTGGTAAGGGAAGCTTTTTGTTGGATTTTTATGTATATATTTCATGACTCATAGATTTGCAAATACGGGCTTAGTTAATTTCTTGATAATCTAGGATTTCTGTTGCAAAAGAAAAATCCCGTAATTATTTTCCTCAGATTTTTGCTGATCTTTGAAAATCCATGGTAATTCATAGAAAAATCGTATGAGTGTTTTTGGACTTTTTGGAATCCTCATGAAGTTCTCTATATAGTAGATTCATAATATTGGGTGGTCTAGTTCATAGATTTCGCTGTAAAAATCATTTTGTGCAAACATATCATTTCTGTTAAGATGTTTTTGTTATTTTCGTAGCCACTGTTTTGTTCATCAAATAAATCTGAAAAATTTATGTGATGTTTACAAGTTTATTATTGATGTTTGGTATTTATTTCATGATTTTAGGCTTGATGTTTTTAGAGTTATAAAAATAACAAAATGACTGTCTCTATGTTTAAGACTGCTGCTATGATGTTTGTTGAACATTTTATTTCGTGGTCAAGATGATGTTTTATGTGGATGAGTTGAATATAAAAGTAGTAGATAAACTTGTGATCCATCCACTGTTAAAATTTTATGGTCATAGCTTTTATATTTTAGGAGTTATGAATTTTATAAGTTGTGTTGTGAATCTGTTTACTCTCTGGACAGAGCTAAAAAGAATGAGTTGTTTGAGGAATTTACATATAGATTCATGCTTTGTCACTGTACAAACATTTGAAGTACATTCCTTAATATTTTCAAAAAGTTAAGATTCATATTTTTATGTAGTGTATATCTCCAGATATAGCTGTTTAAAGTTGAGTGCAGAATCTGCCTTGTTATTTGAGTTGCTTGCAATAGAGCTTTTGTCTTTTTCATAGAGGCTTATATACTTGATTAAATGACATGAAATTTTTATATTAGACTTATGAAAGCATGTGTAGGCCTCTGTAATTTTGTTAGAATTTATTATGCAAGTTTGATATGTGTTCATATTTACACCTAATTATCTAAATAAATTAAGAAAGTGTATGAAAAGAATTTATTTAGCAATGGACACTATGTTTGCTAGTGTTCATTAGTCATGTGTGACCTATTGGCAAAGTTAGTTTTGTCCAATTATATGTTTGCAACATAAGTTAACTTTTATTTATTGCAATTGAAAGTTTCTGGACAGTTCTAGGGGCAATGTAAATTACTCTATGTTAATGATGTTTTCTGAGAATCTTGTGAATACCAAAGTTGTAGATAACTGATGTATCTAGCTTCTGTTAACATTTGGTGGCATTTGGCCAAGTAGTTTATGATTTATGCATGTTGCAAGTTGGTGATCAAAGATGGCTCCTCTCTGTTTTTCATAAACAGATTCTGAAACTTTGTGATTTATACTTATTTAACTTGTGAATCATGTTTTTCTAGTATAAAATGAAATGTAGATAATTTCATAAGCTTTCCAGAATGTCTTGTTGCAAGTCCTTTGGATTTGTAAAACTCTAGATATGATTAAAATGGTGACTGTTGTCTTGCTGTCCAAAACTGCATGCATGAAGAAGTATTGCTTTGGTTAACTTTATCTTGATTGTTTAAATATAATGTTTACCTCTTGATTAATGAATGCTTGGCAAGTCTGAACCTAAGTTCAGTTGTGTGTGTACTTTAGATTATTTTCATGTCTAAATATCATGTTTGGTAAGATTAAGTTAATCAACTATGGATGTCTATGTTTTGCATAATCTTGTGATGTATCGTTGTGTTATCAATTCATTGTATTTATACATTTGCATCTTTGCATCTCATTAAGGAACGATAGATCCATTCGTGATGGTTAATATCAAACCCGAAGACGGTGATTGGTGGATCTAATCAAAGATGTATTGATGACCAAGTCAGAAGATGGTTAATCTCGGATTTCTAATGTCAATCATCGATGCTTGCCAAGCAAGTATCATCTAACAAATACTGACTAGTGTTCTTACCCAGGCAAGCCTCGGTGCATTTAAACCCTACCTTGTATTTCAAAGTTTTTCTTTAAATACACTTATGGTTAATTATTGCATGATTACTATTCAATTAAATTCCTACTTGATGCATAGCCTTATCCTTGAATATTTATTCCTGTACCTTGATACCGTTTCTTTTTAAATTCGAATGTTATGTTATGCTGCTTAGCAATGCTTAGATCGATAGAGTCAGATGATTTCCTGTCATCTGCGAGAATAGGTGATAACATGGTTGCTTCGGCAATGCTTCTGTTTTTGAGAAGAATAGTGGATTGCTGCGGCAAATGGCTACTCCCTCCATCCCAAATTGTAAGTCATTCCAAGAATCTTAGAGAGTCAAAGTTTCTCAAGTTTGACCAAACTTATATAACAATATAATAATATTTATGATGTCAAATAAGTATCATTAGATTCGTTATCAATTATATTTTCATAGTATACCTATTTGATGTTATAAATCTTTATAGTTTTGTCTATAATTCTTGGTCAAACTTGAAATACTTTGACTCTCCAAGATTCTTGGAATGACTTACAATTTAGGATGGAGGGAGTATGTCTTAAAAAGGATATGATGAAATGTTGGAAGTAATAAATTGAGACCGGACGGACACGGTGTTTGGGAGCCACCAGATGTGGATATCTGGTGAGCAGGTTCTCTCCGCCTGTGTCAATTAGGAACCGTCCGTTGTAGACGTCCAAGGGTTGTGACTTTGGAGTACTTATCACATACTCCGGGAAGCTGGACTCTGGCTATTCCAGTTTGAAGAACGGTTAATCCGCACTGGGAGTGGAGAGATGGAGAGAGTAGTGTGTACCCTCCAAGTTAGCGAACTGGATGGAGGTGTACTGTGCTCTCGGGTGGCGGAACCCCGGTCTTGGCTAGAGGATCCAGGGAAAGGTAGTCATATGCATGCTTTAGTGTTATATATGTCGTGTGATAGGGAATCCCCAGCTGGGTTTAACCAGTTTGAATCGTCGTGTTCCTCGGATATGGAAACATAACCTGTCCTCTACCGCGTAGTAATATACTTGAATGTTCCATGATGGTTTCCTTTCAGGGATGTTGTATTACCTTGTCATCGATCATACATCTAGACCGGTACTTGAGTAATCTTATAAACGAAATAAATGAATTTCAATTGTTTTACAAAATGCTCATTTATGCAAAACCTTTGATTCTTGTAAAACCCCACCTTGAATCCTATGACTTGCATACCTTTTGTCCACCAAATATTTTTATTTGTCGGGTAAGACTTGTTGAGTACTCCCGTACTCAGGGTTTGTTAACCCTTGTTGCAGATGAAGCTCCAATTGCGGTGTGTACAACTCTGTGTTGTATGATCATAGTTATGTTGAAGATCAGTCATGGTATAACTCTTGGGCAGAGTACCTGCTTTGATTGTTTTATAATCTTTACCACTTGGCTTGATGTAGAAATAACATTTAAGTTATGTTTCAAAACTATGGTTTGTAATATAACTTTGTAAGACTTCCTCTATCTGTGTAAACCTCTGAAATGTAATTTATTATAAGTTCACTTCTGCAATATCTTTAATGTGGATCCTGCTCGGAAAGAGGTGGATGACTCGGTTGAATCCAACGACACCTGACGAATCTTTTAAAACTTGGATCATTTGTTGGGATTAAAGTTGGATGGACGATAATCCTGGCAAGTGGGCCCTATTCTTAGAAGGTTCCGTCACAGATTCAAGGCAAAGGTGAAATAGGAATCCATTTTCGATTTGGTGATCAAGACACCATAGAGGGTGTGATCACATTTAGGATAGATAGCCGTACTATCAAGGAGGGAGCTCTCGTGGTTGATTATGGTTATCATGTGCCACTAGGTTCATATGCATTGCATATAAAATCAATTGAACTAGTGAGAACAACCAACTAATTCCAAGAAATTGTGAACTAAAAGCTAACACACGTGCACAAGTATTGAGATCACTTAATGTTAGCCCTTGGAAGCTTAGAAGAAGTTGGAGAAGTGTTTGGGCAGAAGAAAAGAGTCCAGACGCAAGGTCCGGACGCTAGGGCATGTGCTGTCCGGACCATGGCACGTGCGTCCGGAAGCAAACCCTAGGCAGTTGCTGCTAAGGCCAGCGATCCGGACGCTGGATCCGGACATCCGTCCGGAGTCTGTGTGCTCTCTGTTCTCTCTGGAAGTGGAGTCCGGACGCATGCGTTTGTCCGGACAGAGGATCAGGACACGCGTCCGGAGGAGAAGAAGCTCTGAAGGAGCTCTCGGGCGCTCTGGAAAATATTTCCGGACTCTGTGAATAGTGCGTCTGAACCCGAGCTACAGTTGCGACCGGAGCCACGTGGCGAGCTGTGACGCGTGCGGGAAGAAGCCGTTTCAAACGGCAGGGCGATCGGACGCATGCGACATGGTCCGGACGGCGCGTTGCGCGCGTCCGGAGGTCGCGTCCGGAGTGCCTCGCAGAGCCGTTGGCGCTCGGTTTGTGAAGGGTCCGGACGCGGCTGATGGTCCGGACCCCTGTGTTAAGAGCGTCCGGAGTGGGCGCAGAGGCTGAGTTTTTGGGTGGAAACGGCTAGTGTGTTGGTGTGGGCTATATATAGTTGTATGGCCGGCCCAAGGGGACACTTCTTACACATTCTAATCACTCACACACTTGTGCTCATTTATGAGAAGCCTCACCACTCATCCTCTTGACATAATTGACATATTCATGAGAGATTGAGTGAACCAAGTGCATTGCTTGATTGATTGCATACTAGTGGCACTTGGTGATCGTCGTCTTCGCGGAAGCTCTTGTTATTCTTGGAGGTTGCCACCTCCTAGACGACTTGGAGCGACGAGGATCGTTGAGCGGAGGAAGGTGTTTGTCTCCGGCTCCGATCGGTGGATTGTGAGGGGTTCTTGAACCTTCCCCGCGGGAGTTCGCAAAAGGTATCTCTAGTGGATTGCTCGTAGCTTGTGGATCCCTATCTTGTGTTGGTTTTGCGGCACCCGGTGACGGGTTTGGCGTGTGATGCCAATTAGCGTGTGAACCTCCAAGTAGGTGTATCGCTACAACGGGGACTAGCTTGTTGGCAAACAAGTGAACCTCGGAGAAAAATCTTGTGTCTCATTGTCTCTCTCCGAGGATTTCTATTGTGATTGATTGGCTACATATTGGTCTCCTCTCCACGTCGGTATAACCTCTCTAACTCTAGCTTTGCACTTATATTCTTACTTTCTTGCAAAGTAGAGATTCTAGCTTGGCTTGTGTAGCTTAGTCTTGTAGCTCTAGTTCTCTAGCTCTTGTGTGTGACATAGGACTTCTTGCTAGTGACTATAATTGGTAGGTGGCTTGCCTAACCATAGTGCTAGCGCAAACTTGCTTTACACCGTGTTTCTTTCGAACAAGTTTGCCTAAGTGTTGTTGTAGAAATTTTTAATAGGCTATTCACCCCCCCCCCTCTAGCCATATCTAGACCTTTCACACGCGCTCTGCCAGGCCTATGTGCGAAGGGTGGACTATAGAGGAATCAACGTAGCTATAAGAGTCACCTATGCGAACTACCATACGACACGGTACATCAGGAGACATCCTTAGGTACATATAATATCCAAGCACCACGCTTGCATAATACATACCACCTAACCCACTCGAAAATTGAATAAGGCATTTTACGATTATATAAAGATAATCATCACCAATCATAACTATATCGAGTATGCAACTAGAATAAACTAAACACTCAATAAGTAGCAATATAATAAAGTAAAACAAAATCATAATAATAAGATACAAGATAAATTACTGATCTCCAGACAAACGGATCTGGAATCCTGAGTGTATCACCCAACTCCACTTGAACCTTGCTAGCTAATGACTTGAAGAACTAGAGCTCTAATCTAATCTCTGGAACCCCTAGATCTATTCTAATCTTGAACTGGATTTGACCTGACCTGGACCAGTTGCTCTGGGAGGGGTACAGGGATCTATTTATAGCCCAGTGGGATGCACGACAACCGTTGGATCAAACCGACTTAATGTAGGGCCTAGATGAATCCTCGAAGGCGGTGGAGGAACACTCTAGAAGGCCGTAGAAGGTTGCCACGGGGGGTGGCCGCCCAGCCATAAGTGGGGCCGGCCGACCCCATAGGTCAGCCTCTCGGGCCCCGCTTTCTTTCAATGTCTTCTGGGTCCTTCCTGAGTATTTTGGCAAATATCTCGTCGTGGGATTTTTTCGATATTTATTCTGATTTGATTCCCCGTATTACTCTTTTCGGGAATAGTCCCAGGAAAATAATAAAGTACCCAAACTTATGGAATTTTTTAGATAAAGCCCTATACTTCTATATTTTCTATATGATTGATCCATTTATCATGTTTATAATTATATTAAATATTGACGTTAACCACCATCAACAACGATAGATAAGACATGAAATTAAATACTCAAAACACCATCAACAACCTCGAAAATCAAAGGAAGAACAACATAACATGAATATAGTTTATCAATAATTAGTTCCACTTATGGCTTGAGGTGTGTGATGCAGAAGATGACATTTCAACCAAAATAGGACCTAGAAGGCCACATAAGGGGGTCGACCGACCCCCCATGGACCCACCAGGCCCTACCAAGGTGGCATGATCCAGGAGAAGTACCTTAGAATCAATTTCCACCTTTAGATCAACTTTGTGTTTTCTCTAGGCAGCTCAAGATGAAGTCACATGGATTCCTAAAGTAATAACAAAAGATCTAGCAGGAGACAAGCAACAACACTCTCCATGGCACGTGAGGGCACCTTCTAGAAGAAGGTGGCTGGGCCCAAGAGTCATATGGGGGGTCGGCCGACCCCCATGGTCCCTTCAGGGTGCTAGTTGCTCCCATCGACCTATGCATGCCTCCATGCAACGCAAAGGACATGTGCACTATCCCATCCATCGACTATAACAAGTATACTATTGTATCTAAGTGCCTTCCATCCTCCTCCCTTAGATCAAACCGTCATAAGATAGATGGATGGGACAGTGCACATGTTCCTTGTGCTGCATGGAGGCATGTAAACGTCAGTGGGAGCAAGTGGCACCCTGAAGAGGCCAAGGGGGTTCGGCCGACCCCCCTTATGACTCCTGGGCTCTGCTAGCTTCTTCTAGAAGGTGTCCCCATGTGTCATAGTGAATGTAGCTTCTTGTCTCCTGCTAGATCTTTCGTTGTTACTTTGAATCCATGTGACTTCATTTTAAGTCGTTCAGAGAAAGCATAAAGTAATATAAAGGTTGGAATTGACTCTAAGGTGCTTATCCTGGATCATGCCACCTTGACAGGGCCTGGTGGGTTCAGTTGACCCCCTTATGTGGCCTTTCAGGTCCTATTTTGGTCCAAATATCATCTCGTACATTTACATACCTTAAGGCACAAGTGGAACTAATTATTGATAAAAGTATGTTCATGTCATGTTGTTTTCCCTTTGATTACAAAGTTGTTGATGGTGTTTCGATTATGTATATTGATGGCTTATCTGTCGTCACTAGTGTCCGAGATGTTGGAGCCCTCGGGCATAGTTGGATTAGCTGGTGGTAACAGTCTCTTTTGACTAGAAGAATTCTTGTGATGAAAGGGGAATGCTTAGTCATTCCCCTTCGAGTCCATAATAGTAGAGTTAGTAGTTGTAGCTAGAAGAATTCTTGTGACGGCTGGGTAAGGAACGCATTCGGGCCTTCCTGTTTTCATCCCTACTCATGTCATATTTTTCTACTCTTGCGGAATACAGTTTGATGTATACTCACCTTTTTTGGCCTCTTTGCTATCCCACCTAGTTGTTTAGACTTTAAATATATAGTTACTTGGAGATAGTGTTGAGGCTTGGCTAGTGTACCCTTAGTTGACTACCTGCAAAAGACGGGAGATCTTGCTTTGCTTAAACTCTATGATGCAATTTTCTTTTAGACCCTCGAGTCATATTGTATTACAATTATCAATTTTTTGTGAACATTGTAATGTATCAATATTAATGTCGTCACAAGTATGAATACATTGATCTTGGCATATGAGTGACTTGCATTGGGTTTTGTCCTAGGTGTGAGTGTGACATTAATCATCTGATGCATGATCTCGTGGATATTAAAAATCTAGCCCTTTCAAGTCCGTTCACCAATTCAACTTACTTAAGATCATTGACTTAAAAAAAATCCAATGAGGCCACTTTTGCACTGACGTGCACGTGGCTAATGTATACCACATGTATTCATCTAAATGCTCTCAACTTAACTTCCAGATACTAGTCCTAACCCTAGTATGGCCAAAGATAAAAAAAAAACATATACACACTACATCAAGCATCTTTGAGCGCCAAGTTGCACTTAAATCCTAGTGTCGTTAATCTTTGTGATCATCCTTGCAACCATACTAAAAACCATCACTAGTGGCACCACCTATTTGGATGGCTAGGCTAGGCTCCACTGACCTCATGCTGCGTATTATGGCATGTGCAACTAGATCACAAAGCCAACAATGCAAACCATGATGCCACGAGAGCCTATCCACATATCCATGGTTGTGCTTTTCGTCCCCTCTCTAGATCACATATGCTACCCTAGTGATGGATGCTATGGACATGGCAACGATCCACGAGGGGGAGGCAAGTTGGTTAGGGAAGAGGTGGAGGAGGAGAGGACAATGGTGCTTAGGTGATCATGTTGAGGAGCTAGTGCTCGAGCAAGGAAGAAGATGAAGGCCAAGGGAGAGAAAGGGGATAATGAGTAGGGCTTTCCTGGCAGCGAGGTAGAAAGAGGGGAGAATAATACTACAATAGGATTATTTTTGGAATACAAAAATACGAAGATCTATAGATGGACCTAATGACTAACAATGTTCAAGACATACAAGTGACACATCTCACACAACACAAGAATTATAATAGAGCTGCTCGTGGAACCAAAGCAAAAGAAAGTCTAATCGAGTGGTACCAAATAAAACCTTCTCTTTATTTTTTTAGACAGAGCAAATATGCCAACACAGGCTGTTCCATGACAAACCTTTAGGGGCTGTTTGGAACGCAGAAATTTCACATGAATTGCGCCTGTTTGGAACGCAGAAATTTCACAGGAATTACGCAGAAATTTTACAGGAATCAGTTTATTTTCACATGAAAAAACCCGCGTTCCAAACAGGCCCTCAAGGTTGGTGGTCTCCAACCAAAAGCAAGACTGCACACCCACGTGAGGGCACAACCTATCTCAACCATTGATTGCCCTTCACTCCCACAACATAATAACAGCACGGATCTTAAGCAAATTCCCCTCCGATCCCTCTCCGCCTCCCCTAGGAGCACAAATCCACTCTCGGTTGTCTCCTAATCAAGCAGTTGGCTGCGTGGTGAGCCCGAACCCGAACGGGAACAGGGGATCGTAGTGCACGTCGCCGACGTTCATGGGCAGCTGCTCCACCGACCGGAACCACGTCCTTGCCAGCTTCCCCGTGAACCCGTAGTCGCCGAACAGCACGTCGCTGACGCCCTGCCCCTCCGTTCCGGGCAGCCCTCCACGACGCCCATGTACGGCTCCACCACCAGCGGCCGCCCGGACACGAGGACCACGACGCACCTGATGCTCCCGCACACGTCCTGGATGACGCTGGGCCCGGGTGCCGGGATGGTCAGGTTGAGGTTGTCCCCGAACGACTCGGCATACGGCGGCTCGCCGACGACAACGACGGCGTAGTCGAACCGGCCCTTGTTCTGCTGGACGAAGCCAGTGTCGGGGCTCTCGGAGTAGACCACGTCGGTGCCGTGGTCCACGGCACGTCTGATGCCGTCGAGAATCGTGGTCCCTGCACGCGCGATTTCCAAAAGATTTTAATTATTGGTAGTTGTATTTGTATTGCAATAGGCAATAGCATAGCCAGTTTCGGCGTGCCAGTGCCATACTTACCTGTGGTGAGGTTGTTCCCGCCGAGGCCCTGCCAGGGGATGGTCCAGCCGCCGCACTGATAGCCGAGGTTGTGCGCGTGGCTGCCGGCGACAAGGATGCTGCGGGCCTTCTTTGGCAGCGGCAGCAGCGGCTTGTGCCCGTCCTTACCGTTCTTGAGCAGGACGAGGGACCTGCGCACGGCCTCCCGCGCCAGCTCCCGGTGCTCCCGCTTCCCCAGCTCGCCGGCGAGGCTGGCGTCGCCGTAGGGGTTTTCGAAGAGGCCCATGGTGAACTTGACGCGCAGGATCCGGCGCACGGCGTCGTCGATCCGGCTCATCGGGATGGTGCCGTTCTGTACCAGCACCGTCAGGTCGTCGATGAACTCGGTGTATGTGTACGGGATCATGACCATGTCAATGCCGGCGAGGATCCCGAGCTTGACGGACCTCATGTAGTTCTCGTGTTCAGGGCTCGTCATCTTGTCCAGTCCTCTCCAATCCGAGATTACAAAACCCTGAAGAATACTTACAGTAATTAATTTACACTTTCACAAATATATCATACTTATCATGTATGTAAAGTAGTAGTATATATACGATTACGAACCCTGAAGCGAAGCGTGTTCTTGAGGAAGCGTGTGACGAGGAAGCGGTTGGCGTGCATCTTGACGCCGTTCCAGCTGTTGAAGGAGACCATCACGGTGGAGACCCCCTGGATGACGGCGCTGTAGTAGGGCGGCATGTGGACGCTGAGCAGGTCGTGGAAGCTGACCACCGTGTCGTTCTCGTTGATGCCCCCTGGTCGTGCCGCCGTCGCCGACGTAGTGCTTGGAGCACGCAGCCACGTTGCGCGGCCCGGCGACGAACGGCACGCCCCGGCGGCCGCCGGCCGGGATGTCGCCCTGGAGCCCGGGGACGATGGCGGACGTCATCGCCTGCACCACCTTCGGGTCGTCGCTGAAGCTCTCGTAGCACCGGCCCCACCTCGGGTCCCTGCAGACCTGCCGGCCAGCAGCAAGGTAGAAGAAAAGTTCATCTCTTGGCATGTGATTTTGGCCTTGGTTAAATGGCAAATTATAATATAATCCGCGATCAGGTGCATATATATACCGCAACGCATGGGGCGAACACGTAGGGGATTCCGGTAGCCCTGACCTCCAGTGCCACTGCTGCTCCGATCTTCTTTACCAGCTCTGGGTCCCTAATCGATCGATTCAGGTACAGAAGTTAAATACTGTTCGAATACCACCACCGAATAAAACTTTTCATGTAACACTTAATGTATGTATGTGATGGTGAATAATTTCTTTACCCACCCCCCATATTTTGCTTTTAAACTGCTGCTGGGTCATAATTTACTTGTATATTCCATCACCAATATATTCGGATTGGGACAGTCAATCACACTAGTATTAATAATTCACCCGTTCTAAATTACTTAACTTTGCTTTGCTTTTGTACTTACTAAATCAAAATTTTCTAACTTTTATGATATTTTTTCAGAAAAACATAGTAACTTGTACATGTTAGTTATGAAAATATATTTCATATAAAATTTATTTTAACTTATTTTAAAACAATGTATATTTTGAAAAAAAAAACAAAACATCTTATGATTTGGGATTAATGAAATAGTAATAAATTCTTTTTGACCTACTCTAGTTTTTTTTTCACGAATAGATTTTAACCTGCCTTTCATTAAAATGAAAGGAAAGTTTTAAAGTTACATGACATCGACAAGTTTTGGTTGTTTCACAGCTGAGCCAAACCAAAATACGAGAAGCTAGAGTTATTAGGGTCTAGCAGAGGCAGTAGAATATGTATAGGATAATAATCTTTTTATCCACGAGAATCGCGCGTTCACTAATCACTAGCTATCGACATCGATGTGGAGCCATTAAAGACAAATGGTCAACCCTCTCCTTAAGCGTCGGTCACGTGGAACTTTTATTTTTTTGAAACCGCAGTGCATATATAGGGAGATCCCTGCACGCACACCATGACTGGCATCTATGGCTATGGGTTTTCTTTAGAACGTGCCCCCAGGAAAAATGCCTCTGCTTTCTTTTTACCGTCACAAGACAAGGCACACAAGCTGTTAGCACTAGTGACATAGGAGTAACAACAAAAAAAAAGTCTTGAGAGAAGGACCGTACGTACCTTGTGCAGCCAAGGCCGACGTTGTGCGGGAAGACGGTGGCCTTGTAAACGTTGCCGTGGCCGTGGACGGCGTCGATGCCGTACATCATGGGGATCCCGAGTCGCGTGGACATCGCCGCCCGCTGCATCCCGTTCACCATGTCGATCCATGCCCCCGCCGAAGCCTGGGGCGCCGGCACGCTGCCTCCGCCGCTGAGCACGCTCCCTGCACGCACGCATATGCCAACTCGATCAGTATCGCTCTCTCTCCACAGGACAGACACAGACGAACCACGCCGCCATGCATGCGTACCTACGAAGTAGCCGCGGACGACGTCGGCGGTGGCGTTCTCGCGCTCGATCTGCGACATCTGCCCGATCTTCTCCGCGAGCGTCATGCGGCGCAGCAGGTCGTTGATCCGACGGTTCAGCGGCTGCCTCGGGTCCTTGTACCTGGCGCCGTAGTACTGCGCCCCTCCGCCTCCTCCGGCCATTGCCGTCGGCGTGCCGAAGCTGCAAAGAAGCAGCACGAACACGGCGACACTACTACTGGTCGTCGCAAGGACGACACCATCCGCTGATGGGACCCTCATAGCTCAGCTCAGCTCAGGTGCGAGCTGTGTACTGCTAGCTGCGAGTGGCTACGACTTCTTCACCTGCAGTAACAGTAATGCAAGGGCACGCATGCACAGCTTGGTGTTGGACTGTTGGTGTGTGGACTACTACTTATGGGCAGAGGTGTATCGCCCAAGATCCAATTGTTAATTCAGACAGATGGTTTGCCTGGGTGGTATAATCTCAAGACGATCACGTCGTTGCTTTGCATCAGTCAGAGTATGGAGGTGCACGATGTCCAGAAGCGCGGGGAAAATATACTAGTGTATATAACGCGAGGTCCTAAAAATAATACCAGCTTGATCTCGTTAATTATGCGTCCACTACGAAATTCACGTGTCAGAAGCAGCCCACAATGATATACTACTGCAAGAGTACCGGAGTATACTCGATCCGTCAGTTCTGATCAATGATTTGAATACTATCCTGTCCGTAGCTAGCCGTTTGCTGTTCAGAGCAACAGGTCAACAATTGCATGCATGCTCCTACTGGCTACTGTCCTACAGTTTCGTTTAAATTTGCTCACCGGTTACAGCCGGCAGCAGTAAATTAATCTGATCTGAACTACACTTAATTACTCCGTAGCTTATTGCTTAACTTTTGGGCCTCTCCTATGAAAGCCTGGATTCACAAGTTTAGCACATGTATATATATAAAGAAGAATAAAAGTACACCAACGATCCTTACACTTATTAAAAGATGCTACATAAATCCATGAACTATGGATTTGTGATTTCGTGGGGTACTTGCATTGGCTAGAAGAGAGGGCCTTGTTGGCTGTTGGGACATGCCTACATTTCACACTCATATGCTCGGCGAGAAAAAATTGAGGCTCTCATTCACCTCCCTTTGGTCATTTGTTCTGGTCCTTAAATTGACACCAGATCCCAACTAAGAATTACAACCCATGACTAGCTTTGTGGTCCATTTTGGCAACTTGCTTGCCTTTGATTTTAAAATTTGTGCTTACTTTTGCTAACACTAACAATGTTACCCTGCATAGATTAGGCATACAGGCTAAATCCTTCATGTTCATACCTTTGAACATTTGTTTTGTTAAGTAACTTCATATTTCACTTGAACACGTATGCTGGAAAATTACATGACATGTACTAGTTTCTGAACCAAGAATCTCAGTTTTTTTATAAAACCATTTTGGGGCTAAACATCTTAACCAAAAACTCAAGTGTAGCATTCTAGGAAGAATTTTAATTTCAAAACTACAGAAGCTATGTTGTTATATGCAATAAAAATGGGTCATGCTTGGTTTTTTCCATCTACATGAAAAACAATAAGGGTCCATTTGGATTCTTTCATTTTAGAGAAAGTAGAATCTACTTAATAAATTAGGCTATTTGGTTTTGAATTTTACATTTCATAATAGTGTGTTTGGTTTTCTTCTCCGTTCAGCCTGCACCGCATCCGAGATCCATGCCGCAGGGAAATATAACTCATTTGTGTCTCTCTAGAGCGAGGCTGGTGTGGTACGATCGCATGAGCTGGTGAAAGCCCTAGTTTGGTTTTCATTAATTGATGAAACGCCTAGTCCGGTCAGTGCAAGGTGGCAAGGGTTAGACACCGGACACACCCCCTCTAGTCACTGGATGCGATGGTGAACTCAGCTGAAAGCCCAAGTTTGGTTTTGATTAATTGATGACATCCATGGACTAACCCTATTGCTAAGTATATGATCAAGATAGGGTGATCCAAATAGACAAGTGGGGTTAGATGAAGGATCATGATGGATCAAGTGCTTCATGACTAAGGAAAAGAAGAAAGAGAAAAACAAAAATGGGCTCAAGGCAAAGGTATATCATAGGGTCATTTTTGGTTTAGTGATCAAGACACTATAGAGAGTGTGATCACATTTAGGATAGATAGTCGTACTATCAAGAAGGGAAAACTCGTTTCGATTGCGGTTATCATGTGCCACTAGGTCATTTGCATTGCATATCTAAAATGAACCTAAGTGACATGAACATGAATTAAATCCAAGATATTTCATAGAAAAGGCTAACACAGAGCACAAGTGTATGGATCTCTTGGTGTTAGCACTTGAAGACTTGGAGAAGAAGAAGCAATTCGTTTGGACAAAGGAAAGAGGTCCGGACACTGGGGTTGCTCTGTTCGGACAAACGTAGATATGTCCGGAAGCTAACCCTAGCTCTCGGGTTCTCTGGACAGGAGGTCCGGACGCTGAACAGAGTCCGGACGCTGACTCCGGTCACACGTCCGGAGAGCTGGAGCTCTCTGGTTCTCTCTGCAGGGTGATCCGGACGCAGGTTGGTGTCCGGACACCAGAGTCCGAACGCTGTCCGGGCGAGAAATAGCTCTCGGGGAGCTCTCTACTGGACTCCGGTCGCAGGCGCTGATGGTCCCGACGCACCCTGTTGCCAGCGTCCGGACGTGACGTGTCAGCTCATAAAAGAGGCGCCAACAGAAGGATTCAAATGGAGGAGGGTCCGGACGCATGGCCATTAGTCCGGACCCCCCACACATCAGCGTCCGAAGTTACGCAGGAAAGCAAGGAAGAGGAGGCAAACGGCTAGCTCTTGTGTGTGGGCTATTTATATGTTTTGACCGGCCTCAAGGGGCATCTCTTGCACCTCCCATTCATTCTCACTCTTTGTGCTTGCTTGAGAAGGCCCCCAACTCGTCTCTCTTTGCTTTGCTTGCTAATTCATGAGAGTTTGAGTGAACCAAGTGCTTTGATCATGGCATTGCATCTTAGTGGCACTTGGTCATCGTCATCGCTGCGGGATTTCTTGTTATTCTTAGTGTTTGCCAACACCTAGACTGCTTGGCGATTGTGGAGAAGCTTCGACACGTGTTGGTGATTGTTCGTGGCCGGCTTCATCGATTATGAGAGGGCTTGTACCCACCTCGACGGAGCATCAAAGGGTAACTCTAGTGGATTGCTCGTGTCATTGAGTTACTCTCATTTGGGTGGATTCTTGTGGCGCCCGGGTAGTGGGCTAGGCTTATGATTGCCTATTAGCCAACGAATCACCATTTGAGTAGTCGACACAACGGGGACTAGCTTGGTGGCAACCAAGTGAACCTCGGGAGAAAAATCATTGTGTTCATCTTATCTCCCGGCTACTCTTGGTGATCTTATTGTGATTGGTCTTCACATTGGTATATTCTCTTCACAAGGCATCGGTATAACAATCACCTCTATCTCTTGCATTTACTTTCTTCATATCTTGCTTAATTATCTTGCTAGTTAGTTTCTCTTGTTATTTGTTCTTGCTAGCTTAAGCTAAGTGCCTTAGGTTTTGCTATTGTGTGATAGGCACTTAGTTAACTAGAATTGCTTGGATAGGTGGCTTTGCATTCCTAAGTAGAGCTAGAGCAAAAGCTTCACTTAAGTGTTATTCTAACCTTTGCTCTAGTGTTTTGTAGAATTTTTATTAGGCTATTCACCCCCCCTCTAGCCATCTAGGACCTTTCATTAGCTCATTCTCGGAATAGCACCGAACCCTGCACCGGACGCGCCTATGCTTGACGTCCGATCATACCAGACGCTCAATCGCGTTCGGCCAATACACAAAGAGGTTCTAGAGAGGTCATAGTTTGACCTGATGCGTCCGATCAATTAGCCATTGGGCTAGCGATCGGACACGTCCGGTCGACCCAATAGACACGTCCGGACGCTACTTAAAGTGCAGAATTCAAATCCAACGGGTATGTTGGAGGTGGGGGTATTTATACTTTGCCCATTTCTTCTCTAAGTGACTTTTGCTCATTCTATCAACTGAGATACACTTAGAGATTGTGTGAGAGAGCAAGAGCCCTAGTGAGAAGTTGATTTGCTAATTTAGAGATTAGACACCTCATTAGTGGTTAGAGAGTAGCAAGTGTGCATTCACCCATCTCATTAGGATTGTGTGAGTCAAGTGAGAGTTCTAGATTGTTACTCTTGGTGATCGACAACACCTAGAAGGTTTGGTGGCGATCAAGAGCTTGGAGATCATCCGGAGCCAATTGTGGATGACCCAAGCAAGGTTGTGATCGGTTGTGGGCAATTCACCGAGCTGGAGTGGCGAAGAATTAGCCCAGAGAGAGCACTTGGTCCTTGCGCGGACCAAGGGGAGCAATACCCTTGCATGGGTGCTCTAAAGAGGACTAGGGGGTGTCGAGTCCTCGATACCAAGGCAAACGTCGTCATGTAAACTCTATTCTCTTTTCTCCTTACAATTACTTTCAAGCATTACTGTAAGGACCTGATTAGCCTAGAGGGGGGGAGGGTGAATAGGCCTATTTAAAATCAACTTAGCAACTTGCTGTCAATTGAGGCCGGCACTGCCGAGGTGGCCGACACTGCTGGGCTAAGGGAAGTAGTGCTGGTCACCAGGACAGAGATCAACACAATTCAAAATGTAAGGATTGAATATAAATTATTCTTGAATGAAAACCTTCCTAGAGGTGTAGGGAACCTCTAGCACCACCTGAAAGTGGTAGCAACACACCCACCAAGTAGATCAGGTCCAAACCCTAGAAATCACCTTGCAAACAATATATATCACAATAGAGAGACAATCACAAGGGAACACAAGATTTGACCCGTGGTTCAGCTCGCCACCAAGGCTTGCCTACGTCCACGTTGTTGAGGTGCACCACACAAGGGTCAAGCTCACCACAAAGGCTAGCTCTTTCCTCGGTCTCAAGTCAAGAGAATGAACTCTTGAGATGAGGGGCAATGTATTAGCAAATTGGTGGTGTTACAAACCTCCCTAGGCTGCCACACAAGTTGGCAAGCTCAAGGGCGACGCCTAGCCGGCTAGGAGCAAAGCTCCAAGAGTAACAAACTCAAACCGCCGGCCACCACGCGAACCAAATGCTTGTAGGAGTTGAAAATTCGAGGGAGAAGCTTCTTCTCAAGCTTGGAGGCTCAATCTCTTAAAGGTTGATTGCAAATCAATGGGGGAGAGTGGTTGAGAACCAAGGGAGAAGGGAGAGCAAGAAGAGAGCTCCTCTTTCTGTTTGCTGCAAAGTGTGAGAGAATGAATGGCAGAACTAGCCGTTGGGGAGAAGTGAGGAGGTGTTAAATACCCCCTCACTGCCAACAGGCAGTTCAAGTCGCGGCAGTGTCGGCCTTGGGTCCGTTACTGCCGGCCTGCCCGGCACTGCCGGCCTGGCAGAACCAGCAAAGGATGGATCTTCGAATAGTTGGTTGATTTGCCTTCTATGTATGTGGAGGTGTAATGTATTTGGATAGATATTGCATTTGATTCACTTGTTGGCATGCGTGTTGAATCTCTCTTAATAGTACGGCATACCTAACTCAATTTCAAAGTATAAAAGAATTTAAACTCCTTTGAGCTTGTTGCCATGCACTTTTGTAATTGGAGGGGTCCGCCAACCTGTTCATCAACCTCCTTAAGTTCAACCTGCTTGTCATACTTGTAAAGTCTCATTAGTTCTCTAATTGCGTTGTCATGTCACCAAAACCCACTTAAGGCTTGATTGCACTTTCAGTTACTCTTCTTACAATTACATTCATCATATTGCCATGCTTGAGTAGAATTGTTGCTAGGGTGATAGTCCTTGTGCTTCTAGCCTTACTTTTACACTTGGTAGGCATTTAGGGGTGATTGGCTTTTAGACTAGTATTTGATCTTGTTTAGAAATTTAGAAAAGCCCAATTCACTTCTCTCTTGGGCATCTTGATCCTTTCGGGCGCAAGCCCCATGATCTGCCTACTCATCGACAGGGGCAAACCTACCCATGGCATCATTGGGACCCATCCACGTCAGATAAAGACGGTGGAATCTACATTTTTTGGCTTTCTTCTCTCCACCCTATCTCAACGTGAAATCCGAGATTTCTTCGGTGAAGCACTCGCACAAGAGGCTACTTGGTATAGAATTACTTCTACCGCTTTTGTGAAGTTGTTGCTTTGTGAAGCTATCCTAGAAGTTATACCAAACAACGCCTTAATCACTCCAATACATGTAGCATGACTATAGTGGCAAGTCATATAGTGGCCTTTGGCACGACTAAGGACACGTTCGGCATGGTTCCTCCATGCACGTTCCGCTGCCATAGCCACAACCCTCCGTGCGAAGCCACTTTTCATAGTTTTGTCTCCATATGAAAAATGACTCCGACTTTATGTTTTTAGTGCCCAGAAGTGCTCCTCCTCATGAGGCCATTAGATGCCGCTCTTACTGCTTCGGTGTTATTGAGGGCTTAAGTTGAGAGAAGAGCGCACTTTGAGCATCCCAACAACCTTATGGCCCGCCTCGAAGACTCTCAGATGGCCAAACGACGACCTACCTTAATCTCTCCTCGCTGCCACGTCGGCAAAACTAGAGGCATGCGGTACATTTAATGCATATACCTCGATGGGATGTGGCCACACCATGTGTCCACCTAGGATAGAAAATGACGGTTGTCCTTCAGATTGCCTACATGGACATGACCGCTATCAAGTCCCAGACACATTAGACAGAGCACAACATCGTCCCCGTCTGCTCAAGCATGGTAGATGGTTGTACTAGCCTACCCACTACAGACATGGGCCACACGACCAAGGGCTAATCCATCCACGATCGATCAAACTAGGAGAGTTGATGGTCAAAGACAAACGTCATTCCATCGTCTTGATGCCACGATGCCTCACCCATATGACGGGTGGGATGATGGAGGCCACGTCACTCACTGTGCACCCACGATGCACAAGATGACAGGTGAACAACCATGACCGGAGTAGTGAAGCCATGGCGTGCTATGTCTTGGCGTGAGCAGTAAAAACCCAACAACTTCATCCGGACGTGCAAACAGGAGCAAGATAGGACAAAGGGGGGCCATCGACCAAGATGGCTAGCCTCCCCTTAAAACTTAGGTTCTCAACCACTCAAGGTAGGAGATCCCTGCACTCCCTCTGTCCATACATTATCACCCAGCCCCCAAGACTATATAGGGGAGCTGGGCCTTCTTCTCAAATGATTGATTCCTCTTACCTCGAACCTCATTATAGCACTCTAGAGCACTTCAACCGAGAAACACAAACTCGCTACTCTCTGGGACTGGACATAGGGCTCTGTCCCGAACCAGTATAATTTTTTAGTATCAAGTGTTACCATCAACTTCCTAATTAAAGTAGCACGACGATAAATTTAGTGGTTTGTTCACAAAACATGGAAATATGTTTGACGCCAGTGTAGGAACCGCAGTAAACGGTCTTAAAACGGGTACTTACTAACAAATTTTAGTTTGTGGGGTATCTTTTTTAAAAGATTTAAACTTTCACTAATTTTTTTTTAAAAAAAACATAACAAAACCAAAATGCTCATCTAGGATACGGTACCCACTTTAATGGCTTCTAGAAGGCTGCTTTCCAGAACAGCCTTGGTGTTGTGCAAAGTTGAGGAGGAAGTAAGTAATGTTGGGCTATTTAGATTAAAAAAAAAGCTAAGAGTTAGCTGCTAAATTATCTCACTGGATCCAAAAAAATGTAATTAATACTTCAACTAACTATTAGCTGATTACTCAACTAATGACTGTTTTATTAGCTAGACTAAGCTAACTAATAACAGTTAATATTAGCTATAGTCTATTAGCTAGTTAATTATTACTAGTAGCTAATAGATCAAAATAGGTTCTTATTGGTTATGTTCGTCTGATGGTTTTTCGACAGATAAGCTGACTAATGATGTTTTTTATTAGATAAATACATTGTAGCATGAACTGATAAGTTTAAGCAAAATATGATAAATTGTGATTCAAGAACCATAGTAATCTTGATGATTGGACAACATGTACTACCTTTATTCCTGAAAAGAAACAACTATGATATACGTATCAAGTATCAATTAAAGTACTTTATGTTTAATCGGATTTCTAGTAAATAGAATTCACAGTTATGGTTTCTAAATTAATTTATTATAAAAATACATTCTATAATTAATCTAATGATGTTTATTGAATATTATAAATATTTTTATATTTTTTTATCTATACTTGTTTAAACTTGATACACTAAACAATGACATCTTCTGGAATGTTATTCTTTAAGGAACGATGAGAGTACCTTTGTGGCTGTGCAACTACAGTGTATAAATACAATTTATTGGCCTCGCTTGACTTTGCCTGCTTTGGGTTGCGTCAAGGCACACCTTTGCTGACTTCACTCCAATCAACCGTGTCATAATCAGAAAAAGGCGTCAAAGAATAATATTACTAGCAGTATCCTCTGTTATATAAAAACAAAAAGGTAAATGGTAAAAACAAAACAAATGCCTGGAGCAAACTCAGTTCATTGATCGCCGTGCCTTCCAGCTTCTGTTGCTCCCCTTCGGAATTCGTCTTTGCCGGGCGCGGCGCCTGGCCGGCCAGCTGCAACGGCAGCGCAGTGCAGCAACCCCCTCCGGCCCCCCAAATCTCACCTCCTCCTCCACGCCGTATATAACAATTCAACCCGGCACGCCTCTCCTCTCCTCAGCTCGATCGATCGCATCCCAAACCCCGGCCCCCCACGCTACACGACACCGCTCACCACCACCAAACCAATCCGATCGAATAGTCCGCGAGCGACGCGCCCATGGAGGCGGCGGCAGAGCTGGCGCTGCGCCTCCGGGCGGCCGCCAACGACCGCCTCGCGCGCTACGAGCCGCTGGCGCTCGTCGCCGCGCCGCTCCTCGCGCTCCTCGTCGCGCGGACGCTCCACGCCACCGCCAACGCCGTCGCTGACCGGGGCTTCGTCGCCATCGCCATCGCCGCCGTCAAGTCAGCGCCCCCGCCCTTCTTGCTTGATTCCGTATGTCCGCCCTGCCCGTTGACTGCGCGTCTAAGCAGGCACCTACTAGCGTTGCTTCCTCATCTCTAGCTCTGCTATATGCTCTCCGCAGGTTGCTGCCGGGAGTCTCCGGCTACATCGCGGCGGAGAAGAAGAAGGTACTGATGCATCTCTATAATTATTATTCTTACACGCCGGAAAGTACAAAACCTTTCTGCTTCGTACTTGCATCAATCGATCGAGAAGCGTTCGTGTTTTTTCTGATCACCGGTATCAAAATTAAATTATCTCATCGTGCTCCACTATTGAGTGATTATGCAGTGTCCATCAGATTGTTGCAGGTGGATGACCAGTCACTGTTTGTCCTCCCCTTATGATAGTAGTAATAAGCAAGAAACTTGCCACAACTTTGTTTCCGTCAAACATATTTTGACGTACGCGCCTTCAAAAAGATGCTTTTTTCCCTGGTAAAAGTGACAAAGTCTAGTACGCAGCTTCGCTGTCAATACAAGCTGTCAGTACTGTTCACATGGTCACGTTGCCGTTGCCCCTTGCACCACGGAGTACGTCTGTTTTCTCCTCTTAGCTTATCCTAAATCTAAATCTGGCTGAGTACACGGATCTTATAGCTGCTTTCGTGCACGCAAAATGAGCCTTCATTCTAAGGCTTGTGGTACGGTCCTTGATCAATTATTATATATCTCGTTCACTAATTCTGAGATGACATCTGTATGCATGAAACATAGTGGACTGCATGCTTACCCTGACCACTCTTGTGATTACTTTCGTACATGATGTACTGTATATGCTTCCTGTGACACACCTTTATTACATGATGTACTGTATATGCTTCCTGTTGACATCTGTTGACACACCTTTCGTACATGATGACTCTTGATATATAATAATGTATCAAGATATATCCTTACGACGTCTCTGCTGCTTTTGTATCAGGTTGTTGACAAGATGCAATCTGGTGGGGCCAAGAACAATCGGCGAGCTGAGTTGCCAACTATTGGCCTTGCCGAGCAAGTGATAGAGGAACTAGAAACACTGAAAGCCAAAGATGTAGACTGGCAGGGAAAATGCTCTGGCACAGTGTATGTGCACCTCATTCTCACAGATAATAAACTGAAATCCCATCACATTCCAATTTATTAGACTTTGATTTGGCCACTATGTTGTAAACTACTCATTCTTTTCTATCAAACAAATTTAATTGGTTAACTTTTCTTGCAGATATATTGCTGGAAGTGAGTCTGAGGGCCATTTTGAATTGATAAACAAGGCGTACTCTATGTAAGACTGATATTTCCTTTATGTCACTTTCAATCTTGATTGATCCAATGTACGCATACTTCTCATGGAGTCATGGATCTCATCTAAGATACGGCATTCCTTTCTCAGCTTAAACAGGAAATATAGAAAAGTTAGCTGTCTGCGATTCCATTTATCTAAGTTTGAGAATGTGTCTTCCTTCAGACCTCATCAGTGGGCGAAGAACGAATTCCAAATCATTTTTTAGGAAAACAGTAACCCCTACTGTAAACTTTATTAAACAAAGAAAAAGTTGGTACAAGATAGATCAAGAAACAAACAATATCAGGAAGAAAATAAAAAAGATTCCAAATCATTGCTGGTGCTTGTGGAATGTCTTTATTTTTAATAATAATCAATGCTCAAAGTTTCCACATGATTCTACTTATCTTATTTTAGGCTTTCCATAATCTAATTTAGACTCAAATTCTGATCTGTTATGTTGATTACGGGTACCACATCAATAGACATTTTTAATTTTTTTTTCAGGTTTTCACACACCAATCCGCTCCATCAAGATGTATTCAAGAGTGTGGCACACATGGAAGCTGAAGTAGTTGCAATGACAGCTGCTTTACTTGGCAGCAAAGAAAAATCATCTGGTGGACAAATTTGCGGCAACATGACTTCAGGTGGAACTGAAAGCATATTATTAGCAGTCAAAACATCGCGTGACTATATGCGATCAAAGAAAGGAATTACAAAGCCTGAAATGTGAGATAATGGTTGATTATGTTTGATTTTCTCGATAAGTACCTTTTTCTTTTGAAAGTTCTACATTCCTGTCTCTATGGTAAGAAAAGGTTATTGTACATAGGATAATTGCTGAATCAGCACATTCTGCGTATGACAAAGCTGCTGAATACTTCAATATTAAAGTGCGGCGTGTACCTGTGAACAAAGAGTTTCTTGCAGATGTGAAAGGATTCAAACGATGCATAAATGGAAACACCATAATGGTAAGCTTTTTCATGATTTTAAGCCATGTTATTGCCCAGTATGGAATATCGATGGAAACACCACAAAGGAACATTATATTATATAAAATGTCTCCTAACAAACTCCTGTTGTACAGATGATTGGATCTGCACCAGGATTTCCACATGGTTTAATCGATCCTATTGAGGTATGAAGCTAAATTCTTATCATGTTAAACATTACTATGTCATATAATTCTTAATGCATGACTGGTTTGTTGGTTGCTTCACAACATATCTCCAGGAACTTGGGGAACTGGCTTCGCGCTATGACATTTGCTTGCATGTTGATTTATGCCTTGGTGGCTTTGTATTGCCTTTTGCTCGTAAGCTTGGGTATGAGCTCTCTTCATAGCCGTTAGTTTTTCCTAGCCATATTATTTTACTAGGTATCTGTATTTTGAAGAACTTACTAGACAATTTCAGAATGAGCCTTCTATTTATTGCAGTAATTTGATGATTGGCCTAACAACATTTTCCTTATTAGGATAAAAGTAAAGTGCTGAATGCCTAGAATTGATTATTTGTAACCCCATGGTTCCTGTAGGTTGCAAAATTTTCTTGTAACCCCTCCATATGTGCACCCTAACTTGAAGCAGTTCAAATGATTATAAGTTTTTGTCTTAAAACACTATGTTCATTCAAATTCTCTAAGTTGATGTTGGAGGTTCAGGATTTTTTTTCTGTTAAAAAAAATTTCTGTTAAAAAAGGTTCAGGATTTGTTTTAGATTCGTGTGCCAGCCAACATCAATTGCCTCTATGTTAAAACTTCATTGACGATAAATAAACTTAGAAAATGGCTACAACTAAATATGGTATAGGATAACCACATATGAAAGCGATATGTTTGATTTCTGTGATCTGCAATATAATTGGAGGTGAACAAAAGCTTCTGGTTAAAGATCAGCTTGTGACAAATCTTGATAGGTTTTGTTTGTGTGTTTTTGCCTTCCCTTTTGTGGGACATTGGTTTTTTGGAATCTGGGAAGAATAGCAGCATGTCAATGGTATCCATCAATTTTATTGTTTGTGAACTATGATTTTCTGAAAGTGCTACGTTTTTTGTATTTTGTTTTGTGTTTTATCTGCAATATGCAGGTACCCTATTCCTCCTTTTGATTTTTCTGTCAAGGGTGTTACATCAATCTCATCAGATGTTCATAAGTACGGATTAGCACCTAAAGGCACAAGCATTGTCCTGTACAGAAACCATGAAATTAGAAAGGTAAGAAGAACCATGTTATATGTGTATTTACTTTAATCGACCAAAATTTTAACATTTTCCTCTCTGTGTGATTCACTCTGACATCTTGGATATCACCAACAAATTCAGCATCAGTTTGTTGCTGGTAAGCTCTTCCTCTTCTTCCAAAATAAAATGAAACTTCTTTAATGAACTTATGTGTCTTTAACTTATGTT
This sequence comes from Microstegium vimineum, assembly GCA_022036555.1. Lineage (NCBI taxonomy): Eukaryota > Viridiplantae > Streptophyta > Magnoliopsida > Poales > Poaceae > Microstegium > Microstegium vimineum. Next base: position 21,649,318 of record CM039134.1, on the reverse strand, counting down.
CGTATTAATGTCATATCTTGGTTTCCATTATGGAAAATACATAATTTAACAGCTTAGCAGCTATGAACATGTTGGAAATATAGCTGGACGAACTGTTAGCTGTAATTTTTTTTTAAAAAAAATGGTCTGGAGAAGTTGGATATGCTTCCGCTATCTGTGGAAGTAGTACTTAGTTCCTGAAAACCCTTTGTTATCTTAGCTTCTTCGAGTCTTCTTCAAAGTTTGAATAGTGATTTACAATTGCATTGGTGTTTCCTTGTTTGTTCAGTTACTGAGTGGACCGGTGGGCTTTATGTTTCTCCCACTATTGCTGGAAGCAGGCCAGGTGGATTAATTGCAGGAGCTTGGGCTGCTATGATGTCTCTCGGACTGAATGGTAACAAAGTTATTCTGAAATCCCATCAGTGTGTAGCGGTGGCTTAGGATCAAGTAGTACTTGTGATGTATACCATTGCTTTTCTTGTTTGCAGGCTACTTGGACAGTACAAGCCGTATCATGGAAGTTTCGAAGAAAATACAAAGAGGGTAAACTTGTTTGCTTATTATGCCTGAACGCTGAACTATGACTATAGACATATTTATTGTAACTTTTAAATTGAAGTACCAAATTAATTAGCACACTTGTAATATTTCTTTACTAAGAATAGATGTGCCTCCTATTGTTGTGACTAGATCCTCAAAATAGATCACCGCTTAGCTGATTTTATGGCTTGTGCAGGATTGGAGAAATCACAGGGTTGTTTGTGATTGGGAAACCAGATATGACTGTTGTGGCGTTCGGCTCAGATGTTGTCGACATATTTGAGGTGAACGACATAATGTCATCAAAAGGTTGGCATCTCAATGCTCTGCAGAGACCTAACAGGTAAATCATAGTCTTAGGCAAACAATTGTCAATTGTACTCCCTTCATTCCAAAATATAAGATGTTTTGGATTTTTAGATTCATATTCATAGCTTTTGCTATACACTTAGATATACATGGTAAAAAAATGTTCTAAAAAATCCAAAAAGTCTTATAATTTAGAAGAATTGGGGGGGGGGGGGGGGGGGGGGGGGGGAGTACCATTCGGTGCTATTTTGCATTGTCGGCTAGTCTGACAATCCTTACCGGTTTCAGTTTGCACATTTGTGTGACCCTTCAACACACCACTATTGACGACCAATTCCTGAAGGATCTGCAAGACTCTGTGAACACTGTGAGTTGCTCAGCACGTGTTATGTTATGTCGCCTAATGGCTATTATTACCCTGATCCATTCCATCTCTAGGAAAGGGCATATTTTCTTATTACTGGTTGCCATTGTCAGGTGAAAGCAAACCCAGGTCCTATTAGCGGTGGAATGGCTCCTATCTACGGCGCCGCAGGGAAGATGCCAGACAGAGGCACGGTGAGGGAGCTGCTTGTGGAGTTCATGGATAGCTCTTGCTGAACTCATTATGGCTTGTGAAAAACAGTCGCAGGGCTGTGATTTGTTTGCCTAGTAGGTATAAAAAAGTTATCATAGGGAAGAGGGGAAAGTCATTGAGGCGATACAACCACATGTATTCACAATTACAGGAAGTGTATCCGTATGTTTGTATACTAAAATCAGAGCATGCATATGCAATGTACCACCAGGCTTACAAATGTATCTGTTCCTATAAAACATTTGTTACAAATTTCAGGCATACTCACCCTGTGATTCCGGGGATAATAATAAAAAAGATTGGGTTACCAAGAATACGTTTTCGGGAGACCAGGATACGTCTTGTCCACCAACAAGCGTATTTTGGGAAGGTAATAAAACACCACGCACTTTCAGGATTTTAAACTGACGACGGTTGGTTCCGACTTCCGAGCTCCGGCCGTGCGGTACGGGCGCACGGCGGTTGGTGAAGCAGGCATCAGCCATCAGGGCATCAGGCGAAGGCGACGGAGGCGGCTGCAGAGGGCAATACCACAGGGCGGGGCGAGGGGCTGAGGAGGCGACGGTGCCACGAATTGCCCATGCCGCCATGCGCCCATTCAAGCCCGCAGCATCGCCTCGCGCCTCGCCGGCGCCTCCACGCCGGCGGACGCGCGCATGGTCAAGACGGGCTTCGACCCAGCCACCTACCGCCTCAAACTCCACTTCAGCTACCTCATCTCCTCCGGCCGCCTTGCGGCCGCACAGAAGGTGCTCGACCAGATGCCCGAGAAGAGCAACCTCTACCTCAACTTCCTCAACCGCATTCTCTTCGGGTACTCCAGGTCCTGCGACATCGCCGCCGCCGAGGCCCTATTCAACACCGCGGCTCGCCGCAACGCCAAAACCTGGACTATCATGATGAGCATGCTCACCGCGGACGGCCGTGGCTCCGATGCCGTGTCGCTCTTCCGAGACATGCTCAGGGAGGGCGAGGCGCCTGACGACGTCACCGTCACCACCATTCTCAATGTGCCTGGCTGCGATGTTGGGACACTCCATCCCGTGGTCACCAAGCTTGGTTTTGGCGCCAGTGTTGTTGTCTGTAACACGCTGCTAGATGCGTACTGTAAGCAAGGACTCATTGCTGCTGCTTGGAGTCTTCCTGGAGATGTCACACAGGGACACGATCACGTACAATGCCATGATGATGGGCTGCTCCAGGGAGGGGCTGCACGGGGAGGCACTAGAGCTATTTGCTGCTATGCGACATGAGGGCGTTGACACCAGTGACTTCACGTTCTCAAGTTTGCTAACCGTGGCAACAGGTATGGTTGATCTCCACCTTGGGCGTCAGATTCATGGTCTCTTTGTCAGGGCCAACCCATCAGATAATGTCTTTGTTAGCAATGCATTGCTTGATTTCTACTCGAAATGTGACTCCCTTGGTGATCTGAAGCAGTTGTTTGATGAGATGCCAGAGCGGGACAATGTTTCATACAATGTGATGATATCTGCCTGTTCTTGGAACCGATGTGGTGGCATGGCTTTGCAGTTGTTCAGGGATATGCAGACACTTGGCTTTGACAGGCGGGCCTTACCATATGCTAGCTTGCTCAGCGTAGCTGGGGCACTGCTTCACATTAAGATTGGGAGACAAATACATGCACAATTGATCCTTCGTAGCCTTATTTCAGAGGATTTCGTGGAAAATGCCCTGATTGACATGTACTCAAAATGTGGTATGCTAGATGCTGCAAAGACTATTTTTGCATACAAAAGTGACAAAACTGCCATTTCCTGGACCGCGTTGTTGACTGGGTGTGTCCAGAATGGGCAGGATGAGGAAGCATTGCAACTATTCTGTGACATGAGAAGAGCTGGTCTAAGTCCTGATAGGGCGACATGTTCTAGCATCATGAAGTCTTCCTCAAGCCTGGCAGTGATTGGGATAGTAAGGCAATTGCATGCTTACCTCACAAAATCAGGCCACATGTCCAGCGTGTTCTCAGGTAGTGCCCTTCTTGATATGTATGCAAAATGTGGCCGTTTGGATGAAGCCATCAGAACATTTAATGAGATGCCCGAGAAGAATTCCATCACGTGGAATGCTGTAATTTCAGCATATGCGCAATATGGACAGGCAAAGAATGTCATCAGGATGTTTGACAGCATGCTTCACTGTGGTTTTTGTCCAGATCCAGTCACTTTCTTGAGTGTGCTAGCAGCCTGTGGTCACAATGGTCTTGCGGAAGAATGCATGAAATTCTTTGACCTGATGAGATATTACTATAGCATGTCACCCTGGAAGGAGCACTATTCTTGTGTTATTGATACCTTGGGTAGGGCAGGCTGTTTTGATAAAATCCAGAAAGTGTTAGATGAGATGCCATTTGAGGCTGGTCCAATAATATGGAGCTCCATCCTTCACTCGTGCAGGATCTATGGTAACCAGGATTTAGCTACAGTTGCTGCTGAAAAATTGTTCACTATGGAGCCCACAGACGCGACTGCCTATGTCATACTGTCCAACATATATGCTAAAGCTGGTAATTGGGAAGGTGCTGCACATGTGAAAAAGATTATGAGAGATAGAGGAGTTAGGAAAGAGTCGGGTTACAGTTGGGTTGAAATCAAGCAAAAGATCTACATGTTTTCTTCTAATGATCACACCAACCCAATGATAATTGAGATTAAAGAAGAGCTTGAGAGGTTGTACGAAGAGATGGATAAACAAGGCTATGAGCCCGATACTAGCTGTGCCTTGCATATGGTGGATAATAAGCAAAAGTTGGAGTCACTGAAATACCACAGTGAAAGATTGGCCATCGCGTTTGCCTTGATTAATACCCCACCAGGGACACCAATTACGGTTATGAAGAACTTGAGTGCCTGCCTAGATTGCCATGCTACCATCAAGATAATATCGAAGACTGTGAACAGAGATATTATCGAAAGAGACTCACGCAGGTTTCACCATTTCAAGGATGGGATTTGCTCTTGCGGAGATTACTGGTAGGAACTTGGCTGGCTGCCTAGTTAGATGAACAATAAAAGTTACACACTGAAGGTCGACAGGAACACATATATCAGGTATAGCGTATGTACTAATGATAAACTGAACGGTGCTGTTCTCCACATTACCATTATGCTGCAATGTTGTTAATGGTGTTTAAGTTCCTCAGTTTTATTTTTGGGGACAAAAGGGTATCAGTGGTTTTCATTGCATCCGTGTCGATGGACCATGGAGGAGTGGAAGTGAATCTGAGATCCATATCCACTTTGCCAATTCAAACAAGGCTTCATGTATTTAAGGTGTGAAATTGTTCCCATTGTAGTTTCCCAAATTTAACCACACATAATAATTGCTGAACCTGAAAATTTCCAGCATCTGTAAATTTCTATTGCCGTTTTTTTTTTGTCAAAAAAGAAATCTCTGGTCACATTGGTATTCCTAGTTATTCAACTGTAGTTCGTGCTGAGTTTGACTACAAGCCAAAAGTCGCATTATGCAGATTCTTAGAATCATGGTTATATAAATTTCTATGCATTTATAGCTGCCATTGTCCTAAATTTGAATACCTTCCCTTTTCTTAACTGTACCTGAAGACTTTTATGGTTTGCGCAGAATTGAAGACAACCCTGAATCATGTGCTGTTGAAACTTGAGTCATAACCACAGTGGTACTTAGCTCAGTTGGAATTGATGTATTCAAGGCGAACAAAGGGTTGTTATCATTCTGCCTGGAGGCCTGACAGGTTAGTGGCTTCAGTTTTGAAGATACACTTTCAACTGCGATTGTTTCTCTCTTGAGAAGGATGTGTTCCACTGGAAACCCATGATTTCAGCCTCTACTGTTTCTCTTGAGAAGGATGTGTTCCACTGGAAACCCATGATGAGGGAGGTTTTATGTACACTTCTAGTAGCATGACAGTTTATACTGTGTTTGCTAGTCTTTGTTAGAAGAGAAATGTCAACTATGATGAGAAAAGTAAACAAGTCAGGCACAACTTTCCAAAAGTAAAAATAATTTCGAGCATCCTTTGGAAATTAGAAATTCAAAGAAGGAAAGAAAAATCTTGGTACGGTCTGTAGAAAAAATATCTTTGCTTGTTTGGAGGCATTGGTGCTGATCTAAAAAAATCCGTGGACTGTAGCCAATTTGAGCTTGAGGCTGAGGCTCAAGCTAACCAAGCGGCGTGTGATGGAGCACGTCACTCACACAACTCACAAGATTTTACAGCGTTGCGACTCTATCGCTGTGGACTCGGATTTTCCTTTTTCGTTTGATAATGACGAGGAGGAGTAAGCAGCCCAGCAGAGATTAGTAGCAAAAAATTGACAAAACGTAGTATTTCTAGTGGACGCAATAGTGTGCTATGCGTGCGCACGCTCACACCTTATGTTTTTTTTCCTATAATAATTTTTTTCCCTTTTTTGCTGCGAAAACTACCCGGTTTAGTAAAAAAATAAAAAGAATTAGCCGCAGTTACCAGCTGACCTCTCTCTCGTTTCCTTCCTAATAAAGCTGGACAAAGCACCTGTGGCCGCGACCGCGCTGCTTGCCTTGCCTAGTTGCCTTGCCTTGCTCTCGATTCGTGGGCATGGCGGCTTCGCCTGCTTGTGCACCGGGCCTCATCTCCGGCCCCACGCTCCCTCCGCAGCGCTTTGCCATCCGCTGCTACTGGGCCCAAAAGCCCTCCTCCGCGTCGTCCACCTCCAGGCGCCGGCGCCGCCGGTGGTTCGTTCCGGTTGCAGCTGCCTCCACCCGCACCTCACCTGCGGCCGCTCGGGGCCTCGACGCCGACGACTTCCGCCACCCGCTCGACAAGCAGGCTAGCTTTCCTGGATTTAACAAAATCTTTTCTTTCTGTCCACGTATAATGATCGGCTGCGGCTTCGGATGAAATTCCTGTCTTCTGAAAGAGAAGCTCTTTTTTTCTTGTTTCACAGAATACTTTGCTGCTAAGAGCGATTCCTGGGCTCAACGACATAGGCAAAGCTTTGTTAGGTCGCCCACTCAGATTGCTCCCTCAGCGTTACCAATCCATCTCAACGTAGTATCCTCAACGATTCATTCCTGCTATCTTTTGCTACTGCAGGACCCGTCTCGGAGCAAGTTATGGTCCTCCAGAACATTGGAACATCAGTTCTCGTCTCCCCAAACCAGGTCCGGTCTGCGTCGGCCTGTCAAATTACTGAACTTGATTGATGTATTAACTGTGAAATTTTGCATGCTGATAACACGCGACTGACTGATATCATTGACTTATGTTGTGTCCAGACCTTACAGTTTGTTGTTTTGTCTATCACCACACCCTACAGGTTGCTGTAATTCAGGTAACTAATGATTTGTTTCCTCTCTTCAGCTTCCAGATCTCCACCAACTGCTGGCTGAGGCTGCAACGCTCTTGAACACGGAAGCTCCTGACTTGTACATAAGGCAGAATCCTGTTCCAAATGCTTACACCTTAGCAATCAACGGCAAAAAACCATTCATTGTCGTCCACACAAGCCTTGTGGAGCTTCTTACTCCAAAGGAATTGCAGGTACTGTTGTTTTCTAAACAAAATCATCAGCTGGCATTGTCTAGATGAACAATCCAAATAAGAATTATTATTTGCTTACCTAGTGTCTGAATGCATCGATTACTCATCATATATGATTTGTTTCAATTAGGCTGTTTTGGCTCATGAGCTGGGTCACCTGAAGTGCGATCATGGCGTGTGGCTCACTTTTGCCAATATACTCACAATGGGAGCATACACTGTCCCTGGTAGACCATCTAACCACTTAAAGTTTCATTAGAAGGGTGGGCTATGTACCTAAAATACACATCATTTGAACCGTATCTCATGGTATGTACATACTCTTCTTCAGGATTTGGCATGGTCGCTGGCTTCCTGGAAGAGCAGCTATACAGATGGCTACGAGCTGCAGAGCTGACTTGTGACAGGGCAGCTCTTCTTGTGGTGCAAGACCCAAAGGTACCTTCACTCTGAAACTACCTCATTTTTAAATACAAGTTGATTTGTATTGAACATAAGGTTTAGCAGAATAGCTAGCAATGCTATCCTTCTATGTTTGATTTTGCTCTGTAAGTGATTTTTTTATTTATTTATTTTGCATGGTGCGGCCACAGATTATACATGACTCTTTGAGCAATAGTAGAGTCCATGTAGTTTTTATCATCCAAGTAACAATTTTTAGTGTGTAGAAAGAGCAGCTGAGCACCTGCTGGTGAATTTAACATGTAATGCATCCATGCTTACTCTCAAGTTGGTATCATCACCTAATACTAAACTCTTAATTGTCGAGATGTAGTCATCTCTGTTCTTGACTGTCTGAAAATAGGAGTAACTGTTTTGTGTTGTAATGCTTATCCTACAAGTCTGTCATCACCTGATACTTATTCTTTTTTTTTTGAATCAACCTGATACTTATTCTTGATTGTCAAGAGGTTGTCATCTCTGTTCTGATGAAATTGGCCGGAGGATGCCCATCTCTTGCCGACCAGCTAAACGTGGATGCCTTCTTGGAGCAAGCTCGTTCCTACGACAAAGCTGCATCAAACCCAGTTGGGTGGTACATCCGGTTAGAACTGTTATTACTTGAACCATGATTGTTGATATTAGTGTTTTGGAAATCAGTATGTGTTGTATAACATTTCTTTCTCAATCTCTTTACATGTTGCAGGAATGCGCAAACCAGAGAGCTTTCACACCCTTTGCCTGTGATGCGAGCCCGCGAGATCGATGAGTGGTCAAGAAGTCAGGAGTACAAGACCGTAATGCAAAAAATGCTTCAGCTGGGGCTAAACAGGGTATAGTTAGTGGTGACACATACGGAAAGGTTTGTAGACCAAATCCATCATGTTTCTTTTCGAGTTAGCTTCAAATCGTGATTGTTCTTTTGCTGTATTACTGATCATGAGTTTGTTTTTTTTTCCCTTCTGGGTGCCCTGAAAAAAATGGTGATTGTTCTTTTGCTGTATTACTGATCATGAGTTTGTTTTTTTTCCCTTCTGGGTGGCTGCCTGGCTGGGCACCATTTTTTTCAGGGCTGTAGAGTTTGTAGCTTGTGTATGGAAGGGAATGTCTGTATTTGGAGAAGGCTGGTGGTGCTGGAAAAAAGACAGATACAAGCATAGACATACTGTATATATTTGCAGTTGAATTTAGTTTCCTTGTATATGCTCTGTTTTTCTTTCTTTATGTCACTGCGCAATACTGTAATTAGAATAGAATGAATAAAAGTTTATTTGTGAGTCGCGTGACAATGCGTGACAATGTGATGCATAAGAGGCTAGGCTATTGTGACTTGGGAATAGTAATTGAGCTTGGCAAGGGAATCAGGATAAATCTTGGCCATTTGGGTTCCGATCCTCCTATCCAGACAGAGCAACATAGGCTTAGTTTGGTTCGCAAACAGATTTTGATTTGGTTCCCATACAGATTTTGGCCTCACGTTATTCTTTAAGAGGTGGACAAAAAGATTGAACATGGCTTGAATTGGCCTAATTCTGGTGTTATTTTGGCTCACATTTGGATGCATATCGTCTTGCGCATACGAGCGAGGGCCCCGACAGACACTGGTTCTTGGTGTGGCGGGACCAACTGACTGACTGTGACTGGCAGTCCCCGCCTCCTCCACCACCCGGGGAGCAGCTGCACTGCATTCTGCAGAGGAGGAAGGAGGGCCAAAGCCCAAAAGGCGGAAAGGCGATCAACACGTACACACACGTATGATAAAGATGGGGATGGCAATTGGCATTGGCATCGCCATTGGCCATTGCCGCCGGTGTCACAGGTAGGTACACCGCTCCCCTTCCCTGCCTGCCTGCTCATCTACTGTTGCCCTGACTGATTTGATTGGCTCGATCCGACTCCGAGTCCGAGGTAGCACTTGTTGCGTTCCAGGATGAGCTTCCTCGCTCCGCCGCCGCCGTCGCCGCTCAAGGCAGCCGCGGGCGTTTCGGCGGCCGGAATCAGCATCCCGTGGCCGCGGCAGCGATTGGATGGTCGCCGTTTGCGAGCAGCCCCAGCAAGTCTTCCTCGACTGGCGTCAGTGGTAGTATCATTTTATCCCGTTTGCATCAATCAATCAATCATAGATATGCCCAATGCGCAATCGGGTGGGTGTGGGTGGCTAGTAACCACGCAGCTACGCCCGCTCTGATTGAAATCGCATCTGCGCACGCAGCAAAGCGTGGTGCTGGACATCGAGGGCACGACGAGCCCCATCTCGTTCGTCACGGACGTGCTCTTCCCCTACGCCCGCGACAACGTCCGCAAGCACCTGGACGCCACCTACGGCACCCACGAGACCAACGACGACATCGCCCTGCTGCGCGCTCAGGTCAGCTTTCCCCGTCTCCCGTCTCCCGTCATGCTGCTGCTGCTGAATCGCTCAACAGTTCGAGCCGTTCTGAAAGAAGAGGCCGGCCCGGCCGGACACTCTTGCCAGGTCGAGCAGGACCTAGCCGAGGGCGTCGCCGGCGCCGTCCCGGTTCCGCCGGACGAGGCCGGCAAGGACAGCGTCATCGACGCTCTGGTCGCCAACGTGGAGGCCATGATCAAGGCGGATAGGAAAATAACCTCACTGAAGCAGTTGCAGGTACTACTGATAACTGGCTACTTTTACTTTGTTTGCCTTCAGTTTCAGGTTGAAAATCTGGCCACTTCAGATTCAGAACACCCTGAGATGATGATTTCTCTTCATTGCTTGGTTGGTTGAAGGGCCACATCTGGAGGACTGGGTTCGAGGGCCAAGAAATCAAGGGAGTGGTGTTCGATGACGTGCCACCGGCTCTCCAGAAGTGGCACGCGACCGGCATCAAGGTTCTCGCTCCACCTTGCTGAACTTAGTTTGATTTACATACATGGTTAGTGAATTTATATATGTGTACATTGATGATCATTCCGGAGCACATTTTACCATTTGTCATCAACCATATACACTGATTTTATCATTTGTCATCAACCATATACACTGATTCACTAACAGCCCAACTACTCTTGCTGAACTTAGTTTGATTTACATATGCCTGCAGACGTACATATATTCTAGTGGTAGCAGAGAAGCCCAGAGGCTTATTTTCGGTAACACTACCTACGGCGACCTTAGAAAGCACCTCTGTGGATTTTTTGACACGACAATTGGGTAAGTTGTACAGATAATGTCACTTTCCGTTCATTGATTCATATCGCTGTATATGACTGTGATTGTCAATTTATCCTATTGGCATCTGCAATGAAGAACCAAGATAGAAGCTCGCAGCTACTACGAAATCTGGCAGTCTGTCGGGGTAGATCGACCGTCTCAGATATTGTTCTTGACAGATGTGTATCAAGAAGCCACGGCAGCACAGGCAGCAGGTGAGCTTCTCTTCTCACCACATTTTGCCCTTGCTAAAAAAATATGATACCACGGTAGACAATTAGATTCATCATTCATGTACTAGGAGAACCATCAAATACGACTACAATCCAACATGTAGATACAACACTTTTCCTTTGGGCAATTTTTCAACTATTGAAGTTGCCAACCTCAGGGCAAACGGCAATTCACAAATCAAGCTGCACTATTACTATATCGATCACATCCATGTAGATGGCAATGGTCAAAATGGTAATATTTCAGAAACTCATGCTGTCATGAATTGTTTAATCTTTTTATTTACAGGGCTTGAGGTACTAATATCTATCAGACCTGGAAACGCGCCACTCCCTGAAAACCATGGGTTTGAGACAATCACGTCATTTGCTGAAATCTTGACATGACGGGTGCGTCTTCGACATGCTGTTATTTCTAGATGGAAACAAACTAATTTCAAAATCGGTATATGTAAACTAGCATAGTTATTAACAATATAGCAAGTTATAATGGCAGATGGAATGGTTTCATGACCTTGATTGTGGCTTGGTTTGAACAAAAACAGGAAATACATAGATATTCCTCATTTCACCAAAATCCTTGTGCTAAACACATTTGTAAAAACATCTATATTTTGGGTGAGATGTGTTCATAAGGTGATCCATGTATGAACACCACATAAACAGGAACAAGACAGTTAGACAGACCTTTGGTCTCATTTGCATCTCCTTCATACTAGTTTTACATTGCCATTCATCTGTTGCACATGTTTCAATTGATAACAGATCCACTTCCTGAATCTAGTCAAACAACAAGTATTGTCACATCTATAACGTGTACAGAAAGATACACCCTACAAATAGACAAAAGCTCGAGAAATGAGAACCTGCAGAGGTACACAGACTATATCCCCTCACCTTAATCTTGCATTTCAATGTCGGTGGATTCAAGTTTCATATTGCTCAATTGAATGGAGACAACCAGATCCTCAATTCTTAGCGGAACATGCCTTGCCACATGCTGGAACAAAGCTTTTGAGTGGCTATCAGAAAAAGCACGGGCACGATTTGGCTTTCCAACAAACTGCAGCTCACCGACTTGCATGTTTCCATCCACAAGTTTCACACTTTCATGTCGAACGTACAGCAAAGCAGAGGAGGTTCCCTGGCCAGCTGCCAGACCACCAAATACAATAGGAGGATCATCAGAAGTTACTAGCTTCCCATCTTTTTGCAACTCCAGCACAAGATGTTGCTCACTTGGTATTTCTCCCTTACTGTCAGTATCAATGAACGGAATCACACCAGATTTCGTAGTAGCTGTGAGCTTCTATCTTGGTTGTACAGCGCAAGCGGTGTGATTCCAGCTTGATAATGTGCATGTTTGTAGTAAAACAGTTAGGCCTCGTTGGGTTGCTAAAATTTCTGGCCGGAATCATTCCTGCACTGTGGTTTCTTTCGATATTTTCTATAGCTCCGGAACTGTTCGTGGCCAGGGAAGGCCGGAAACGGCATAAACGAACGGGGCCCGTGTGCGAGCGGTGGGGTTCTGGCGGTATCGCCATGGTGTGTTGAGTTGTTGACTGACGTGCAGCCACAGCCACAGTGTGCTTGGAGTGAGGCCTCAAAATCCAGGAGCGGACCAACTACAGCACCTGTCACTTTACTGTAGCACATAGAGAGGGGCATGTCTTGGCGCTCGTGCAAATGAATCCGACAGCCGAGACGCCCGAGAGGATCAAGTTTTTGTTTTTGTTTTTGTGGACCCCCAATAGATGATGACTTCCATGCCGTTTTTTTTTTGTACACTGCAGCACTTGTAGATGGATGCTTAGGCCCTGTTTAGATGGAACTTAAAAATCAAAAATTTTCAAGATTTCTCGTCACATCGAATCTTGCGGCACTTGCATGGAGTACTAAACGTAGACGAAAAAAAAACTAATTACATAGTTGATCGAGAAATTGCGAGACGAAACTTTCGAACCTAATTAGTCCATAATTGGACAATTTTTACCAAATAACAACGAAAGTGCTACAGTAGCCAAAAGCCAAAAAATTTTGGATCTAAACGCGCCCTTATTTCTTGTTGTGGTTCGTGTCGCTAAAATTTGACTTATGCTGATTTGTTGTGAGAGAAAACATTGTTAGTTCGTTTAAAAATACCGTTGTAATAGTGCTACCGAATATTTCAAGTAATCTGCGTATGGCTAGTGACATGAAGAAGCTGTGGTTTATCAAGGAGAGCTTTGTCGGAAGGGTTTGTTGTGATGTTAAGTTCTGTATTGAATGGTTGTTCAGGGCAGTGTGTTGTTACAATTTCTCGTGAGAATATAGTAAGCGTGCAGTCCGGGCACGCGCTTTATGAGGGATGCAGTTTATCTTTGAAATAGGTGTTAAGCAATTCTTTTATTTAGTAAGCTCAGCCGAAGACCCGCAGCACCTGCAAATGAAACATGCATGCCTTTCGCTGCGCGCCTTTACTTGCTTCGGAAATCAAACAATGCATTTCTTCTCAACATAAACATATACCGGTCTTTCTCTCTAGCCTATACTTGACCTTGCCGCTACCCTCTATTCCTAACCCCGGTGGAGTTCAGAAAGCACACAACCATTCATCGATAAAGTTATGAACATATAGCTGCAAAATCCCTACTTGGCAATTTCCCTTGAGCCCTAGCGATAAGTAGCACTAGCTTAGTAGAACAAGCAACGGCGCCTCTGTTTCCTATTCCTAGCGAACTAAATCAATGAAATAGACCAGGGCTAGGAAAATCAATTAATCATCTAGTTGTAGACGGATACTTCTCCTCCACCCTTGGACTCATTTTCTTTACTTATTCAGTTAAACCAAGGATTCGTTATGGAAACAGATAGCAACAACCATTTCATCAGACATGTGTATTTTTGATTATCTGGTGGATATACACAGTTTCACATGAGTTTTCGATCGGAGAATTCCTTCTTTTTAAGAACGATATGTAGCAATAGCTCTTGTGGGGCAAGCTTCGCTGACATTGCAAAGGAAGTTGGAATTGAAAAAAACTGGAAATGATACAAGAGGCGAGCAAGCAAGTGCCTTCTATCTATGCCAGGTTCCGGATAAGCTTCGCTGGAAACTGAAGTAGGATCAGCGTAGGTACGGTCGGTCTGGATAGGGTCAAGTTTTATGCAAATACTAGTTCGTCAGTACTGTTTTTTCATGCAGCCAGACACTTTGTGCTAGGAAAAAAAAATGATTTTATTCACTAAGCCTCAATACATCTAATTTCCTCGATGCTAAAGTTTGCTATGCTTGAATTCTCTCCTGCAGTGGGTAAGCATCAAAGATTAGATGAAAAAACGACTTCCAAGCCTCGGTATTTTGCACACTGTCAGTCTTGCATCGACAATCTGAATCCACCATCGCCTCTGATAAAGTTCAAGCTCCACGTGAGTAACGACAAACCACTAACAAGCCTGGCAGTACTCTTCGTTTGGGCCGTCTGCAAATACATTAAGAGGTACTTTCTCCATCCCAATTATAATATATCCTAAAAAATTTAGAGAGTCAAATTATCCTAAATTAACTAAGTATTATTAGATTTGTTATCAATTATATTTTCATTGTATGCTTATTTAATGTCATAAATCTTTATAACTTTTTCTATAATTGTTGATCAAACTTAAAATGTTTTGACTTTCTAAGATTTTTGAAATGTCTTGTAATTTAGGATGAAGGGAGTAGCAAACATCACCAAGCATAAGCATGGCAAGCAAGCATACAATTAAGGTTTCAAGATTTAAAGGTAAACAATGTTACCCTACCCTCGGTGGAAGAGAACCAAGGGGCCTATATATATCCAACCTTACCTTCGTATAAAGACCTTTAGAGCACAGTTTCAGGAAAAACTTCGCAATGACCCACAACTGAAACTGACAAAAACCAATTAAACAACAACAGCATGTCGTCGACCTGATCACCTTTGCTGAAGACGGCCCAGGGTTCCGTGTCTGTCATGACACTCTCGGCTTGGAAGGGCCCTTTGGAACACGGATTTGTTTTTTCTCCATTTTTTTAGTTTTTTTATACAAATGATCTGATTCCTATAAATTTATATGTAAATTTTTTACGTTCTAAATAGAATCGAAGAGAGTGGTTGAGACCAAGAGAGCCAAGAATCAATTTACCCTTAGATACTAGAGAGATGTTCAATCGGTTGTAAGAGTTGCTGTGTGTAATTTATCAAGTTTTGTCTATAGTGCCTCATAACAATAACTAGGTATAAGGAACACCATTTACTATTTCTCAGTCAGATCCATGACTTTCCTTATGGTGATCAATTAATGAAGATATTATTTAAATAGCAATTTAGTTATTTATGGAGAAAATTTTTATGTCTAGATGTGTCTTCTCCTTGCTTCTAAATTAGACATCTTTTACATTTTGTTCACTGCTGAAGGACCCTTAATCTCGCTATTATTGAACGCCCTGTTCGCAGCCCGGTCATGGTATAGTGTTTTTCTCTTATACCAAAATAACTAAAACAACATTAATCAGCTTATCAACCGTAGAAACGACCTGCTGAACAGTGCAGAAAGTCTCAGTAGTATTGTCGATAGGTTAAGGGCCCGTTTGGTATAGCTGAAAATAGCTTCATGAGCAACTTTCTAGGTGAAGCTAAGCTATTTTGGAAAAAGTGTTTGGCAAAACAGCTTCACCAACAACTTTATGCATGAATATGAGAGAGAAAGAGGGGAGAAAGTTGTGATAAGCTACTATTTTCAGCTTCACCCCACTTTACAAAGCTGCTTTTCTTTGTGAGAGGGGAAGAAAAACAACTTCATGGGTAAAGCTGTTTTAAAAAGAGATGTTTAATGAAAAAAAATAGCTCACACCAGCTTTGCAAAGCTGCTGTAAGCTATACCAAATATGCCCTAAATTTAAAACCTGGCTATATGGTTTTCTCCATACCGAAGCACGCGCATGTTTCCTGGTTTTCGATTAGATTTCGATTTAGAAACGCACACCATTTTATATTTTCCTTTTGTATTTTAAGGGAGATTTTTTATTCGACTAACTTTGTTTTTTTTTGTTATTGGGCTCTCTTCCAGTTGGGCCGTCTTTCATTGCCCAGATTCCGGAGGATCTCTGCCGGGTGCCTCTTTCCTCTTTTGCCTTCTTGCTTGATTGTCCCATCCGATTCCGCATTTCCGCCTGCTCTTCCCTCATCCGCCCTGCATCTGCCCCCCTCCGCCAAACCCTAGCCGGCCAGCAGAGCTTATTGAAGGCAGGCTAGGCGAGAGCAGCGTCCGCCGCCGCGCTCTCATGGCGGCGCCCAAACCGATCTGGGTGCGCCAGGCTGAGGAGGCCAAGCTCAAGTCCGAGGCGGAGACCGCTGCCGCCGCCAAGGCCGCCTTCGAAGCCACCTTCAAGGCCCTCGCTGCCCCGCCCGGTGACGACGACAACGACGCCGACCCCGCCCCACCCTCCCCGGCCGAGCCCGCCTCCCCCGAGTCCGACGACGATGCCCCGGCCCCGCCAGGCCCTGTCGACCCGTCGAAGTGCTCCGCCGCGGGGCCCGGCATCGCTGGCGGCTCCGCTGGAACGCCCTCCACCTTCACTGTCGTCGCCAAGGACCGCCACAGCCGGAGGCTCACCGCCGGCGGGGCGCGTGTGCGCGTGCGTGTCTCGCCCGCCGCGGGAGTCGGCGGGGACGATCTCGAGGGCGCTGTCAAGGACAACGTGGATGGATCCTACACGGCCACCTACGTCGTCCCCAAGCGCGGCAACTACATGGTACATGTCGAGCTCGACGGCGCCCCCGTCATGGGGAGCCCCTTCCCCGTCTTCTTCAGCGGCTCCACCGCCACACCATCAGCCGCTTTCCCCACCGCGCTACCAGCGGTCAGCTCTGCCTACCCCAACATGGTCAACCAGACCATGCCTAATATGCCCAATTACACAGGCGCGCCCTCCAGTGCCTTCCCCAGCCTCCTCGGGGTCATGCCTGGTTCCTCCGTTGGTTCCCCGGGCGGAGTCATCTTGCCAGGGGTTGGTGCTTCGCTGGGGGAGATATGCCGGGACTACATGAATGGGAAGTGCACAAAGGTGGAGACTGACTGTAGGTTCACCCACCCACCACAACAGCTGTTGATGTCGGTGCTCGCTGCCACGACTTCTGTCAGTGCTCTTGGGCATGCACCCTTGGCACCCTCTGCGGCTGCCATGGCAGCTGCTCAGGCCATCATGGCTGCGCAGGCACTGCAGGCACATGCTGCTCAGGTCAAGGCCGCAGGTGGGGCTTCAGGTGATGGTTCTTCGCTGACATGTATTAAAGTTTTTAAACTTGATTTTCATAGCCATTGTTGAACTAGTAATGGAAAGGTATTCATAACGTTTTAATCCAGTGTTGAACTAGTGTCTAGTAACTGAAAGGAAGGAGGCTGTTGTTCTCATGTATAGATTCGTAATGTTTTAAGCTCTGGTGGATCAGCATGCCTTAGTTAGTTAGTACATAGATCTATCATCTGACTTGTATCATTATTACAGTATTGCGACTGATGCTTTGTGCTGCTAATGGTTGTTTGCTGTTGCTTTTCCCCCTTTATGTACCATGGATAACTATATATCTTACACCTGGCTAAGATGGTAATCCTACAAGAAATTTAGTTGTGGGCTCTCTGCAAATTTGTTTCTTTTAATTTAAGCTGCTTACTGAATATTCCAGCAGCTGAAATTATTTCAGTATGCAACTCTAAATTGAAAATGTGATTAACACTTTATTTTTCTTGTCCACAGTCTTGCTGCTCACATGTATATTTTATCATTGCAGGCTCAAACAAAGTTGGTGAAGCTGATGCCCTGAAGAGAACAGTTCAAATTAGCAACCTGAGTCCACTTCTTACTGTGGATTATATTAAGCAGCTATTTGGGTTATGTGGTAAAGTTGTTGATTGTACCACCACAGATTCAAAGCATATTGCTTATGTCGAGTACTCCAAACCTGAAGAAGCAACTGCAGCGTTGGAGCTCAATAGCAAGAATGTTGGTGGTCGCCCATTGAATGTGGAGATGGCTAAATCTCTTCCTCCTAAAGCAAATAATAACTTGCCCATGATGATGCAGCAAGCCGTTCAGTTGCAGCAGATGCAATTCCAGCAGGCACTAATGATGCAACAGTCAATAGCAACCCAACAGGCTGCTGCACGTGCCGCCACCATGAAATCTGCCACTGAAGCAGCTGCGGCAAGGGCTGCTGAGATAAGCAGGAAGTTGAAGGCAGAGGGCTTTGGTGGGGACAACAATGAAGGAAAAGATGCCAAGGGGAAGTCAAGGTATGTTTCTTACTCATCTTCAATTCCACCCTGATTGAAGGTTACACATCTATGGTTTTGTATAACAAATAATTAAATAATAGGGAGAAGTCATTTTTGGTCATCCAACTTTTGTCTGAGTTTGTTTTCAGCCATGCAACTCTAAATCCGGGAATCTTTAACCATCGGACTATCAATATTCAATACCAGACAAAATTTGCCACCTAGCTGAGTTTTGTATTTTTTTAAATGATAGTACATATTTTATAAAAGTTCATATTAATTCGCTTTAAATATGAAAATATGAATCCAGTTCCCATTTTTTCTAAAACTCTAATCTATTTATTGGTCCTACATTTAGAGCTATTTGTATTTTCTTTGTTCCTATTCCTAGTGTTTAATGCTCGTACTCATGTTCGTTTCTTATTAAATCATCTTTTTGCACTATATTACACCCGGTTTTGATCAATGGAATCCATAGCAAAAACAAGTAAATAAAAGATCTGGAAGATGGCACAAACCTCGCAGATGCCATGCTCCACTACATATAGATCATATTTAGACATTGCAACAAGTATGGCATCGCTAGCCCTCCAAAAATAGTTTCCTTAATTTGACTCTAACATATTCGCTACTGTATTTTGAGTATGGATTTCTTTTGGTCAATCTTAAGTTTAATATAGCTAAGAACAATGATTTAAATAAACAATGGGCATGACTGCCAGCTATATATATTTTTAGAAAAATATTGGTACTGGTTTTCATTTTTTCTTCTTTAAAATGAATTAGTCATAATTTTTTAGAAAATAAACCAGTTTTTATTATTTTCAGAAAAATATAAATCCACCTTTGAAACCAGCTAGGTGGCCAAATTTGTTCGGCATTGATAGTTCATTGGTCAAAGATTTCTGGTTGTAGAGTTGCATGGATAAAAACAAACTAGAGTAATAATTGGATGGCCAAAAATGGACTTGTACCTTAGTATCCCAATTTTCTGGTTCTGTTACAACTCCTGGTCATTGTACATTTAGTATTTTTGTCATAGAAAGATTGCATTCACTTGATTCTAGTATACACTTACATTGAGATGGCACTAGAATGTCGGTCCATTTTTTGTGCAGGAATACACTATAGTCTTCCCTTTTTTGTATACATAGAGGTATGCATGAGATTTGGCAGTTGCTATTTGAAAACCCATCCATCATTCTGAAAGAGATCGATTTTGATTCAAATCATGTGTTTTGTCTATTGGCATATGGTCTACAATGTATATGTATGTTTTATGTTACATCACAAATTGGGGAGAGTTTGTGCGTACTCAAGAATTTTTCACTGAGTTATGTAAGGGATACTAAATCTTGGATTAAAAATTGATATAGCTGTAGAGGGAATCAACGTTATGTCCAAGTCTGGTACCATTATTGTCTCGTTCATTTGCGGTTTATATGTTCCCTAGTTATTGCGTTATATATCTTCATTGAGTATAGTTTATGCAATAAAGTGAAAGGGACCTCTGCATAGGAACCTGCAGCAGTGTTACTTTTGAAGTTTTGGTTTGGCTGCATTAGTAGATGGAATTTTGCTTGTTATATTCTTTCATTCTAGTTATTTTTCAACTTTAGGAAAGAAAGGCAAGTTTTGATTAAACCTCAGGGCAGTGTAGTGTGTGGTTGTACAGTTTTGTTATTAATATAATGATACACAGCTCTCTTTTGTGTTCGGGATAAAAACTTTAGGGAAGAAAGGAACTAAAGATGTCATTGATTGTTTTCGTTTCTATACACATTGTGTGCTGAAGCCTGACCAGTTTATATATGATTTACAGATCACCATCACCCCATACTCGCAGATCAAAATCTCGGTCAAGATCACCTATCAAGTACCGTAGGAGCAGGCGATCTCGCTCCTACTCCCCCCCAGTTAGACGCTCAAGGGAGCACCGATCACGATCACCATCAAGATCTCGCCACTCAAAGTATGGTAGTGATCGATCGCATAGGGATGATAAGGACAGGTATAGCAGATCCGGGAGAAGGGAGAGTGAACGATCCCGTGATCATCATTCATCTAGTTCAAGGAGGAACAGAAGCAAAAGTAGAAGCCCAAGGCATAAGAAGCCCTCCAGAGTTGACTCTAGGTCACCCAAGAAACAAAGAGAAGAAAGTTTAAGCCCATCAAAATCAAGGTCAGCTCGGGCTGGTTCAAGATCACCACGGCATCATAAGGGAAGCAAATCATCGCCAACTCGTGACCGTCATTCTCGCCATAGCAGGCATTCCAGGTCCAGATCTCCTGACAGAAAACATCGTCACAGTGATAAAAAGGATAGCAGAAAGTCTGAGATTCAGGATGACAAAAGATCTCATAGAGGTAGCAGACGCGACAAAGATGAAAGTTCAGTAAAGGATGAAAGGGAAAGATCTCATAGAAGCAATAGAGGTGACAAAGATGAAAGGTCTGTAAAGGATCCAGTCGAAGATAAAAGGGTGGATGATAATGCTGTTGCACATAAGAGGAGCTCAACAGTATCTGAAGATGAAATTCTGAACAACAATAGTAGTAAGCATAAGAAATATAGACATGGAGTTGGTTTGGAAGTTGATGAAGCAAATGATGCAGGCTCTGCTGTAGCTGACCTTAATGGGAAACATGAAACTGGAGTAGATGGCTCTTTAGGGGGCGCTGCAGAATCTGCTATATGATGGCTGCTGTATCATTCAGTTGGCTGTTTACAGATTGATTGACAATGGAGAATGCTGAACTGGTGTTTATTATCTCCCTTTCTGATTTAGGAGTTTTATTTGCAGGGTATGAAGATCTTCGGAGAACTTGAGTGCTGTTCGGAGTGCTCATCTGATATATTAAAATGTATTCCTCATTAACTCGAGTTTCGCTCCTTGGAGCAAACTTCTAAATGTAACGCTGGAGCTTGTAAGGCGATTTCATACAGTGAGGTCGAAACCAACCATATATTTGTCGTTTCAGGCTCATGATTCCATGAAGAGTTGTTGGCGCACATTTCTGGGATGTCGGTTGAAGATACAAGGGAGTACATGCTTACTCAAGTAAAGTCCATATACAAGACTAAACAACTCATCTTCTAGGCTCTTGCAGACTATAAACAACTCATGTTCTAGGCTCTTGCATTTGAATTCGAATGCTTTGGCTAGTAAAATGGTCCAAATATGCTTGTCTACATACTGCAAACATCTTCTGATGCACTTAGTTTGCTTGAAGTTCTGTTTTTGTATCTTGTACAAGCAATGGTTCAAAAGTTTGACTTGCTATACCTATACTTGTACTCTATCTTTTGACAGTCACATGGAATTGTGATGTAGGTTTTGTCTATCATCTTATCTGCTGCTTAATTTTGACCAGTCTACCTTATAAAGTTGATACGAGTATATCGGCGCTGGCATTCATTATTTTTCGTTTGTTTGTTTGTCTTGTTTTCTCTTTTTCCCCCCTTTCTGGGTGACAGGGTTCTGCCTCAGAAGCCAGTGTAAGTGACTGATGTGAGGCAATTGATCCGTTATTCGAGTGGTGTGCCTTGATATCTCCAGAGATAAGCTGTGAATCTTGAAATAATTGCATTGTTACATCTTCCTATCTTCACTTTATTGTTTCTGATTTTGTCAGCACTGTTTCGTTGCACCTTAACCTTGTTACTGGTGTTGTCATACTGGAAAACCTGTGCAGGTTTTTCAAGGGGGTTGGCATTGGAGTATGTTTTGAGGGAAGTCGGTTCATTTTATGAATGAGGTATGGGTCCATGGATGTGGTAAATAAATAATGCTTATCCTCATGGTTAGAGTAGCACCCTCAAATGCCTAGCTCGTAGTAGTTGGTCCCCAATCCTTGTATTTGGCTATCACTACAATATGTTGTTTGTTTGGGTTACCTTTTTCCATCCTTTTTTTCCCCAGTGCAGCTGAGAGCAAACTTTAGTTGATGTTACAGTCTTGTTGCTGTTCCTTTTTTCCACGCTCCCCAACTCTGTTTGCTTTGGTCTTGGTTCTCCCAGGATTATGTTGTGGATGCTCAATCGTTGGGGATTACATGCTCTCAGGAATAGAGAGTAGAGACTGTTCTGCAACTGAGCTGCAAGTGTGAACCACGTATGACGTATTGTGCTTGTTGCATCTTGATTTTTATATCAACATGGGTCTCCCGGGGAATATATCTTGCGAGTTGGAATAGAGCACTAAGCTAAGCTTAGGGTGCCTTTTGTTTTTTCTTCACCTTTTGTTCTTGACAAAGCTTACCCTTATTCTATGTGAAAGCCCTCCTCTTCTAGGGCCAAGAAATTCACCTCTGCTGCTTCAACATTTATTATGTTAATATATTAATATATAATAAATGGAGATATTTCAGGTGCTATATATAGTCGTACTTTAATTTTTATAACTATAATAGTCACGTATGTATCTGGAGGATGGACATGTGATTAACAAACTTTGATGACAAAGATAAGGATTCCAATTGGCCGCACTTTGTTACAAGCGGGATCAGCATTGCCCTTATTAAGTTGGATGGGAGCTGAGTCATTAGTCATAGCTCCAGTTGCAATGCTTTTCTGGGGCTAGTGGGGAAAACACCCACAAACTCCAATTCCTTTTCTGAAAAATTCCTTTACTATGAGCACCTTCAAAAAACTATCTATATTCTTCCTAAATACTCCTACTTAGGAATAAAGATTTTGTTCAAAAACACACTCCAACAATTTTTCTAAATGGTATCTAAATGTAGTTATCTTATATTTCGGGGTTTTCACCAGCTAAATACAGTATATATTAAAAAGGCTCTTAGAGATGCTCTAAGGGCCGCTCTGTTGGCGTGATAAAGTTATCTATCGATTTTGTGTCTATTCCAACAATATCTCAATTAAAATTTCGAGTGCAAGGTGCTGTTAACTGCAGCAGCAGTTGTTGTTTTTTCTTGTGTGTATGTAGGATGACATATGACTACATGCTAGAGTGGTGTATGTAGGATGACATGATCTTGGCTGACATATGACTGCATGCGCGTACATCGGTCATAGAGAATTGTACTCGCTGCTTCGCTAGTAGGGCCAGGGGAGAGAAAAGGATTGCGGTTCCCGTATTGTTTTTGAGCCGGCTGTCCCAGAATCTTCACTTAAAACATACAAAGTTCAAATCGGATCTGGTCGAGTGAATGCAATTGTATAAAATTGACATGATCAATGATGGGGAATCAAAATCTGTAGTAAACAATTATATCTTGACATCATCGCCGGTCCTTTTATACTTTACTCTTCCATGGAGTACAACGCATTTCGGAGGCAGCTCAAACTAAAAGTGTCTAACAGATGCGTATTAGTTTATTCTGGCCGACTAACTGATAAGGTAGTTACTAGTTTTAAGATAACTTCGTCAACAGTATTAACATTTAGTGCATAGCTCGTAATATTAAGCATAACTTAAGGGTCATATTATTCAGAAAACTCTGCAGTTTAATGTACACAAGCTATTTAAATTGCATTGAGGAAGTCGCAGTTCATTTCTCATTTTAATTCAATCCATTGCCTCAAGAACTGGCTGTCTACATTGCTGAAGTAGCACTCCCTGGCTCCCTGCACATCAAGAAAAAAAATATGTTAGATAACACAATATGTAGTCAGTTCAAATACGAAGTATATGGCCCAACAGGGTGTTTAGAAGAAAATATAGCAGGAACGGGGGAAAATTAATAACTATGTGTGAATTTGAAACTTACAGGTCTGCAACACATATATAGGCATGCAAAAACAGGTTAGTGGCGTTATATGCATCGGCTTTGGTAGGCTACCGTAGTACACCAATATTCTGTTATTTTAGAGTTATCACATTTTACCAGTTCATGTTATAAAGAGAGATCACATTTTAGAAATTAAGAACTATCTACATGTAGCAGATATTTTTTTATCATGGCATTTTAACCTAGTACAACCCTTTGATTTGATTCACTGCAACCAAATCAAACATCACAGAACCAACACTCAACTTAAATAGGGGTCTTCTTATTCAATTCCATGGAAGATGGGAGCATCGCCTTGGGACTGGAGGGCGTTTCCTGGAACGAGAATCCTCAGTGTCATTGGTGTGGAGTGTGGACGCACGAGTTGACACCG
The DNA here is from genome assembly GCA_022036555.1 of Microstegium vimineum. Taxonomy (NCBI): domain Eukaryota; kingdom Viridiplantae; phylum Streptophyta; class Magnoliopsida; order Poales; family Poaceae; genus Microstegium; species Microstegium vimineum. The sequence continues at coordinate 21,625,135 of CM039134.1, read as the reverse complement.
CAGCCTTGGAGGTGAACCGAAGTGGTAGCCTGAATTCCATCCTTTCACTAAATTTGAGAAAATGAAAGATCAAATGCTAACTCAAAGCTCAAAGCTCAAGGGACAAAAACCCTGTGTAGCATAGCAATTAGGCAAGTATTTATCAATGACTCACTGCAGTGAATAATCACCAATCAAGACAAATGGGCCTTCTTTTGTCTCGGGGTTGCTTGATCACCCACTATCCTTGATGTTTTCTTTCTGATTCGTCTTTCTAGTATTTTGCAGTGTATATATTAGAGAACTAATTGGTACTCCCTCCATCCCAAATTATAAGACGTTTTAGTTTTGTCGCGGCCTGTAGCAAATTTTTGGAGAGGTTTCACCACAGCTAGGTATATATATAAGGAAACAGTGGTAAAGCCTTGTAAAAGGATGCATTCCTATTCCATCCTCTCTTTACTCTCTCTCTCTCTCTCTCTCTCTCTATATATATATATATATATATATATATATATATATATATATATATATATTATATATATATGGAATAGGAATGCATCCTTTTACAAGACTTCACTACTGTTTCCTTTCAGCATCGTTTTATTTATGATAACCACTACCGGAGCCGGACTAAATCATTGGTCAGCCTTGAAAAGTGTTCCAATGGCAGGACGATTATCGGCTTACGTGTAACATGTGTACCAAGTCGGCTGAATGTTGCGTGACGAAATAGACCGGATACTCCAAAGAAACAGTGATGACCCTGCAGCCTGCACGTTACAGGCGGAGTACTAAAAAAAGGTCCGCACACTCGCCGGACAAGAAACACATGCGTGCTGTGAGCTTATCCACGGCAATGAACTATAGATCCTATATTTATTCTCATCTCCATTTCACGGTGCATGTCCACAGCCAGCATTGTGAACTTAACGGACAGTTAAAGCAAGCAACAGTACAAAATGTGAAGTAAATCAAGCGCACAAAGAGTACACATCTGAATAAATAACAAAATGTAATCAGAATGCTCTGTATAATGTGGGAGGAACAGTGTACCCTCATTCTCCTGTGCTGACTTCGATTATATTATTAGATCCAATTTATTTTAGCTAAATGAAAAGGGAGACAAAAGGGTTAAGAGAATTCCTACATTTCACTTGGGATCATTTTTATTGGATTCGGGGGCCGTGCATTCGATATTACTGAACTGAACTTCATCGGTTCCATAGAAATTTGGTTTCTCAGAAAACAGGTACCAATTGGTACGAGTAAATTTGGTTTTTAGTGTGCTGGTTTGATTTTGGTATTTACTGAAAATATCAAACATATCAGACATGTAACAAACAGGTAAAAAAAAAGTAGTTTTAACAGAATTTCGACATGATTTCACAAGGAATTATAGTGTAAAATACTTATACATATAAAAGTCTACAAAAAGGGCGTACCCAGTGCCGTAGGCTTCCGCACTACGGGGTCTGGGGAAGGGAAATAGCCCACAGCCTTTCCCGCACATCTGTGCAGAGGCTGGGGCTCGAACCCTGGACCTCTTGGTCACAGGCGGTAAAGCTCTACCGCTTGCACCAAGAAGTCTACAATACCATAAAAATAGAGTATCACAAATACATAATATAGCAGTATTCTATAATATAACACTCACACTCACCACATTGGACATAGTTCAGAAAAAAAAACGGATTATCGATTTGCCAAGGAATTAGGAACCGAGCAGGATACCAAAAACTTCGACTTTGGTATTTTTGTTGGGTTCTCCATATCTTTTATTCGATTTTGGTTCTCGGTATTTTTTGCCCAAGCCTAGTTCCAGATGGCAAGATTGGATTTGTTCACCAATACATGTACCTTGGATTTGCCCAAGCCTAGTTCATATTATATATATATCATTAATGAGTTTTGACATTTTTATATCTTAATCGATCTAATGTACCTTGGACACGTGCTTATGTTGGTACTGGAACTTTATGCTTGTAATAAGTGTGGTTAGATGCATCATGGAAGAGGACATGTATAGCCAGAGTCTCATATATTTTCTAAAAATGATTTCTATTAAATTATGCTATCCCAAATAGGTGTCATATATATGAATATCGTGAAAATCTTTATAATGGCAAGCTCAATAATGCTGACTTTATGTTCCCAATCAAACGCCATGCTAGCATGTGTTCTAATTTGAATAACTTCCAAATGAAAAAAATGCGTGACACCTGTACCACTTAAAAGTCAACAAAAACAACGCAGTATCGATTGGTTACCATTGCTTATGAATTTCGAGGACCTTTACGGCAATACTTATGTCATCTTTGTATCCATCCTAGTTTGTGAAGGATACTTATTATGTTGTTTCTTTTTTGCTTATATCTCTTCCCTTGGTTGTGAAGAAAATTAAATGTTGTCCCAAAAGCCCATATAGAAGAGGCAAAGGGATTCCTATCGCCTATGCACAATAAGACCATTTAACCAATAAAGTCGAAAGTCCTTTACAACATCTCTGTGTTAGGTTTGTTTTCTTTTACCTCTTGTATAATATATTGTGTTTTGAGGTAATTTTATAATAGTTTACCCATAATACAAAAAGGAAATAAGAGAACTATTGGAGTGGAGGCGGCTTCTTCATTGAAATAGGATCACACTATGTGTTCTTTAAGAGACAAGAGTCTAAGGCCTTCTTGGAATGCTAGATTGGAAAGTGAATAAATATAAGAAACACAATAATAAATAGGAACACATATGGAAAAAAGAAACTCAAAAAACACATAAATTGTATTGAAATGAGTGTTTGAATGGATGTAGAAAACACAAATTTAATCAGAATGTTAATTAATCATGCTGTTATATCCCTAAAGTAAATAAACTTCATATAGGGGAAAAAATCATAACACACACAAAAAACAATACAATAAATAAGTTCTAACCTACAAACCAAACAAACCGTTAGTACCTCCGTAGGAACTGGAAAGACAATTATCAACACAAACGTGGTTTGCCTCGGTCCTCCACTTTACTGCTTAATTAAGTCAAGAAACAATAAGTAGATATTTTTTTTCCATATTTTTTTTATGTAGATGCAATGAAAATTTTTGTATTTTTTCTTGCAAACAGTGGTTACACATGTTTTGTATTAAAATTGAGAAATAGTATGGACATGGCATGTTTAGAGATATCAATCTGTTCTGCTCTCACAAAATATCTTTATCATATGAAACAGGGCAATTTTTCCACGCGACAAGATTTGATCAGAAAATATCATACTCCCTCTATCCCAAATTGTAAGTCATTTCAAAAATCTTGGAGAGTCAAAGTTTTTTAAGTTTGACCAAACTTATATGACAATATAATAATATTTATGATGTCAAATAAGTATCATTAGATTTGTTATCAATTATATTTTCATAGTATATCTATTTGATGTTATAAATTTTTATAGTTTTGTCTATAATTCTTGGTCATACTTGAGATGTTTTGACTCTCCAAGATTCTTGAAATGACTTACAATTTGGATAGAGGGATAGAGGGAGTATCTTTTACCTGGTCCCCGCTGGTGCGGTGGTACAACGTCTGTATCGTCCTGAAAATGGGGCCTATTATGTACGAGTAGTATATATATTTCTTGGCGGTTGGCGCTTAAGCTGCCGGAAAGCAAAGCAACTGAGAAACCAAACCAAACCAGCGAGCGCAAAGCAAGCGAAGCCCAGCAAGGAAGCCACACATGCCCCACCTCGCCGCCACTCCCCCCACTTCCTCCGCCGCCGCGGTCCCCGCCGCGCATCCCACGGCCGCGGGCCGCGTCGCGTTTCGGCGCCCGTGGAACACGCCGCGGCCGGAAGCGCCGCGCCTGCGCCTGCGCCTGCGCGCGCGGGGCGTCCGGCGTGAGGACGGCGGCGGCGTGCGCACGGAGGAGCAGGAGCAGGAGCAGGAGCAGACGGCAGCGCGGACGTTCTACGACCTGCTCGGGATTTCGGCGGAGGGGAGCCCCGACGACGTCCGGGCGGCCTACAGGCGGCTGGCGCTCAAGTACCACCCGGACGTGTCCCCGCCGGGCGCCGCGGCGGAGAACACCCGCCGCTTCATCGAGGTGCAGGAGGCCTACGAGACGCTCTCCGACCCAAGCCGCCGCGCCAGCTACGACCGTGCGCTCGCCCGCGGCGTCTGCCGCCTTGCCTTCTCCGGCCGCCGTTCCCAATCCTACCGCGCCTACTACTACCACCAGGTGTGGATCACTGCTCTCCTCACTTTGTTACTTGGGTGCTTGGTGTTTTTTCATGGCGTTGGCACTTGGTTGCATTGCGTTGTTGTGTTGCGTGCTAATCCGGTTGGTAGAGATGTAAATTTTGTAGTCAGTAGTCAGGTTTTGATTGATTTGTGTCGTTATTGGGTTGATGCTGGGATCATTAGTAGCTTCGTTTATTTATGATTCTGTTGAATTGGAGAGGAACCTGCTGGCATAGTCAGAGGAAAAATATGTGTTAAAATTTAAATCGTGCCTAATTATACGTGAACCGAATTTGCTGAACTTTGTTGATCTCGAAAGTTCAGCAAACGTCCCTCAGTCTGAAATTTGTTGATATTCTAATCGATGCCAGGGGGTGTTTACAGACTTCAGATTGTTGATCTGTACCTGAGAGGACCCATCAGTTCTTCAGAGTTGTACGATCTGGCTCCTTCTAGTACTTAGGCCCTGTTTGGATCTCTATAGATAGTAGCTACAGTGTCTGCTAATAATTATCTATTTGGGATCCAAACGGGTATAGACAGTGGACTAGATAATTCTTGGTTTGAGCTATAGATTATTACTATCCAACTAGCTGAACCAAATCAGATAATAACTATTAGCTAGATGACTATTATCAGATGGTGAATCCAAACAGGGCCTTAATCTATCATTTGGAAAGAAATCTAGTTGTTTCAGCTACAGCCACTAGAATAGGAGTTCAAACATATGCATCATGAGTGAACTGCAACCTTTACAAAACCGTGGATCTGGATGCCCCCCTAATTAATGTGTTTGTTGAAGCATGGTTTTCGCATTGATGCTTGTAGTTAATAAATAATTCCCTGTTTGGCCGGCCAATAGGGTGATATTTATGTTGACTTTAGCATGATAATCTTCTGTCTATGCAACTTTAAACACTCATCAACACATTATTTTCATGTCATGGCATTGGCATGGCATTTATATGTGGGTTCTGAAGCTCGACATAAGATGACTGATTCATCCAGCAGTGAATGACTGAATTTGATTACAGTTGATATTTTAGGAATATCTCTTATGGGTTCTAACTCACTGTGAATATTGGGTGCTCAAAGGCTGCCTTTAACTTTACAGTCCTTCAAAGATTGGTGAATTCACCACTACATACAAAAAAATATGTAAGAGCCAAGAGTGGCAGAAATTTACCATTTTGTTTCACATATACAATAAAAAAAATCAATGAACATAATTTCGCTCTGATGTGATATACCTCTGAATAGGGAACGGCCAGGAATTTTCCGTGAAACAAAAACTATACAAATAGGACTCAGATAATGAGTGGATTGCAACATGCAGAAGACTTCTGAGAAGTCGTTTTCATGCATGACATGCATAGGATTATCTGAGAAATAATTTGAAAGGCGTTGCCTTACGTGTAAGACTGAGAATTGCTGTAGCAAGCTTATCTTCTGATTTTGATGGCTCATGCAAAAGTCACACAGGATATCATTCATGATGTGGAAGGCCATTGTTTGTTATTTTGTTTTCTAAGTTTCCACTCCCAGAAGCTATGTTTGGGATTTTTCCTCGCTAATCTGTTATCCGTGTGGACCACAGGAGGAGGAAGAGAAATCTGGCTGGAGAAGGTCTTGGGAAGACCAGATCGAAGAGCTGAAGAGGAGGAGCATGACAAAGGATTCAGAAGAGAACCTGTCCTGGGGCGCTCGTATGCGTAGAAGGGCCGAGGCATCAGCAGCAGAAGAGCTATGATAGTAACCCTTCCAACGCAATAATACTAGTGTGTAGCATCTGAACCAGAACCGACTATATTTTTGGGTAGGCACTATTAGTAGGGTGTGGTCTGCAAGGTTTTTAAGCTGTGGATCTAATAAGATGTCCAGATAGGCCTGTTGGAAAACCTGCAGCGACCTTGTTATGGGAATTGGGAGACGTGTAGCAAGTGCCAAGTGGTGGCATCTGCCAGGATTGAGAAACAGCAGCACCTGGAGTGTGGCTGCTGATTGCTGACCAAATCCTTGGCCCTGGCATGTATATAGTTGAGTTGCTTCCTGCTTGGCTGTACGTACAAGACTCAACTATGTTACTCTTTGAGTCCTGTACGTTTCTGCCTAGTCGAATGTAAATGTAAATACTACAGACATCAATAACGAAGAAGCAAGCTAGCTGTTGTTCCAATATTCAGGATGTTTCCTTTTCCTTTTCCTTTCATGGTTTTTTTTTAAACGCCTCTCCTAAATCTTCACAAGTGACCCCCCCACCCACCCACATCGCACTGCCTATTGTGGCCTTATGCGGGAGAGGCAATGATTCTTATCTTGAGCAGCATGCTCCGGTGAGACAAGAGGCGGCTCATCGGTGGGGGAAACCATCAACCAGTTCCGGCTTTGCTGCCCTGTTTTCGTTTGCTTTCTAGAATGCTCCACCATATAGCATTAGCCACTAGCATGGGTATTTTTCATGTCACTGTCACCTAGGAATTTATTGTGACTATGAGCTAGCTATGGTGAAAGGTGTGGATGGCATTCTGTGCTGTTGGTTTGTGATCTCTGTTCACAGGGTCCTGCTCGTCGCTGTCGCTTGCTCCTGGAGGAGTGGCGGTGACAGTAGCGTAGTGTCTGGTGAGGATGATGACCGAGTGAATATGCAGTTTTTCATAGCGTTGCTGACCTGGAAAGATCGGTAACGATGCCTGCTCGGTAGGCCTTGCTATGGTGGCTGGATTGATGCGCGGGAGCGGCGACTAAGCCGTAGCTATCCAGACAGAGAAAGGCCAGGCTTTGTCCATGCTGGGGCCTGCCTGTTTTGTCTCAGGCGTTCCCATCTGCCCCACTTTAGTCAGTGGCAGTGGCTCAATTGAAAGTCGTCTCCCGGTGACCTGAAAGTTAGCCGCCACCCCGGGGCCCAGGCTGTGAATCAAGCCGCTTTCAGCCAGTAATTCTAATATAATATAACAATCATTTTGTACCCCCTCCCTTTAGAATCTAATATAACAATCATGTTCTACCTCTATCCAGCTTGCATTGGCTTTGTCGATCATGATATAATCGACTGACCATTAATAAAAAGGAACATGAAGGATTAGAGTGGTTTGGTTGGATCAGCCACAGCCCACAGGTGCAGCGGTTGCTGGCCTGCTGTGTGGATTAGATGGGCCGTTACTGACCGCGGGCGCCTGAGGGGATGGGCCTCCCGCGCCTCCTGACCTGATACGATCAAGCCCACCGCAACCGAAGCAGCTCACTAGGACGCATTGTACAAGTAGAGCCAAATTTTCTGGCTCGGGATTGAGAATTGAGATGCATGTGACGGTCAAAATATGTGACCCGTTCTAGTTCATTCTACTATATTACATTATTAGCACCCTATCATTTAGCATCCATTTGCATGTTAGCTTTTTCTATGACCGGCAAGATCTATAAAACTTGATCCACATTGTATATATATTTGAAAATATTTCGTGTCTAATGGTAAGTTTAGTGCAATGGTGCTTGCAAGTTATAAGTAACCTTCATAGTAAATATTCTACATATTAATTCACTACCAAATACATAGATTAATGTTGATATTTAAGTTATTGATTAAAGTTCATACAACAAATCTCGTGCATGCAAATCTTAAGCTATCAAATCTTCACATTAGTTGCTACCAAATATCTGACTGAAGTTACTACCTATTACCAACTGTTCACATGTAAATAAGTTGCCTAAAGAAAAAAAAAAGGAAGAATGAAAACTGGAACTCAGAAGTTATAATAGGGTTTTTCAAGTTCTAAAAGTCGACTTAGAAGACGTTAACTTGACAATTCATTTTCACATCTTCCTAGTCCCTTTTAGCTAGTTTTCTTTCTAACAAGTAGTAACCTTTTATGTAAATTGCAAGAAAACTTTATACATAAGTTCATGCTATGTTTACGTATAACGTGTTACTGAGTGATCGTCAGGGTAAATATGAAACTATACTAGGTTTGATGATGACAAGAAACCCCGTTAAACAGTCACATTGATGCATCCTCATGCAAGCTTAACGAAACAAGAACTTTGAGATATATCACTCATTCTCCTTGGTGTGTACCGAGAACAAAAGCTAGTAAGAAAAATATCGTTTAACACCAAAACATTATTGTTAGGCCAATAACATGTGGGGAAATTAAAAGTTTTGTTTCATTGGGTGAATGAACCAGGACATCTACAACATATCTATAGGGAATGAAGTGGCAGCCCCCAATGAGCCATTACACCATTAAATGTGCCAACTAATTAGCAACCTTCCAATTAACACAAAGATTATGGTACTACTCCCTACACTTAGGAATGTAAGCATTTTTAGCAGGCAAAAATCCTCCATAGGTATAAGTATCTCTAGCATATACATTATTCTATTACTTCATATATATCAGTAATTTGTTTCTTATTTATGTAGTTTTTGTGTTTTTTAAAAAGAATTAACACCTGCCATTTATGTCAAAAACTAACACTTATCTGATCAGGGCCATCAACGTTGCCTCATCCCCCCCTCCCCTCTCTGCCAAATTCATCGCCATGTGAACGAGCTTTACCATGTAGGCACAAATCGAGCTCCTCCAATTTTGTAGTGCCATGATGCTAGTGGCAACAAAGGCAGTGATGGTAGGTAGGAGTTTTTAGAAGAAAAGTTGTATCTAAGGTTAGGGCGTTGGGTGTTAGTGATTTGGGTGTCTAGTGATTATAAAGGGATGGTCATGGTAGCAGTCACTCAATGGTGGGCGGTGAGGGTGAGGAGAAACAACAAGGGCACCATCAGCTGTGACGAGTTCATGGCAGGGCAAGAAGCGGCTCTAGTTATTATCTAAGGCAGTCTGGAGGGGTAATAGGAAGAGGTGAATGGGTTCACTGTTGAGATTTTAGTTGGCAACGAGGGTAGTGGTCAAGGCTATTGGAAGTAGGTAAGACAAAAAATGGAAGGTGATTTGACTTTCTAACCATTTCTCTTTTTTTTATGGGGTGCACATGTGGACAAACTATAACACAATTAAGCCCCGTTTGGCAGGGCTCCTCTCTAGCTCTGGCTCCTATGGACGAGCCCTATCAAACGGTTTAGTAGGAGGAGCCCTATCAAATGGTTTAACAGGACGAGCCCTTGGGAAGGATGCATTGACGTGTCCTATTAGTATTCTAGTCTTTAGTGTACTCTAACATCATTCATCTTCTAGAGTTAATAAATGGACCTCCTTGAAATCATGGCTTTCCTAGATCTTGCAAGAAACTATTGGTTGTTCATTTTCTGTATTTTCTTAGATAAATAGATATTTTTCATTCTTGTGGAACTCATCCACCATGATTCAATTCCTCTGACTCGTAAGAATGTTCGTTTTTCTATATTATTCCAAGTTTTATTATGTTATTCTTTTAGTGTCACAGGCAATGTATTAGCAGTAAAAAATGTGTGATGATTTCATCAATAACATTGTGTTTATAGGAATGAGTGTACACACTATGCTTTGATGAGAAAATGTCATTGAAACTTGTATATAGCAAATAAGATTTCATTATGCCATGTCGACTTTAAGCGTGAAGTCACCACATTTTTCACACCCGTTAGCGTGGCCATATCTATGTAATAACGGTGTTCTTGTTAAAGTTTGTTCGGATGTCTATGTATCCATTTCGATCACTTCAACACACATGGATTGAGTGGATACGTGGACATATAAACAAGGCTTAAGAAGAACGAAGGGTTTGGGTCAGATTATCCGCTCCCACAAGTTTACTCATAGCTAGACCGCGTCCTATATGTGTAAATGTTCGTTCCTCTCGTCAAGCGAGCAGCTTCAAAAGATTTTCTAGCTACCTCCGGCCGCCGGCCATGGGTGATGCGGCCGACAGGAGCAAGGGCAAATGGCGGTTCGTGCAGTTCGTGGCCGTGTTTTCCGCCGCGATCCTGTGCATCCTCCTCTACGCTTCGCGCTTCCCCATGCCCATTTCTTACGGGACCACCGGCTTCTTCGAGCCGAGCGGTGCCGGCAACACCGGCGCTCTGGCTCGTCTTGACAACCAGGTGCACTCCCCGTGCTCGTCGATGCCCGACCACACCATCTGCTGCGACCGCTCGGACGAGAACGCCGACGTCTGCTTCATGTCCGGCGACGTGCGCTCGGACGCGGCATCCATGTCGCTCCTGCTGTTCCCGCCGCGGGCGCCAGCGACCGGCGCCGCCGCGGGCGCGGAGGAGGAGCGGATACGGCCGTACACGCGCAAGTGGGACGGCAAGGTCATGGGCGACATCCAGGAGGTGCGGCTCTGTGTGGCGCAGCCGGGGGCGGCGGCCGAGCAGCACCGGTGTGACGTCCGGCACGACGCGCCGGTCCACGTCGTGACGGCGGGGGGATACAACGGCAACTACTTCCACGCGTTCAACGACGGGTTCCTGCCGTCGTGGGTGACGGTGCAGCACCTCCGCCGCCGCGTCGTGCTCGCGGTGCTCTCGTACACCCCGCGGTGGGGCGGCGCGTACCGCGAGGTCATCTCCGGCCTGTCGGCCTACCCCGTCATCGACCTGCTCAGAGACACGAGGACGCACTGCTTCCCCGGCGCCATCGTCGGGACCCGCTTCCATGGCTACCTCGCCGTCGACCCCGCACGGCTCCGCGACAACAAGACCATCGTGGACTTCCACCGGTTTCTCGCCGGCGGCGGAGAGAGCACACCAACATCAACCAGGGCTGGTCCTGAGTTTTTCTAGGTCTAGGTCGGCAACCTATAGTAGGCCTATCTATGTATCCACATCCACTATGTCAAAGTATTTATATATATTTGTACATATATATATAATGATCTTGTAAGCACACATGAATCAATAATATAAGATTAAATTCAATGCACTGAAATAATTCATATAGAATATCTTAAAGTTCATAAAACAGACAAATGTAATAATAATAACTTACTTTGACTTGGAACTTGGAATTATTTTAGACAATTTCTTCTAACATTTCGAAGTAGCCGTACCACTCTTGAAAATTTTATCAAGAGATCCTCTCTGTGATTCTATTAATGCATCCGCAAGTTTTTTTCTTTTCCTCTTGTCATTACCAGATTCGAACTTTCTAGATGACATTATAATTTATATCTCACAGTCCTGAATTTGAAATAAACACACAATAGTTAAAATTTGAAAGCGTATGTAACTTGAAAGCTACAAATAAATTAATCATTAATATGTACACCAACGGTGGTTACCTTTGGAATTTTGGATGGATGTGATCCTCTGTCCTCTCTACAACTCTACTGATCTTTGTGTGATGACTGGTGAGGCCGCGGAGCAATCACAGACCACTAGATTCACTGATAATTCCATTGATTGGATCATGGAATCGGCATGGGATCATCATATTCAGATCAAATACAATATAGTACAATATTAGAGGCAAGTTTGAGAATTGTAGATTTAGCGAATAACCATTACCTATTGAGTCCTGTGGTCATCAACTCCAGGCCTGATGAACTCACGAGTCTGCGATTGGCCGATTGTTGTTGTTGTTGCCTGCATCGTTTCGTTTGCGAGTCCACAAGTTGCCTTTGCGTCGTTTCGTTTGCCTCCGTCCGGCGGCCGCGACGCACACACAACCACACAAGTTTCAGGTTTGCGTCGTTTCGCTTGTTTCGTTTGCGAGTCCACAAGTTGCCTTTGCGTCGTTTCGTTTGCCTCCGTCCGGCGGCCGCGACGCACACACAACCACACAAGTTTCAGGTTTGTGTCGTTTCGCTTGTTTCGTTTGCGAGTCCACAAGTTGCCTTTGCGTCGTTTCGTTTGCCTCCGTCCGGCGGCCGCGACGCACACACAACCACACAAGTTTCAGGTTTGCGTCGTTTCGCTTGCTGTATGTCAGTATTGGACCATATAAGCCCATATATATGTATATATACCAATTACTAATCACTATCTCGGGTGAGGCCTACGCCAATCCGTGGCCTAGGTCGGTAGCACACCCTGCCCCACCCAGGGCCGGCCCTGCATCAACATCAGCCGCGGAGGAGGCCAAGGCTCGGGATCGTGTCGCGCAGGGGCACGCGCGTGATCTAGAACCAGGAAGCCATGGCGAAGCTCGCGGCGTCCGTCGGGTTCGACGTCGACGTCCTGGAGCCGGGCGGCAACGGCAACGCCATGGCGCCGCCGCTCTCAGCGGTGTACGCGTGGGTGCGCGCGCGCGACGCGCTGGTGGGCGTGCACGGGTCGGACCTGACCAGCTTCCTGTTCCTGCGCCCCGGCAGCGGGGCGCTCGCTCAGATCGCGCCGCTGGGCGTCACCCAGCTCTCGCGCAACCTCTTCGGCACGCCGGCGGCGAGGATGGGGCTGCACTACGAGCAGTACGACGTGCGCGGGAGCGAGAGCTCGCTGAGCCGCGACTAATCGCCGGAGCACGTCGTCGTGGCCGACCCGGAGAGGGCGAAGCGGAGGCAGGTAAGCACCGATGAGTGGGACTGGGATTGGGACTTCATCGGTCGCGTCTACCTCAACGGCCAGAACGTGAGCCTGGACCTGGCCAGGTTCAGGGAGACGCTTGCCAGGATGCACTCTCGCCTGCTGCGGCAACGAGAGAGGGAGGGCCCCGACCCCGAGTAGACGTGTTACCTCAAAAATCAACTTCTGTTGTACTTTCTCCCATTCCAAATTTCACAGTTCAAACTGTGAGCCATTTTGCTTTTGTCCTAAATCAGTTTTCAGTACCTTTTGCCAAATTTGTAAAGAAAAAAGTTACAAACATCTATAATTGCAATGATTAATAAATTAAATATAAAAGTCGAAACTAATATATTTATGACATCACATAAATAGATACGATAAAAGCCGATACAACTTAAACTTATGTTTCGACTAAGTACATATCGAAAACTCATTAGATGGAAAGTAAAGAGTGACAACACATTCCTTAATATTACTAATTGGAAACCCTCAACATATTCTTCACAAATCCTTACAAGATGCATACAATAAATACAAATTCATCGATTATGTTTTCTTAAAAAAAAATATCAGCTTCTGCCACTATAAATTAAAAAATAGTCCCCCCCCCCCCCTACAAATTAGTCACATATGTGATTATGAAAGATAATATTAAGTAACCCTTTAATTTGGGTCTAACTTGCTCACATATGTCATTGTGTGAACTAAAATACCCCTCAAATCTTATATCTGATTTAATAATATAAACTGTTGTTGTTATTGTTGTATAAAAAGATGCTACATGTGTAATAAGATTCTATAAGGATCTTGTGGCTTAAATTCTAGCTTTAGACTGCTTTAGCTCTTGAGGTTCTAAATAGGTGGTCTAATGAGTTGTCTAAAGTTTAGTCGACCTTATAAATTTTAGACTACATAAGTGAGGTAAATTGCTATAAATTTTAATTAACTAAATGTTAGACCCAAATAATTTCTACTCCTAATAAAATAAATGAGTTGCATAGGTAGTCTCGACCATGAAAATGTAGGTGTAGGAGCAGTCCCAACCTAGAAACTATGGAATAGCGTTCATATTTGCCAATTAATATAGACACTATATGGGAAGTGTATTCCTTATAGATAGTTTGTACTTTTTTTTTCTCAAATTATAAGATGTTTTGACTTTCTAGATATATAACTTTTGCTATACATTTATATGTACATTATGTATAGATACATAATAAAATCAATGTATTTGAAAAACCAAACAAGGCCCTGTTGGCTTGGCCTATTAGCCGGATTATCAGTCACCGAAATAGTGTTTTTCTCTCACAACAAAATAGCCAAAAACGATATCAACCGACTTATCAGCTACCGAAACGATCAGACGAACAGGGCGAAGTAATTTGGAATAAAGTGAGTACAAATAAAATATTCATCCAATCACACATCTTTATGTTTTGGTCCCGATATATAGACATGGTTTTCTATATAAAAAACTCGATCTGCCGAGTAGACAGCTCCAAGGTTTCTACTTAAGCTAGAAGATGATCTTCTCACACAGATCGAGAAAATCATCAAACCTCTTTCTCACCCATACACAGTGGCACTATTGTCTGTATGATACTAGATCAGGCTTGAGACTTATGTTTTGGTGTGACCATGTGGGCATGCAAGGGGATTTTCTTTTACAACATGCAGAGGTGGAGAGTTAAACTCCCTCCCTGGGGTTTCCCAAGGTAGAGACCACCAACTGAGGGCACTTCTAATGCAAGACTCTATCATAGAGTCCAAGACTATTTATTACCATTTATTTATGGTATTTTGCTGATGTGACAGCATATTTATTGAAGAGAGAGGGTGAAAAAATAAGACTCCAAGTCTTATTTAGACTTCAAGTCCATAATATTCAAGGTAATAAATAGGTTTAGACTCTATGATAGAGTCTACATTAGGAGTGCCCTGAACTACTATTCTTCTACATAAAAATTCATTCATTCCTGTGTCTTCGAAAACTATAGTAACTGTCGGTGTTATGACCCGGGGGTCAAGACCACCAACGAGTAAATTTGTATATCGCGTGCTCCCTCTCTCAGACGTGATGCAAGATGGACACAAGATTTATCCTGGTTCGGGCGAAGAAGGCCCTACGTCCAGCGGGGGAGGATGACTTGTATTATCTCGCACCCAAAGCGTGCTCGTACAGGGGGGGGGTACAAGCAGTGTTACACGGAGTCGGCCTCCCGAGGGGTCGATCGAGCGTATGTGTGTGTGGTGTGGTCTAGGGTCCCTGAGAACCAAGGTCGGATTGGAGTCCTCAAAGAGAAACCTGGAAAAAGAAGTCTCTGACGAGAGCCCCCCCCCTTTCATCTACCTCGGCGTCCCCCTTTTATAGACCAAGGGGGAGACTCGAGGGTACAGGGCCCTAATAGTAGAAGTATGGGCGGCGCATCCACGACACAGTGTCGGCGAAGAGACATCGAGCACTGTGGCGGCGTGGTCTTCCCGTCCTTCAGGCGTCCCCGATCGTGGCATCAGTAGAAGTCGTCGCAGTACAGTATTCGCAGGCGGGCACGAGTCCCATGGCCGAAGTGGGATGGGGCGGATGGGACGTCTTCCGTACCGGAGTTGTTGAAAAGGAGGGGGTCGAGCCCTCGGTCGAGGGGGGGGTCGAGCCCCGTATGACTCTGTCACGTTCCCGAAGCCGTCGTCGAGGGTCGCACTATTCACTTTCCGAGGGGTACTGTAGAAGTCCGTACTTGCGTAGTGGCGGCAGTGGCGGCACAGTCGACGGGAGTCGGGGACTGGACGGGGAGTTGGCGGATTTGACAGCGGACGCAGGCGCCCATGTCGTCAGGTGGGTTTACTTTTACCCATGACGGAGTGGTTGGGTTACTCGAGCCCTCGTCCGCCGACGGTGCCTGGAAGGTCGAGGCGTCGACGGGTTGAGGGGGTCGATGTCGAGGTAGAGGCCGGGGGGTCGTTCGTCCGACCCCTCGTCCGTCGTCGAGGTAGAGCCGGGGGGTCGTACGTCCGACCCCTCGTCCGTCGTCGAGGTGAAGCCGGGGGGTCGTTCGTCCAGCCCCTCGTCCGTCGTCGAGGTAGAGCCGGGGCAGTGGCTGGTTTCCGCAGTCGGTGTAGCGGGGGCCCTCGATTGATGGGCCACGTCTCACCGAACAATAGGCTGATCCTTGCCTTAAAAATGGTTGCTATGTTTAGCGTTAATTTATTGAAGGGTTTAGGGTACCCCTTACCTTCGTACCCGACAGTAGCCCCCGAGGCCCCAGAGGAGTGACTTAGAACTCCTCTGGGGGCTATGATACGCGTTTCTCGGGGGGAGCGAGAATTGTCCGGAGGGTTTATCCTTGGCCTGCAGGGTTAGTGAGAAATCCGATTCTCCGGGGGGTGTGCGCGAGCGCACCCCGCGGGGGTAGCCCCCGAGGCCCCAGAGGAGTGATTTAGAACTCCTCTGGGGGCTAAAATACGTTATGTAGTGGGGTCTTTAAAGGATACCTGGAGGCGCGGCACCCTGTCGAGGGGTCGATCCCGTTCCTTTTCCTGCAAAGAGAAGTGTTCGAGGGCGGCTGTCGAACCCTACCGAGGGCCAGCCTTCGCTCCCTCGAGCACCGCTGGAGTCAGAGCGCCCCGCCCGAGAGGTCGACTCTGTCTGCCAGGTTACGAGTTTTCGACCCTCTTTCGTCGAGGGGTGCCGTGCGTAGTCGGGCCCTCGAGCCCTCGAATGGCTAGGCCTTCACTACCTCGTAGCGTCCTTCCCACGGATCCTTTCGCTCGGATCGTGGGGTGAAGAGCATCGAGCTATCCTCGTTAGGACGACGAGCCCGAAGTCCTCGGTGAGCTGTTCTCGGGCATGAGTCCATTAGAAATGGCGCCCTGTACGGGTAAAAATCCGAGTGAGAACTCGACCCCGTTCGATAGGGATCGACTAGTGGCCCGGAGGCGTTCTCATTTTAAGCAAGCCGTACGGCTTGCTAAGCACGACCATATGGACCACCAAGGTGCCAACCCCGTTCGATAGGAGTTGGTGGCTCGATGCCTCCCAGCGTAGGGATCCTTAGGTGTTCCTAGGTATGCCTCGGATATGTCCCAGGGAGTCTCGAGAGTTCGTTCCCAAGCCTCCGGGGGCATCCCTGACTCGTGTACTCGAGGGCGGCTGTCGAACTCCGTTCGTGGAGCCAGCCTTCGTTCCCTCAAGATTTGGGGGTGGACCGGAGTCCGATAACCATGGGTCCTTCCTGACCTCAGGTACTCGAGGGCGGCTGTCGAACCCTATGTAAGGGCCAGCCTTCGCTCCCTCAAGATTTGACGGATGGTTCGTCATCCGACGCTATCCTCAGGAGGAGGAGTCCGACCTTGTGGACCGCCGAGGGGAAAAGCAGGTGGTTGTTGTATTGAACTTGGGGACATACCTGTGTCGGAACTCTCGAGGGAGGCTGTCGAACCCCCGGACGGGCCAGCCTTTATCCCTTCGAGGCCATGTATGATTTGCAGTTGACGACCCGAGGCCCTTATCAGGCCTCGAGTACTCGAGGGGGGCTATCGAGCCCGTTCGTAGGCCGGCCTTTGTCCCCTCGAGATTTTTGGGGGTGGACCGAGGTCCTAACCCGAGGTCATCTCTGGCCTCGGGCACTCGAGGGTAGCTGTCGAACCCTCTCTCGAGGGCCAGCTCTCGCTGCCTCAAGATTCCTTACCCTCGAAGACGGTGTTTCCGGCCGCGCGCCTTTTGAGGCGGTGTCCGTTCGGCGCAACAGTGCGGTTACAGCGCGGAGTACGGCGCGGAACCCGATGATAGGATGTTATGCCTTATCCTGGAGGAAATACGAGGAAGGAAGTACAGACGAATTAAATGCGGAGATTCTCTTGCCTGTGCCGGATCCGTCCGTTGGCCTCCCGCGCATAAATAATGAGGGCGAGGCGTCCGGTGCCCTTTACGCGCATTAGCCTTCCCCGCCTCCTTGCCTTCCGTCTTCCTCACCTTCCTCTCTCTGCCTCTGCCTTAGGCGTCCCGCGGGCAAGAAATCTGCGCGAGTGAGAGAGAAAGAGGAAAAATAGGGAACGTACCCTCCGCCTCCAAATCCGAGCAAACCACCGCTCCCATGGCCGCTTTCCAGCTCTTCGGCGCCGGCGCCTGGCCTGCTTCCTCGGTCCGCCAGTCGTATCTGGAGGGGTTGGTGGAGAGCGGGCTTCTCCGGCCCGTCACCTCGACGGAGAGGCCGGAGTGGATAGCTCCGCCACCGGACCACGCCGAGCCCAACCCGCCGGAGGGGTATGTGGTGTCGCTCGAGGCCTTCCACCGGGCAGGACTGGGGGTTCCACCCAGCCGCTTCCTGCGCGCGCTCCTCCTCCATTATGAAGTGGAGCTCCAGCACCTCACTCCTAACAGCGTCAGCCAGGCGGCGGTCTTCGCCGCGGTGTGCGAGGGCTATCTGGGGATCGAGCCCCATTGAGATCTGTGGCTCCACATCTTCAAGGCCAACCTCTTCACCACCTCGGTCAGCAAGGGCGTCCGTCGGGAGGTCAGGGCCGGAGGCTGCAGCATCTACGCCAGGCGGCCTGAGCTCTGGCTCTCTGCGAACCCATCCTCGAGCCATTCCGGGTGGCATTCAGGATGGTTCTACCTGAGGAACGACGACGGTCTGCTCCCAGCGTACACCGGGAGGACACTCAACGCCGAGCCCGAGCGCTGGAGGTACGGCGTTCCGACGGACAAGCAAAAACACCTCAAGGGCTTGCTGGACGCGCTCAGGCGTCTGAAGGGGAAGGGCCTTACCGCGGAGATCGCTGCATCAGCGTTCCATCGACGGGGGGTTCTGCCGCTGATGGCTCGGCCCCTCCGTCTCGACGAGATGGGTCCGGGGGTCGATGTGTCGGGGTGCCGCTTCGTCAAGGAGGAGTTGACCCCAGACCGCGTGGCCAGCCGCGTCCGCCGCTTTTTCGCGGGGGGGTTCGCCCTCAAGGATGTCGCGAAGGTCCCCATGAAGCCGGACGAGGGCTTCTACGAGCTGGTAAGATCCTTCCTTTTACTTTAAGTCCTCGCGCCCGCCCCTCCCGTCCTTTCTGCTTGTTCTCTGACCACCTTGCGTCCCGCAGGGGAATGTGTCCTACAAGCGCTCGCTACCGCCGGTGCCGGAGGACCGGGCCACGAGGGATGCGAACCGCCTCCGCGCGGAGAAGCAGAAGGCCGACAAGGACAAGAAGAAGGAGAGGAAGACCAAGAAGGCTCTAGAGAAAGAGCAGAGGAAGCAGCGTCGGGCCCAACAGAGGCGGTTGGGCCTCGATGAGGAGCTGTCGCCCTCGGAGGAGGAGGACGAGGAGGATGAGGAAGACGAAGAGGAGGAGGGCGAGGAGACGGCGCCTGAGCAGGCGGCCGCTGCTACCGGTGGGGAGGGGGGGTCGACCTCGAAGTCGGCCCCTCCTGTTGAAGTTGGGCCACGGGCGGAGCGCCCCGTGGCCTCGCAAGAAGTCGCGCCGCGGCGGACGCGGTCGCAGACGCCGCGGCCCTCGTCGGGGGGTCGATCGAGCGAGCCCCCGACGCCCGCTGCGTCGACCGCCCGGGTGCCGGGCCCGCCGGCGCAGGCGGAGACCGGCGAGAGGGCGAGGGTGGCGTCGCCGTCGAGGAGTCGATCGAGCGAGCCCCCGAAGCCCACCGCGTCAAGCGCGCGGGCATCGGACCCGTCGGCGCGGGTGGGGGCCACCAAGAAGCCGACGGTGGCGCCGCCGGCCCCTGCTTGGGAGAAGGTGGCAAGTACCGCCTCGACCCCTGCCCCCCAGGCAGTGGCATCCCAGAGCTCGACCAGCCCGGCGAGCGCCGAGCCGAAGCGTCGGGCTCCGAGAGGGTAAGTCGAGCTCGTAGTTGTCGTACGTTTTTTCTTTTTTCGTCGGTGAGGACTCGTGCTTATTATCCCGCACGTGCTCCTTTTTCAGGTCGAAGCGCCGGCTGGGGGTTGCGCTCCCCTCCCCTGCTAAGAAGCTAAAGACGGGGGCTGTGGTGCAAGCCGTCGTCGAGGTTGGTCCGGCAGCCCCGCCCCCTTCGACGGTCGCCCCTGAGGCGGCACCGGCAGCCACGACCCCGGAGGTGGCGGCGCGGGGGGAGGCACAGGGGGCCTCGGCGCCTACCCAAACGGCGGAGGAGGCGGACCCGCCGGCGGTGGTAGCCGTCGAAGCGACGGTCGCGGAGCCTGCGCGGCCGTCGGAAGGGGTCGCGTCCGGCGCCCCGGGGGGCGTGGAGCTCCTACCGACGACGGGCGCGGCCCAGGAGGTGGAGGTGGTCGAGGCCCAGGTTCCTGCGGCCGAGCGGGAGGCCCCGGCTCACCCGACGCCGGGGCGCTGGCCCGAGGGTCTGGCGGCGTTGGAGGCTCGACTCCAGCTCGAGCGCGTCGAGGGCCCATCCGCGCCGGCTCAGGGTGGGATGCTCATGGAATCCACCCCCGCCCAAGTGGACGAGATGGTGGCCGAGTTGGTGGACCCGGCGGAACTGGCCATCATCGCGGCTCCTCGGGCGGAGCCGGAGGTGGCTCGACCTCCCCTCGAGGTTGGGGGGTCGATATCTCAAGGTAAGTCGCACTTTGATTCACTCGAGACGCGGTGGGTTTGTCTCGCTAGGTATTAACCTTTCGGAGCCCTTCATCGCGCAGGACCGTCGACGTCCTCGCGAGGTGGCGCCGAGGAGGAAGCCTCGCCCCTCTCCGATTACCAAGGAGGGGGGGACTTGCGCATTGGCGTCACCGGGCCGATGGAGCAGAGGATCGCCGCCCGCAGCGCGGCGTGGGGCTAGGAGGTTCTCGAGGTGGCGGACCCTCGAGACCCCGAGCGACTCTTCCTCACGCTCGATGACCAGTCCGAGCTTCGACGATGGGAGAACGTCGAGGAGTACCGGGC
Source organism: Microstegium vimineum (assembly GCA_022036555.1). Classification (NCBI taxonomy): domain Eukaryota; kingdom Viridiplantae; phylum Streptophyta; class Magnoliopsida; order Poales; family Poaceae; genus Microstegium; species Microstegium vimineum. The sequence goes on along the minus strand of CM039134.1, from coordinate 21,604,617 downwards.
TTTATTCGAACACTCGGTACGTCGCGCTGCGGAGGTCGCCGCCGCGGACCTACGCGAGGGAATGGAGGTAGGTATAGTTCTACCTTAGATTGTACTTTGCACTGCATGGTTGCCGTTTGTTGACCGTCTTCGTCTTTATCCCTGTCAGTCGCTGCGGGTGAGGTCGTACGAGAAGTCCCAGTACATTCTCCGGGTACAGGGGCAGCTCTCGACCCTCCACGCCTCTCTGGAGAAGGCGAGGGGTGAGGCCGCTCGTGCGAAGGTGGAGGCGGCGACTATCCAGAAGGATGCCGAGTCGAGGGTCGCCTACGCGAAGGCCGGCTACGAGGCTGTCCAGAAGGAAGCCCGGGAGGCCTTGTCGTCGGCGCAGGCGAAGCTCGATGATGCCCTTCGGTCGACCATCGCCGTTGGGCAAGAGCGGGATGCCGCCGTCGAGGCCCAGCGCAAGGCCACGGAGGAGGCCGCCCGGCTGAGGGGAGACCTTGACGTCCTTTCCCGCGAGCGCGACGCTCTGGCCGCCTCGGAGGAGAAGGCGCAGACCCGCGCGACCTCCTTGGGCATGGTGGCGATGAAGCAGAAGGAGGCCCTCGGGGAGGCATACAAGACCATCGAGGGTCTCGAGGCCCAAGTCAGGGACCAGTCCTCTGATTTTGACGCCGTCCGCCATCAGCTCGAGGAGGCCGAGCAGGCCTACTCCGCCTTGGATGTGCAGGCCCAAGGTGAGTGTTTCGGGTGTTTGCGGGGTCTGTCCTGTCTCGACCCTTTTTCTGCTTTCGGGTTTTGATCGTTATGTGCTTGTTTCGGCAGAGCTTGCGGAGGAGAACGCCCGCGCCCAAAAGGACCTGGACAATCTTCAGGGCCTGCTGAGCACCGAGGTGAACCTCAACGCGTCGCTCTCGGCCGCCATCAACACCTTCTGCGACGACCTCTCGGTCAAGCCGGAGCCGGAGCTCGAGGGGGACACTCGGGGGGAATCCCTGCTGCGCCGCTTCTACGCCATGACGCGGGGGGTGACGGAGAACGTCCGAGCCGCCCTGCGTGTGGGGGTGAAGCGGGCCCTCGCGGTCGTCAACTCCTTCTACGACGTGGATCTCAACCTCGTTGTCGACGGGTTCGCCCCCGACCCTCGCGGTCGTCAACTCCTTCTACGACGTGGATCTCAACCTCGTTGTCGACGGGTTCGCCACCGACCCGGATCTGACCGAGGAGCAGAACGACGCGAGGTGTCAGGAGCTGATGGACCACGCGGAGGTGCCCGGAGGCCAGCTGGCGAAACTCTTCGAGCCCGACGTGATCCCCTCGGCGGATGAGTAGTCGTTGGGAGATGTCGACGGGTGGTCGCGGGCCTGCGAGCCATATCTGGACAAAAAGGTCCATGTAATAGTTAGGCCTCTGTACCGATACAATGCCAAGCCCCCGAGGGCTTTTTTTGTATATGATGCATTTTGATCGATGTGTACAGAGTTAATTTTATTCTTTCGAGCTTTCCCTGCTTTTCTTTGCCTGAGTCGACACCTATGAACTAAGTGTTCGACGCACGCTCTTATCCTTGGAAGGGGGGTGGGCGAGTAGGGATACCGTAGCCCTGGGGCGTAGGTGAGTCCCTGACTCGACGGCACTCTCGACCCTTAGGGAACTCGAGGCGTCTTTACTTAGTTCAGAAGCGTACTCGAGGGAAAGAACGAGAGGGAGAGTCGAGTTTCGAAAAAACGTTCCGAGTTTTTCGGAGACCTAGGAGGGGGGTGCCCCCCCTGTTAGCCCCCGAGGGAGGCTCGACTTTGCTGAGGCAAAGTCGAGGCTACCTTAGTGCTGTGGGTGGGTTCGTCTCGTTATTTCTACTTCTCGGGCTCTCCCTGCTTTTTTTGCCTGAGTCGACGCTCGTGAACTAAGTGTTAGACGCACGCTCTTATCCTAGGAAGGGGGGTGGCGAGTAGGGATACCGTAGCCCTGGGGCGTAGGTGAGTCCCTGACTCGACGACACCTCGACCCTAGGGGGTTCGAGGCGCCTTTACCTAGTTACGAAGCGTGCCCGAGGCGAAGAAATGAGAGGGGGTCGAGTTTCGAGAGAAAAGCGTACGGGTTTTTTCGGGGACTTAGGGGGGGGTGCCCTTCTTCCAGCCCCCGAGGGGAGCTCGACTTTGTCCGGGCAAAGTCGAGGCTACCTTCGGGCTACGAACGGACGTGAAAGTGTTTCGAGCACATTTTATTCATTCGAAAATTTGTACATAAATGCGAAAATGTACAAGGCCCTGGGGCCTCAGGGATAGAAGCGACGTAGCTGTTCGATGTTCCACGCGTTGGTGAAGAGCTCTCCCTTCTCGTTCTTCAGTTTGTAAGTGCCGGGCTTCAGCACCTCTGCCACGATGAAGGGTCCCTCCAAGGTGGTGTCAGCTTGTGACGCCCCTTGCTGTTCTGTCGACGGCGCAGAACGAGGTCGCCGACGTTGAGGTCCCTTTTGCGCACGTTCTTATCGTGGTAGCGTCGTAGCGTCTGCTGGTACTGGGCCGACTTGAACAGGGCCATGTCACGAGCTTCCTCGAGCTGGTCGAGGGAGTCCTCTCGGGCTACTGTGTTGGCTTGCTCGCTGTAGGCTTTCAGTCGAGGGGACCCGTACTCGAGGTCGGTGGGGAGGACGGCCTCGGACCCATAGACCAAGAAGAACGGGGAGAACTCCGTAGCTCGACTCGGTGTCGTTCGGAGACTCCATAGCACAGCGGGCAGCTCTTCGACCCATCTCTTTCCATGTCTGTTCAGCCGGTCGAAGATCCTTGGCTTGAGGCCCTGCAAAACCATGCCGTTGGCACGCTCGACCTGACCGTTAGTTCGAGGGTGGGCCACTGCAGACCAATTCACCCTGATGTGGTGATCGTCACAGAAGTCCAGGAACTTTTGGCCGGTGAACTGCGTGCCATTGTCGGTAATGATGACGTTGGGGACCCCGAAGCGGTGGATGATATCGGTGAAGAATAGCACGGCTTGCCGAGACTGGATGTTGGCGATGGGCCGAGCCTCGATCCACTTCGAGAACTTGTCGACAGCCACGAGAAGGTGAGTGTGCCCGCCCTTGGTTCTTTTCAGGGGACCGACCATGTCGAGCCCCCATACTGCGAACGGCCAAGTTATGGGTATCATCTGAAGAGCTTGGGCGGGTAGGTGAGTCTGCCTGGCATAGAATTGGCATCCCCGACAGGATCGGACGAGTTTGGTGGCGTCGTTGACTGCCGTGGGCCAGTAGAAGCCCTGTCGAAAGGCACTTCCTACCAGGGTTCTCGGCGCCGCGTGGTGGCCGCAAGCCCCCGAGTGTAGGTCCCTCAGCAGTGCCCTCCCCTCCTCGAGGGTGAGGCAGCGTTGGAGTACACCCGACGGGCTGCGTCGATATAGCTCGCGGCTGTCCCCGTACAAGACGTAGGTTTTGGCACGCCGAGCTACTCGACGGGCTTCCGTGCGGTCTTCCGGGAGTTTGCCTCGCGTCAGGTACTCGAGGTAAGGCGTGCGCCAATCCGTAGGAGGGGTTGGCACTGCGACGGCCCCGTCGATCTCCATGACCTCTCCCCCGCCCGAGGGGGGATCGGTCGAGGGGGGTGGGTCGACCCCTTGCTCGAGGGCGGGAGCCCCCGAGCCTAGGTCGACGGACGGTGTGTGTGCAGATCCCTCGAGAAGATGTCGGGGGGGACCGTCCCTCGAGTAGACGCAATTTTGGCCAGCTCGTCGGCAGCCTCGTTGTACCGACGGGCTACGTGGTTGAGCTCGAGGCCATAGAACTTGTCCTCGAGCCTTCGAACCTCCTTGCAGTAGGCTTCCATCTTAGGATCGTGGCAGCTCGAGTCTTTCATCACTTGGTCGATTACCAACTGAGAGTCCCCTCGCACGTCGAGGCGTCGGACCCCGAGCTCGATGGCGATGCGCAGGCCGTTGACGAGGGCCTCGTACTCGGCGACGTTGTTGGAGGCGGGGAAGTGGAGGCGGATGACATATCGCATATGGACCCCTGAGGGTGATACGAATAGCAATCCTGCGCCTGCTCCCGCCTTCATCAGTGATCCGTCGAAGTACATGGCCCAGAGCTCGCTCTGCACCTGCGCCGGGGGTAGTTGGGTGTCGGAGAAGCCACGGGAGCCTCCGGGGATGATGATGCAGAAGAGTCAAAGTCCCACTCGGGGAGACGCCTGCCCTCGGCCCACAAGCGTGGGTCAAGCGGACCCTAGGAGAGGGGGCCGTGTCGCCAGCTGGGACCGAGGGAACGGTATCCGGCACCCCAGAGCTCGCACGACGGCGAGCGCGTCGAAGTCGCTCGCGCCTCCTCCTGATCGCAGGCCAGAGTCGCAAGCGGAGGGGCCGTCGTCTGATCCTAGCTGGCTCCGGTGCAGCGGAACTGCTGACGTCTAGGCCACGGGCGGAGGGGAAGACTATGAAGTCGCCCTGGTCCGTAGGAACGAACCCTAGACTGCCAAACCAGATGACGGTGTTGAACGGGAACGGTGGGATGGTGGAATCCATCTGAGAGAGTAGTTCGGAGTTGATCGGCACGCGAATCCCCTACCTGGCGCGCCAACTGTCGGTGTTATGACCCGGGGGTCAAGACCACCAACGAGTAAATTTGTATATCGGGTGCTCCCTCTCTCAGACGTGATGCAAGATGGACACAAGATTTATCCTGGTTCGGGCGAAGAAGGCCCTACGTCCAGCGGGGGAGGATGACTTGTATTATCTCGCACCCAAAGCGTGCTCGTACAGGGGGGGTACAAGCAGTGTTACACGGAGTCGGCCTCCCGAGGGGTCGATCGAGCGTATGTGTGTGTGGTGTGGTCTAGGGTCCCTGAGAACCAAGGTCGGATTGGAGTCCTCAAAGAGAAACCTGGAAAAAGAAGTCTCTGACGAGAGCCCCCCCCCCTTTCATCTACCTCGGCGTCCCCCTTTTATAGACCAAGGGGGAGACTCGAGGGTACAGGGCCCTAATAGTAGAAGTATGGGCGGCGCATCCACGGCACAGTGTCGGCGAAGAGACATCGAGCACTGTGGCGGCGTGGTCTTCCCGTCCTTCAGGCGTCCCCGATCGTGGCATCAGTAGAAGTCGTCGCAGTACAGTATTCGCAGGCGGGCACGAGTCCCATGGCCGAAGTGGGATGGGGCGGATGGGACGTCTTCCGTACCGGAGTTGTTGAAAAGGAGGGGGTCGAGCCCTCGGTCGAGGGGGGGGGGTCGAGCCCCGTATGACTCTGTCACGTTCCCGAAGCCGTCGTCGAGGGTCGCACTATTCGCTTTCCGAGGGGTACTGTAGAAGTCCGTACTTGCGTAGTGGCGGCAGTGGCGGCACAGTCGACGGGAGTCGGGGACTGGACGGGAAGTTGGCGGATTTGACAGCGGACGTAGGCGCCCATGTCGTCAGGTGGGTTTACTTTTACCCATGACGGAGTGGTTGGGTTACTCGAGCCCTCGTTCGCCGACGGTGCCTGGAAGGTCGAGGCGTCGACGGGTTGAGGGGGTCGATGTCGAGGTAGAGGCCGGGGGGTCGTTCGTCCGACCCCTCGTCCGTCGTCGAGGTAGAGCCGGGGGGTCGTTCGTCCGACCCCTCGTCCGTCGTCGAGGTAGAGCCGGGGGGTCGTTCGTCCGACCCCTCGTCCGTCGTCGAGGTAGAGCCGGGGCAGTGGCTGGTTTCCGCAGTCGGTGTAGCGGGGGCCCTCGATTGATGGGCCACGTCTCACCGAACAATAGGCTGATCCTTGCCTTAAAATGGTCGCTATGTTTAGCGTTAATTTATTGAAGGGTTTAGGGTACCCCTTACCTTCGTACCCGACAGTAACATATCAACTTTTTCCTTTGTTGGTACACTAATTGACGGCTATGAAAATCATCTAGTTTCTGGCTGGAGGTGTCCTAATGTCTTGTATTTTTTTGATATTAGGATAAGAGCATGTGCGTCGACGATATTAGTTGGACACCTAGAACCTGTAGCACTGTAGCTGTGTGGGTTGGCGTCCGCCCTCATTTGTCATTGTGTTGACTCTGATTCCATGAACCAACAAATAGTACCGAGATATAGACTGATAAACCTTTGTTTGGGGGTGGGCGAGAGTGAATTTGATCTTGGCTCTTTTCGTCTGAGCTTATAAGCCAAAACTAGTCCTACTAAATTCAACCATGGAACATTATTTTTCTCTCATAACAAATTAACCACATCCACAATAAAATCTGCTGAACAAAGCTAGCCCTTATTTCAACTTTTCAGGAGTGAAGGGTAGCATAAAGTCTAGTCGAGCAGATTGTGTGGTTCTACAAAGTTAGAATTGATGAACGGTTGGCTATTCTCTCCGTTTGTAGAAGGTTAAGATTCAGTTTCTACATTGCTGGATCACATATGCACGAAATCACTACCAAAATCTAAAACTTCTCCTAGTGAAGTGGAGTTCTCTTAGTGTTTTTCTATTTAAAATTTAGTACAAACTTTGTCTAGTAAATGTCTCCTAGGGAGAATTTTCATATGCTATGACTAATGGTAGTATTTTACTACTAATTAAAAACACTAGAAGAAGTCCACCATTATAGTAGTGAATAGATAAATGCGTGCTTTGTGTGACTGAAATCATATTTTCTTTTGCATCTGGTTCGATTAATGGTGTGCACGATTGATAAATGGACTGATGTTGTTTTAACGTACTCCATCCGTATCATAATTAGATGACGTTTTGGACAAGTTTTGAGTCAAACATTGGGAATATAAATCATCAATAATTTTTAAGTTGTTGAGATTTGAAATGCGGAAATTATATAAATAGATTTGTCTTGAAAAACACTTTCATAAAAGTATACATATATCATTATTTCATAAATATTTTTATAAAAATAATAGGTCAAATTGTGTTTGTGTGAACGTGTCACTGTTTAAAATGTCATCTAATTAGATACGAAGGGAAGGGAAGGGAGTACCCTGAGACTTAATTACGTGTCTCCGGCCGAATCCGATTTTTTCTTCCGAAAGTTGTGCACATAGGGCCACGATCTGATGGCGTGCACGGCACTACGGACCAGGATCCGACGTTTGAATGCCGTAATCCGGAGTCAAATGGGCGAGATCTGGGAGACACTGTCGGCGGGGGCGCGCGCCAAGGGAAACAGTGTCCGCGCGCCTCGACTTTGACACTCTTCTATTTGTACTCGTTAAGTTTTGACAGATGTGTCCTGACACTCTTCTTCTATTTATGTACCACTGACACTCTTCGATGGCAGCTGGACACGTATTCATTGACTATCGTAAGACACCGCACATGCCTTCGACGTGCTACTAGAAGATCGAGACTTGAGTCGAGACGCCTGACACACGTACATGGGCGGCCCTCCATGCTTACACCAGCATCGTGTAGGACTGTAGCCGAGTAGAGACAAAGCGAAGACGAGAGCCAGCAGCGTCAGTGATCCGTCCCACGCGAAGCCATACACGGGTCCCCGCCCAGCCCGTCGTACTAGGTACTACTTATACTACTGGTATAATTCCGTTCCACACACTGACCTTACGAGCAGCAGCTCGCGCAGAAATCTAGCATGGCGGCCTCATCAACATCAAAGGCGTCGTCCGGCATCAAGTCGCCCGCCATGGACGACGACGACGCAGCTGCAGCCGTCAAGACCAAGAAGGGCGGCGGCGGCAGAGGGGCGTTCCTCGCCCACTTCTTCCTCGGGCTCTCCGTCGTCACCCTCTGCGTCGTCGTCTACACCCCGCGCTACTTCGTCTCCGGGCCCGCAACGTCCTACGGCGCCGCCATCGTCGTCATCTCCGCGCCCAGCCCCAGCTCCACGATCACGTCGTCGTCAGCACCACCACTCGGGCTGGAGCACGTCGAACGCGGCGACACGCCGCTGCATCTGCAGCATCAGCATCAGCATCGTCAGCAGGTGGTTCTTGACAACCAGGTGGGCTCGCCGTGCGCGTCCCTGCCCAGCCACACCATCTGCTGCGACCGTTCCGACTACCACTCCGACGTCTGCTTCATGTCCGGCGACGTGCGCACGGACGCCGCGTCCCTATCCCTCCTGCTGTTCCCGCCGCCGGATCCCGCCGCCGCCGTGACGGAGGAGGAGCGGATACGGCCCTACACGCGCAAGTGGGACACCTACATCACCAAGACCATCCACGAGGTCACGCTCCGCCGGGTGGCCGCGGCGGCCGAGCACCGGTGCGACGTCCGTCACGACGCGCCGGTGCTCGTCGTGACGGCGGGCGGGTACAGCCACAACATGTTCCACGTCTTCAACGACGGGTTCCTGCCGCTGTGGCTGACGGCGCAGCACCTCCGCCGCCGCGTCGTGCTCGCGGTGCTCTCGTACACCCCGCGCTGGGCGGGCACCTACGGCGACATCCTCTCCGGCATCTCCGGGTACCACGTCATCGACCTGCTCAGGGACACGAGGACGCACTGCTTCCCTGGCGCCGTCGTCGGGACTCGCTACCACGATTACCTCGCCGTCAACTCCACCAGGCTTCGGGACAACAGGACCATCGTCGACTTCCACGACTTCCTCGCCGGCGTGTACGACGACGAGCCCACCAAAGCTGACAACGGCGGCAGCAGCAGGCGGCGGCCACGGCTCGGGATCGTGTCGCGCAAGGGGAGGCGGGTGATCGAGAACCAGGCGGCGGTGGCGCGGCTGGCGACGTCGGTCGGGTTCGACGTAGACATCATGGAGACGGCCACCGGCGTGCCGCTCTCGGCGGTGTACGCGTCGGTGAGCTCGTACGACGCGCTGCTGGGCGTGCACGGCGCCGACCTGACGGCGTTCCTGTTCCTGCGCCCCGCCGGCGGCCGCGCCGCGCTGGCGCAGGTCGCGCCGCTGGGGATCGCCACGCTCTCGCGCAACCTCTTCGGCGTGCCGGCGGCCAGGATGGGGCTGTGCTACGAGCAGTACGACGTGACCGCGGTCGAGAGCTCACTGAGCCGCAAGTACCCGGCTGGCCACGTCGTCGTGGCCGACCCGGCGCGGGCGAGGCGGGAGCAGGGGAAGCAGGAGTGGGAGCTCGTGGAGCACGTGTACCTACGCGGCCAGAACGTGAGCCTGGACCTCGGCAGGTTCCGGGAGACACTGGCCAGGATCCACTCCAGGCTCGTCAAGGTCAAGGAGCGACACGTGTCCAGTTCACCGGATGCATCACCGCAAATATAGGTGTGTACTGCTGCTAGATAGAGGTCATTTACCCCACCGTTTCTAAGTAGTAGACGACGTTTGTACGTGGTGCTATAAATATTTGGTATTTTATTTATACAATTTAGTGATATAAATTAATTTATTTAGAGCTGAGGAAGTATCAGTGTACTTTGATTATAGCATCCTCCCCGTATCTTTACTTGTCTAACTAAGATCTTGTTTAGATATACTTGCATCTACGGCATTGTTCATCAACATTACTCAGTGTTTTTCTTTCACAACAAATTAACATAAACTAAATTTCAACAAAATGAATAGCACCTGAAATTCAGTTTAAGTTTCATCTTAATTCACTTTAGCACACGTATATTAAGATGGATATATGTGTATCCAAACGAACTAAGTGTTGGTTTTTTAGGTTTTTATGATTCTATGTTCCTTCAAAAACAATGTATAAAAACATTAAATGACATCTATGGTTGATTCATGTGCCAGTCTAGCATTCAGGATTCAGGACATACCAAAACATTCAAAATTTTATATTTTTATAGACATTTGAATTTTGTCCACAGTCATTCATAGTTTAACAATTCGATCTCGAATTCTTTCAATTGATCAGTGATTTCTTCATGTAGCCTGCCATTGGCGCATTCCATCTTTTATACCTGTGCTCATTCCATCTTTTATTTGCCTATTGTAAGCAACATGTACAAAGAAAGGCAGTAGGAAGCACTAGAAATAATTGGAAAGATATGGTACTTATGCCAGTACAAACTTTAGAGATAGCTGAATTGTAGATACACTTCAAATTTTGATGACATTATAGTCAACAGTGAAGGAAAAACAGGAAAGTTTTTTCTTCCATGAACTTGAGCTGTTGACTCTGGTTTGCAGGAATTTGCTTGATATTCTCTGTATCCACTTCCATGGATTCCTTTGACTTCTCAGCGTCACATTCTTCCCCAAACCATGGCAAAGTAGCATTTTCACCGGTGGAGATGCAGCATGAACATGATCAGCTGTATCTTAGTGCATGGAGCAGGCAGTTCAGCGGAACATGTTAAAAAGTGTCAGGATGGTCAGCTACTGGTCTCCAGGGAAACAATTGATAATGGACCTCTAGGCGAGGTTTTCAAAGGCAAGAGTTGCCAGTCAGCATCCAGCATCTGCGGACATCTTATCTGACCAATGGACTTCAACTTGTGAGTTGCATTCTCCAACCGGAATCCTACAAATGCCTAGTAGCAATGCAGTGCCATTAGAGAACCACACAAGTAACAGTAGCTATCTCATGGAGAGGATGGTGAATTCTCAGACTGTCCCAACACTCCACTAAGTGTTCATCAGGCTGGTCTTGTTGGGACCCCAAATAACTGAAACCATGTTGATTTCATGAGTTTGCTGATACTGGTTTTCAGTCGAGTCTTGTAACTCCTGTTTTAGTTGTTATATTATGTCCACGTTATGTTGCCTTTAATTTTCGATTCAGGTGGGTGTACCAATAATTTCTTTCCTTCTTCCCTGCAAAGGATTTGAATTCCAATCTGAGATTGGGTATTCATGTGGGTTTCCTAACATGAAGGTATTATGCATATTACGAACTTCTGATTTCCATTGAAGAAAGATTCCTTTAGATTGTAGAAGCTGCATTTTGTTCAGGCTTTTCAAGTGCTATACGTGTGCTCTATTAAACTGTGAAAAGCAGCCAGCGACAGAGTAAATCACTGTCAGCTCACATTATACCTGGCTTAGAGCATCTCCAATGGTTTTGTATATTTTAATTAACAAAATTGAGAGTTTGCCAAGTCCTAAATAAATATGGCAAAGATAAAAAGAGTCAATCTCCAACGGTTTGGCAAAATTGACTTGACAATTAACAAAATTGACTTGGCAATTACCAAAATTGCGGCGGCGAGAGAAAATGCACAGGTCGAACGCGAAAAATGCCAAGCACGATCCGCTAGGCATATATGTCAATTCTTCCCAGGAAATTACCAAGTTAACAAAAATGCAAAGCCTATTTGCCAAACCGTTGGATAGGAGTTTTTTAGACTTTTTTGCATAAACAAGAATGCAAAGTCCATTTGTAAAACCGTTGGAAATGCTCTTAACAAGGCTTCAGATGGCTTAACAAGATTTCAGAAACTCGATCAATAATGAACATACTGATAAAAGTTGCAGAAACAACATAATAAACCTGCACATTTCAATTGAAATGGGACAATGTACATACAAAATCTATATATTGGGAAGTCAATATAACATGCGATTGTGATTGGGTTTCTTGCAGCATCACAATCCAAAGACTTAATAATCATGTACAAATAAATTGGCTGATCTGCTCACTGAATCAACATCATCAAATAACTTGTTGGTTGACACACAGGGCAAACAACAATCTAACTAGAGTACATCAACTACCTCAGCGTAACACTACACAGTCAAGTTGGCGTCTCTGCTGCAACATCTATGCTATATGATCAGTCATCTTCGGCCGCAAACCACGGCATGTTGAGCGCGGCAACGGCGGTGAGCCTGTCCTCGGGGTTGTACTCCAGCAGACCTTGCAGGACGTCATACCCAGCCGGCGACAGCCGCTCCTCGGGCACCCTCTCGCGCAGCTTGCTTGGCCCCGAGACACCCAGCGGCATCAAGGAGACGTCGTCAGGGATCCCTAGGAGGTTGACGACGCTGATGAGCTGCTGACACAAGTCTTCCTCCGGATCAAAGAGTGGCTGTCCGGATACGAGGTCCGCCAAGATGCATCCGAGCGCCCACGCGTCGACGGGCGCGCCGCAGTCCTTGTCGCTCAGAAGCAGCTCCGGCGCCATGTACCCGGGCGTGCCTTCGGGACCCATGTCGCCGTCGTCCGTGGGCGGCGCGAGCACGGACGTGGCGAGGCCAAGGTCGCAGATCCTGAGGCGGCCGTCTTGTGCGCCGACGAGCACGTTCCCTGGCTTGAGGTCGCGGTGGACGACGCCGTGCGCGTGCATCGTCGAGACGCCGGCCAGCAGCTGCTTCATGGCGCGGCGCGTCTCCGGCTCCGAGAACGGGCGGCGGCGCGAGCTGATGGCGTCGTAGAGGCTGCAGCCAGGAACGTACTCCATGACGAGATTGAGGCGGTGCGTGTCGGAGTCGGAGCCGCGCGCCACCTCCTTGAGCCGCACCACCGCCGGGTTGGCGGCGCACGCGGCGAGCATCGCGGCCTCCCGCAGCAACGCCGCCTCGCCGCCCGCGTGGAGGCTCGACTTAATCGCGACGATCTCGCCGGACTCCAAATGGCGTGCTTTAGAGACGGCGCCATATCCTCCGTGCCCGATCCTTTTGAGAATCTTGTAGGAGTCGATGGTGCTGATCCGCGGCTTGCTAGCGTTTCTTCCTGCTCCTCCTCCTCCTCCTCCTTGGTGTTCCGATTGTTCCTTGGCGGCGGCGTGGGGGCGGCAGCACCTTGGGGCCAAGACGGCGACCGCCATGGCAGTGTTGTTGTTGGCGAGTCGAGTCTCACCTTGCGGCGGCGGGGCAGAGACGCGCTTTATATAATTGTCATTGCTCGAATGGAGTCGGGACTCGAGCGCGCATGCCGTTGCAGTCCGACTCCGACCGTCGCAGGCACAGCCACGAACGAATAAGGCGGCGAGGAGGAAGGAGGTCGGCGTTCGTTTCCGTTTCGAGGAAAAAAAAAGAAATCTCTGCGACACAGGGACTCGCATGCCCCGCCCCCCAAGCTTGAGCACTGGACTCTTGGCCACGCGCGGCCCACATACGCGGACGAGCACGGCCGACCTGTGCGGGCGCTGCGAGCGCGTTTCCAGTAGGGTGCGTGTATTTCATTTTTTTCTTGCCTCTTTATTCTTCTGTATATATAAGACACATACAACTAGTATTTCATGTACATGTTCGTAACGCTGGTTTCTTTTTTCCCCCTTTTCTATACTTTTCTTATATTCTCTTATATTTGTTTCTCTTCTCTAATATATTATTTTCCCTGTTTCATGTTTATATTCTTTTTGCTCGGCTTTTGCAGGATATACACGGAATACACAGGTTAGATCTAACAGCTCACACTCACGTATAAAGCCCTAATGAGTTTTTCTCCTTTTCTGTTTTTCTAATTTTCTATTACTTTTCCCCTTCTTTTCTTTACTGTTTTTACAGTTTTATTGTTTTTACAGTTTTATTCTTCTATTTTATTCTAATCAATATTTTTATTTTTTTACCATGTTTAACTTTTTATTTTTTAGATGGAATGATTTAAAGTTATCTTTAGATTGTGATAGGTTCTATAATATATTTAGATTGCTTAATTAATATCATGTGATATTGTTTTATATTTTCTCAAGATTTTTCTTATTTTTTTTACTTTACGTTAATTAAGTAGTTTATTTTTATTTTACTTTTAAAATTTGTTCTACAATGTATTTTTTTGATGTTTAGTACATATACATTGATGTTCTAAGAATATTTTTTGTTATGTTCGGTATTTTTTTCTTCTTTTTATTTGACTCTAATTAATTACTTCACTAATTTTATTATGTTATTTACATTTTTATGATATTTGTGATGTTCACATAGTGTACATATGATTTTCTATGATATATTTAATAATGTTCATTTATTATTAATGTGATGTTCTATAATATATTTATGATGTTTCGTCACATTTTTCTGTTTATTTGACTATGTTTAGTTACTTTACTAATTTTATTTTTATTTTTTAATATATATATGATGTTCGTGTACTATGTATAATATAATGTTCTATGTTATTTTTCTGTGATGTTCGTGTATTGTTAATGTGATGTTTGATGATTATCTTTAAATATAAATTTATTATGAGATAAAGTTTTTTAATTTATTGAAATATACACACGAAAGTGATTCTTGGTTGTCTCCTTCACTGAGTGTCGCTCTATCACCCTTGCCAACCCACAATCTAGGCACGGAATTAAGGGGGCCCAGTCTCTTCTCCAATTAGAAACTCCTCCGGATACCACCTCACTAGACACTAGGCCTAAACCTAGAGCAATCGCATGAGCGGTGGTCTAACTAACCTAAGCACTTTGCAAAAAACATCCATGCTAATCACCAAGTGTATCACTAAGCACTATGCATGTGGAGAGCACTAGAATTGTGTATCAACACACTTAGTATGTTTCCTCAAGTTTCCACGCTCCATTTTTGGCCGGCCATGGGGTATAAAATAGGACACAAACCAAATAGAGCCGTTGGTTGCTTCAGAGCCGTTTTTTCTGCGTTGCTCCGGACCAGACTCTAGGGGTGGTCCGGACCAATTTGCAATGGTCCGGATCCAATGAAATCTTTATAAATGTCCAAGGAGCTCGTCAATGGTGATATAATACAAACAAAATGAATTAGAAGTGAATAATAGGATTTATGAAAAAAGAATAGCTATAATCCAAAGAAATAAATATATGTACGAGGATTAGAATAAAAAAGCGAGAAATAAATAAGAATTACATCGTACTTTCTCCATCTCGAATTACAAGACATTACAATTGTCTTGGAGAGTCAAAATATCTTAAAATTAACCATACTTATATAATAAAATAATAATATTTATGATACTAAATAAATATTATTAAATTCTTTATTAATTATATTTGTATAATATATTTATTTGAGGTCATAAATATTTATAAAATTTTCTATAATTTTGATTAAACTTGAAACACTTTGGCTCAAAAAATGAATGTCTTATTTAGAATAGAGAGTAGGCTACAAAGTAAGAACCAAACAATTTCTACGTGTCACGGGGAGCACACCTGCGCCTTGTTCATTTGGTTTATTAGCCCGACTTATCATCCATGGTAGAATGTTTTTATATCACAATAAAATAATAAAAAATAACATCAACCAGTTTATTAGCCACGAAAACAATCAACCGAACATGCCACTGGTGTTTAGGTATTTAAAAGCAGGGGAAATCGCATTGTGGTGGTCAGTAGGACGGTTGGGATGGATTGATTGCAGGACTAGAGTTTTTGAACATTTTCTATTTTTTTCCTCAGTCTAAGTGTTGTTTTCAATAACTATTGCAATTAACATTTTTGTATATATTGTGTCACCGGTTGCTATACCTGTTGGGCAAGGTTCTACATGGTCTTTCTCGTGTAGAAAAGAAACTCATTGGGTGACTCATATTTCTAAAGCATAGGTTTATGACGCCGATCCTCTTATCGAGTTACGGGTTCATGTATATGGGCGGGGTATGGTATTCAAGAGTTTTTCCGAGCTGAAGTAAGTAGCTTTCTACCTTAATGTACAATAGCTTAGGTTGTTTAACCCGATAACCTAAGATTTTTTTATATATATTGTCCCGACGACTTATATAAATAAACAACTTAAAAGTCATAAGAAAGTACACGTTCCATGTTTTCTAATGTTGAATTAGGGCGTCACAATTTATCTAGTTATATTTTGACGACATATTGAATCAATAAGTCTCTAGAATCGATAAGTGCGGATGCAAGAAACAATAATGAACCATATCGGCAGGTATTTATCTGTATAATTTTAAAATAAGGATGGTGTTTTTTAAAATAAATATACAAAATATACATGAAATCTAAGAAAACAGAAGATCTTTCGGGTTTCGGCCCCAACTTCCACCATGGAACATTGGGACCCACATTTCACCCTGGGCCCAGTGCTCAGGCAGTCAGGCCACAGCACAGCCCGCCCTTCTACCTACTTTGGCGCCAAAGGATTCGAGTTTTTGCCGCCAAAACCCCGCGGCTTCTTCTCCCCCCGCTCCCTCCTCTCCGTCTCACAACCCCACTCAGACGCCCCCCTAGCCTAGCGCGCGCGCGCGGACGCAGCCAATATGCCGGGCCATCCAACCCCTGCCGCCGCGCGCTTCGGCGGCGTCACATCCCGCCGCCACGCGGAGCTGCTCCTCCACAGCGGCGTCGAGGGCGTCTCTGTCAAGGACCTCCGCCTCCGCCGCGTCGTCCCGCCCGCCGCCGGCTCCCTCGACACCTCCCCCGAGTGCGTCGCACCCGTGAAGCCCGGATCTGTCGAGAGCACGCCTCCGGAGGCCGTGGCGGCTGCTGCTGCGGCGGCGGCGGCCGGGGACCTTGACCGGAAGTTGGTAAGTCGGGCGCGCGTTTCTCGATTTATCTGGTGCCTGCTTGCATTTCCGCTCCGTGATTTCAGCATCTGATTTCTGGATTGGTTCCCCTCTGGATCAGGTGCCCCCGCGGTCCAAGCTCGTCCGCGACCCGCGCTCGTTTGGGTATCGGCGCCTGCTGCCTTTCCTCAACGAGATGACGAAGAACGGTAACATCCTCCCCGTCTCCCTCCTAGATTCGTCTTCGCTTAGCCCGGCTCGCGTTCCTGTGCTTATGCTGTCTCCCTGCTCGCCCGTGTCCTGGTGGTTCAGATAGCTCAATCGGCAAGGAAGTGCTCCCGCAAGACACGGCTGCGCACTCAAAGGATGGGCTCGGCGGATCTGTTTCTCGGTTGGCTGGTGAATCTATAGGCGTTAACCACTGTGAACCTGAAGCCATGGATTCTGTGGTGCCGGTGGTGGTAAACACTGGAGGAGACACCGATGTGAAGGGTGCCTGCAGCAATGTCACCGAAGAGACCAAGACTCTCCCTCATGACCTAACCAACAAGCCGGTGAGTTTGATGTTGGAGCATCTCCATGCCCATATTTTCTACTAGCTGTTTTTGGCAGCAGGATATGGTTTTGCGCGTGGTTTTCTACTAGCTGTATAGGAAGACTCTATGTTGTTGCTACTCAGCTAGTTTCATTATCACTTATCAGCTCGTGAACTGTATGAGGATTAAAACCTTGGGGATGACGAAAAGTCCAAAACCTTGTAATTTTGTTTCTTCTGTTATGAAATTGGGGTTTGTGTGCTGTGGGAAAAGGCATTACCATGATCATATTTTCAGATTGCTCCAGTCCATTATGAAATTGATGTAGAATATATTGTTTTATGTGTTCCAGTTGCTTGCCCGATGCACAACGTCAAGGTTTGTTCATCATCCAAGCTCGTTCAGCTACAAGAGGATGCTGCCATTTCTCATGGAGAATGGTAAGATACCTGCTCAGTGTTTAATTTGTGGTGATTAATTAGATTTCGTTTGCCTCACTGTGTGCTGTTGCCTTGCTATCTCAGAAATCTCTGCTCAGGAAAATGACAGGGTCAAAATTCGAAAAGTTGCAGAGGAATGGGAGCCAGCATCAAATGAGAATGATGCCTCAGCCAGTGGGCAACAGTGTCTTGTTGTCTCTGATGACTCTTCTCAGGAATGCAACAGAGCTCAAGCTGAAATAATGGAAGAAGAAAAGCCACCAAAAGCAGATGTGAATCATGTTCTTGATGACAGACAGCTTCAGCCTCCTGTTATAGAAGTGTCTCCTGATTGCAGTGCAGTTGAAGTGCAAAATGTCATGCAGCAAGAAGCTTTAGCTTCAAGTCAAGGGCCCCTAACTTCTTTTGAGGGTGAATTAACATCAGATGGGGACAATGTCCAGGCTGTTGGTCAACATCAGCTTGTTGTATCAGAAGAGTCTCCAGAGGAATGCAAAAGGGATGAAGTCAAAAGTAGCATTCAAGATGAAGCAGTAAAATCAGACGGGGGCTATGCTCTGGATAGCAGAGAGTTTCAGCCTGCTGCATCAGAAGTTTCTTTAGAAAACAGCATGGTTGAAGTGCAAGGGGCTGCACAAGAAGATCCGTTACCTTTAGATGGAGTTGAGGAAAGTTCAGACAAGGGTGACTATGTTTCCAAAGAGCAGGCTCAGTTCTGTGTCACAAATGAATCCTTGGCTGCACAGCTGCAAGATAATACTGAACTCGCTGAAGTACCGCAGTGCCAAAACTTGGAATCAGGATGTCATGATGTTGGATTTGGTAGCCCTACCAACAGAGTGATACCATTGTTGCATCAGCATTGTGCACAACAACCTCAGGATTCTGTGGTTTCTCTTGATCAGCTTCTTGACGATGCATTACAAATGGTCTGCAGACCTTCTGATCCCTGTGCTGTTGACAGATCCTTATCAGTAGAAGAAATGTCTGGATGTATTCCGTTCACTGAATCACCATCAGGGAAAGCAGGCATATCACGGCCAAGTGGTGCCCATTCAATGGGAAAAAGAGCTCTGTCTCCTAAGAAGCTTTCTCCAAAGAAAGGAATACTCAAGAGGAGTACAAGGGGGTGTAAGGGTGTTTGCATGTGCTTGGACTGCTGTACGTTTCGTCTACATGCTGACCGAGCTTTTGAGTTCTCTAGGAAGCAGATGAAAGAAGCAGATGACATAATGAGTAACTTACTGAAGGAGGTGTCCAGTCTTAGGAATCTGCTGGAGAAGCCTGCTGGCCAAGTAAGTATAAATCCGTGCAAGATTTTGTTTCTTTTTCTTTACCATGAAGTTTTTCTGCAGTTAGGAATGCTATATCCACTCTTCACCAGTATGACGAGTCTTAAATTGACTTGTGATCATCTGATCTGAATACTTTATTAGGATCAGGACCTATATCTCCTAGGATATGTTTTATATTAGAATTTTGTTAGGCTTTTAGGAATACTTTTTCATGATAACCCCACAACACTAGGTTTTTGTCTTCTGCGCCTATGGAGTTTCTTGCTAACATGGTTGTTAGCATAATTTTGGGCAGCATGGTTGTAGAGTGTCTGAATCTATGTGTTTGGCAACCATGGAAATGCAAGGATGCATTCCATGCCATAAATTTTATCCAGAACTGATCCAACCATTGTGACCATAAACTGTCATTTATGCCTTTTTTTTTGGTTGGTCACTGATGACCTGTAAACATTGTAAAAGTCCATATCAACCTTACTCTAGTTGAATAAAGTGTACAACAAGGTGATTTCTACCCAGTACCCTTGTAAAACCTATGACTTAGCTGCAATCATGTATTGTATATTTGTGGTTTGTGTTAATTCATGTATGATGTGTGGGTTATCCTAGGGGGGAAATCATAATTGTTTGTTATTTGTCGAACTATTTTCATATTGAGAAAGACCTGTTACATGTGACGATTGAATGAACTTGAACATGTTACATGGAAACTTATTCTGTCAAGGGTTATAGCTTTGGACTGTCATGTGCCCGAGCTTCCCATCTAGTACTTTGCATTATTGATTGGCTCTTTCAGTGCTTCGAAATTCGTGAATATGCTTGCTAACTGCCCAGCAGTTTTGAGTTCACCAAAGTTTACAAAATGCTCAATTCTTATCATCATTGGAAATTGCAGCGGGAATCAACACAAGCAGCTTGCAGACATGCCTCTCGGGTGGAGGAGGTGGCCAGAAACCGTTTGCCAGCAGATGTTCGTGGATCTAAATTCCCACTGCAGAATCCCTGTGAGTAGTTGTTGTGTCCTGAAACTGCTTAATGTCCCTAGTTTTGCTTGACCTGACTAGGCAGGCAAATGCGAGCTGATCCATGGAAGCTAACCTATTGTTTGAACTCAGGGACCAAGGGTTAGATTCACCGAATATGTTGAGGAAAAGAAGGCCGCATCATCTCCACGCAGGAGCAGCAGGAGGTGACTGAATTTCAGAAGGTGGTGGTGACCTGGCCTGCCGGCCTAGGCATCGTGTTACTGAATTGTTCAGTACATAAATTTGTGCTGCTTGGTGAACCTTGTGCACGCTTCAATCTCCGCAACTTTTGAATACAATGTGATGTGCTGTGGACAGTGATGGTTGAGTGGTTGTCCTAGGCACAGAGTTGGAAGACTAAAATGAAATGAAATGTGGCTGGAGTTTTTGCGAACTGGAACTTGTCTGTTTGCAAACTTTTAGCGGTGAAAGGGTGGTTCCTTGCGTTTGCGTTTGACTGTTTGTACTAAATACTGTGCACTCCCTATATTCCAAATTGTAAGTCGCTTTTGCTACCCTATATATCTAGGTATACTATAGATACATATTAAAGGCTATATGTCAAAAAAGCCAAAATGACTTGCAGTTTGGAAAGGAGGGCATAAGATTTATTATATATACATAGACAATTGCTTCAGATTCGTTCAGTTGGCAAGGCCAGCAAAGCATTAGTGAGTGATTGTTCGTTTCAGGCCTTTTATGGCCTGGAAATATGGGTGTGTCTGTTAGGTGGAGACTCTTGCGGCCCAATTGCAAGAGAAACAGAACAGCGTTTTGGTCGCGTGAGATGAAACTGAAGAATCTCGAGTTGAGTTGTGTCATTGTGTGGAGTCGTGTGTAAGTGTAAGTAGTAAGATGGTGGATGGCTATACTACCAAGCCTCTGAAAGTAAACAATCGACTGCAAGTCTATGAAAGCAAACAATCGGGTTTCTTGCTGCTTCACTGAACACCTAGATTACAGTTGATGCATCGACATATATTTAGTCGGCAGAGCACAACAGCCACAGAAACACTTGCTAGTTGGTATGCACAGGGGGTACTGATACAGATACTTACTGACTGACTGACATAATAAAGCGTAGGAGTAAGTACTTACATATATAGAGTAGTATATATAGGCAGATCATAGATGGTAAGGTAAACAAAACAAGAAAGATCCCGGTTAGAGGTTAATCAAGGGTCTGTGGTGATGTGCACCCGATGGCGATGAGGAAGATGGCGGCGAGCGCGAAGAAGATGATGGCGTGGACGAAGATGGAAGCACCGCTGGTCTGGAAGTTGCCGAACTCCACGAAGCGGCCCCCTTGGCCGGCAGCTGCAGCAGCAGGCCCGGCGAGAGCAGCACGAACAGCACCACCGCCACCACCACGGGGCCCCAGTCGGCCATCTTGACTTCTTGATGAGGCTTGAGAGTGGCTGCTGTTCAAAGCGGATGCAGGAGCACGGCAGCGTGCGCCTATAAAAAGCAAGGGAGGGAGGGGCTGCTGATCACTGACGCCGACCGAGACCGACTGTACTACTCGCAACCAAAACCAAAACCAAACCAAATCAAAGCAGCTGGTTTGCTCTGCTGCTTTGGCAGTTTGGCCTTTGGCCTCTGGTGGAGACTGGAAAGCAATGCAACGGCAACGCCACTTGTATATACTGACTGCTGGCTGCTGCTGCTGCCATGGGCGGACGTGAACTTGTGTGGGCACGCTTTCTGGACAGGACAGCGGGTGCGTGGGCGTGAGCACCAATCATGCACCGAGCTTTCTGCGCGCCGGAGAGGTTGGGACGTTGCCATCTCATCTCTCGCCTCACGTCCTCGTCTCATCTGCCCGTGGCTGGCTCCGTCGTCCGTGCATCCACTCACTTCACCACCTGCCCAGCCCACCTCGCCCCGTCGTCATTCACCGGCGCCTCGTGTCGCGACGTGACTGGTGGGAGCTGCCTGAGAGCGCCTTTGCGACTTTGTGGTGCGTCGTAACACCCCTTTCCATCTCTTGCCCACTGACGGGCACACCTGCTAGTCGACTAATAGGTACGCGCCCGAACAAAAAAAAGTCCATCAAGCAGCACAACTCTCTTTGGGTCCCCATGTGGCTAATCGCTATTGTTGTTGATGGTTTATACTGGTCGATGGCATGCACATATGTTCTTATTGTTGAGGAAACCACAAATTTACATCCATCTCTAGCATGCACTGTTATGAATAAGTTTAAATAACCATAAAAATTACATGTATATATGTTTCTAAATTGCCCACTATTGTGAAAACCTAACACGCACGCACGCGCGCGCACACACACACACACACACACACACACACACATATATATATATATATAATATCAATAATCTTGAAAAAAACTCTCCTTTAAATCTTTAATGCATCACAAGAATTCATTTAAAATTACATAACATGACAATAATTTGTGTAAGTTGTTACTTTAGATGGCATAATATATATTTATTTTCTAAAAAAATAGTACTACACATAATGTTTTGATAGAGAAAATTCAATATCTTACACTAGTAGAAAAATGCTCTTTAGTCCCGGTTAGAAATGGGCTTTAGTCCTGGTTTCCCAACCGGGACTAAGAATCCGAGACTAAAGGGGAGGACATTTAGTCCCAGTTTGTCACAACCGGGACTAAAGGTCCTGCTAGCTTCAAAAAAAAAATTCCTCTCATCACTGTGCCTCAATCCGAGACTAAAGGAGAGGACATTTAGCCCCGGTTTGTCACAACCGGGACTAAAGGTCCTGCTAGCTTCAAAAAAAAAAAATCCTCTCATCACTGTGCCTCAATCCGAGACTAAAGGGGAGGACATTTAATCCCGGTTTGTCACAACGGGACTAAAGGTCCTGCTAGCTTCAAAAAAAAAAAAAATCCTCTCATCACTGTGCCTCATGAGAATCAAACCCAAGACCTCAAGCATAGCCTCGCATGCAACTTATCACTCCACCTACACAACACATCTAATAATGAATGAGACGTTTTCCTTTTGAACCAACTCAGCAAGAGACCTTTAGTCCCGGTTCGTAACACTAACCGGGACTAAAGGGTCTACCTTTAGTGCGGATTGGTATTACCAACCAGGACTAAATGTCCTGATACCCTTAGTCCCAGTTTTTAACACCAATTGAGACTAAAGGAGACCTTAAAGAGCCTCACCTGCAAAAGACTGCTGCACTAGCCGTTGGACAAGAGATTTTAGTCATGGTTGGTATTACCAACCGTCCCGACCGCAAAAAATACCGAGACTAAAGTCAAATTTGCATTCGGTTCAAAGGTCTGTTCTCTATTAGTGTTAAGCGGTGGATGATCTTAATACAAGATAAATTTGGGTATGCCTAACTAGGTATTGTAATTTCTTTGGAGCAAACAATGATTGTTAGGCTTAAATATTAATATCCTCATGAGGTTTACATTTTTTTTTGCCCATGCACCTATCCTAGATGGCATCACTTCATGCTCAATTGTCGATCTTGAACAACGTGGTGCAAGTTTAAATGGTAATTTATGCCATTGTAGAATTAATAGTGCAAAGTAGGTCCTAATTCTTTTTTTTAATAAATTTATAAAATACATAAGGAGAGAATAGGTAAGTGTTTTTGTATTAGTGTTACTGTCTCATCCGTGATCTGAACTTATGATCTTCGTTCCTACAAGTTATAATACATGCATCCAGCCATGGTACTAAGTGATCTGGTTCAAAAACATATTGATCGAAACATATGAGTTATTATATATATGGTCTGTTGCAACATACAAGCATATTTCCTAGTTTGTTTATGAAATACGAATTCAGGGCTTTGAATAAAAGGTATAATAAGTACAGTAGTTTCAGCTTAACATGAATTATATAGGAACTAGTAAGATCAAAATTTGAAAGTCAAGATCTAGATTCATGTCGTCATGAGGGGTATGAGCTGGAATGAGAGTTACTATAACTTAAGCTTGGGTTTTAATTCCATATCAAATTATAAGACATTTGACTTTTTTCATCCTAAGTTTGACTATTCATCGTATTTAAAATATCACTTCTTTTGTCGTGACCTACTTTATTAATAAAAGTTCTTTAAGAATGACTTAAATTTGACTATATTTATATAAATTTTTTAAAATAAGACGAGTGGTCATACTTTGGATAAAAAAAGTCAAACTTGTAATTTGGGATGGAGAAAGTACATATCAAAGTCACATTGAGGGCCATGACACGAAACACATATAACATATTTGATAATTAAGTTTATCAAAACAATCATGAGTATACATGCTATATTGGATCATATTTACCTCCCTTCCCAAAAAACTTGATGTTTTGGAATTTCTCAGACAGATTAGTGGATGAGAGAAATGACTCTTGTACTCCTGTTTGTTATAGGAGATTTCATGAAAAGAAGGATGTCACGATTAAGTTTTCCAATTAAAGTGTGTTGCACGGAGGCATGCAGAAAAGTGTAGGCATGTCCAATATCCAATCATCAAGTTTTTTTTTGACATTTTTTGAATCATAGGGCATCAATATTTTTTAGAATGAAGGGAGTAGTATTGTACACAGAGAGAATAGATAAGCAATTTTCTTTAGCTGTAGCCTTCTCCTAGGTACTAAGCAGGAGATTTAATACTCATGTATTCTAATAAGATGTAAAGAGTACACGAGTTTGGTAGACGTATAGCAAATGCGTATTGCCGACCTGTGGCTGGCTAGCGTGTTGGTACTATCTAGAAAACTCGAAATACCAAAAAAAAAAAAAATTGTAGCGGCAAATCCAAAAACAAAAAAGAGAGTAATGGATGGATGAATTGGTGCACTCGGTGGACGGATGGATCAATGGTGCCCTTAGCTAGCTAGCCGGCGTAGAGGTGGACTCCGATGGCGACCATGAAGATGGCGCAGAAGCCGAAGAAGAGGAGGGTGTGGACGAAGATGGCTACGCCGCTGGTGCGCATGCTGTGGAACTCCGGGACGCCCCGGCCGCTGCGGGGATCTGGCAGAGCAGCCCCGGCGTGAGGAGCACGAAGAAGAGCACCGCGATCAGCACGGGCCCCCAGTCACCCATCTTCTTCTCTTCTTCAATAATTCGGCTCCGCTCCCTTCTCTTCTGCTGCTGCTGCTGCGGTTAAAGGTCTCTGGCTCTCTGCAGATCGAGATCATCAGTGGCGTATGTATATATATATATATATATATATATAGTGCACCGTATCGTACGTGATGCATCCATCTACATACTTATTTTATGTGTCTGCATCGTCGCCGATCGCCGGCCAGCCGTCCGCCGCGGCTACTATGTCAAAGCAAGTCCGGCAAAACACGCCAACTGGTGATGCGCCCGTAGACGGCAATTTGGAAGCTCCTTCTTGTCACTACGTACCGAGGCAGCCTAACAGGTAGGAGTGTGTTTACTTAACCTGATCCAGAGAGAAGTGACCGCCGGTACGTGCCAATGAGGCTGCAGAGAAAACGGAGGTGCGTCCATCACTTGTTCTGAGACTCCAAGGCGCCGCCGCTCGTCACATCATACTTGCTTTGTTTAAAGAGAAAATGAACGCAAGTCAGGGAAGATTTTGTGACGCGTGGCAGATGCCTTAGGTTGTGTTGTTTGGTTGGCACTTCGCGGGGTATTTCTGATTTCTGAACAAGAGATGGCGATTCACATAGCAGTGTTGGGTGGGTTAGCGGCGGGGGGGGGGGGGGGGGGGGGGGGGGGGGATGATTCAGATATAGGAGGCTAGACGCTTACTAAGTGTTAATAAAAAATATATAGTGTCTTTGCTAAATTAGTTTTAAAATTATGAAATTTGATGTGGATTTAGAAAATAGCTATAATAAATCATCTTTAATTCTTCGCCTTAGAAAAATGCTACTCCATCTTTTATACATTTCAAAATTTGTATCTGAAATATAATACATTCTATATGGTGTAAGTGCTTAGATTTAACAAAATTTGTTAAACACTACGTCAAAATTGATTTTGCGCAGCGTTACAAAAAAACCCTCCGTGACGGACACTTATTTAGCCCGCTATAAAAAATAACATGATTTCCCACCGCGAGCATTTTTTATTTACCGTGACGGATATTTTTGTCCGCTGCGGTAAATTGATTTACCGCAACGGACGTCTTAAAGTGCCCGCTGCGGTAAATCAATTTACCGCAGCGGACATCTTATAAGGTCCGCTACGGTAAATCGAGGCCCAGCCAAAAAATCCAGAGGGCCCAATAACACATCTATGTATATATTCAAAGGTCTAGGGTTTCCACCAGTCTCATCCACCCGGCCTCATCCCACCCGGCCTCCACCCGACCTGCCGCCTCCCGACCTCGCCCCCTTCCTCCTCCTCTCGCACCTGGTCGTCCTCGCCCCACCCGGTGAAGATGTCGTCCTCGCTCCTCCCCACCACCTCCGGCCGGGCTCACATCTGCCCGTCCCCGCCTCGACCGCGCCGCTGCCAAGTAATCGCCGCCGCCTCCGCTCGGCCCGTTTCCGACGGCGTCAGCCGCCGCGCCGTCTCCCTGGCCGGCGTCGCCGCCTGGCTCGCCACCACCGTCGGCCGTAAGTACTACTATCCTGTGCTGTTGTACGTATCCACACATCTACAGCTCGTGTGCTGCTCGGCTGTTCGTCATGTCGTCCGCGTGTGTCTGTGTCTGATTTGTTGTGCCACAACTCCCAATTGCTGCAGGGGCAGACGCGACCAATCCATTCGACAAGTACGTCAAGAGGTATGTACTAATTAAGCCGTGTCCTGCTCTCTCTCCGCCGGAAAACATTTTGAACTGGATTGTTGCAGGCTGTGTCATTTGATGTGCATAACACTAACACCCGTATTGCCTCTTATTTCCTGTCAGGAAGAAGCTAGAGCCTTTGGAGACCTACGTTCCGGCTGTCCTGTTGACCATTGACCAGTTCATTGATTTGGCGAGGAGAAGTACGGGTCGCGCGGCGGCACAGGCGCTCGCGGCGGCGCAGGCGCTCGTGGCGGCGCAAGGCAGAGCGGTCGCAACGACGGCGGCGCTGGACTCAGTGGGCCTGTCGATGGGCTTAGCGGGCTTCTAGTTTTTTTTTAAATTTTTTTGGAAGGATTAACCGGTGCCCGCTGCGGTAAATGACATTAACCGCAACGGGCTGCGTAAGGTGCCCGCTGCGGTTAATAGGCTTCTTGCAGCGGGCGCTGTTGACCGCCACGGTAAATGCCACATTTACCGTGGCCTTGTCATCGCAGCGGACACCATTGCCCGCTGCGAAAAAACTGATTTTGACCGACACGAAAAACTGATTCTGTAATAGTGAAAAAATGGTACCATAATTTGAGAAGATATATCTTAATTAGGGATCTTTATTGAGTTAAATATATGACTTTGCACAATTTAAGAATTCTCTTAAGTTGTCTTAATTTTTTTGAATGCACTATAATGAAGGAAGTAAATATCTACTTAATATACAAATTGAAGGGCCATTTTCATAGATCAACAATGCATATCACATATTTTATTTTATTTAGCCACTTAACATTAGATAATCAAGAGATGTGTGTGAGAAAAGCACTCTCAAATTAATTAGTAAAGCTTATTTATTTATAATATCTAGTGATTAGTGAGAAATAATAAAGAATATTACTGAAAACTATACAACGTTAGGGGGGCCAGGCCCCTGCCCGCCCCGTTGTCTCTGCCCCTGGTCCGCAGGTGATGAGCTGAAAAAAGGAATAACCATCACAAGAAAATATTCTATAGAGATGTTGGATGAACATGTCCCTAAAAATCTATTGGATAAGCTCATCGATACTTTCTGATCTTGGTCATGTATTACTAAATAATTAATATGTTATGACTGACTAGATTGGTTTTGGTAAGAGCTAATGTGTTGATTAGTGTAGGATTTATCATTACAAAACTATTGTGAGTGTATGATTAGTTATTATTATGTTAAGAAACAAATTATACACTAACATGAAATGTCTCTTAGATTGCTGACTTATACATGACATGTCAGATCTAAGATGTCTAATTCCTTAGATATAACATTACACATTTCATGACATGCTTGTCGCTGACTTCATATGACATGTCAGATCTAAGAGATAAACATATAGGTATGGACAAACTATTAAAAGTTTATGGACTTAGAAGTTAAATTTAAAGATCAAACAAAAGGGTATGTGATGAGATCATCACTCGTTCGAATGGACATGATGCTCCTCAAGCCATTATACAAGGACTAAGGAAATGAGCTCAAATACAACAATTAAATCTAGAGGTGAGCTCTTGCTACCCAATAACGTTATCATGCTTAGGCACTAGAGAAGCTCATGAAGTACTTGAACAAAGGTATGGAGGTTGGGAAGACTAGCAAGACGTCCAAGTCAAACGGGAGGCCTAGTCCAACTCGAGTTTGAATATGCCTTAGCCTCTAAGACTAGCATAAAGTAAAACAAACACTCATTTTTTTACAATCCACATATGCATGGAAACATAATTTCGTAAACTAACCAATGGATTTGGTTTGACATCAAAATTGCACCGGAGTCAACAGGAATCATCAAAATAAGTCGGCGTCCAGAATGCTAAAGTGTTGTGTTACTGTCTTGTGGTTTGTGTGTCGTCTTAGAGCCTATTTGGAAGTGCATTCAGGGGTGTGCACGCCCCAAAGACAATGTAATGAGTGATCATTATCCAATTTAGGGTTTTACTTTTTTTAGATCATTTTTTCTCAAAATAGTTGTCATCATAGGTTGTGAAACCCCAACTTTGAGTGCTTGATAATATATCTATAATTTATCACTTCAATTGAGTTGCTTCTTTCAAGTTCTAGATTGTGTTCTTTGTTTCATAGATAGGGATTAGCCTTTTGGCGAGGTCAACAAGATTGTGATATGGTTGATAGCCAGAGGAGACGTGGTGCTAAGGCTACAAGATTTGGGTTTTTTAATTTGATGCCAGATCGATGTGTCAATCTCCACCAAAAAGACAGTTATCTCCACATGATGAAAGATCAAGAACCCCATCCGCATCAGTATGGGCCTACGGTGAACCAAAAAGTTCATGGACTTGGAGGTTGAATTTATGGGTCAAACGAAGGAGTTTATGGATCCAGAAATCAATTTTTAGAGTTGTTAGACCTAATCTAAGCCCTTGCGTACGTTAATGGACCTATATGGTGTATTTAACTCAAAATTTATCTAGTCAATTGTATATCATCATCTCATATGCTCTTATCCACTGCTACCAAAACAAACTTTGGAGACGGGCAAAAATGTTTAATAGAGACAGGGCACCATTGATGCCTCGGTCATTTCATCACTTGAAATCACAAACAACAGAGGCAAGCCTGCTTTTGTTAGTCAAGAAAAAATACTAGACCTACCAATGGAGGGTGCTACTTGAGCTCACGGGCAGAGCCCGCTACCTAGGCCGCCGCA
The DNA here is from genome assembly GCA_022036555.1 of Microstegium vimineum. Lineage (NCBI taxonomy): Eukaryota > Viridiplantae > Streptophyta > Magnoliopsida > Poales > Poaceae > Microstegium > Microstegium vimineum. The sequence goes on along the minus strand of CM039134.1, from coordinate 21,575,685 downwards.
CCTGCTCGATCGGTGACCGTGCTAGCTTGATTTGTAACCACACCGCTGCATTTGCTCGGTTCGTGTGCCCTGGAGCCAGGCATGCCACCATTTGGCACAACCGCCTCCTCCTTAGATCTATCATCACCTCGTCCTCACATCCACAATCACCGCCTTAGAGTGGTTGAGAGAGAGAGAGTAGAGAATTGTGCTCGCAAATCTGCCGCCACTCTACTTGTAGATCCGCGTCAGGCACCACCATGAGCGCACTAGATCAGGTGTTGTCGTGCGTGCTTGCTCGGATGCCACTACACACACTCGCCTTGGCCGCCGGCTGAAAGAGAGGTGGGGGAGGTGAGGGGGAATGGAGGATGCCACCAGTGTGATTGAGAGAAGGATCAAGAGAAGAGTGCAGATCAGGGTTTCCACCTTTTTATTTAATTACTCTAACATCAATATTGGGCTGAGATGGGCCAGTTGTTTTATACGAGCTTCGGGCTATTTTCTTAGGTTGGTCTCCTATTAATAACTTTAGGAGACAATTGTTTTCCGAGTATGTCTGTAAATAGGTTGTTCGCCTTTAAAAAACACTATTTTTGGAGACCTGTGTTATTGGAGGGGACAAGTCTCCTAAAATCTTTTTAGTGGAGTAAGGCCCCGTTTGGGAGAGCTCCACTTCCTCATTCTTCAACTCTACTCCTTGAGTCTCTAATGGAGTGATTCCATTGGATTCCTAGGAGACAGCAGGTTGGGGAACTAATGAAAATTGATTCTCTACTGATTCTCACTAGAATATAACGGTGAAGCAGATTTATTTTTTAGTTCCCACCTCCTCGTACAAATGGAGAAGTGAATCTCTCCAGATCTCCACATTAAACAATTGCCATTTTTGAGTATTTGGTTGGTTGGGAGTGATTCTCCTCGGAGAAGCAAATACTAGTAGACATGTGAGTTTTAGTCTCGATTGGGAGCCGCTTCCCAACCCGGATTGCGAACGGGTGTAGGGTCAAGATGGCGGACTAGAGGGGGGGGGTGAATAGTCTTTTCTAAAACTTAAATGTTCTGGCTAACCAAATCAAATGCGGAAATAAAACTATCGGTCTAGCCAAGACTACACCCATCTAACTATAACTCTAGCACCTAGCAAAATATGTCTATTATGCTAACTAAGGTGCCAAGCTAGGAAGCTCACCTAAATAATTCTGGGTTGCAAGGTCACACAAACCTAAGCAACTAGTACTCTAAGCACACCAGGACCTCCTACACATACTAGTAAGCAAAGCACAAAGCACCTAAGCTCACTAGCAATGCTCTCTAGCAAGACTACACAAGCCAACTAGAGAGCTCAACTTACTTAGCTACACAAACTAAGCAATGTGACTAACAATGCTACTCAAGCCAATTAGTCACTCAAGATCTTACTTCTAAGCTACACAATCTAGAAGGTAACTAGGCAACCCACACATGCTAAACTAGTTACAAGAGCAACAACTACTCACTAGCACAAGTATATGAAAGTAATACAAGCTAGTGATTTGGAGAATGCAAACCACCGAGAAGATGTACAAGGTTGACACGGTGATTTTTCTCCCGAGGTTCACTTGGTCGCCACCAAGCTAGTCCCCGTTGTATCGGCTCACTCACTTGGAGGTTTACGACTTTTTACAGGCCTCACTCGCCTAACCCCCACAAGGGTTGCCGCCTAACCAACACAAGATGAGGGCACTCAACGATACCTTCAACTAGAGTTGCTCTTCGCGATCTCCGCGGGGCGAGCACAATGCCCCTCACAAAGCACTTCTCCGGAGCGCCGCACAATCTTCTCGCGGGCTTCAATGGAGCCACAACCACCAAGCCGTCTAGGAGGTGGAAACCTCCAAGAGTAACAAGCACCACCGGCTTGCAACACGATCACCTAGTACCACACGAAGCTATCTCTCAAAGCAACGCACTAGTAATCTCTCTCTCACTCAACCGGATGAACACTATCAAGTATGAGTGAGTTAGAGGGCTCCCAAGCACACCTACACAAGCCACAAAGGCCCAAGGGTGCTCAGCCATGAGCCAAGGGCAGCCACCACTCCTATTTATAGAGTGGGGAAGAAACTAGCCGTTTCCCACTCTCTGTGCACCTCCGGACGCAGGTCCGGACGCTAGTGCACAGTGTGTCCGGACCATCGTGCGCGCGTCCAGACCCCTAGTCGTTTGAAACTTTCCGTTGGCGCGCTCACCGATCGCCGCCACGTGTCCTCCGGACACGTCCAACAGTGCGAGTCCGGACCAATGCTCTCTGTGTCCGGACTCCAGCAGAGAGCTCCCCGAGAGCACAAACCAGTCCGGACAGCGTCCAGATCCTGACGTCTGGACGATGAACAGCGTCCGGACCTCCTTAGTGGGCACAACGCAGTTAGTGGGGGTGGCGTCCGGACGCACAGCCAAAGGTCCGGACCGCCACAGCCCCAACATCCGGAGTTCGCAGACTCAGCCAAACCTAGGGTTTGGTTCCGGACCCAAACGCAATGGTCCGGACACCAAAGGACCCTAGCGTCCGGAGCTCGAAACTCAGCCGAGACTCCTCCCAACTTCTTCCTTTGCTTCTTATGTGCTAACACAAATGTGATCACCACCTTGTGCATGTGTGTTAGCATTTTCACAATCATTTTCAAAGCATTTTTCACTTGATCTCACCGCGCCACTCGATCCTAATGCATCGCAAAGTTAGATCGCTCCAAGTGGCACTAGATAACCGATATACAAACAAGTTTGCCCCTCTTGATAGTACGACTATCTATCCTAAACCCGGTCATATACTTCTCTACACACCAATGACCGGTGAAATGAAATGCCCTATAGGTTATACCTTTGCCTTGCGCATTTCATTCCATGTCCTTCTCCAATGTTGATGCAACACATGCACCAACCTATCACCAAATGATATGATCCACTTCATATCATCATGTGACCGTATTGGTTCATCGATCTTGACCTCACTTGCTCTTCACCATTGCATCAGTCCATCGGTGCCAAGCATCACTCACTTGCCCTTCACACTTGCAACCGGTCCATCAAGCCAAGCCTCATCTTGATCTTGTTCACCTTGGTCACATGACTCCATGTCATGTCTCATGTGCAATAATCTCCTTCATCACACAATCACATATAAACTAATCTCCTGTGTATATATCACTTGAACAAATATTAGTTCACCTAAGTTTTCACTCAATTACCAAAATCACACAAGGACCTTTCAATCTTCCCCTTTTTTGGTAATTGATGACAACTCTACAAAGATATGGAAATTAAGATCATTTTGGACATTATGCCATTTATCCAACATTTAAGTTGTATACCAAGATTTGGATAAATGCCACAAAGTCCGACTTGGTAGTGTTAGCTCCCCCTACATGTGTGCTCACAAAGGTTTGAATTAAGCTTTGCACACATGCATGAATAGATATTTTTGGGAGTGCTAGCACTACTAAGTGATACTAAGGGATATAGGATAAACCTTTAAAGATACCCATTGTAGTTGCACTTTGAAGTTCATCCTTAGCACCATGGTTAGCTAGATACCACAAAAACAACACTAGAAACCCCGTGAGATCAACATTAGATGCAAGGTTTCTAGATACCAATTGAAGGAACAAATATCTAGCTTACCAACATATACATGCTAGTTGATAAATCATCATACAAATCCTACAACTAGCATACACCACACAAGCATGCATATAAAGATAAGACTTATGCAATATGCAAGCAAGAACATGAATATGCACATATCAAATGCAATCAATCAAGTTCATGAGCTTGCTCCCCCTACTTGTGTGCATCACTTAGTCCAAGTCACTTTGATCCTTTTAATCTTGTTCCCTTGTTCAGGTCCATGTCTCTTTTCCTCTTAGTGCATTTCCATCATATATTCATATCTTTGCACTAATCTCTCCCCCTTTGTCATCAATTTCCATAAAAGGTATGCTCATATTGATGCAAAGGTTGCGCTAGGGTAGATGGTTTATACTTGTATCTTTGAATTTTTTATGGACACCAACATATATGTATTGGAATGACTCTACATGTAAGATCATTGACCATTATACCATTGAGTAGGGCAACTCCCTTGTGGTCAAAGCAATCGTCATCCAAATAAACTTTCCAAGCAAGAGAACTATGATTTGATCACTTAAAGTTGAGGATCACTTGTTAGCTTGTAGGATATCACTTGTGAGATACCACTTGTAGAAATACTTGAAAGGAACACTTGTGGAATATCACATGTATGCTAGAACTAGACATCTTTTGCAAGTACCAATATGAAGGTTGATACTATTTGAAGGATAGCATAAGTCTAGATACCACTTGTAAGTTGCATCTTGATATCCAATTGCATTGTTGTCTTTTGCTTGAACTAGATTCTTCTTCATGATCTTCTATGTTGGACTTGAACTAGAATGAATAGCATAAGCTTCCAAGTCCGGTTTAAACCATCTCTAAGCTTGTTCACACACATTAAGCGGTTATCTTATAAAGGTAGTACTTGTCACTTAAATGCAATCCAAAATAGATCAAGTACTTGGGTTTACTAGCTCATGGAAAAACTTATATACCACCACTAAATTCAAACAAACAATCAAGCAATAGTGGTAGGCTATAAGCAACAAATTCATTTAATTTTCAATGAATGATCACTATGTATGACTATATGCACTAAACATGTCCTAAGCAAGTATGTATGCATATGTCAAACAATTTCACCTTTGCTATGTTGGAGTAGAGGATAGTCAAATCAAATTCTTCTCCAATTAGCAATGTGAAGTCCATTTGAGAGCTTGGTGAAGATCAATGAATACCAATAAGAGTTCCATTCTTCACCCATATAGATTGAGTCCCACTAACGATCAAGTATACTTTCTTGTTGTGGTTGACTTGCTTCTTTTCTTGATCTTTGCTTGCATGAGAGAATACCAAATGATGTACCACTTGTAATCATGATACCACTTTGAATGAATGTTTATTTCTCTCTTTTGGGTGTTGCTTGCTTCTTTCTTGATCAATCCTATTGATAGCTTCAACTAAGCATCTCAAATGATCTCTAGATCACCACTTCCATGTTAGCCTTCCAAGCACCACACTTGGTTTACCTACACAAGGCGGCAAGCCCCTACAAAAAGGAGAAGTGACCTTTCTCTATGAACCATCCTTGATACTCACTTAAAATAGTTTTGTTTGATTGACTCAAGTGTTGAACTCTTCTTGATGAATGACTATGAATCCACTATGAGCTCAACCTTATCTTGTTTAAGTCCTTTTCTTTCTATCCATTGATCTCCAATCATCACTAGAACTTAAACTTCATCTTTATCTTGAGTTTGATCATGATCTCCAATTTGAGTGTCAAATATACTCCACAATCAAATGACCTTGTACTCATTGCTTGTCATGCTTCTAGATTGAACCAAAATCAAACATAGGTGCCTCAATTACTTATAAGTATGATTCCAACTTGAGGACCTTTTAATCTTAGTGACTCTAGATTAATCCAATGTTTGTCACTTTTCTGGCAGATTTTGTACTCTTCAAAGAATATAGCATAAATCCCAAGGTACATATCCAATGATCATGAAATTTGGTGGAGATGTGCTTCACTAAGTCATCTAGCATCCATAAAAATTTGAGATTCATTGGACTTCTAGATTGCTACCAGATTTTGTATCTTTCCACCTAGGTACATGCTGAAAACTGCTGCACATGTATTGACAAGATCCACTCCAAAACCGAAGTATCCCTTATCCAATACTCATGAAACTTTCACAGAAAATAATATCATAAGTGTAGAGCATGTGTACCAAATTTCAAGCCAATCTAAAAGATTTGAACACTCAAACATGGCTATGATCACAGCTAGCTCAGATTTTGACTAAATGGTAGATTTGAGCAAAGTGAGCTAAGCTTCTTAAAATTGAACCAAACTTGATATCAACTTGTTTGAATACTATCTCAAGACATATATCCATTCAATCCAATTACTAAAAGTAGTCTCATGATCATATCCATTCAAATCAACTCAAATTTGATCACTAAGCATTAATCCATTCAATCAATCTTATAGCAAGCAACTAGTGCACATATATATCCATTTCAATCAACTCGTATGCACTATATGTATATCCAATTTAAGTATCTTATACACATTCAAATGAACTTAATCAACAAAAAATATACCTTAGTAGATCATGATCAATCCATTAGCAAGCTTCAACTCAATTATTTGCAAGCCTTCAACTAATCCAATAAACCACCACAACTTGATCATGCACGTGTATATTGTAGCACATGGACTTCACTCTTTTGACTTAACATTGGGATAAGAATAACACTAAGCTTCATTAATTGACTCGATCATATGGTAAACAATATGGACCATATTGAATCAAGCCTCCAATGCCAATAGTACCTACACATATTCATCCACTTGTTGATGGTACCCAAACTAGTTTGGGTCCTCTCAAGTTAGGTGCAACATACTTAGACAATGCCTTAGTGTGGATAGCGGGATGTTTTGCAATAGCAACCATAGAGGTACCACTACCATCCTTTCTAAGCATATGATCATCATTAATTGAAATAGGCTTAGAAGTCATACCTAGGGGACATGAATGAGCCATGTGTCCCATTTTCTGACATGAGTAGCACACTCTCTTTGCTTGAGCCTTTTCTTCCTTGCTCATGTTGTGCTTCTCATTGTCTTGCCTCCTATCTTGTGCTTGAATTTTCACCTCAAGCTTGGTAGGACACTTCGAGGCAAAGTGTCCCATATCTTCACACTTGAAGCACTTGATGTGAGCCAAATGATTCTTCTCTTGATCTTTTCTCATCATCATCTTGTTGGCATCATGAATATAAGTTGGATGCCTTGCTCTTGCTTTGCCATCTCTTCTTGTTTTCTTCTTCTTTATCATCCCCGAATCACCATCTTGATGGTTGATCTTGTATTACACTTGGGGCTTGACTTGTGGCTTAGCTTGAGCAATCTTGGTTGGACAAGCATTTGTAAGATGTCACATCCCATGGCACTTGAAGCACATGAAATGAGATAGCTTCTTTTGGTCTTGCTTCTTCACTTCCTTGCCCTTGCTCTTGTGGAAACCGATTCCACTCTTGTCACCATGTCTTCTTTGATTGTTCATCATGTGATCAAAGGTGACTTTGGCATGGTAACACCTCTCTAGCTTGTTGCTCATATTCTTCAATTCATTTTTGAGCTCATTGTTCTCCTTCAAAAGGTTAGTCTCACAAGACATAGAAGTAGAACAAGCATCTATATGTGAAGACAATGACATATCAAGTAAATCATCACAAGAGGTGGATACATGCTTCTTTCCTACATCACAAAGCTTCATTACTTGACTCAATCATATGATAAACAATATGGACCATATTGAATCAAGCCTCCAATGCCAATAGTACCTACACATATTCATCCACTTGTTGATGGTACTCAAACTAGTTTGAGTCCTCTCAAGTTAGGTGCAACATACTTAGGCAATACCTTAGTATAGATAGCGGGATGTTTTGCAATAGCAACCATAGAGGTACCACTACCATCCTATCTAAGCATATGATCATCATCAATTGAAATAGGCTTAGAAGTCATACCTAGGGGACATGAATGAGCCATGTATCCCCTTTCCCGACATGAGTAGCACACTCTCTTTGCTTGAGCCTTTTCTTTCTTGCTCATGTTGTGCTTCTCATTGTCTTGCCTCTTCTCTTGTGCTTGAATTTTTACCTCAAGCTTGGTAGGACACTTCGAGGCAAAGTGTCCCATATCTTCACACTTGAAGCACTTGATGTGAGCCAAATGATTCTTCTCTTGATCTTTGCTCATCATCATCTTGTTGGCATCATGAATATGAGTTGGATGCCTTGCTCTTGCTTTGCCACCTCTTCTTGTTTTCTTCTTCTTTGTCATCCCTGAATCACCATCTTGATGGTTGATCTTGTATTGCACTTGGGGCTTGACTTGTGGCTTAGCTTGAGCAATCTTGGTTGGACAAGCATTTGCAAGATGTCCCATCCCGTGGACTTGAAGCACATGAAATGAGATAGCTTCTTTTGGTCTTGCTTCTTCACTTCCTTGCCCTTGCTCTTGTGGAAACCGATTCCACTCTTGTCACCATGTCTTCTTTGATTGTTCATCATGTGATCAAAGGTGACTTTGGCATTGTAACACCTCTCTAGCTTGTTGTTCATATTCTTCAATTCATTTTTGAGCTCATTGTTCTCCTTCAAAAGGTTAGTCTCACAAGACATAGAAGTAGAACAAGCATCTATATGTGAAGAACATGGCATATCAAGTAAATCATCACAAGAGGTGGATACATGCTTCTTCCCTACATCACAAGGGTTAGCAACAACATGTGATTGATCATTTGACCCAAGTGATGAGCTCTCTTTATTTTTAAGATTTAACAATTCATTAATTAGAGAGCCATGTTTATGAACTAAATCTTCATGTGACAAACGGAGTTACTCATGATCCAATTTTAGTTCATCATGTGAAGATTTAAGAACATCAAGTAAGTGCTTATGTTCTTTACATGAGATCTTTAGAAAAAAGTTTTCATCTTTTAGTTTCTTTGTTTTGTTTAACTCATTTTCTAAAGCTTTTGAGAGTTTGCACACAAGCTCAAAGTTAGGGTCATCACAATCTACAATCACATTGCCAATTGATACCTTAGTGTCACCATGTGACATGAAGCAATGTGATGAAGTAGAAGAGCTTGTGGAGGCATCACTCTCATAGCCCGAGCATGCATGCATCATCATCATCATCATCAAGTGCGCATGGAATAGCATCATCAGTTGCAACACTTGAGGTTGGGCCTTCATCATTCTTGTCAAGTGATCTTGGGGTAGGTAGCTCATCATCTTCATCATCACTTGACCATGAGGTGGAGCAATCTTCCACAACCACCAAGTCATGGTCATGCTCAACATCCTCATGTGCCACCAACTTGGACACATCATCATCATTGTTTGGAGCCTTCTCATATTTTTCAATGAGGTAGGTCCAAATCTCATGAGCGCTCTTCATGTCCATAATCTCACCAAAGATATTATTTTTCATAGAATGGTAGAGAACGTCAGTATCTTGGCAATCGAGATGTAGGCACTTCTTTTGTGCTTGAGTTGCATCCTCTCTCTCAATTGCACAAGAGAAACCTACATCCACGATCCACCACATTTGGGGAGAAATAAACTTAAAATTGCATGTCAACAATTTTCTCCACCGTGCAAAGTGTGTGCCATCAAAAATGTGTGGACACTCAACATCTAGCCCATAAGCCGCCATCCTCTCCGGTTGGTAAAGACCACAAATGAGAGACCAAGTTTTGATACCACGTGTAGGGTCGAGATGGCGGACTAGAGGGGGTGAATAGTCTTTTCTAAAACTTAAATGTTCCGGGTAACCGAATCAAATGCGGAAATAAAACTATCGGTCTATCCAAGACTACACCCCTCTAACTATAACTCTAGCACCTAACAAAATATGTCTATTATGCTAACTAAGGTGTCAAGCTAGAAAGCTCACCTAAATAAGTCTAGGTTGCAAGGTCACACAAACCTAAGTAACTAGTACTCTAAGCACACCGGGACCTCCTACACATACTAGTAAACAAAACACAAAGCACCTAAGCTCACTAGCAATGCTCTCTAGCAAGACTACACAAGTCAACTAGATAGCTCAACTTACTTAGCTACACAAACTAAGCAATGTGAGTAACAAGGCTACTCAAGCCAATTAGTCACTCAAGATCTTACTTCTAAGCTACACAAGCTAGAAGGTAACTAGACAAGCCACACAAGCTAAACTAGTTACAAGAGCAACAACTACTCACTAGCACAAGTATATGAAAGTAAATACAAGCTAGTGATTTGGAGAATGCAAACCACCGAGAAGATGTACAAGGTTGACACGGTGATTTTTTTCCCGAGGTTCATTTGGTCGCCACCAAGCTAGTCCCTATTGTATCGGCTCACTCACTTGGAGGTTTACGACTTTTTACAGGCCTCACTCGCCTAACCCCCGCAAGGGTTGCCGCCTAACCAACACAAGATGAGGGCACTCAACGATACCTTCAACTAGAGAGTTGCTCTTCGCGATCTCCCGCGGGACGAGCACAATGCCCCTCACAAAGCACTTCTCCGGAGCGTCGCACAATCTTCTCGCGGGCTTCAACGGAGCCACAACCACCAAGCCGTCTAGGAGGTGGCAACCTCCAAGAGTAACAAGCACCACCGGCTTGTAACACGATCACCTAGTGCCACACGAAGCTATCTCTCAAAGCAATGCACTAGTAATCGCTCTCTCACTCAATCGGATGAACACTATCAAGTATGAGTGAGTTAGAGGGCTCCCAAGCACACCTACACAAGCCATAAAGGCCCAAGGGTGCTCAGCCACGAGCCAAGGGCAGCCACCATTCCTATTTATAGAGTGGGGAAGAAACTAGCCGTTTCCCACTCTCTGTACACCTCCAGACGCAGGTCCGGACGCTAGTGCACGGGGTGTCCGGACCATCGTGCGTGTGTCTGGACCCCTAGTCGTTTGAAACTTTCCGTTGGCGCGCTCACCGATCGCCGCCACGTGTCCTCCGGACACGTCCAACAGTGCGAGTCCGGACCAACGTTGTCCGCGTCCGGACTCCAGCAGAGAGCTCCCTGAGAGCACAAACCAGTTCGGACAGCGTCTAGATCCTGACGTCCGGACGATGAACAACATCCGGACCTCCTTAGTCGGCACAACGCAGTCAGTGGGGGTGGCGTCCGGACGCACAGCCAAAGGTCCGGACCGCCACAGCCCCAGCGTCCGGAGTTCGCAGACTCAGCCAAACCTAGGGTTTGGTTCCGGACCCAAACGCAATGGTCCGGACACCAAAGAACCCTAGCGTCCGGAGCTCGAAACTCAGCCGAGACTCCTCCCAACTTCTTCCTTTGCTTCTTATGTGCTAACACAAATGTGATCACCACCTTGTGCATGTGTGTTAGCATTTTCACAATCATTTTCAAAGCATTTTTCACTTGATCTCACCGCGCCACTCGATCCTAATGCATCGCAAAGTTAGATCGCTCCAAGTGGCACTAGATAACCGATATGCAAACAAGTTTGCCCATCTTGATAGTACGACTATCTATCCTAAACCCGGTCATATACTTCTCTACACACCAATGACCAGTGAAATGAAATGCCCTATAGGTTATACCTTTGTCTTGCGCATTTCATTCCATGTCCTTCTCCAATGTTGATGCAACACATGCACCAACCTATCACCAAATGATATGATCCACTTCATATCATCATGTGACCGTATTGGTTCATCGATCTTGACCTCACTTGCTCTTAACCGTTGCATCGGTCCATCGACGCCAAGCATCACTCACTTGCCCTTCACACTTGCAACCGGTCCATCAAGCCAAGCCTCATCTTGATCTTCTCCACCTTGGTCACATAACTCCATGTCATGTCTCATGTGCAATAAGCTCCTTTATCACACAATCACATGTGAACTAATCTTCTGTGTATATATCAATTGAACACATATTAGTTCACCTAAGTTGTCACTCAATTACCAAAATGACCTTTCAACAGGTTACGCAACCGGAACTAAAGCCCCTCTCAGAACTAAAAAGACAATTTAAAATCTTCGGAGACATGTCTTGTGGTGCATGAGATTCGAACCCCTACACAATACATGTGACAAATACTAAGCTCTCGCCTTTTAAATTCAACTATGGATGACATTTAATCCTAGGTGAAAAATCTTTAGTCCCAGTTAGTGATATCAACTGTGACTAAAATCTCACCCTTTAATCTCGATTAGTATTACCAGCCGGGACAAAATAGGACCTTTTGTGCCCTTGAAATTTAGACGAAGGACTAATGCTCAACCCAAACACAATCGAGCCTAAAGGAGCGAACCAAAAGTCGTTTCTCTACCAGTATAAAGTTGAAGCTAGGCCGTCTTACAAGGAGCGAACCAAAAGTCGTTTCTCTAACGGTTTACAAATCGCCAGCTTACCTGTAATCCTGCAATCTGATTGGTCATGGAAGCCAGAGTCTACCATGCTAGCGCTTCCCAAATCGGAGGCTCTCTCTTAGCTATATGACGCTACGTGTGTATGCACTCCATATTATATGTGTTGCTTTATTATTTTTAACGTTTAGCTGGACTAGCGATTAGATTTTCCTATTGGGGTCTATCAACGAAATATACGTCACAGTCTATCTAGGGGTACCCTACAGTAGTAGATTGTAGGCGGAGGTGTGGCGACAACGATTAAGCATAACACAGAGAGCGTAGACACAACGATTTAGACAGGTTCGGACCGGCAAATCACCGTAATACCCTACGTTCTGTATTCTGGTGGCTGGATTGATCTGAGTACTAGGTTACAAGATCTGTAAATGATCTTTACGTACTGCCATCAGCCGGTAGTAGCTTAACTGTCCTTTCATTATTTCATCCGGACCATATCGATTCGATCTCGTTCCTCTGCATCATCTCCAGAAGTCCATCGGATGCAGAGAGGAGTATAGGACGCTGCGGGAATGCAGAAATCAATACAGGATGCATGGGCTAGCTAGCAGTTGCAACTACTGGTACCACCACTAGTTACAGGAGAGAAACATACTGAAGTTAATGGAATAACTTTTCGTGGTGCATAGTTTCAGATAAATCAGCAATGTGCTGAGACTGAGTTGGGATGCATGTAATATAGTTTCAGTTCACAGGAAATAGAACAATAATAGTCGGTAAATTCAAATGACACGATCTCTGATTAGAACATTATTACAGGAACAACGGATGCCTGTTTTAAATTTTGTGGATTATATATGTATAAATTTTGAGTAGAACATTATTAGAATAACGATACCCGCACGTTGCCGTGAGATTATTAAAAAAAATTGTTACATATATGAGTTCTACATGTTCTTATCAAAATTGGCTGCATTAAGAGGTTGAAAATTAGTGAGATGGTGACATAGCTATGTTATTGGATAGTTAGTGAAAGATGATGTATATGATTTACATGTTGAGATGATAGGACTTGTACTGGGGATTAGCTTATAATATAAAAGATATAAATATCATCATGCATATATACTGCACTTTCTGAACAACGTAGCTAATCAATCAATCAGAAAATTAAAGATCAGGATCCATTTATGATCGAATTAGAAGACAGAAATAAACATGGATGGTACGTACATTATTTATCAATACATATATAGAGAAAAAGAAGCCTCAACTAGAGCTGGGCAGCATACTTAGAGAGAGTAATACTAGTAGCTAGCTGCTGCTAGTAGGTTGAGATCGACCAACGGCAGGCAGCAGACAGGTAGGAATCAATCCAAGGCATGATCAACGAGTTGGGTGGTGGCTAGCTAGTACAGTGAGTAATAACTGATGGAGCGAGGTACGCCTAGGAGCCGAGGTACATGTGGACCCGATGGCGACGAGGAAGATGGCGGCGAGGGAGAAGAAGAGGATGGCGTGGACGAGGATGGAGATTGCGCTGGTCTGGAAGTTGCCGAACTCGACGATCCGGCACTTGCCCGGGAGCTGGAACAGCAGGCCCGGCGACAGGAGGATGAAGAGCACCAGCGGGATGAACACCGGCGCCCAGTCTTGCATCTTCGATTCCTCCTTCTTGCTGCTTGCTACTCTCTGCTTCCTTTCCCTGTGCTCTTCCTCTAGCTTCTTGAATCTGTCGAGGAGATGCTGCTGCTGCCTACTAGCTATATCTATCTATGTATCTATCTCTTCTCAACCAACAATAATCTCTATATATCTCTTGGAGATGGGCGGCCGGACTGCGTGCACGGCTTCACAGATGACACCTCCCTCTCCACATATATGTAACTGCTCACTGCTCACCGCTCACGTACGCTCGCTCGTCCTGGTAGGTAGTAGGTTCCTTTTAAGCGGTTCAGGGATATATAGGTGCCCTACGATCGACCCAAGGAAAAGGGACCATCCAATCCAATGCGTATGCAAGGGAGGTTGCAACAGAGCTGTCATGCACATGCCTAGCTTGCCAGGGCAAACTGGAGGTAATTTTAAACAGCAGCAAAGTGTGGGTGTGGCAACAATTAATACTACATACTCTATTAATGGGGTTATATATATATGACTTTCAGTTAGGACTTCCACCTGACTTTTGGTCTGTTGTAGGTTGTAGCCTTTGGATTCTGGGCAGTTACATAACTACTTTCACATATACTCTGAAATTAATGTCAGTAATCACCAGCATCAGATAGACATGAATCATGATTCAGAATTCCTAGTACAATTTCTGATGATGTGCTTTAAACAAGATGGACCCCTACAAGGGGACTAGATCAATGAAATAAAAATCAGATGTCTTTTCCCTTCCCCCCGTTGACAGTAAGAAAAAAAAAAGGATTCCTATTACAGTACTGTATGTGGTTGCAATCATCATCACCACCAAGGTACCGAAGCAGCAAGCTTGACTAAAGAGCGAGGTCGAAATGCACGGATCTACTTGAATTGCAGTCGTAGTAGTGCTTTGGTACAGAAGAAGGCGGCGGCAGCAGCAGCAGCAGCAGGTGCATTGGGCCATTTAAGATGCACCGAAAAGTCCAGCGCAGCACTGCTGGTACTGGAAGCTGAGACGATGGCACACAGTAGGCTAGGTCGCCAACCCCGCTGTCTCGTGCCGTGCTGTCGTACTTCATCTCCTCTGATCTGGTCCATTCCACGGGGAAGTTTCTCCCAGAGATGACTGAGATCTTGTTTGGATGTGTATGTATTGATCTCAAATCACATGGATTGAAGTGCATATTAGTTTAAATACATTTCAACACATATAGTTTGATGGAGATACATGCACATCCAAACAAGGCCTGAGAAATACGGAGTACTAAAACCTAGTAGAGAAGAGAAGTAGAGAACCGTCCGTGAAGTGCCCGTGCTGCATGTGTTGTGAATGACGGGCAATGTGATTTTCGTTCTCAACTTGTGAAAGCAAAGCAAAACATGTGGTTGTGTCCAAATTAGTGCCAAAGGCATCCGATCGAAATCATCCAATCCGGTGCATGTCGTCGTCGTCGTCCCCGGCGCCCTGGTGCTCATGGAATTGGGAGGATGGGCGAGGAGGAGCTAGCTATCTGGGAGTGGGAGGGTAGTGGGTACCAGTCGAGTACGAAAGGAGCAGTCGAGCAGAGCAGGACGCCTCAACAGTAGGTGCCACTACCACAAAGCCACTCTATCGATCGCACAAAGCCAAACCTGCAGGCACCTCTCTAACACTGACCGACAGGATCGTTTCGTTTCACTTACTGCTGCGGTGCTGCTAGCTGCGGCCTAAATGCAGCCGCAGACGTCGAAGATTATGTATTGATTGATTTAAGGTGCTGTTTGTTTCACCGATTTTAGCATGTCATCCGTTTGCAGGGTGAACGGATCACGCTACTCAGTGTTTGGATGGACCAGCCCGCAACCGATTGCAGCATGAATCATTACGGCCTAGTGCATCATCTCTGCCTCTTCCCCCCGAGCGGTAATCGTTCCCGTTACTGCTTGTTTCGTCTGACCGTGGGAACCAAACAGATAGCGTTAATGTTTGCTTGCAACAGTTAGCAGTGGGAGTGATTTTCATTTATGTTCCTATTCTGTTTCATGAACCAAACAACACCTAAGCCATGGCGAAATCAGGCTAGCTAGTACGGTTGCCAACGGAAACGGAATTGAGCTCCTCTTTCTCTTTGGTCGCCGAGCGACACCGATGTGATTGAATCTGCTTGGTAGTACAGTACATGTTTTCTAGTTTCGCCTTGTTCCTAATCAATGATCGGACCTGCGCCGAGCATCGTTGTGTGATTGTGATTCCGACCTTTCTCTAATCTTCTTCTGCTTAATTCAATGACACGCCGAATGAGAAAAGAAGCTTTAATTCCGTGTGTTCCTGAAACCCGAGTGACGATGATATGATGAGATATGACTAAAGGCTAGCTATCGCATGTTTTCTTTTCAGACAGCTTGTTTACCAGTGAGATGTCAAAGTCAAGAGCCGAAAGAGAACGAATTAGGGGGGGGGGACACGGTTCGATCGATTGCCCAAATCTAAAACTAAAGGACTTCAGATTTGACCTTGTCGATGTGGATCGATCTCATCTTGCTCGCCTGAGGTCTCTTGTTGTTGCTCGATCTCTGCAATCCACCACCACCACCGCTCCTTCCTTTTACACCAATATAGGAAGATGGTAGTAGGATCGTGCGACCTCTTCCTGGTGGAAAGTGAGGAGATAATGCAGTTGCATTGCACGTCAGACAGAGAAAGAGTAACCTTCCACTTGCATCGAAAAGGCAGATTTCCTCGACAAAATTTGCGGGGGGCACCACGGCTTTGTGCCTTTATTATCTCCACAAAAGACAGATTTGCAGCAGCATCTTCGCGGTGGGCCGGGAGCCCAGGACGCATGCAGCCGTCATTGGATCACAATTGGATCACAAGACCACCACGGCTTTGCATGCAGTGCTCGACTGCAGTGGCTGCAGGGAAAAGCCGCTTTATCCGCGCCACGTTTCTAAACACCCTGCGCGCCCACTTGTCAAAAAAATGTGTGACACGTCATACTTACGTGAAGGCATGTTTGAAACGCATAAATCCAATTAATGTCATCATATAGAAATTTTCAAAGAAAAAAACATATGATTTAGAGAAAAAATTACATGTTCCAAACATGGCCTTAATTACCCTCCTAACACTAACTTTTTGTTCTCTCTCCTTTTAATTTAGGCAATGTATCAGGTGTAAACCACAACCTTCGTGAAAACTCGTTCAAACTAGGACAAAAAAAATCGTCTAAATTCACCAAAAAATCACACATGTAGATGATATGATGATACATAACTTTGTAAAATATCTTGTCCAAACTCGACTTCATTTATGAGATATAAAAATAAGAAAATTCAAGTCAGAAAGGTGTCCAGATGATTTGTTAGAAATTTGTTATTTTTATATCTAACAAACAAAGTGGAGTTTGAACAAGATATTTTACAAGATTATGTATCATCGTATCATCTATATGTGTGATTTTTTTTTTGAATTTAGATACTTTTTTTGACATGGTTGCACGGATTTTTACGAAGTTATGGTTTGAACATGATACATTCCCTTTAATTTAAGTATGGATACAAACAAACTACAAATATATATTAATTTGCATGGTGTTATTCTTCCATCGGTAGACGACATATGCTCGTCAATAGCGACATTCCTTAGCAAGTGTAGCAATCTCACGATTTGCTGGCTGAATCTCATGGAGGTGCTCACATGAATAGTGCGTGTATGCGTGCGTGTCTATATTGTGTTTTCTCCATAAAAGTATTAAGGTGCTAAAAACTGCATGAACTATCGTATCACCTTATGGGATATGGAACTTATTCATGTTTCTTAGATTAAGGCTAGTGTATCTTAGTTTGACCACAAACAAGCTAACTAAGCATGAATCTAGGTTTCTTATGGTAGACTATGCCAATCTAGGTCCAATTTCTAGATCTTTGGCGGTTTTCATAGGCGTCTAAATTTTCTTTTTTTTTTAAGAAATGATGACATTCATTTAGTGGCATATTGACATGTTTGTCGCATGCGATGGCATTGTTGATCTTAAATCTCTCGTGTGTGTCTATATTATTGGGATATATGTACCTATGTTCGCAGGAATCAAGTGCGTGTAAGTATATGTTACTATATTTCACCCCCAAACAATAGCTACAAACAAAGCAACCAACACAAAATTGTGCGAAACATTAGTACTCTACTCTTGTGATCGAAATTCAAACGCTCACCAAACTCGAATTGGCCTGCCACAAGTCAACTTAGGTACAACAACCAATAAAAACCTTCGTTTTGCCATAAGGTAGGCATGCTATGACAATGTCATGTTCCTCACATTAATTGTGACAATAAGTAACTCCTAACTAACTAGACAACCGCTAGGGTGGGCACAAAAGTAAAAATATGATTTTTATTTTTAACCCATTTTTAATCATTTTTTTACAATACTCTAGTTCAAAAGGTATTTGCAAATATGGACTTTGGTCTAGCTTCTGGATAGTGTTTATGCTAAAAAGGCAGAATGCCACCCCGACAGGTAGAACCATAAGCCTCTTTCAGGACATTGGACCTATTTTTGAATTTCAGCTTTCTGCCTTTTCAAATATGTCGAAATAAAGAGATGTTTTACCACCGTTTTAAGGGGAATAAAGAGAAAGGTAGGCTCTATAGTTTTTTAACCACATAGTTTATATTTTTTCACAACATTTTAGCTCATATAAACTTTTCCACATCTCATAGCTAACAAAACATATCCATAGGGTATGTTTGGCAACAAAATGAGAAGGGGCGTGGGAATTAATGATATGAATTGAGGAAATAAGCCCGTGTTGTGGAGGGAAATAAGAGAGGGAGTTAAAGTACGGAATTCATATCCTCTATTTGGTGTGGGGATTTTAAGTGAGATTATATGGCAAGTCATGACGAACGGTTAGGATATAATAATCTTTTATTAAGATCACAATTCCCACTCAATTCCCACCCTTCCCATAGGGAATTGATTAGTGGGAGTCGATGTTCTAAACTCACATTCCTCTTCCCGCCTAAACTTCCGCTCCCACAAAACAAACCACAAAATTTATAAACTGCTACCTCCAAAGTCTAAACTCCCACATTTCCTTCTTTCAATTACCCCCACCAAACGTGTCGATAGTCCTTTTAGCCGCACTAGTGAAAGGCGCCACTGTGGCACTCCCTATGCAGCTGCACTTATATGGCCATCCTATGGGGCCCTTGTCACGCTCGACGCATTGTCACGTAATCCTGCCTAAAGCAATAATGGGATATGCATGACTCATGTCGGCGCCCTCTTCCTTCTTAGACTATCTCCAACAGAGTAGTCATTGGGAGACTCATATCCAAAATGAGTCACCAACCCAATACCTATAGCCTCCAACAGAGAACCTATATGAAAGACCCATTTTTGGTTTCATGAGAAACATAACCAAAATCTGAGTATTCAATGGTTCTTTTTTTGGGTCTTGTTGTTGGAGAAGACTTTTTATGGGTATTGAACCTATTCACTGTAGCACTACCCAAACATGGAATGGGTATTGTATTTTGGGTTGTGGTTGTTGGAGATAGTCTTATATCATTTTAATGTATATCTATACCTAATAATAAAGAGGCAAAATTTCTAGCTATTTTTTTCGTCCAGCCCATTCTAATTAGGTCCAAGTATAGCCCACTCACTCCTCCGACCCACTCTTTTGTGTGCTTGGCCACACACGTTGCTGGTCCGATTCTTCTCCTCTGGAGGGGTGGAAAAAACCAAAAAAGTCTTGGCCTTAAAACCAAAAAAAGTCTTGGCCTTATATGGGGTTCGAACAGTGGCCTTCAGCCTTTGAAAAGCTAGAGGCTTACCACCACACCATACTAGCTACGATAATGGTTCACCATTTTTTTATTTAACATTGCTAATACCCTTATGGTTTGTACCCTATTCTTATCTTAATTTGAGACTGTAATCTAATAAAAATTGTTTAAGCACTGGAGCTCTTTTACGCTAAAAGGAGTCAATAGACATAGACGTTTGAAAATACCAATCGAATTATCTCACTCCTAAAGATCGGAAAAAACCAGCATCCCCTCAGGCTAGATTGCATATATAATTCAAAATATATAAAAAAATTTACGAACCGACTATCATGTGAGGTGATTATGTATCAAAATTTACAAATCAATTTGTTAGGGGATTTAATAAGCAATAAATTTGATTTCTACTTCAAAAACTAGAACGTACTAAACATGGCAGCAATGCAACAAATACGCATTGAAATATATTCTTTTTCTAAGGAAGAGAGTACTTTGATACAATTTGATCAATCCATGGCGTGTTTGAGGTACAAATTATAGAAAAAAAAGAATGATTATGTATGAATACACTTACTTTCTTTATTTTTTTAATATTGAACTTACTTACTTTCTTTTTTTAATATTAAAGGAGGATATTTCTTTCCGACATCGCTCACAACCATCAATAGGGATATGACGAACCAAATTACTCCAGTGACTACGAGTTAGAATGAAATGTTCAAACATAGTACAAGAGTACCATTCCAAAATGAAATGGATTACAATATGTTTGACCATAAAAGTTATGGTAGTATGCAATCAGACATAGTACAAAGTATGATTCTAAAATGAATTCAAGCACATGACGCGTAAATCTTGTAGGCACAAGTGATCTAAGTATTAGCAAATGTAAAATGTTCTTGTTGCAACGTACGGACATATTTGCTAGTCTAACTAAATAGCAAAACTATGAATCTAAAAAAACTAAGACATCCATAACTTGGAGATAGAGGGAGTATTTGATTATTAATTCACCAGGCGGGTGTAATTGCGCATGTATTTTATTTTGGCGTGCAAAATTATACATGTAGCGGGGATATATAGATGAGCATCTCCGAGAGAGTTTGCTATCTTAACTTGGCAGCCATCTATTTTGTCAAAACAAAAAAAAATAACCTCCAACAGTTTGACAAACACAACTTGACATCAATAACAACTTAACATATCTCTCCTCCTCACTTGGTAAATATGCCAACCTAAGGCAGCTTGGCATCTTCTCTTCTCCCGCCGTCGCCACTGGGAAAAAAAGTCTTGTATACCTTTTTTTTGTTTTGCCAAGTCAAAAATAGCACACTATTGAAGAGAGACTGGTTTTTTTACTTGACATATTATTTTAAGAGTTGGCAAAATACGAGATTTGCCACATAAAATATAGCAAACTCTTGGAGATGCTTTAGGAAGTCCTATAGCGGGCGTGTTCTGGTTCAACCTATACCTCACCTGAAATGCTGCCATCTGCTCTTTTTGGTATGGTGACCTTTAAAAATTCTTATTTATTTATATTTATGGTGAGGTTATTAATATCAACTATATCTTTTCTTGTAGCAATAACAATTTCACTAGATTTAGTGAATATTCTTCTAAATAAATAACGAGATCCTACGTCACAATAACCGCGGACAGACCGTAATCTTAACTAGCTGGGCTTCACCATGTGTCTCTTGAGATTTGAAAAGCCCAATGGGTTATTTGGTCCCTATTGAACATGGCACATTGGCACTCCATGGAGAAAGAACGCTAAAACTCCCCCCCCCCCCCCCCCCCCCAAGTGAGAGAGAGAGAGAACGCTAAAACGTGATCCCGAAAAATAAATCATGCATCTCTCAGATCACACCATTTCAGATCTTTCTATGTGAAAGATGCACATGGAACTGCACTACCAAACTCCCTGTCCTGTTTCTAAAATACAAGGAAGAAACTCTTCAAAAGCAAGCTAACCAACAAGGAAAAATATCAAATCACCAAAGGTATTCAATATGTGATATATAACACTCCATTTTCCATTTCATTATCTAAAAAAACATATATGTAACACTTCCGTGCGTTTCTCTAAAGTGTAATCCAAGATCAAAATGAGGTCTCATCTACATTTGAGCTCAACATTTCAACATAAAACTCTTATACTACATTGGTAATAAGGGGTAAGAAAAAAACAAAAGCTATATTTAAAGGCTCTAGCAGTTCCCTATTCGGCTATAAACATTACAGAGGCAATATACATTATAGTGTGGATTCAAATCCATCTGTTCACTAGCTATATGTATTAGCAGATTGAATCAGTTCAAGGGCTTGATGAGCTGCTGCTCTTACTTGTCAGAGACGACCTCATTGTCACAATGGCAGATTCGTTTGCGCCCAGCCGCACCGCCTGCTTGCTCGCCTGCAGAAAGCTCGTGATGGCTCGCCGCACGTACGCATCGGCCTGCTTCACTGTCATCTTCTTCTTCTGGCTCTCTTGCGCAAGGCTCGTCAGCATGTAGTCGCCGTTCAGGAAGCTCGCGAGCTCGACCAGCTCGCGCTGGAAATCCGAGAGCCAGCCATGTTCTTTGGGTGGAGTTGGTCTCTTAAATGGCACTTCTGGCAACGTCTCTGAAAGTAATAAAAAGAGTAACCTGAGAACTGCTGGTGATTGAGCCTGGAATCGCTCCATACGATTTATTATTTGATGATACTGAAGTTCATTTCGTCACTAAAAGCCGTGCATCGTGTTCATGTCTTCAATCAAATTTAGTGCTCAAGCTCAATGTGGAGATGTTTATGGTGAACGGAATTGGAATTCAGATGGAAGAGTTCGTTCCTGATATATATACCTGGGCAATCTGTTCTTGGTTGGTCGAGCTCAGTAAAGATGTGGTCGAAGGTACCGGCCCAGGCGTCTCTGTTGGTGAGGAAATCGGACGAGAGGTTGAAGATCTTCTTGATGGTGGCAGGAATGGAGGAGTGCTCGAACTCGGAGGTGTCCGTGGGCCTGACGGCGCGGCCGACGACGGTGCCCTTCTTGATCCACGGCGAGATCATGATGGTTGGCACCCTGACCCCGAGGCGGTCGAACTTGAAGAAGAAAGGCGGCGGGCCCCGGATGCCGTCGGGGCTGGGCACGCCGGCGGTGGGCGTGGCGACGTGGTCATAGAACCCGCCGTGCTCGTCGTACGTGACGATGAGCAGCGTCTGGTTCCACTGCGGGCTGGCCCGGAGCGCCTCGTACACGTCCTTGACGAGGCGCTGGCCGTTGGCGACGTCGTGCGCCGGGTGGTCGTCGTCGGCGGGGGTCCCCGTGAGGTCGAAGTACCTGGGCTCGATGACGGAGAGCGCCGGGAGGACCCCACGGCGGGCGTGGTCCTTGAAGGCGGCGTCGTAGCGGTGGAAGGCGCGGGACGCGTAGCGGAGCGCGCGGAGGCGGCGGTAGAAGAGCACGGTGGGGATGGTCTTGAAGTAGACGGCGAAGTCGTGGCCGTCGGCGGCGAGGGACTCGAAGATGGTGCGCTGCGGGTAGCCGAGGAGGAGGTCGAGCTTGTCGTGCGCGACGGCGCCTTGGGAGGTGGCGGAGTAGAGGAACAGCCGGTTGGGCTGCGTGGGTCCCGGGATGGAGGAGAACCAGCGGTCGAAGACGGCGAAGGCGGGCGCGAGCGCGGAGAAGGCCGGGAGGAGGGAAGGGCGGAAGGCGCGCATGACGGCGGAGGAGAGGAGCGCGTTGACGGAGCGCGCGCTGCGGACGAAGCCTGACATGGAGGGCTGCGCCGCGGCGGCGGAGATGTTGCCGAACACCTGCTCCAGGACGTCCTCGAAGGAGTGGCCTGGGTCGTCGGGGACCACGAGGTCGGCGTCGGCGGACACGCAGATGGTGGAGGAGGTGGAGGTGGAGGTGGTGGAGTTGGGGTTGCACTCGGCGCCCGTCAGCCCGTCGATGGGGAGGCCCAGCAGACGGCGCATCCAGCCCAGCATGTGGTCGAACGACCGGTTCTCCAGCGCCAGCACTACCACGTTCTTTATAGGGCTGGAGCTGGGGCGGGCGGCATTGGCGCTGCCGTTGACGGCGAACAGGAGGAGGAACAGGAGGAGGAGGAGGAGCGGCAGGGGACGCCGGCGGGGCGATCCCGTTGCCATGTCCGGCACGGCGCGTGTTCGACGAAATGCCAGCCGTGGTCGTGCGGGTCGAAGAAGATGGAGCCTGCCTGCCGGCCAGCCGGGACGAGCAAGGGAGGTGGGCATGGGCTGGCGGCCTTTGGCGGCATTCGCCTGGTCATCGTCGGCCATGGATGCATCCAAGCGCCTGTGACTGGAGTGGCCCTGGGTGGTGATGACGCACAGGCGCCGTGTCGTGTCGTGTCTTGTACATGTGCGTGTGTGTACGCGGGACATGATTGTGCGGCTGTGTCAGCACGGGCACACAGCCTCAACCCTCAAGTCGCTCCACCCAACATCATTCTAGCAGTCGATGAACACCATTCTGACCTGTAGTTCCAACAGAAATCAGAAAATCCAAAATTCCAACTATTTTGGATTCCAAAATTTAGAATGTAAAATATTTCAGTCTAGACTATTTAATTCTAATCAAAGTTTAACTTATTTTAAATTCCAATAATGTGGATCATAAGGGTGGCACACAAACCAATTTAGGTTCTGTGTAGTTTCCTATGAAATCCAAAAAAAATTGGGTTTTGACTCTTCATTTTATAAAATGGAATTAAACACCACCTAAAATTTTTGGTAAAAAATGGTTCATTCTCCATTTTGAATTTTGGACTTAAAAAGGCCAAAATAAGTCAAACTTTATATTGGCTTGTGTGTCATCCTTACAATGCTTATCATTGAAATCCAAAGTAAGTCAAATTTTAGTTGAAACTAAATACTCCACTGAAATATTTTGTATTCTAGATTTTGGAATCCAAAATAGTTGAGATTTTAGATTTTGGATTTATGATAGAACTAAACATGGCCGTAAACTTTGGCTTCTTTTGGTCTCTTAAGTTTAAAATTCAAAATAGAGAATGGATTATTTTTACTATGATATTTAGTTCTGTTTTGTAAAATAATGAGCCGAAACCCTAAAATATTTTGGATTTTATAGTATGAGAAACTAAGCAAGGCTTCTATCAGTTGCCGTGCACAAGTTCACTTGCAACACCATTTGCACATTGCACATTTTCACCGGTTAACAACTGTCGCGACAGGAACTGAGACGGTCAGGTCGGCTAGCTGGGCGTGCTTGATCTCTTGTGCCGACCATGGCTAGCTCTTCATCTATCTTGGTCACCCTAGGCTTAAATTACAAATTATCGAGAACTGAATACCGAATAAAAATATCAAGAATCGAACCAAAAATATTGAGAACCGAAATTTTTGAAATTTTTAATACCATGTTCGGTTCCTAATTCCCAGTAACCGAATTTACCGAAGTACATTCAGTTCTTTACCTCGGTTTGCTAAATTTATCTAATTTACTGATGCGAGTATTCTTATATTATTAGTTGTACTATTATAAACTATTATATTATGTATTTATGATACTCTACTTTTATAGTCTTGTGGACTTTTATATTTACGTATTTGACGCTATGATCCACTATAAATCATGTCAAAATTATGTAAAAATTTGACTTTTCAACTTGCTATTATATGTCCATGTAATTAATTCGGTAATTTTCGGTAAATACCGAAACCAAACTGAATTTCCTCGATCCGATTTTTGGAAAGAATTCGAGAAACCGAATTTAGCTGCGAAACAAGTACCGAACCGACCAGTTCCCTAAATACCGAATGCCCAGTCTGATTAATCTTGGCATTTCAGAGGGTTCGTGCGTGCACGTGCGGCTGGTATTTTACGGCCCATGGACTCACAGACCATTCCAATTCATCCCGACAAAAGAAGTTAAGCCCAGGTGAAGGTGAAGCTAAAGCTAGGCCAGGAGAAGTTTATCCGGCCTGGCCCATTATTGTATACGGTTCGGTCCACGTCCAATCGAGTGGCGCGTAGAGCGGAGGAGAGATAAGATCCGTTGTCGTGAAGTTCAAAAAAACAAAAAAAGAGATCGTTGTCGTGATTCGTGAAGGGCGGCGCAAACAAGTGGCCGGGAGGGATGCCGCCGGCCACAACAACTGCTCCGGCACCGCCGCCGGATCCAGCAGCGGCACCCATCCGGACGCGGCTCCTCTCCACCGTCGCGAAGGTATCGCTCACGGCCGCGCTCGTCTGCGGCGCTGCTGGCGGCCCCGGTGCCGTCGTCGTCGTTCCGGCCGCCGCCCACGCCGTCCCGTTCGTCCGCCCTCCTCCCCTGCAGGGAAAGTCCTTTGCCTCCTCCACTCCTTACGCGCAGTCTCAGAAGCTGCAGCTTGGCCTTGACAAGCTCGGGTTAGTTGGTTGCCTGCCTACCATTCTTCTTCCTCGCTCTTGACGACCTGGCTAGTTTGAGGCTTTGAGCTGGCTGTCAGGCTGTGTATTGTGATGATGGTGCAGAAAGATCAGGGCATGCCCGTCCACCAACCCGGGATGCGTGTCGACCAACCCGCTGGGATCCTCCGGCTCCTTCGTCTCGCCGCTGCTCATCCCAGAATCATCCGCCGGGGAGAAGGCCGTCGTCGTAAGTCACTTCACTAGTCACCAGCTACTGACGATATGATCTCTGATCGAACCGATTCCACGCGCTAGCTTCTTCTCCTTTCCTGCTGATAAAAATGCAATGCAAACAGTACTATATATATGCAATTTTTAGTTCTTTTTTATTTCCAAATTAAACATAACGTCGATCGTGTAATGCTTTAATTTGAGTTTGCATTTCCTTAATTAATCGATCTCTTACTACTTTGTGGCACTATGTCGTCGTACCTGCAAGTCGTTGCGGCAAGCCATCGAGAAGACGCAGAGTAACGTGGACTTCAAGGTCGATGAAGACACTCCATATGGTCAGTACTCAGTAGTACTAGTCGATCATATCGTCGTCCCGAGTTGGAATAGCATCATGATCGATGAGTATACAGGACGACGTGCATCATATATATACATTTCGATACACAAATGCAAATGCAATCATGCATGCCTTGCCTTCAGTTCTTCTGATCTGAAGTGCTGCAGCAGCTAGCACCAATGGAATTTATGGTATGCGTGCGTTCAGGTCACTACATCGAGGCGGAGATGGACGGCGGCGTTGGCCGGGACGTGATGGAGTTCCTGGTGAAGAAAGACGCCGGTGTGGTGGCGTACCGCTGCATGGCCACCAAGGTCACCTTCGTCTACCCCTTCACCACGGCCGTCGGCGACTCCAGGGGCCAGAAGCAGAGGATTGCGGCCATCTCGCAGGAGCTCGGATGGTACGCCCCGGACATCCAATCCTCCATGGACTCCGACGACGTCAATTTTCCATGAAGATCCTAGAACGAATATCGATTGGGACAAGAGGTAGCTAGTGGCGGAGGAGTTGGTTGATTTTCATGCCTAGGGTCATTATGTAAGTATGCAAACATTCGTTTATTTTGAGAGAACATACGCAAGCATTTGTACCGAGCCAAATAATACAATATAACATAACTGAGATATATATATAAATGTACAATTGTAGAATATATTTCAATTCCACACTTAATTAAATCTACAACATACTTATGAAAACATATAAGTGTTTTAAAAAATAATTAATGGTGATGAGGTATTTCAGCCCATTGCCACCTCTTCTTAGAGCAACTCCAACGTATTTGCATTTTTTGTTTGGCAAAATTAGGAATTTGTCAAGTCCCAAACGAATATGTCAAAAGTAAAAAGAGTCAATCTCCAACGGTTTTCCATTATTCACTTGACAAAACTAAAAATTATACACGCGAGGGGAAAATATCCCGCGGGAGTAGCGTGCGGGACGATTGTCAAGTGAACCGTAGTTTGACATATATGTCAAATATCATCCGGTGTTTGCCAACTTAACAAAAATGTCAAGCCTATTTGTCAAACCGTTGGATAGGAGATTTTTAGACTTTTTTTCTAAAAAACAAAAATGTCAAACCCATTTGCAAAACCATTAGAGTTGCTTTAGAGCATATCCAGCAAGAGGTCTCGATCATGGTCCCTAGTTTTGATTTGAGGGTTCTCCTACTTTTAAGATCAATGTTCTCTTTTTTACTGCATTTCAGCAGGAGCTCTCGGATAGGGTCCTCAAATTTATTCTAGTAGGGAATAACATGGGTGACCCATTTGTCATCCTCTATATCTTCTTCTTCGTTAATTATTAACTTGGCCAAGATGAGAAACTCGCCAAGGAGGGAGTTGACTGAGAAGGCCTCGCCGAGGAGGAAGTTGGCCGAGAAGGGAGTCGGAGGGAGTTGAAGGCCTCGCCGAGGAGGAAGCTGACCGAGAAGGGAGTCAAAGGGACCGGTCTCACCTGCAAGAGGGGAGGGAGTCGACCGGTGGGGCCTTGCCAGGAAAGAGGCGGGCTGAGGGTGTGGGGCGTCAGATGAGCTCGGCTTCGACCGCTGTCCTGTGAGCGAGCTCGGCCCTCGATAGCTGGCATGTACAGAGTCTCGAATCCTGGCCACCGTGAGCAGGGCAGCGGGTGGCGCCGATGGAAGGGGCTCCCAACCAGGGAGAGCAAAGGAGGAGGTCCATCGACAATGGGGAAGCAGAAGAAGAGGATGCACTGACAGGGAGAAACACAAATTTTAGGTCCTCCTTTGTAGCCCCAGGAATCATGATCGAAGGGAGGATTTTGAGTGCCCACCCAAATTTGAGAGATCTATAAAGGTCTTGTTGGAGCATAGTTTTTTGACCTAGACATCTATATTTAAGGCATGTTTGATTCTCAACCTAGGTTGTATGGGTCAGGCATACATCCTAAGCATTAATTTTTGAGCATATGGGTTGGATGGATGCTTGAGCCCCTAGGTCAGGATGTGAACCAAACAACCATGTGAACCTAAAATTATACACGCAAGTTGGAAATTAGCCGTATAATTGCCGATGGAAGAGGAGAAAGAAAAGATTTATGTGTATTGGTCCTGTACATTGTGTAATTCTATGACTTAAATGCAAGAAATACACATAAAAAATTCCAATACGTAGAAGTTGTATCTGTTGGAGTTGTTCCAAATTCACTCCAGGATATAGACCGGGCTTCTGACGGAGCGAAACGGAGGCCCGTCGCCGGAGGCTTGGGCCGGAGCGTAGCGGATTTTGGAGGGCAGTTCAGTCCAATGTCTAATCCTGGCAAAGAACATTGGAGGACAGTTCAGTGGATTTTCAGGTACCTCAGAGGCACAGCAGATTCCTGTTTAAAGTTTGGAAGAACTGATAAGGGTCTTATTGACTATGTGGATTCTAATTATGCTGCTGATCTGGACAGGCGAAGATCACTTACAGGTTATGTATTTACTGTTGGCAGTTGTGCTGTGAGTTGGAGGGCTACTTTACAGTCAGTTGTTGCTTTGTCTACTACTGAAGCAGAATATATGGCTATTTGTGAAGCGTGCAAAGAATTAATTTGGCTGAAAAGTTTGTACGCTGAGCTTTGTGGAGTTGAATCTTGCATAAGTTTGCACTGTGACAGTCAGAGTGTAATTTACCTCACTAAAGATCAGATGTTCCATGAGAGAACTAAGCACATAGATATCAAGTATCATTTTGTGCGTGATATGATTGAAGAAGGTAAGCTGAAGGTATGCAAGATTAATACTCATGATAATCCTGCTTGATGACAAAGCATGTTCCTGTTGCTAAGTTTGAGCTGTGCTCAAGCTTAGTTGGTTTAATTGGATAGTGCAAGAGACTATTGTTGGCACAAGTGGTTTTCTATCTTTGTTATGTTCAGGATGAAGAGTTGATTTATGATACAAGATGAATTTGTCTTAAGGTGGAGTTTGTTGGAGTTGTTCTAAATTCACTCCAAGATATAGGCCGGGCTTCTGACGGAGCGGAGCGGAGGCCCGTCGCCGGAGGCTTGGGCCGGAGCGTAGCGGAGACTTGATAGGGTTTCATGGAGACTTGATTCTCTTGTAAGCCGCCATAGACGTGTAACCCAAACTCTTGAGATAGTAAGATTGTTGCTGGCTGGTGCCCGTGGTTTTTCCCCTTCACATCGAAGGGGCTTTCCACGTTAAATCGTGTCTCATCTATGGTTTGATTCTTTACTTCATATTTTTATACGTCGTCCATAACAGTATCTTCATAGTTTTGAAGCCAGCATGCCACAGAGACAAATCTTTGCTTTGGCATAAATACATCTAAGTACGGGCATAAATACATCTAAGCATGGCCATCAGAATGCTTTTTTCTTTGTTCGATAGTG
Organism: Microstegium vimineum; assembly: GCA_022036555.1. Taxonomy (NCBI): domain Eukaryota; kingdom Viridiplantae; phylum Streptophyta; class Magnoliopsida; order Poales; family Poaceae; genus Microstegium; species Microstegium vimineum. The sequence continues at coordinate 21,545,944 of CM039134.1, read as the reverse complement.
ACAGAAAAATATTTTTTATTGGTATTCTTGAACTTGTCTTGGATTCTCATTTTTTTTGGCCCTATTACTTGCAAAAATCGCACACTCGGCTCTTCAAAGTTACACGTTGAGAAACCTTAACTTGTTAAGTTCTTCCGATACTTGAAAGTTACACACTTTTAATTCTATAAATTTGTTAACCATCCTACCCGCTTGCAGACCATGTTGAAACCCTATCATTATGGATATCTAAATCGAAACGGCCCTATTATCATCCTTAGTCCTATGGTTACTTTATCAATCTCGAGAATATATCGGCTCACTTTTCAAAGATACTAGTAGAAATATAGTTTGTATATGTGCTTTCATAGGTGGGATGAGTGTTCATTCGTTATGGGCGCCTTTTCTCTATGTGGGTAAAAAAGAGTTTTTTTATAACCTACTTGTTTGATTCTAACAAATTCTATATGGAACTACCAGCCAAAGAGAAAGTAGATCTAATTGTCTCTCTAGAATTTTGAAAAAAAAAACAGAGAATTTTCTTCCTTTTATTAACGTTAAGAAAAATAGAATATAATTAAAATGGAAGTGGCAATGTAATTTTTAGTATGCATTTTTTAAATGAAAGAAAATGAGTTGTACCGTGTGATTCTAAAAGATAGTTAGGTAGGCTACAAGTAATGAAGATTCTACAAAATCCAGGGTGTTAAGGCCAGTCTCAATGAGAGGTTTCAAAACATAAAACTCTAGAGTGAAACAAGTGCTCAATACATTGTTTTATTACACGATTTCAATTGTTATTTTACCTATGGTGGATCCCAACGTCTCTCATCCACGAAACCGAGCAAAACCAAAAAAGCTGCTGGCCTGCCGCTGCCTGCCTTCCTGCTCGCTGTTGCAGCCCACGCCGCCGCGGAGGAAAAATCAATTCCCAAATCCCAACTACGGCCGGCGAGTCGATTCTGTCCCACGCCGATGCTGCTGGGGTCTCCGTGCTCAGGCTCGCTGCGGAGGCACGGCGGCCCGACGACGTACGCCCGCGGCGGAGTCGCCCGCGCGACGGAACTCGCTCGCAGCGAAGGCGGCCGCGCGACGGAGCTCGACCGCGGCGGAGTCGCCCCCGTGACGAAGCTCGCGCGCAGCAGAGTCACCCGCACCGACGGAGCTTGCCTGCTCGCGCCCACGGCGGCTGCACCGCGGCGGACGGCCTCGCTCGTGCCTCCGGCACCCGTGCTCATGGCGGAGGCGACCGCGTGACGGACCTCGCGCACGGCGGAGTCGCACCGACGAAGCTCGCCTGCTCGCGCCCCTGGCGGCTGCACCCTCGGCGGACGGCCTCGCTCGCGCCTCCGGCACCTGAGCCCGCGGCGGACTTCGTCGCTCGCGCCCCCGGCGCTCGCCCGTGCGGCGGAAGCGCTCGCCAGCGGCTGGAGTGCGCTCGTCCCTTGTCGATGAAACGTGTTTGGTTTCTCAGTGGGAGTTTCCCTCTTGTTTCACCGTGATGGAAACGCCGCCGAGCTCGCGTCGTGGGATGAAACGAATTCTTTCTCTCTCCTACTTATTTTATGAAAAAAAAGTAGATATGTGGACATGTAAATATGCATGACACGTCTTATGAAACCTCATTGAAGACTGACCTAATGGGTGGGAGTAGATAGTAATTGTGGCCCAGCTGGCTCCCACGTCACGAGACCGCCAGATCAACCCACAACGGTCACTTCTACGGTGCGTCGGCTGTACAATCACCACAACCACTCACTCCTCTCCACGTGGCCACCTACCTCTTACCCAACGGCTATTTCACCATTATCCCAGCACAGCGCAGGAAAGGGAGGGAAGGGAGGAAGAAGCGGAGGAGAGAGAAACCCTAATCGAAATGGGCAAGCTTCTCTGCGACCCGTCCGCCGCTGCCGTCGCCGAGGCCCTGCCACCGTCCCCAGCCCCCGCTCCACCGCCGCCGCTCCTCGCCTGGTCCTCCCCGGCTCCGGCCCTCTCTCCCGAGCCTTCCACCTTGCCCACAGGCTGGGACGCGGTCTGGGCGCTCGAGGACCAGCAGCGCCGCCGCCTCCACCGGATCTGGGAGCGCGGCGTCGCGTAGAAGCCCTCCTCGCCGTGCGCCGGCGAGGCTGCGCCGGCGGCGCCCGTGGTCTTCCGCCTCGACCACGGCAGGGAGGTCAACGCCGACAGCAACTGCCTCTTCACTGCCGCGCGGACGGCCGCCGCTGCCAAGGCCGACGCGCGCGAGCTCAGGCACCGCGCCGTGCGCCGTTTCGCCGAGGTCTACACCGCCGCGGGGGAGGATGACAAGGCCGCCGTCGACGCCGCCGTGAGGCACCTCTACGCGCCGGATCTCAAGGCCGGGTGGGGCAGTGGCGGACCTAGGATTTTACCTCAGGGTATGCGTCGCCAAAAGAATTCTCATGTAATTCGGTAAATCATTTATAATCCGGTAAAACCATATGCTAATTTGACAAAAACCATATTCTAAAACCATATAAATTGTTCAAATGAAATATAAAATACTTCAAAATGTAGCCATAGAAGAGACTTACAATATTACTTGTTGATCTGTCGCTTTGTCAACGACACGAACGTCTCAATTATATCATCTTCATAATTTAACAATTCTGAAAAAAATATTTTATCGATTACTAAAACTCACATCTGATAATAGAATATAGATTATGAATAAGTTTAGAACTTACAATCAGAGGACTGGCGGACTACTTGCTGGACCAAGCGCAAGATCATCGGAGCAGATCGTAGGAGACTCATAGCGGATCGATGCAAGCGATCTGTGAATCCGTGTGCTGGCGATCCGGACGGCTGGCCGTGATCCGTGTGTAGGCGTGTGTCGGCGGCCGACCCCTTCGATCGACATCGTACTCAGTCCTCATCGTACTGTCGTCGAAGACTCAAAGCACGGAAGCTGTCTCCGGATCGGACGCGAAGCCGCCTCGTCACGAGCGCAATTATTCAGCGGCGCGGCTCCGTTCCGCCAATCACACGCGCGGAAGGCCAATCGATCGCGATAGGCGCTGGCCCGATCAGCGCTCAGCGGAAGCGACATGCAAGGAAGGCCAACCGATCACAGGCAGTTTTCTTTTTTTTTTACTTAAAAACTTTCTATCCTATATCAATGACAGGTGGACCACAGGGTATGCGGCGGCCCACCCTGCATACCCTGTGGGTCCACCTCTGGGGTGGGGCGTCCATGTCGTGCAGGAGATCAAGGTGCTCGTGCCCAAGGCCCAGCGCGACGCGCTCGACGCCTCCATCCAGGAGCTCGTTGATCTCGGCATCCAAATGTACCACAACTCGCGGATCTGCCCTTGCTCGCTGCTCTTGCTCAAATCTTTTGTTTGATTTTCTCGCCACGGTAGGATCTAAAGGCCTTCTCTTTTTCGTATGCCTTGTTGATGATTTTCCATTCTCGCTCTTCTTTAATCAGACGCGCGTACAATGCCGTTTTCTTGCCACCTTGAAAGCCTTGTCTTTTTCGTATGCCTCGTTGATGATTTTGCCATTCTCGCCCTTCTTTAATCAGACGCGCGTACAATGCCATTTTGCCACCTTGAGGAACACTGGAATTTTTCCTAGTACCTGCGTTTTTTCTGTGAAAAATAAACCGGTTCCTGTGAAATTCCTACATGGTTGCTGTGAAATTCCTGTATTCCAAATAAACAGGCCCTGAAAGAATATATCCTATGTTTCCACGCCCAAATAGTGTTTTTGACTTCTTGAGATTATTAAATTTTATTTGTTTCAGTTAATTTACATAGGAGTATAGCAGTTCGAGTCGCTTTAGCTCTTCCTGAATTTGATAACACTCACAAGCACGGATTGATGCAATCTTGTGGACTTTGGCATCATGGAGATGCAGGACATCGCCTCAAAGCAGCTGTTGTCCTTTGAGAATGACTGCAGTTTTTTTCACCCCCCTTAGTTTTTAGTCAGCGGCGGAGTTGAGACAATTTTGTTATTGGAGCTAGAGTGCTGAATTGAGGAGCAACATCAATGCCCAAGAAATTAGAGAGACGGCCAATCTGAGTATCTGACTTTGTTGCAGGGTTGCCTGCTTATGAAGCTGTGTACCGTAATTCGCTGTGTATGGCGATTTTGTTGTTGTATGTTTGTGAGTAGGTTCTGACTAGCGAGGATATTCTGAGTGGTAGAGCACCGAATCTAGATTTTTTGGGAGTCTGATGTTGTTTGACATTGTCGGCCGGCATTTTTGTATTGCCTATTGTGAGGATTTTTTTTTTGGGTTGCCTGTTTCTAGAGACATCATGATTGGACATTTGGAATGCAATCAATTCCTTTCCGGTGTTGAGTTAACTCTTATCTCCCAATATTTGTTATTGCTCAACGTAAATTGCTGAAAAATTGTTGCTCCAAATTTCACATAAGATAGTTAAGGCCTTAAGGGTGCCCTTGTTACGTCAAAACATTATATAAATCTACATGTGTAAAATGCGAGCATACAGGATGTATTAAATCAGATCTACATATGTAAACATATCCTGTGTGCCTGCAGGGGTTTAGATAGACAACGAGTGATTACTTAACGAGTCTGTAAATTAAAAAAAATTATTGCTGATGCCTGTGCCAGGGCTGCGCTGGTCAACTCTGCTAATGTTTTTGCTTTTCTTGGTCATTGTTTCATTTGTTGTCGGAGCTGTAGTTTTGAATTTGTTATCACTAGGCATTTGCCAGCTGCAATTCAACCAAATTACAGCACATTTTAAGCCATCCCGGCAACATGTGGCAATCCTTAATTCCTTATTATTATTTTTCAACATGTTACACCTGACCATAGCTAAAAAGATGCCCATCCAACAATAATCAGGACAGACGTTACTAACATGTTTATCGGAAAAATCAACTACACAGAGCAAGTTAACTTGAAACTGAGATGGTAGTGGCAACACTTCGATTTATTTCGATGGGAAGAAAGAAACAGAAACCCTGTAAACAATTCAAGTTTTCTGCATCACAATGTTGTTTGAGCAAAGAGTGCAAGCAGTTTTCCACACCAACATTAGAACTTGAACGAACAAATGACGTTCTCCACAGTACAAGTTGTAGTTACAATCAAATGGTGGCTACGACAGCTTTTATTTGGTTTTCACCTTTTCAGCTTGAAATGCTGCGCATATTTTCTTCCAGGATCTTATGGCAATGAGCATCGGTATCCAAATCCAGAAACTGTTTGCGCCAATGAAATATGCCCAGAAGTAGAATGGACCGACCCAGAAGTTGAAGCCATCCAAGTATGCGGTGATAAAGTAAACTAAGCATCCGTAGAGCTGGCCCAGACAGACGGCGAACTGGAGAATATGGCTGAAGGACTTCCGGGATGCAATAGCGTAGCTGCAAGCAGAATTTTTTTTGGTGAGATAAAGCAAAAGCTATATTATTGTTTTCAAGTATTCTAGTTGCCTGGGCACCGACTAGCCAACTAACTGCAGCTAGCCATCGCTCATCAGCTAGCAGTCTAGGATAAAGTCGGTCATATCACCTGCCAAGTTGGTTGCCCATTGCTGCTGTATACCCATATATTGAGGGCATTAACTTCCATGGAATATAGACAATAGAGACTAGAGAGAATACAAATGGGCAGTGGCTGCAAGCGGGGCGAGACAGAAACAAAGTTGTTTTGTAGGTGGCTGGAACTATCAAGCCTGACTACTCATGACTAACAGATGATTAATTGATTGATGGGTCAACTAACCAAACTAATCGAGTCCATTCACCTGGTCAGTGTCCAATGACCGATTTATTGACTAATTGTGATTAATCAGCCAATTTGAAAACACTGAATAAAAAAATCACACAACAAAGAACAGTTCACTAAATCTCGTACTACAGGTAACAGGTTCGGAGTTTGGCCCTGGATACGTTTTTTACTAGACAATTAGAAAAGGACCTTCCCAATTTTACATACATGTTCCAACTTAAAAAGGTGTCAAGATGAGTTTTTTCTCTTTTTTTTTTCAGATTTGTGCAAGAAATTCACTAGAAACAACATACTAGTATTCAAGACATTGCTACTATCTCCTGTCTGTTATGCTTTGGTTGGATCAATTTGATCTAAGAAAAGCTGAAAATACATGATAACTGTTTGTTGATGGCTTGATGCATCTAATACCAAATATCTAGTGTAAATCTCCAACCTAATTAGTATCTCTAGACTCTAGGAAGTGGGAAGAACAATGAGGAGATGATCATTAATATCATACAGTAATGATTACTTCTCAAATAAATAACGATATCAATCCAAGTTTATGAATCTGTAAAGTTACATGCAGAATTTTTGAAAGTAAACATTGCAGTATGCAATAATTTTTCAGTTTTGGTTAGTTATGTGGTCATGATACTATGACACATTTCACAGGGCAACAAAAATACTCATCGAGAAAACCCATGAACAGGAGACTCTAAGCATCAAATTTTCTTTTGTGCCTCTAGAAAGGAGGGATGCTCTAGCATGAAGAACAAGTCCTAAACAACAATAACAAAAGCCTTTTAGTCCCAAGCAAGTTGGGTAGGTTGCAAGAAAAGAAAAGGTAAATAGTCAAATATCTTAGTGCCTCATTTCCAACAGGAAAAATTAGGCATCTCAGCGTAACATGAAATCTTAACCCCATCGTAGAGCCAGGTTTGATTGAACTTGGTAAGCAACAAGTGACTAGAGAGGACAATGTTGGACAAGAAACAAAGTAGGCTGCCCATTGATAAGTAAGTTGAGCAGGAATGAGAAAACATACACAGCAAGCAGTGATGCAGGGCCTTCCAATACGGCGGTGATCCCTTCAACTGTAACAGTTGAGGGGTCCCTAGCAACATACCTAGAGTCCCCTTTACTATACTCTTTCCCTGAACAAGGCAGAAATCAGCCCCAGTCATTTCAGCTCATCCACGATATATTCTGAATTTCTGAGTGGACAAATCCCTTTCCTGGGGATGCTGGCAAGAACTTACAAACTTCATCGAAGAAATTGGGGTTCTCCTTCTTGAAGAAATCAGGAGTGAAGACGAAGGGCCCCTCGATCATTATGTGGGTCAACCCTGTGAATGCCCACCAGCACATGAGCAGACGGTCGGTCTTGGACAATCTGCCACATCTTCCTGCAGGCAATGACACAACATGAGCTCGCTATCATACAAGATTGTTAGAGATCTGCTGGTTTTAAGTCTCGGCCTGTGACAGCTTCAGCGGCACGAAGCCCGGGAGCTCCAGCTCGGCCGGCGCGTAAGGGTGCCCCATTGACGCCGCTGCGGCCGTCGCCTGCTCGGCCTTGCGTCGGCCGCCGATCTAGGGGAGGTAGTATGGGTAGTGAGTCACTGAGTCGTCGCCGCAACAGCAGCAGCAGGCCAGAAGCGACAACTATACAGCACGAGGAAGGGCTGCTTGAATGCTTGACATGTGGGGACAGGCTGTGGCATACTAATAACATTTATTTTAGTATATGTATGTAGCCACATAAGTGCATAGCAAAAATAATATATTTATAAAAACTAATTTTTTTAATAATTTTTAATATGTATTTAGACATAGCGTATATATAGGTGTATAGAAAAAAAATTAAAAAAATATCTTATAGTTTAGAGCGAAGGTAGTATAGAATATTACCTAACTAGTTATTAGCCCATATTAGCTAGTTTGAATTAGTTAGTGAAATAATTATTAGTTGACATTAGCTAACAATTATAACTAGTCTATGTTAGAATTTGTTTAGATCCAAACAAACTAATTGTTAGCTGTTAATATTAGCTCATGGATCCAAATATGATCATAAACTATCTCCGCTAAATTTCATATCGAATCTCATAACTAAAAAGTAATAACATTTTAGAAGATGCAGCAGATATCTTTTTTCATCTCCTATACCAATAATTTTTAAGAGATCTTCTAGAATAATAACTATTTATCCTAAATAAAGGAGATAAACCATGTCCTTTATTTATGGCTTTATTCCTAGATAATATAGGCTACTACTCCCTTCGTCCAAGAAAATATACAATTCAAACACAGTGTTACATTTTAATGTCTTAAGTTTAACAAATTATATAGATAAAAAAATATCAATATTTATTTATGATATGAAATAAGTATCATTAGATTCGTTACGAAATATAGAAAAAATATAAAACTTATTTCATATCATAAATATTGATATTTTTTCAATACAAAATTTATTGGAAAAATATCAATATTTATGATATAAAATATAGAAAAATATTGGAAAGTGAAAAAAAAATACAGAATGCGAATTTTATTCCAATGACTCTTCAAGTGATTATTTAGAAAGTATGTTTAAACTATGTTTGGAGATCTTGTTTGGAACACAGTTTTCTTATTATTTGGAACCTAGTTTTCTTCTAAATTGTATGTGTTTTTCGTGTGAAATTTGATTGGTACACGTGAAATGAACCCCCAAAAAACTTTTGTGGACGAATATAAATAAATCGAATTGGTACACGTGAAATGAAGCTTAAAACTTCCGTGGATGAATCTAAGCCGTACAATACCATGCTTGGTAGAGATCACAATAAGGCTACTACACTATTGCCTGGTGTGTCGCGTTTGTACGCGGATCGA